>CM034152.1:678992310-679599035 GCA_019776745.2 Taxus chinensis
AACTAATTACTATGGTGAAATAACCTCCATTCGCTTTAATGGTAAGATCAAAGGTGTCCCATCTCCGTCATAGACCTGCCTTGCTGCCCCCAAGTGTTGTAGAATATAGTTTTCAAAGTCCTCCACACATTTCAGTAATATTATTAAAGTATTATTTCCAATACTAGCTTGGTAGTAAAGAGATCTGAAGTTTTTCCGCATAGCCACATTAGTGTGATGTGTAGGTTGAATATAGAATCCTCTTATTTGAGCTAAGTGATTAAAGATATCGATTTGTTCACCCCACATGATCTAATTTTGAATAAAGAACTAAAAGTATTTTAATTTAAAATCCCCCACAAACAAGTTAATGAAGAATTCAGGGACATTGGAAACTAACATATTATGGGGGTAGAACTCACATAGTAGGTTTTGAATTTTAGGGGTGCTGGATTTATAAATGGATAAAAAAAATTACCATGAAGAGCTTCGTAAGGTGCCTGCTAACACAACTACAATAACTGCTAAGAGTAAAATTGTTCCTAAATAAACATGTTGTAAATCGAAGATGGTTTCCTACAAGACATGAGATTACAAGTTAGAGGAAAGACAAAGTCCAAAAGAGATTGCAATTTTTGTTTTTCATCTTGGATGATTTCCATCTCCCCCTTTAATTTCTTATTTTCCTTCTTTAATTCTAAATTCTAAAGAGACAATTTATGGACAGCATTCAAAATGCTAAGACCTTTATCTCTCTGTCATTTTAAGATGCTAACTTCTATTTGTAAAGTTGTTTTTTCTAACCTTTTCTACTGTGCTTTGGGTAAATTCAGTTTGTAAATATAGATTTTTTTCCTCAATACCTTTCAACTGGAATTTAAGGAGTGAAATATCCTAAAAATAACTGTGAGGATTGATAAATTGACATAATCTGAGGTGACTAATTTCCATTACAATTGATTTTGGAGCGGGATACTGTGCTTCAAGTACCAAAGTAGTTTCCGAAGCTACAGAGTTTACTTTTGAAGATGTGGGCATAACCAAGCTTTGTGGGGTAGGAATATATGCAGTGAATATAGTGTCTAGTAATTTTTTAGTGGGGATATCTATGTTTTCTACCTCATCCCTTACCTGCCACATAGGGGTAGAAGCATTAACAAAACCCTCCGACCTGGAACTTCCAGGTTTGTGCAATGTACAAGACCGTTGTGGCTGTAGGAAAATAGAAGAAGAGGGAGTCAAGGTATTCCTACCTTTAGAATTGGAAGGTGTTGAATATGGGATCACTTGATCACCAGATTTTTTCACATTTTTCTGAGTGTCAGGTTCCTCCTTATTCTTGTGTGTAGGGTGAGAAGCTGATGCAATAGTGGTTCAAGGCGTGGAAGATGACCCTGGTTTGAGTTGCTTCGGATTAGAACCCTCCCCCACATTCATCCTTTCAATCCTTCGATTTTGATTTTAAAAAAATTGATGCACGTACAGTAAGTGAATGAGCCCTAGGTGCTTTAGCACTACCTTTCCTCCTCCAATCTTGTATTTTTGGCCGACTTTGATAACTACATCTGCTAAGTATTCTTGTAAATTCAACCTAAGTGTAGGGTTGGAGCATCCTTTCTTTAAATGAATGATAATTTTAGGAAATTGCACTCCTTAAATGTTAGGAAAATTGTCCCTCTTAACTCCTTTCTGAACACCCTGGGAGGTAAAGATTACCTCAGGAAATGCATCACCCTCCTCATGAAATAGAGAAAAAAATTCTTTGAGGGGAGCATTTTTCATGACTTTTAGACTAAAATCTGATAAACCAGATAGTTCAGAAACTACATGGTTGGTAATCTCCACTCGCTTCCCTCCAACGTATGAGTAAGTAGCTTTAAATTTTCTAGGAATTCATCCACTACACCTTCATCAAAAATTTCAAATTTTCATATGAATTCAATCCAACGAGAATCATAAAATACCTATGAAAGCGTATCAATCCTGAGTAATGGGTTTGGAGAATCGAGCTATGACTTTTTATTTTGTCCCATGATGAATTTGAATGAATCCAGACAGTAGAGAAATAACAAAAAGGCTGTGTTTTAATTCATTGTGTGATGGTAGGTAGAATGGTGCATTCAATATTCATGAAGCAATGACAAGAAGTGGTTAGGAACTATCAATTTCAAATGCACCTAGATTCTCAAATCACATAAAATCAAAGAAAATTTGGTGGTGTAAAAGGTTGACAAGACTAGGTATCTGTGAGTAGTTTTGATATGTGAGATGACACACATCCCATCACTTGAAATGGAAATTCCACCTATCATTTTCATATAATGTGACACATGTGGTGTGTGCGGAAATCATGACTCATTACACCCTCATGTTCTCATGTCGTAGCATCAGATTCGGAAGGATATCCATAATAAAAACATTTAACATTATGTGTGGATGCAATTATGATATGTTCATGTACGGGGAGTTGATTCATAAATAAATATGTATAGTGAATTAGAATGCACTTACCCATGCTAGTTCAACATCTGATATCTATATATTTCCATGTCTTGCAATCTAAGATAAAATGTGATTAGTGGCCTTTAAACAGTGAATATTTCTACATTTATTGAAAACAAAACAACTAAGGGAAGAAGATCAAGGTCATAACCATCCTCTATTTAAATTGAAATACACCAATTACTCCTGGCCAAAGGGGTGAAGAGCCACCCAGCATGTATTTCCTCACTCAACATGATGTCACTGGTGAAAACTTCCTTGTTAAGAGGTTGTTGATAAACCATGAGTCTGTGTCCATTCACAAGAAGATTCCTTCTATCACCATCGATTGGTAATAGTCGCATAGCTTTATTATAAAACAATTTTTCAATCTTATATGGGCCTAACTAGCGTGTCCGTAACTTACCTTTAAATTGTTGATATTTGGAATCAAATAGTAAGACCCATTATCCCTCATGAAACATCCTGGATTTGATATGAGAATCATGCCAGGTCTTCCAATGATGTTGGATAATTTTTTCCTATTGTTTTGCTTCCATCCACATTTCATCCAATTCATTTAGCTGCATCACCCATTTGCGTTGTGCTTCATCCAAATTGATGCCGACATCCAGTGTTGTTGTCCAAGTTTGTAACTCAAACTCTATAGGTAAAAATGGCTTCTTCCCATATACCAACTCATAGGGAGAAAAACCAGTATTGGTTTTCTAGGTCATGCTATAGGCCCAGATAGCCTCAGGAAGTTTAGGTACCCAATTTTTCCTATCAGCACTGACCACTTTAGTTAGAATGTTCTCCAATTCTTTGTTGTTGACTTCCAATTGCCCATTGGATTGGGGGTGATATGGTGATGATTTTTCAATTCTTGATTCAGTATATTTCCAGAAAAGCCTCAATCATTTTAGACACAAATTGAAGACCTTGATCAGGTACAATGGCCATGAGGGGCCTAAATCGTAGCAATATCTGATGGTATAAGAAATTAGCAACAACATCCTTATTGGTAAATGCCAATTCTTAAACTGCAGCCCATTTCATGATGTAGTCCATGCATACCAAGAGGTATTCTTTCCCAAAAGATAGGGGATCAAAAGGTCTAATGAAATCAATTCCCCATTCCTCAAATAGTCTTAAGAGCAGCTAAGGATTAAGAGGCATTTCCATGGATAGTGTAGGCTTGCCCATTATTTGACATACATCATACTGCCACACATAATTATTGACATTCTTGTGGAGGAAAGGCATATAGTACTCAACTCTAAGGATTTTATGAATTTTCCTCTTTACTGAGTAATGTCCTCCTCTTGGCTCATCATGAAAAGCTTGCAGTGTGTCGTATACTTTATCTTCTCGAATACACCTACGAAGAACCATATCAAGACAACATTTGAATAAAATCCCATTACACCATTTATATGTTGCACTATTTTTAACCAATATTTGTCTCTCTTTATGAATAAAATAGGCAGGAAACTTTCCTGTAGTTAAATAATTTTCCAGATCGGAGAACCACAGAGTCTGAGTTGATATAGAAAAAAAAAATTCATCTAGAAATTGATCTTGAATTGCCTCATCATTACCTAAAACATTTAATCTCAAAAGAAAATCAGCAACAACATTAGATTTCCTGGGCTTATCAATAATGGTAAGATTGAATTCCTGTAACAAGAGTGACCATCTAATAATCTGACCTCCAAGTATTGGTTTAGTCATCAAATATCGGATGGCAGAGTGGTCAGTATAAACAAATATTTTATACCAAGTGATGTAATGTCTGAATTTATTCAAGTAGTAAACAACAGCTAAAAATTCCTTTTCGTAGTGATATAGTTTCTTTACGTAGGAGTTAGGTTCTTGTTAATTAAGTAAATGGCATACATGTGATCCTCTTCATATTTCTTCCCAAGAATAGATCCCATGACTATATTGGAGGCATCAGTGTGGATATGGAAAGGTTACCCCTAATTGGGGCCTTGTAAGACTGGGGTAGTGGTCAAATTCTCCTTGATAATATCGAATGCCTGTTGACACTGAGGGGACCTGTCGACACTAAAATTTTCCTCCGTAATTTCTATTTCATTAATGTATGTATTAGGAATAGGATGTTGTTAAGTGTAATTAGTAGTAGCGTCTGATAGAAGATAACGGCGCTATCAGTACGGTGCCGCCAATAATGTAGAGTACGGTAATAGTCAAAGTACAATATGAATGTTGTAAAAAGTAAATATTTGTCATAAGTGGTCCGGTAACGTTAAAATGTCAAAGTTGGAATAAGTAGAGAAGTAGGGTCTACATGATTAGGAATTAGAAATATTATATTGGTAATAAGGACAAAGAGTGAGGTCATAAATATTTTGTGTATTTTATTTGTAAAAAGTCTAAAAATGTGGAACCCATGTGAAATGATAAGGTTTATCTTATCTTAAAAGATAAGCTTACATGTACAGATAAGAGTTAAGGTATGGAATATGATTCGTCAGAGTGGATTTCTTATCCTATCTTAGAGATAAGATGGATAAGCCTGGAAGTTCTATAAATAGAGAGGCCACCCCCCTCATTTAGCATAGAAAGAAGTAGTGAGAAATATTGTATGAGTAAGTGTGTATAGGAAGCCATCATTTTGAAGGTGTGTTAAAGAAGCCATTAAGAGGTGTAATTGTGAAATTTCTCCCATAGTATTGGTGGAAGGAAAGTGAAGTCAGTAACACTTGAAGTACCTCATGGGTAAGATTGTAAAAATTTCATGTTAATATTATAATTTACATTGATATTTCATATTTGTCATCATTCCTTCTTGTCATAATCTATGGTATTCTTGTGTTATGTTTGTTGTTTTGTTTCCAGATTACATCCACCAAACTAAAGGCTGTGCATTAGTAAATAATCATAGCAAGAGGAGTTCCCGGTGAAGAATTATCATAGTGCCGGATTGGTGATGACATTTTGGTTCCGTTGCCGGGACCATTCCTCGTTGGTGGATTTTCTGGAGAGATATTCCCACTTAGTCAAAAATCAATTGGAGGGTAACCTTGTTTTTACTGTGCATAGTAGTTACCATGGTAAAGTCATTTTTGCCATGAATAGTAGTTACCATGGTAAAGTTATTTTTACTGTGAATAGTATTTTCCACAGTAAAGTCACTTTTTACCGTGAATAGTATTTACCAGCAGTAACTTCACTTTTTACTGTGAATAGTGTTTACCACAGTAAAGTCAGTTTTTACCGCAGTAAGTCAAGTTTTACCATAGTTTACCGATGGTCATTTCATTTCTATTCACTTTCTATTATAGTGATTCCAATTATTTGTGCACATAAGTCTTGTTGATTGTACTTGTGGGTTGGTATTTCACTGTGGTTACTTTTGAAAATGGGGAAGATTCCTATTTTTTCAGCCCAATCTAATGAAGATGCTTCCTCTTTCATTCAAGAGTTTAAATGATCTTGTATTTGTAATGGCCTTATAAGAAGGGAACAATGGACTGAATTTTTTCCTACCTTTTTGGATGGTTCAGCCCTTAGGTGGTTTGAAACACTAGGTGATAATGTGAAAAACTCATGGGATTTATTAACTGAAAGTTTTCTTGAAGAATTTGGTGAACAACAGAAATATGCAGATCTCATGATCGATATCACAAAGCTATCCCAAGGAGAGAAGGAGAAGATAAGGGATTATCATGCTCGTGTTCTAGAGCTAAGGAGAAAGCTCGACGCCCAGATCCGGAAGGAAGGATTAGCGGATGGGTTGATGAATGGCGTGGATAATCTCCTATGTAAGCACTTCATTCTTGGGATGAAGCCAGAGATCAGACAATGAGTGAAGTATGACTGCCTAGCTACCATTGAACAAGTAAAGGAGATTACAAGAAGGCAAGAAGAAAGTATGGAAGAGGAGCCCAAAGAAATTGTTGCTAAAGTAGAGCCTACACCAGCACCTTTGGTCCAGAATCCACAACCACCCTCGGTGAGCACAAATCTTTCTCCTAGTACATCTACTGAGTATGAAGATCTACTCAGGAAGATGGGCCAGTTAACTATTAATCTTCTTCAAGGAAAAGAATTTAGTTCTTAGGGAGGAGATAGAGGTCTAAAAAGAAATATTTCTGAAGTTGTATGTTATGGTTGTTATAAAAAGGGTCATTATAAGTATAATTGTCCAGATAGAGCTTCTACATCTGGTACAAGGAGATAATGATAAAGGAAAAGCACCTATGAATTCTTTTGATGTAGTAGATAAGAGCATAAATAATGAAGTGGATGTGTTTATAACAAAAAGAAAGAAAGAAAAAGATAACCAAGATGGAAATGATCCTAAGAAG
Source organism: Taxus chinensis (assembly GCA_019776745.2). NCBI lineage: Eukaryota > Viridiplantae > Streptophyta > Pinopsida > Cupressales > Taxaceae > Taxus > Taxus chinensis. The sequence goes on from CM034152.1 coordinate 678,999,108, forward strand.
ATGAAAGGAGAAACTAGTAAGAAACATAGGAGAAGAAAGTTGGGTGTGCAGGATTTTCTGATTTCACAGGGAGCAAGGACCATACTCCATCTTAGAAGATCTATCCAAAAGGCCTACAAATATTACATATGGTCAACTCTTGGCTATGTCTTCTGAGAAGAGGCAGGAGCTACGAAGTGGACTCAATACTCAATGAAGGAAGGAGGTTGAGGTCCCTATTTTGGAGGCAGAGGTGGATCCCTATGCTTCACAAGCTGAGGTACTATGTAATGGTATTTCAATTCATGATGTCTTAGTTGATGGAGGTGTTGCAGTTAATGTAATGACTGAGTCTGTAATGAATATGTTGGGTTTAAAAATTGATCGCCCCTCAAAACTTATGTTAAGCTCACTAAATAAGGGAAAAACTAAACCAAAAGGTGTAGTTTCAAATGTGGCAATATCTGTTATGGGTGTTGTATGTGTGGTAGAATTTCAGGTGATGAAAAATGGTACTGTTGCATACCCAATGTTGTTGGAAAGACCATGGCTAAGGAGAGTTCATCCAAAAAACTACTAGAATGAAAGCTTCATGACACTTGGACGTGGTAGAGAGAGGGTGAAGATAAACGTGATCCCTCGACATCATAAGGCAGAACCTGTGGATTCAAGTGATGAAACTGATAATTGGCCATCCTCTGATTACTCTAGTACCAGTGAAGTGGACACTGAAGGTGAAGAAAGTGAGGTTGATGTTTCGGTCATGGATATCCTTCCAGTCACACCGACTCATGACCCCATAAAATTATCTGAAGAAGAAGATTGATGATTGTCTCCAACAAATAAAGATTGGTGATGTTGTGATGGAGAGTGAGAAGGAATCCTACCTCCAACTCTTTCGAAGGTACATACACATATTCACTTTTGATTACAAGGAACTCCGTCAAGTAAGTTGGGTAGAACATTCTATTGAACTGGTAGATGGTGCTAAGCCCATAAATCAAATGCCATATAGAATGAATCCTAATTTTTCCAAGACTGTAAAAGAAGAAATAGATAAGTTGCTTGATGCAGGATTCATATTTGCTGTGGAGAATTCAGAATGGGTTTCTCTCATTGTGATTTCAATTAAAACGAATGGGAAACTATGCATTTGTGTTGATTATAGGAAGTTCAACAAGGCAACAAAGAAAGATCATTACCCTCTTCCATTCTCAGATCAGATCTTGGACAAAGTAGCTGGCCAGGAGTGCTATAGTTTTGCTGATAGATATAGCAGATACAACCAAGTTCGTATAGCAGAGAAAGATCAGTTGAAGACCACGTTCACCACTCCTTGGGGAATATTTTCTTATAGAGTTATGCCTTTTGGGTTATGTAATGCTCTGGAAACGTTCCAGCACTTGAAGAATAGGGTGTTCGAACCCTACATTGGGAACTTCATCAGAGTATTTCTGGATGATTTTTACATCTATTGGAGCAAGATGGACCACCTACACTAGATGGAGACAGCATTTCAAAGGTTAGATGAAGCACAAGCCTCACTAAACCCTACAAAGTGTGTCTTTGAATGTTCTAAAGGCATTTTGTTAGGGCATGTTGTATTCAGAGATGGTATTGGTACTGATCCTGATAAAGTTTCAAAAATCAAAGAGTTACCATTTCCTATGAATAGAAGTAAGTTGAGATCATTTTTAGGCCATGTGGGTTACTATAAAAGGTTCATCAAGAATTTCTCAAAGATTGCATAGCCACTAACCCAGTTCTTGAAGAAGGATGTTACTTATGAACCAAGAAATAAGGTGCATGAAGATTTTAAACAACTGAAGGAAGCCCTGGTGTCTTCAGCTATTTTAAATAATCCAGATTGGAGCAAGCCATTCATTATGTACACTAATGCCTCAGATGTAGCACTAGGAAGTACTCTGAGCCAAAAGGATGAAAATGGGAATGAACATCCAGTTTACTTTGGGAGCAGACAAATGAGAAGTGCTGAGGTAAATTATACTGTAACTGAAAAAGAGGCTCTAGCTATCATTTTTACTGTAAAGAAGTTTAGAAATTACTTGCTAGGGCAAAAATTTATAGTTGTAACAGATCATCATGCTCTAAAATATATTGTAAATAAGCCTAATCCATCAGGGAGGATAGCAAGATGGATAATTTTGTTACAAGAATTTGAATTTGATATCATAGATAGGCCAAGAAAGAAGCATGTCAATGCAGATGTACTCTCTCAAGCTTATGATGGTTTAGGATCCATCTTGTGATGATGATGATTTCCCAGATGCAACATTGTTATCCCTTGACACAATCCCTAGTGAATACATATATATTTGGAATTACTGAATGAATTCAAGTTTCCTGATGGTGCCAGTGCAAAGACTAAGAGGAAGATTACTCAAGCCATTCGTCCATATTCCATTCTGCATGTAGTATTATTTTAAATAGGACCTGATGGACAATACAAGAGGGCAGTTAGATGTGATCAAGGGAAGGAGCTTATAGAAGAATTCCACAATGGTACATGTGGAGGACACTTCTCTGGACAACTTACAGCAAGAAGGATCTTAGATGCAGGTTATCACTCACCCACTCTTTTTAGAAGATTATTATAATTATTGTAAGACATGTGATATCTGTCAAACACATGGTAACTGTAAGACTTCATCAGCTCCATTATGCCCTATTCTTCCACTTGGTCCCTTTGAAAAGTGGGGAATAGATATTGTAGGTCCACTTCCAACTACCCCACGCCAAAATAAGTATATTGTAGTTGCCACAGATTATTTAACCAAGTGGGTTGAAGCTAGGCCATTGAAAACAACTTCCATGGATGAAGTGGCAAGGTTCATATATGAACGCATTGTCACCAGATTTGGTTGCCCATTAGAAATTGTAACAGATCAAGGAAGCCACTTCATTAATGAGGTAGTAGAAGCCCTAGTCAATAAGTTTTCTATTAAGCACAGGAAGGCAACAACATACAAGCCAAGCACAAATGGACAGGTGGAATGAACAAATTTTGTGTTGTGTCAAATTCTAGCAAAAGATGCAGCCTTACAGGTACATAAGTGGTATAAAAAGATTCATGCAGCATTGTGGGCATATAGGGCAACATCAAAGTCAGCAACAAGATACTCTCCATTTCAGTTGGCTTATGGCATCGATCCAGTTATTCCTATTGAGTTTGATATTCCCACTGTGAGAGTTATGAAAAATGAAAGGATGGATGAAAGTGATTCAGTAAAAGAAAGGTTGGTACATCTTCATTTGCTAGAGGAAATGAGGGAAATAGCGAAGGATACAGGCTATAGGAAGAAAATGAAGCAGAAGGAATACTTTGATCAAAAGATCCGTTGGTCTCCATTTCATTTGAATGACTTGGTCCTAATATATGATTCAAGATACAAAAAAAGAAGACAGAAAATTTCTTCCAAAATAGATGGGTCCCTACAAAATAGCAGCTGTGCATGAAAATGGTACATACCGACTGGAGGAATTGGATGGCACTCCCATTACGAAATGGGTCAACCATGACAAGCTAAAGATTTACCAAGCACCAGAATAGTCTACTCTGAGGACGAAGTAGAATCTAGGAAGGGGGAAGATGTCGACACTAAAATTTTCCTCCGTAATTTTTATTTCATTAATGTGTGTATTAGGAATAGAATGTTGTTAAGTATAATTAGTAGTAGTATCCGATAGAAGATAACGGCGTTGCCGGTACGACGCCGCCAATAATGTATAGTATGGTAATAGTCAAAAGTACAATAGGAATGTTGTGGTAAAAAGTAAATATTTGTCGTAAGTGGTCCGGTAATGTTAAAATGTCAAAGTTGGGGTAAGTAGAGAAGTAGGGTCTAAATGATTAGGAATTAGAAATATTATATTGGTAATAAGGACAAGGAGTGAGGTCATAAATACTTTGTATATTTTATTTGTAAAAAGTCTAAAAATGTGGAACCCATGTGAAATGATAAGGTTTATCTTATCTTTAAAGATAAGCTTACATGTATAGATAAGAGTTAAGGTATGGAATATGATTCGTCAGAGTGGATTTCTTATCCTATCTTAGAGATAAGATGGATAAGCCTAGAAGTTCTATAAATAGAGGATGTCACCCCCCTCATTTAGCATAGAAAGAAGTAGTGAGAAATATTGTATGAGTAAGTGTGTATAGGAAGCCATCATTTTGAAGATGTGTTAAAGAAGCCATTAAGAGGTGTAATTGTGAAGTTTCTCCCATAGTATTGGTGGAAGGCAAGTGAAGTCAGTGACACTTCAAGTACCTCATGGGTGAGATTGTAACAATTTCATGTTAATATTATAATTTACACTGATATTTCAGATTTATCATCATTCCTGTCTTGTCATAGTCTATGGTATTCTTGTGTTATGTTTGTTGTTGTGTTTCCAGATTACATCCACCAAACTAAAGGTTGTGCATTAATAAATAATCATAGCACAAGGAGTTCCCAGTGAAGAATTATCATAATGTCAGATTGGTGTTGACAGTCCCCATTCAGGGCCACATAAGACAGGGGTCGTGGTCAAATTTTCTTTGATAGAATCGAGCCTGCTGACACTGAGGAGACCATTCAAAAACACAATCTTTGGTTAGTAGTGAGAACATAGGTGCAGCAATTTTGCTAAAATCTTTTATGAATCGGCGGTAATAACCTGCATGACCAAGGAAACTTTTGATGTTAGTCTGATTAGCTGGTGTAGGTAATTAAGTGATGACTAATATCTTTTTGGGGTCCACCTGTATACCTTGGGCTGAAACATGGTGACCTAAGACAATTCCTTGATCAACCATCATTAGACATTTTTCATGACTAAGGGATAGTTGGTGTTGTTCACATCGACTGAGTACTTTCTCTAGGTTACTCAAAGATTCGTCAAAAGTGGATCCATGGACAATGAAATCATCCATGTAAACCTCAACACAGTCGTTAGCAAGATCTACAAAAATAGCCAATACTGCCCGCTGAAATGTAGCAGGGGCATTACAAAGCCCAAAAGGTAAGACTCGATAAGAAAATGTACCCCAAGGGCACGGAAAATTAGTCTTATCTTGATTAGCAGGGGGCAATAATAATTTGATTATACCCACTAAACCCATCCAAGAAAGAAAAATATTTCTTACCAACCAAATTTTCGAAAACTTGGTCAATGAAAGGCAGGGGAAAATAATCCTTCTTAGTGGCTTTGTTAAGTTCCATGTAGTCAACACATATTTGCCACTTACCATTCTTCTTGGGAACAATAACTAATGGGGAGATCCACTGACTATCAGATATAGGATAGATGAAACCTACCTTTAGGAGTTTTTCTATCTCACTTTTGACTATGTCTCTCAATGTTGGATTGATTCTTCATTACGGCTGCCTTATAGGTTTGACGTCATCAGTGTAAATATCATGTGCACAGATGTTAGGATGAATTCCTTTCATATCAGTGTAATCCCAAGAACAAGCATGGGAGTGGTTCTTCAGAACCTCAAGCACCCTAGCTTCTTGATTGACCTCCAAATCATTTCCTATGGTCAGCTCTTTTCCCATACTGTCAACAAGCACCTGCTTAGTATCATTTCACAAGAGAATGAGCTTTGTACTAGTAATAAAATAATTCAATGGGCAAACATGGGGCTAAAGCATGTGCAGGATGGGTACATGTTGTCAAAAGATAGAATCTTAGTTAAAGGACAATAGAAATCAGGAGACTAAATATTCCATAATTATAAGCATAGAGTTTCTTTACCAGACTTCAACAGAGGTAATGTCTTACCAGAGGAAATAGCATTGAAGATATGTCTAGAAAAAATGGGTCTGCAGCCAGAGTTCCATATTTCCGTAGCAATAGTGCTGATTTTCGTAGCCATAGGGTCCTTTAGAATCAGTCAGTGTGTATGACTCCACAGCTTCTACGTCATATGGTTGTGTCACTACAATAGTGGGCAGAATAAGAAGAATTCAAAGAGTTAGTATCCAAAGAATCCACTCATACCTGGTCACAATTGTATACGTATAAGGCTGGGTAGGAGGGTATAATGAAATGTGTCTTGGATTTCTGCCCATTTAGAATTGTCATGTTACCTGACCTACAGTCAATGTATGCAGCAATCAGTAGCCAACCAAGGCCTTCCCAAGATGACTGGATATCCCAACTTCTAAGCTTTAGGCTGCAAAACCATGAAATCAACTAGGTACTCCCATGATTCAACAGTGACCATTATATCTTCAACCACACCATCAGGTACAACAATGGATTGATCTGCTAACTACAGAACAATGTTGGTCAGGTTGAAGTCCTGTTAAGGATAGCAAATTAAACATATTCTGTTGTGATGACATTAATGGTAGCACCAAGATCCACCAAAATGTTAGATATTGACTTGTTTTTTATACAAATAGTAATGACAGGACTCCCAAGATCCCCATATTTTGGTGAGATAAGGGTGCCAGCAACTAAGATCAACCAAATTCCCTTCGACCCAGACAGTCTTTGGGTACTTCTTCTTTCCTTCCCGGTGTCTTTGATACACTCATTTCTAATGGTTTGGCTTAGTTCAGGGATGTCCCTTATTGCTCACGCAGAAGTGGAACCTCAATATGTACCTTTCTTTAATTCCTAAACTAGCTGTTGTTTCATCTGCAGTTCGAAGTGTCCTATAATCACTCAGGAAAAGGAGCTTTATGGGTATTTTGTTTGAGTATCTTGATCATTTGAGTGTATCTGGTATTGGTGGAGAAGGTGTACCAGTATTATCCTCAAGGGTTTCTTCTTTATCAGTGCATCTAGCAGGAAGTTCTATGATAACAACAAGAGGATTCAATGTTTTTCTCAGAGCGTAGGTGTACAGATTACCAATAGTATTAACCTGCATGGTGTTACTTGGGTCCTGCTGTCATCAATTGAAGTTGTCTATGCTGATTTTTAGGATTGGATACTGGTTGAGCCGGAAGTTGTGTATTGTGTTGCTTGTCCTTGATGTTGATAAGCTTGAGGTGGAGGCCATTAAAGTTTGATTGTGGTTACTGGAATTTACTGTTGTTGATTATTGTTTTGAGGTGGTGCCCAGGACTGAGTTTTAGCTAAAATTTGGTTAAGGATACCCACTGCTGGTTGTGCCATGGACTTGGCTGTGGGTGGCGGTGTCCGAACCTGGCTGAGTGTAGGGATTTTTCCAGGGTGGTGGATATGGATAAGTCATCCAGTTCGATGTTTTCCCACTCAAGTTGTCCCCAAGAAGACTGAGAGAGCTTTATTCGACCATGACATCCTCCAGGGATTCTGAACTGGCCTATATGGGAATACCCACCCTGATTGTTTGGTCTTTGGACAAAGTTTACATTCAGCACTCAACTTGAGAGATAGTTATTCAAACCTCCCTTTAAATTGTGGTAAGAATGTGCAATGTTTAGTGTCGTGGTCAATAACTTCACAAATTAAGCACATGTCTGTGACATCCAAAGGACATTCTCTCAAGGGGATGTCTCTTCCGAAACTTAGGGACAATATATGTCCAACGGTTCTTTGGCAGCACTTAGTTTTTGCCTTGAGTCCATCTATGGTTGATGTTAATTGCAACAGAATGTTTGTTTTCATGTTGGCCATTTCTTCCAAAAGTTCAGAGGTACCCAAAGTAAGCTTGGATATTTGTTTCTCTTCCGTATTCCTCCACGTGTTCTAGAGTAAATCTTCTACATAGCTCAGTGATTTGGTCCATGGTGAGTTTATGCACATCTCCTTCTCCCATGAGATGGAGGGAATCCTTGGTTTCCTTATCCAGTCCTTTAAGGAAGACTGTCTTAGTGATGTCTGCATGTAACTCGTACCCACTGCGTTTGTGGAGGAATAGGAATCTGTCCAGATAATCCTCTAGATTCTCATATTCCTTTTTCCGTATTTGGAAGAACTCTTCCTTCCTATCCCTTCCCCTACAATAGTCTTGGTATTTATCCAGGAAGGTTGTTTCCATGGCTTCCCAAGAATTAATGGAGTTAGATGGTAACCCCATAAACCATCTCATAGCAAAATCTTTGAGAGTGGAAGGAAACAGTTTGAGTTTTTGATTATCAGTTATGGTAGATCATATGTCTGGCACAGGATTTTAAATTAAAACAGAGAACCAATCAAGGTCTTATTTTGTCATACCTTGAAAGATGGGGAGGATGGATGGTGAGATGTTTTTCATGGGTGCATCCTTATCCGCATCGAGGATAATGGGATTCAGTAAAAGTTCGACCCTAAAGGTTCGGTCTCCAACATTCCTAGGGTCCCCCATTGCTGAGTGGTGTGAAGAGGATACAGAATGCTCAGAAGAGGCTTCTAGGCAGTTGTAGTTGGAGAATTTGTATCACTCTCAGTGTTTCTTCCTATGTGTAATCTGTCTAGAGAGATTTGCTGAATATTGCATAGTGCTATAAATCTCCCTTGGTTATCTCGTGAGCCTATGCATCAAGTGTTGGTTGTTTTAAAACAAGGTCCGAGACAACTACCGGTTTACATATATGAACTCCATTAACACCCATAGCATGTAAAGTGAGAAAAATGGCATGGTGTGCTTATAGTGTTCCTCGGTAACAATGCCAAAAATTATGGGTCATTGTATTCTCCAATCATTTAAATAATAGGATCTTTTGTTAGTGTCATTATAAACTGGGGTTATCTCCTAGGCTGTATGTAATGGAGCTTTATGTAAACACTTTTCCTATTAGGTCTTCTATTAAGGGGTTGTTATGAGATCTTTCTAAGTTGGTTACTAATATATGAAAATTTGTGTAGCCTATAATTTACCAGATAACACCCTAGTCGCGCTGGCACATCACTCATCCTTGATTGAGCACTCACCCTGAAGCACACAAAGGTACCAGGTCCCTCTTTAGGTTTGTTGTAATAGGATTTTAACATGAGTGAAGGAAGAAACATATAGATTCATAACTAATCCATCATTCTACAATGCATGCTACCCTAATATCTATGAAAGAACAAAATTAAACAGTAATCATGATTGAATTAATAACATGCACTACTCAACTACACACAGGATGACACTTAGATTCAGCCAATATCTTTAATCTATTAATAAATACAGAAGCTCATTACAGTATTGTCAATCTATACCAATGCGCATATGGATTTGATATAATAATTCAGTCATATGTCGTATACACACACTTCACACTCTGTATATTCTCTGTTACATAGTACATCCTCACACATTCATACATACACTCTACTATGTACCTAACATCATATATATAGGGTGGGGAATTTCCCTTCACTACTTATCTATTCCAAAAATAGGCTGCATACTATGGATACCCCCACACGCCATTTACAAGTATAGCCACACATGTAAGTATGATATCTATAGTCCTCTTGTAGTTAACTAAAGTGTCAATTCTATTCTCATCTCGTCTCCATGTAAAAATTCTCTGATCTGATTCTCCAGTGATAGACAATGCATGGTGCAAACGTCTCTGCATTGTTGGTGTGTTCTGCATGCCATATTCTAAAAATAGGTCTTCATTCTCAAAATCTACTAAGTCCTAACATTTGAACTTGCCTTCCACGTGCGGGTCCTTCTTGTCATTCCACGCCCTTGGTTCTGGGCCTTCTATCCCATGTGGACTCCTTGTGTGATCTTTTAAAAGTATTATTTGATCAACATTACCCCACACTAATCTCATTGTCATCTTGACAATGGGTATCTCCAAAAATTGAAGGAAAGAATAGAAGAATGGAAAGAATAAGAATGAAAGAATGTAGATAAATAAATAATTTTTATGAGGTTATGAGGTAACCTCCTATGTATCAGTTTGTAGTATCAACTTTGGATACTCCTCCTTTATTTTGGCCTCCAATACTTCCTAAAATATGGAATCTCATACAATTGGTAGACCCCAATTCTCTTCAAAATATTATCACCCTGATCATCATAAACTGAGCATGTCATTCGTCGTGTTCTTGTTCGTTCTATCAGTGAGCAAGGAATCGAGCTCCTTCTTATTCTCCGAAGTCCTGTGATTGTATTCACTTACTTTTCTCTTTCTGATGGGTGAATCCAATTCCTGGCTGATGATGACTCCTTCTGGATATTGCATCTCTGAAAAATGGATTTCAGGTGTCATCTCTTCCTCCTCGACAACCACCTTCTTCTTTCCTTTTACTATTGCTATGCAGATGCCTTCTTTGGTGCCATTTTTACCTTGAAAATGTCTCCTCTTCAACTCTAAAACTTTGTGAATCAAACCCTAGCTCAATTCAATCATGCCCTAGGTGGCAACTTTGTAACCTAACTCTTTTATGTCTCCCTACTTTGCTCAAACCATTCACCACCAGGGACGCAAGATTCTTATCACACAGATCTAGTTGTCATGCTTGGTTTCACACCCTTCCCACCTTAACTCGATCATTCGGCTCTTCGCACTTGGCTCTTTTCTCAAATACTCTTAGTTGCAATAATAAAAATGAATCCACATTCCATCCTTATATAATTTTTTCAAATTTTAATGCATTTATTTCTCCTTCACCTACCAAATATCCCCTCATTCATTGACCAAATCCGTTCATTCCGCATGATACATCTTCACACCCAGTTATAACCTTCTAGCGCACCTTCCTACCCTCTCGTCACAGACTTCTCTTCAGTGTGTGCTCATGCACCCAAGTACCTCATCACTCTATCTTCTCCTGGTAGCTATCATGACCTCTACTTACCTCTGCATTATACTGTTATTTCATTCATCTCCATCCTTGGTCACTTTTGATAAGCAATCTTCTTTCAACTTAAAGCACACCTGTAGTAGACTTATTCCTTTCACATTTCAATTCCCACACTCTTTTTATTGGATAACTATAACCACCCCACACAAAAAGTATGTGCAATCCTCTGCACATAAACATTCTTCATATAGTAATTAGCTTCATGCACGCAAGCACGCATATTACACAAGAACAACAATTAAATTGACAAAGCATAACGACAATTAAGGAAATACATTAAGGAAATACATAATTGAAAACCTAATCTAAATAGAAATAATGCCTTATTACAACACACACACCCAAGAAGACTTATTTATAGTAGGGACTTCAGCCTAATCTCTGTTAAAGTAATCTGAGTAGTTGTGTTCCATCAAGTGCTTCTAACTAGCAAGCACCTGATTCAAGTATAGAAGTGATAACTGTGTTCATGGATAAATTAGATATGTTATGGAAAGGAAGTTAAAACCTATGACCTCAAAGCATGAACCTAATCTACACTAAACCATCATGATAAGAAATAAACAAGACTAACATCTATCATTATATGAACTAGATTAAATCTAAACTAACATGATAAAGCTGACTCTCTACTCTTTAGATCACTTAATTAAACATTGAACCTAAGAAGATCAACTTAATAATAAAAGGTGTGATTAGTTGTTTTATGGTTCTCAAGCTTTCAAGAATGGAGTCTCACCATTAATGGATTCAAGGCCAATGGTTCTCTCTATTTACTCAAAACTTGGATTATGGATGCAAATGGAGGTTATTTTGTAAAGATCAATGAAGGGAGCAAGTTTAAGATCAAATGTCTTATAGCTTAAAGCTAATACAAATGGAATCCCAAAACTAGTTGTTTTTAGTGTTAATAAGATATCCTAGATGTGAAGGTGTAAGTTGAATGGGTAGGCTTAGCCTTGTATCTATAGTTTTTCAAATGGAAGAGTTTGAACTTTGGGTGCATGTGGGATTAAAGCTCAAAAAGCACTTTTAGATTAGATTAGGATAAACATGCTTTAGGCTTAGATAATCTTGGTTTAGGCTAGTTAAACTTGATTAGCAAGTGATCAGAGACTCGTTGAGAGTTGGGAGGGGTCTGGATAACCAATTGCGACTGATAGGTAGCCTATGAAGCAAATAGAAATGGTCTAGAGAGAACTAGGGAGGTTCTGAATGGCCCAAAGGAGGAATATGTTAGTGTAAATTCACAGCACCCCCCAAAACGACCTATGGATCTAATTTTCTAAGGCAATGTCATTTGGTGTGAATGCACAACATTAAGCTTTCCCAAAGTGTGGGACCTTTGCAAATGGGGAAAGCTCTCCAGAGAAGGTTGGTTCCTCTTCCTAAACTACCTGCAATAAGCTATTCCAGTGTATGAAAGCTAATCTAATCCTAATCTAACTATGCCATGTAGACAGAGAGAGAGAAAAGAGGGAAAAATAGAGCCTACACTAAAATGGTGATATACCAGAGAAGGAAAATTTTGAACATCTATCAAAACTGCCATGGAATAAGAAGATCTAAGCAATGGAATGGATGGACAAGTGCATCACAAAACCAAGGATAAATTTCACACAAAAAATGTTCCAAAACTCCATGAACACAACTCTAAAACCTACAATGAACATTCAAACATGGACAAATATCTGCATTGAAGAGAGGTAAGAAGAAGATAAGCAAAACGAGCAAGAATGCACAAATGAATCACAAAACACGTTTTTTATTGCTCCAGAAGTTTGCACAAAACACCATTTTATTGGTAAGAGGTAAAAAATGCCATTACAGAGAAAGGGAGGAGGTTCAAACTCCATTTTCAACCCTAGGGAAGAAAAGAAGAGATAGGAAGAGAAGAATGATGAATTTTTTTTACAAATGAGCCAAATCTGGCTTTTAACCATCGAACATAATGAAAGAAATGTGGAAAACGCGGGAAAATAAAATTGAAACTCCAACCATCAAAAAATTCCTCCAATCTCACCTTCAAAGTGATGGGCTTCATGTAAAAACCCATACGCCAAAGTACATTGCTCTATAGAGCATGAAAGAGGTCCATACTTCATTAATTTTGGTGGTTGGGGGCGTTTTCTACATTTTTTTCATGCTAGAGACATTTTCCTATTTTTCTCCTACAAATATCCATAAAAAATCCAAATTGAACCCTCCATTATGTAGAGGATTTCAACATATTTCTAATGATATAAATAATGAAAAAATTTGAGCTCGGGATCAAAAGTTATGGCCCTCTGAAGATTTAGGGCAAAACTGGTAAAATTAGGGCAAAAATGGGTTCGCGGGCTGAAATTTGAATTTTTTCCCCTTTTTTGAATTTGGGAAAATTTCCCAAAAAATACATGTTCCCCACCACTCCATTTCCACGTGGCACTTTACCATTTGCTGATGAAAACGCGGGCCCAAATCTCGCCATTTTTCTTTGATTTTTCATTTGGAAAATTTCCCAAATTTTCCTTGTGCTCTGCTGTCCCAGTGACACGTGTTGCCTCCTGGTTCATCCACAGGCTCAAATTTCCTTTATCCCCCCATGCCTCCACCAACCCTTCTCCTTCTCCTCGACGGGCTTGTGGGCTATTTTTTCCCTTTTTCCCTTTTGTAATTTTGGCAAAAAACCCAAAATTCCTCCGTGGCCCCGACTTCTACCACCATGGGGACATGTGTTGCTTCCACATTGGTCATGGGTCTTCTAAACTTATCTCCATCTTCTTCCATGGGCTTTTGGGATAATTTTTTAATTTTTTGACTTTCGCCCCAAAAGGGCTAAGTGCCCAAATTTCTCCTTGCCTCCGCCGACACACTTCCTTCCCCTCCATTGGTCTGCGGGCCAAAATTGTCCCTTGCACCTCCACCAATCTTCTTAGAATTTTTCTCAACTTACCTCCACCAGCCCGACCTCTGCCACCACATGGCATCTTCTCATTGGCCACGGGCTTGTCTAGGGAAATTTTCTCCAAAAAACTCCGCCAAGCAATAACTTGAAAAGTACAAGGAGTTAGGAGGAAAATTTTACCTTTCTGGAAAGGTGAGAAAATTATCTATCTGATGGAGCCATTTCTAGAAATTTTTAAGTCTTTGAAGTATGTAAAAAATTCATTTAAGTGCCATCAAAGGAAAAGGAGGAGGAGTTAGCCAAAAATAAGCATGGGCTTATTTTGGATAGCAAAATGTTTAACTAATAAGAGAGATATTAGTCAAACAAGTTGATTATAGAAGGAATACAACTGAGAAGGTGTTGTGAATGGTCATCTAAGAGTGGAGTGAAGAAGGGGGAATTAACGAAGTGTCATCAATCGGCTGAATGGGAGGAAATACTAAGTGTAAGCATATTTTAGGTGTCTACATTTTCCCCTCTTTGAGGTGGCATAAGCTACATCACTTCGAAGAAAGTAGACAAGCATAAAAAAGTAGAAAATTTTGAAGGGATAGAAGAAAAATGACTAGAATGGAGGATGACCCCTCGATTGTCGATGGGGGTGATAGAATAACTCAATTGATGATTGAACAGATGACAGAGAGAGAACATAAGAAAGAATAGTGTGGAGAAGAAGAAATGGGATATAGAATTAAAAAAGAGTATGAGGAAGAGGGAATGAGCTAACATCCATCCAGTGTCTTTTAAACAACTTTATTTTCATCATATTGCTAAGGATATTCATCATTGGTCCTTATTAAAAAAGAATGAAAAAAAGTGTAGTATGACATGAAAAGCCATATATGAACAAATGCCCATTGCTGAAAACACCAACTCCATGCAACATACAAAATGCAATGCAATACGAGAAAGTAAAAGATACCTAACTCCATGCAACATACATAATGCAATGCAATACAAGAAATTAAAAGATGCCTAACTCCATACAACATACATAATGTAATGCAATACGAGAAAGTAAACAAGCTAACCTAATAGAGATACATAATGTAATGTTTTTATTAATCGAGCTTTAGTTCTAGACCTATGCAAATCAATGAAAAGGGTTGATGATGGTACCATGGGAAAGGATACATGTAAGGGGAACTAATCGAGGACACTTTGGTCCTGATAAAAAAGTAATGTGCACTACGAAACAATACAAGGTAACTCATTGCTGCCCTAGAGTTCAAACGATAATAAGCAGCTTAGCTTCTATTGTTGGAGATAGATCTAGATGACCCAAAAGTCACGCACATGAACAGGTGAGAACAAAAGAGTGATGTTTTGTAGGATGATTTATATTGTTTTTGATGTTTCTTGAGACATATTTGAATGTTTTTGTGATTTTTCTAACATATCTGAATGTTTTTATGATTTTTCTAACATATTTGAATGCTTTTGTGATTTTGAAAGTTTTTCTGAAACTATGTACAGGAATATGAGTAAGCATGGATGCCCCTAGTGATATATGGGATGTATAAGGGCATAAGGCAACATACATATGAGAAAGGTGAAGATGCAAAAATGCCCTAGTGATTAGGTGGGAGTATTCAAAGGTAAAATCTTCACGTGTAGAAGCAGGGATCCAAGGCCATTATGGATAGGTTCAACATGATGATGAATGTAAACCAATGAAGTGTTGGGAAGAAGCAAGGATGCCCCTAGCATAAGTTGGCCTAAAAGCACATGATAGAAAGGAAGGAGAAGATTGTTTTTGTGAAAGGGGGACAAAGGTGTCTAAAAACATGGCAAAAAAGTAATCTTATACACATGGATGTTCTGAATGAAGTATAATAACGATGTGAATGATATGAATGTAGCTTAGAATCCTCGCAATGAAGAAGTGATTAGCCAAAGGCACAAATTGTGAGACAAGATATGGACTAGAGTAAGAGTCTGAAACAAGGTCCAAAAAAAGACACTTGGTAACATACTAATCTTGTTTACTCATAGAGATCTAGTGTGTGCAAGTGGAATTTAATTACCTCTTGAAGGAAATATTTAATAGACAACAAGTGAAGACACCCTATCCAATGTGTAGGAATGGTTTATTTTGATAGGTGATAGTTGATTTTTGAATGAAGGGTAGAAGGACAACCATACATTGCTCTGTTGCCAGCCAGGCGTCCATAGCCCCGATGGAGATGTATTTGATTCTAATCACAACATTTCTCTACTAATAGTTAGGTGTTTATAGCCTCGATAGAGTTTATTGGAAATACCCAAGAGAGAGTAATATATCAATTTTCTTTTGCTTTGTAGCTTTTAGATTTTGATTTTTGATTGATTTTGATTCTTTTGCTTTCTGAAAACTTATTTTAGATCTCTTGTTCGACAAGGAGTTAAGAACCATATATGGCTTGATGGAAGGAGGTGGAGGTGATTACGATGATGAAATTGGCTAGTGTAAAACAAATTTCCAAAAGTTCTTTGCAAAAATTTTATTATATGCTGATAATGATAGGATCTCTAAGAGGTTAGTCATTCTTTAATTTACCAAGGTAATAAAATACCAAGGTCAAATAGATACCATAAAGATAAATGTCATAAAATGCATGCGAATGGGCTAACAAAAATATCACTGAAGGGATGAAAATGGTAGGAAGAGTTGCAGAATTAAGAGTAAGAAAGGGAAGAAATAACATCCATGTGTACGTAATACCTGATTACAATTCCTGACCTTTGTACCTTTGATTTTTCTTGTTTTTTCTCAAAAAATTTTGTATTTTTGATTTTTTTTTTAGTTTTTTATCTTTTTGATAGTTTTTGGAAAGTTGGGACAAAAAATTTCACTCCATGCGATAGGATCCAACAATGATGTTTGCAACTTCCTTGATAAGGGAGACTAGGTGCATTTGTTTATCAAGAGTTATGTTATCCCCGATCTCGATGATCATGGTGAGCTCGTACTCAACAAATGATTGCGATTTTTCCTGAAACATGGCTTTTGTATGTGGGAGATTGAGTACCCTATCCATAGGTTTCTACACTTTGCGCCATACTTGATGGTTATGTTGATGTGCATTCTTGAATTGCACTTGATTTACAATTTTGAGATTGTTCGAGTTGTTGGGGGCTTTCAAGCTCTTGGAATTTTTGACTTGAGCTTGATTAAGAAATTGTTTGGGTTTCTTATAAGCTAACGTGTGACTTGTTTGATCTCAAGAAGGAGAAGAAAGAGAATGTGGACATTTATGATTGATGTGAGAAATGATCGCGGGCTTGCCACAACTATTGATAAAATAAATATGTGAGGGATGAAAGGGATATGGTCCAAGAATTAAAGAGGATGGGCTACTAGGAGGTGAGCCATTGATAGAAGATTAAAAAGGGTTGTTAGAATATGACCCTAAGATGGAAGAAATTGGGCTACAAGCACATGGCCCAAGAATGGAAGAAGATAACGAGGGAATATTAGAGGGTGACCCAAGTATAGAAGAAGATGAAGAATGGTTGTTAGGGCGTGGCCCAAGTATATATGAGGAGGTAATACTAGGAGGGGTCCCAAGATAGAAGAGGATGAAGGGCTACTAGGACGTGGCCTAATTATAGAAGGCAATAGGCTACCAAGAGGTTACCCACAAGTAGAAAATGGAGGAATACCTGAGGGTGGCTCCAAAATAGAAGAAGACAATGGGATACTCAGCGATGACCCAAGGTGAGCCTTTGATTGAGGAATGATGATAGATAATGAATGATTTGGTAATGAGAAGATAGGCCATGGCTCAATGCCAGACCCTGACATCTTATCATTCTCAGAAGAAGGTGAAGATGGAATAGAAGAAGAATCAAGTTCCATGACCTTAGGATCCTCATCTATATTATGAAAAAAGGGATAAACTTCTTTTCCCCAATACACGAGTGTATCAGGTTCAAGAAAAAATCCTTGTTTACAATCCTCTAAAGGGATATCATCATGTACTCTAATTTTTCCTTCATCTTGAGAGAAATAAATTAGTAGAGGTTGTTTTTCTTTAGTCATAGAAGGTTGAATAGAAGAAACAGGTCTGATAAGGAAGGAAGATTGATTGACAGAAGAAAATGACTCAAGAGAGGAAGTAGGATTGGAGGTAAGCGTCTCATGAATGGACGATTTGGATTTGAACCTATGTCATTTTTCTAGAAGACGACGTAATGTAGGATGGAAAGTAGGATCACATAGCCATCCATTAAGTTGCGATGTAGGATTTGAATTAAATGATTGAAAAGAGGGAATCTGAGTCGTGAAACTCTTTGACGGAGGAATAGGTCATTGAGACGACTGATGAAGGAGGTCCTGCGAAGAAAGGGAGGACCGTGACTCAAGAACCAAATTAGATCTTCGATCGACGGAATGTCGAGTCACATGAGTCTTCAAAGGAGGAAGATGTCATTGAGGTGATTTGGAATAAATGTCCTACAAAGGAAGGGAGGACCGTGATTCAAGATTTGATCTAGGGGTGCCCGAACAATAGTTAGGATCTGAGTCTTCAGAAGAAGAGTGGGAAATCTAAATGGTAGTTTGGATCTGAATCAAAAGAAGAAGAGTGGGGGGACTTGAATAATAATTTAGATCAGAAGCATCCAAACCATACCACTGACTATGACCTGAAGGTGGGGAACAGGGTACCCGAATGGGTCCTCTAGCATGAAGAACCAAACAAGGTTTAGTCATAATGGGAATCTTTTGATTTGAATTGCTAAACCTAGGTTCCATATTGTAGTAAGTGTGAGAAACCACGTGATATTCAGTCATTGTTGGCATCATTTTAACCACAAATGTCTAGATCTAGATAGTGTGATGGAACTCCTTCAAAGGGAAGGAAGTGACATTTTGATTCAGGGAAGCATAATGAAAACCAACTAGACATTGTGTAAGCATGGAGATGTGTGTGTGATTTTACGAAGTTGATCTAAGGAAAATAGACATTGTGATGACACAATCTCGATGAGATAAAAAATCATTGTTGTAGAAAATGATTTTTCGAGATGAATAATCACAAGGAACAATTATGCAAGTGTGAAACACAAAGCCAATCAATAAGGAAATAAACCATATGAAAATGCGTGTGCAAAGTGATAGTTTGATGTAAAGATGATAATCACAATGTCAATATTTACGTCAAGCTCTAAATGAACAAGGCGTAAATATTAACAAAGGGTAAATGTGAACCCTAATCAAAGGATACAACGACACGTTAAATAACCAACAAGGACAAAATGTTAAAGGGCAATGCTAACAAATATAAGCCACGTAACCACACCAATTGGAAACATTAATCAAGGTTCATGAAGAAGTGAGATATTAGTGCCAAAGTGGTATCTAAACGGCAAAAACAAAGTAAGTGACAATCGTCAAGATTTTGGACAATGTTTTAAGTAAAACCAAGTCAAGGCATATTAAGGATGTGTTGAAATGTGTGCAGTGTAACACCACAATGTGGATACTTAGATCATGTTTATGAAAAACACGATATAAGTATCTTAATTATGTTGAGACAATGCGAACAAGGTAACACGTCAAAGGGAGATCAAATGATGAATTAATCCTAACTATGATGATGATATTGAAATCAAGATCAAGTGGCCATCAAAGATATAAGGATGCATCCACACACTTTAGAAATTTAACAATTCAGCTGCAAACATGGATGAACGTAAACGGACAAAAAAGTGATGAACACTATCTATGACAACACTCCTGAAAGATTCCTTCTCTTGCCCCAAATGGGTAGCAAGAATGCAAATGTATAAATCAAAAGATGAAAAATAAACTAAGCACCACTTGGGTAGAGCTTCACCTCATCTAAAGGTGAGAAAGAAGCTAAGCTAAGTGAAATGTCATCTAATTTTAGTGATGAAAGGCACTTAGATCCAACTTAAGTGGATTATTTTCCTTGTTTGAAATACGAGGTTCTGAATCCAAACAAGTTATCACTTTGTGATGGACAAGATGTGAAAAAGGACTAATAAATTGGGCTCCAAGATAGAATGGCCTCCTTAATAAGATCTCTCAACTAGGGTGTTACAAAGTTATCTTAAGCGAGTGCAATTTACCCAAATAGTCCCTTGCCTATCTTGGCAATATCTTGGCTTTACTTTACCCCCTTCAAGCACAAAGGGAAACTAGTGCATCCACGTGTGCTCTCCCTAGGGTCACCATACAGATAACCAGTGACTCTAACTCACAAGGTATACTATTAAAGTGGGTAAGCAGAGTGCTTCCTGTTTCATCCACGAGGTTACTCAGTAGTGGATTATTTAGGGTTCCTAGAACCACCCCCATTGTTGTAGCTTAAGGCATTATGCCAAAGGGGTTATGTTCCAGTTCAGTAGAGAGGGACGTACCCTTTTCTGAAACCAACAATACAGTGTTTTGAATATGGTTTGTTTTTTATCTTTTTAACTTAAATGTGGTTTTAAGTGGCACCCATTTGGCAACCTACAAGAACATGTGTATTAGAAGTTTTGTTTTGTTTGTTTTGACACCGTTCTTTGACATGAGATTTTGGTCCTACATCTCAAGGTTAGTAATTTTCCAAAATGTCATATAAATGAGATAATATGTTGTTTTTGATTTCCCATATCATCCTAAGACGTAAGGAAAGAGCATACACAACAAGGTATGACACTCAAATTGTAAAACATGGAAAATTCCTAAGAAAAATGTGAAAATAAGTTTCTTTTAACCAGCTTTGAATGCTAATTAAACCATTTTTACAAGTATGAAGCAAATGATGAAACATTTTTGTTTCCCAAGATCACCTAGAAAGGTGTGAGGAAAGAGCATACGCGTTTCAAAATTTCATAATGAAGATGCAAACATTTTTAAACAAGTTAGTATAAAATAACTTAATGAAGAGGAAACTTGTAAACCACTCTTATAATCCTGCAGAAGTTAAAACCAAGAAAATAAAAAAATTCTAGAAATCTATTTTTGGTAGTTTTTAGTAATTTGCAATTTTGGAGGTCTCTAGAGAACTTTGGGATTTTTGTGATAGTAGTAGATATAGCAAAGTTATATTAATTTTTGAAGTTCCGTCACAAATTATGCTTTGTTCTCTTTCTGATGCCTATTCAAACTCTGAAAACGGGTTAACGAGTCTAAAGATATGATCAAGACAAGGAGCACTAAAAATAAAATGAAAGAAACCGGACTACACAGAGACAACTGCGTGTCCATAATGACACATGTGTGCCCCAGCCAATGTGTACAAGGTAAAAATGTAGAGAGGGGATAACACCTACGTGGGCTTTCTGATAGGTATGCTAGGGTTCCGATGTAGATGCACCTAACTCAACGGATACGCTTGCAAAAAAAAATTAGTAATATCCACAATATACCAATAAACACAGATGCATCCAGATAGATAGAGATGCTCACAACCCAATGTGGATGCTTAGGGTTCAATGGAGACACACCCAAGCATAAATAAAAAAAAAAATCCAAATTTTTACATAGTGAGGTGATTTACACAGATTCCAGAGAGACGGAGATGCATGTGCATCCTTGCAGAGATAAAATTTTCCAATGATTAAGGACATTCAAACATGTACACTCCTATTCTGACAAGGACGTTGGGTTTTTAACGTGTATGAGCCCCTTTTTAACACCTACGCATACCCTATGAAAAACTTGCAAAACTCACAGATTTTCAAATTTTCAAAATCAAATAGGTTAGTTGTTAGTCAAAGTGTCCTATTTCTACATCATACCCACAAAATACCTACAAATGAAGGTCATTTATCTAGTGTTAGAAACAAAAATGAGGAAATAACAAGTGATTTGACTCAAAAAACTTGAAAATGAACTTTGAAGAACTCAAAAGACCTCCATTAATGGAGGATGGACATAAGTGTCCCACTGGGTGTGCCAAATGTGTTCATGGATAAATTAGATATGCTATGGAAAGGAATTTAAAACCTATGACCTTAAAGCATGAACCTAATCTACACTAAACCATCATGACAAGAGATAAATAAGACTAACATCTATCATTGTATGAACTAGATTAAATCTAAACTAACATGATAAAGATTCTCTCTACTCTTTAGATCACTTAATTAAACATTGAACCTAAGAAAATCAACTTAGCAATCAAAGGTGTAATTAATTGTTTTATGGTTCTCAAGCTTTCAAGAATGGATTCTCACCATTAATGGCTTCAAGGCCAATGGTTCTCTCTATTTACTTAAAACTTGGATTATGGATGCAAATGGAGGTTATTTTCTCAAGATCAATGAAGGGAGTAAGTATAAGATCAAATGTCTTATAGCTTAAAGCTAATACAAATGGAATCCCAAAAATAGGTGTTCTTAGTGTTAATAAGATATCCTAGATGTGAAGGTGTAAGTTGAATGGGTAGGCTTAGCCTTGTATTTATAGTTTTTCAAATGGAAGAGTTTAAAATTTGGGTGCATGTGGGACTAAAGCTCAAAAAGCACTTTTAGATTAGATTAGGATAAACATGCTTTAGGCTTAGATAAGCTTGGTTTAAGCTGGTTAAACTTGATTATTAAGTGATTAGAGACTCATTGAGAGTTGGGAGTGGTTTGGATAACCTATTGTGACTGATAGATAGCTTACAAATCCAATAGAAGTGGTCTAGAGAGAACTAGGGAGGTTATGAATGGTCAAAAGGAGGAATGTTTAGCTAATAAGAGAGATATTAGTCAAATAAGTTGATTATAGGAGGAATACAACTGAGAAGGTGTCATGAATGGTCATTTAAGAGTGGAGTGAAGAAGGGGGAATTAATGAAGTGTCATCAATCAGCTAAATGGGAGGAAATGCTAAGTGTAAGCATATTTTAGGTGTCTACAATAACATACGGCCCCAACCAATGTACTTTGAGATTTCCTAGATGGCGCAAGAACTTTGATTCATAAAGAAGTAAAATTTTTCCAATCTCAAACTTCTTGTCCCTTATGTTTCTATCATGTCATGCCTTCTACCTAGCCTTTTCCTGCTTCTGACTCCATTCTCTCTGTAGACACCAAATTCATGTCTTATGACCCCTTGTGACCCGCATCCCATTTCGCAACCTAACCTCATTACCTAAACCTTACACAATTATTTATTAATTACCTTGTAATTGATAAATCCCCATCACCTCACCTGCCACCTCATTTTGCCACCTCATCATGACCTAGCCCTAATCCTAAACTAACCTAATTAAAACCTAAAACTTGGTCTACACTTACACCCATGACTAAGGACCTCCTTTCTCGCACCTAAAACCGACCTTCTAGTCACTTGACCAAGCCCGCAACTAATCTCTCGGGAGAAAAGTAGGGAAGGTAAGCTGTTTTACTAAAAATAGCCTACTTTTTCCTTACCGATGTCGGTTCCTACTCGACCACCGTCGGTTACGTAACCACCATCGGTTCCCTGTAAATGGCCTCCCCAAACCAAAAACAGAGGATCAGAATTTCATTTTGGAGATTGGATCGAAGATTTCTGAATCAACAGAGATTCATTTGAGGAACAGAGTCCAGATCTTCACTTGAAGCAGAGCAGTGAACAATACTAGGAGCGTTTACAGCAAAGGAGATCAACCCAGATCTTCGTAAAAACTAGTAAGTTACATCTTGCATGCAGTTATAACATTTCTTATGCTCTTTGACAGCCCTCCCAAATCTGTTTCTGAATCCATTATCCAAGTACCATTGCCTCTAACTGTCATTCTTTTGCTTCTAACCATAGCATTTCCTAATAAGGGAGAGCAAGCCCAGCCTTACAAGCACAACACTACTAACCAGCCTAGACCTACAGATCCTAGAACCCACCGGTATCGGATACTCAGTAACTGGCATCAGTTATGTAACCGGCATCGATTCCTGTGATCAAAAACCAGAAAACCACCCTTTCCCCTACCCAGTTCAACCAAGCAATTTAATTGATATCTTACAGTCTTTTGTGTTAATTCCGGTTAGCAGGGAAGCTGACCACCTTCGAAAGGAAGATTTCCTGGGCCCAAGGCAGTTTCCTCATTTATTGTGAATCAAAATCTTGTGGTCTTGTGTTCTTATTTGCAGGTAGTCCTTCCAAGACAAAAAGGAGTTCTTCGTAGTCATCATGATCTTTCTCTACGGTACGCACACATCATCTCGACATTCTACAGGTATTCCTCCTAGCCCCTAACCCTTATCTGTTTCTAAAAGGAACGAAACATTCCGAGTGAAACATTTTGGCATGCCCGGTGGGACCCATCTTGGGTTTCTGTTTCTCTTGCTTATTTTCATTTTAGGAAGCATACTTGCTGTTGCTGCTTTTGTTATATATTTCTGGTAAAGAATTTGTCTTACTTTCCTAGTTTCTCATTAGTGAAAGTCATCTCTCTTGCTTCATCGAACATAATTTTCGATTTGGGTTTTAAAACACGTGCATTGCATTCCTGCTTGTTGTTTTTCAATTCTAGTGAACATAGATTAAATAACAGGTCGTACACGTGGGGGTGATATCCACGGTATTGACAGGAAATTAATCTTACATTCACTGCACAACACATACCGAATCACTTCACAATTAACACAACAGCTCAAACATCCCCCCTTTTCCGCGGTATTCCTCCGCCTGATTGAGGTAACCTTATAAGCCAAAACAACTTGACATTTCCCCTAAGTCTCTTGTTTAGGATTCTAACATCATTCTACGTCTAAAGGCATAAGCCCACGATAATTAAAATTAACCCTAGGGTTAATCTATGGATTTGTGTGTGCATCTTGCTTGTTTTTAGTTCTGTTTTCTTTCTCATACTCTGTCTTCTGTGATCAATAATTGGACAAGTATACTAAACGTTGTTAAAAATCAAATTAGCAGCATTTTTATATCTTGTTAGCCCAGACTTCTTACACTGACATCGGTTACCTGACCGACGTCGGCTATAGTATAACCGACATCGGTTACTAGACCGATATCGGTTACTGTCTTCATCCAACCCCTGACAAACCAGCAACCTGCCAATTTCACCATTCTGAGGTTGTTTCTGTTCTGACATAGATTGAAACCCTACTGTGAACTCCTGTCCATGGTTGTTATCACTCGAAAGCAAGCCGCCGCCATGGTTTCACATGCTTGCTCTGTTTCTTTGCCTGAATCACCCCCTTCACATTCTGTGGGGAATCCTACAGATACCAGTGAGGTTCCAAAAATTCCTATGGGAGATAAGGACTTTGCCAAGTTTCTGGATGCTAATTCTAGCACTGTACAATACTATTTGTCTCATACCCCTGACCGTATGCCTGATGGTCAGCTCCTTGTTGGTATGCCTATTAGTATAGCTGCTCATTTAGCTCCCACTCCGCTTGATAATACCGCCTTGCTTCCTGCATCTCTAGCCCCGTCTCCCAATCCGACAGCTTCAGAGGTTCATACGACTCAGATTGGCTTTCCTTTGGTTAATCTTGGACCCCACATATCATTACCACCAACTGCCCCTACCTCATCTCTCTTGCAGACTGCTCCATTCATGACTTGCTCTCTGCCACCTATCCACACGAGCTTTCCTTCTCAAGCTCCGCCTACCTTTTCATTCCCATACACGTATCCAGTAACCTCAACACCTTATATGGGACATCCCTATTCTGTCGCCTCAACATATGCATCCTCCATACCTTATAAACACTTAACCCCACCATTCTCCAGTGGAGGCCCTTGGCCCAATTTGCCTCCGTTTGCCA
Source organism: Taxus chinensis (assembly GCA_019776745.2). Classification (NCBI taxonomy): domain Eukaryota; kingdom Viridiplantae; phylum Streptophyta; class Pinopsida; order Cupressales; family Taxaceae; genus Taxus; species Taxus chinensis. Next base: position 679,024,456 of record CM034152.1, read on the forward strand.
CAGCCGCACCATCATCTCATCTAACCACAGATTTCATCAAACAAATGATAGACAAAATGCAAAATTTGGAGGCTTCGGTTTTCGGGAAGTCGTAGCGCCTTGACATACGAACAAGTTTGTCAGGAGCCCATTCACCCTTCTGTCCCCCCTTCATTCATATCCTCCTCAATGGGAGTTGCCGAAATTTACTCGTTTTAATAGTAAAGAGGATCCTCAACAACACTTGCGATCATTTAGACATGCTTGTTATTTGATTGCCCATAATGACGCCTTGTTACTCCGCACCTTTCCCTATGTCCTTATCAGGACCCGCCCTGGAGTGGTACAGTGCTTTAACCCAGCACTCGATCTTCTCTTTTAACCAACTAGCCCAATCTTTCTTGGATCATTTCTCCATTAACATTGCTAAGAAAGTATCTATCACCGACCTTTATGCCATCCGACAATTTGAGGACGAATCTATCGCAGATTTCGTTGGACGATGGTGGGGCCTTATCAACCAACTTACGTATGCCTTGCCTCAAACCGAACTTATCGAACTCTCTTACGCGGGCCTGCGCTAAGCACATCTCCCCTACCCTCCAAATCCAAACTTTCTGTACATTCGACGAGGCCTTTACTATGGCTCGAAAATTAGAAATTCGAGCCTTAGAGGAAGAGAAATTGCGGGTTGCGCAACAAGAACTCCACTTTCCGAACTCCTGATTCTACCAATAAACCAAATACCACCACTCCTCACGCATCCACCTCTTCTAAATCAAAAGGAGCTGTCCACGCGGTGATGGTCAAATCCCAACCACCGTCCAATACTCCACCAAAAACCACCTATAAATACAAAGCCGAACCCATCAGCTACACTCCCTTGGGAGAAACATATGGTGTGATATTGGAGAAATTGCTCAAAGCAGGAGCCATTACCTTACCTCTTGTTAAACCTCATTCTGGGTTTGATTCCACTCGCGCCATACCTTCCTGGTACAAAGAAAATGACTTCTGTAACTTCCACCGCGTGAAGGGACACAGTCATGAAAATTGCAAGATGTTGAAAAACATAGTGCAGGAAATGGTTGATGCGGGGGATATAGCCCTCGATAATCCTAACGCCCCTGCTAACCGAAATTTGAAAATTTTCAACAAGCCATTCCCGAATCACTCGTCCCAACAGTAACGTCAAACCAGGATATCTTAGCCAAGGAGAGTGTTCATGAGATCCATGCAGTATTTGATACCCAGCCAAAAACCTCTATCGAGAAAATTTTGAATCAAGCCTCTTCACTAACACAGGAGCCCGAACCTCCTTTACCACCATCGAAGCCAAAGTGAAATCGTTCCTTTACCCATAGAGGGAGTTAACTGCCCAGGCTTTCCTCTTCCCATCAATGAGTCTTCTTACACCACATCCCTACAAGACTGTGAGCGGATGCTATCTAATTTATCTATTTCCCAAACGTCCCCTTCTACCACTCTTGCTACACAAGAGGAAGGCTACACCACTCCTTTTGACATCCTTAGATGAGAAATCTCTTACACTAACATCACCACATTCTTTTAACCATGATAGATCTCTCTCGAACACGCCCTCCTACCTATTAGTCCCTCATCGCCTAAATCTTTTCAAACGACCGGTTGACCTCCTAACATCTATTGATACAGTGCCTCATCTACCTCACTGTGTCACACCCGCAATGGACTGGAATTACAACCCACCTTTCTTCCGTACCAAAATTACAAATCACAGCCTGGAGACTGTCATTCTCACAGAAGATAGACAGGCCCTATGGGAACGTTTGAGTACCCCTTTTTCTACTCAAATGCAAATGACTGATCCTGATGACCTCCACCATCTACCCGAAGTGCTTACAGAAGCTTAAAATGCCCCTGTTCTCGCCTTCACCCCCCTCACCTCTACCAAATGCCCCGTCCACTTCTATTCAACTTAACCAGATCTTCCCCTACGCTTGGGACCTCACCAATGCCCAGTCTAACACACCCGCCTAAGCGACTCGATCTATCCAAAAATAAATCCGTTCTGCCACCTAGGAGATTCGAACGCAATCCGGGCCTCTATCACAATTAAAACCCTCATCGTGACACCCACCTTCCATATTGGGACCTCATCCCTCCACATTACACCAATATATCATACCTCCTTTGCATTTTCTGCAAAACGACCTATGCCTTCTACACCTATACAGAGATCAAAGGCTATCATCAACATCGTATCACCCCGCGTATCCTGGTCCACCTATCAACCCTAAACCAATCCCATCATCAAAGGATTTATTTTCTGTCACTCCCCTTTCTCCGTGGTTGTTTCCCGCTACCACGCCATCTATAGCCTCATCATCTAACCAGCTGAACGTAACTTCTGTGTCCAAAGAAACCACGTTTAGTGAAAAACACGTATCAACACCCCTCGGTTAAACCACCACCCATACGAACTAACCATGCCCAAACATTACAAAAACCTGTGCAATCAATACCCTCATTCTCTTCTGATTTTGACCCACTCAAAGGATCTTACGCCAAAATCCTTGCTATGTTAGTAGAGAATGTGACCATTTCCCTACCCCTACTTAGACCTTATGACCTGTCTAAACCTTGGCCTGTAGGTTACGATGAGTCTAAAATCTGCGCTTATCACCGCACACCAGGACATGATGTGGAGGGATGCAAAGTTTTAAAAACCATCCTTCGTCAGTCACCTCTCCCAGATAGAAAGGTTAAGAAAGACAACTTACGAAGGGAGAGACCTTTAGCTTCAATTCCCTCTCCTATACCACCTATCCCCGCCTCACCACGATCTATCATTATTACAACCCCACCTCTTGAAGACCATAATTTATCCCAACCATCTTCCTCATCTCAGGTTTACGAGATTAATATGATTAGTGTTGCTACTCGAGCGCAGAAAAACAACGAGAAAGCAAAAGAAAGCACACCTACGTCCTCTCTTTCTCCGTCTAGCATCCTGATTGCACCACCACCCAAAGTGGTTATTTGTGGACCCGGTTACCCCGTCTCTAATGAAGTTTCCCATCGAGCCATGATCAAACAACTTCACCAATCACCCGTCAAAATGACACTATATGATCTCATTCAGACTTCTGAATCTCATCGACAAGCTCTCGTTGAAATTCTTCAAGGGATCGAGGTCTTACTTAATGAAACCCTGCCTGTTGCCTCCATTCTAACACCCAATCACGTTGCCTCTCTCACTAAACAACCCACCGCCCCAACCACTTCTGTCTCTGTACCACAAGCTGCTGCAGTCAGTTTCTCTGAAGATGAAATTGTCAATTTTGGTACAGAAGATCCTGACCCTGCCCTGTTCATCTCAGCTTACGTCCGGGACATTCGTGTATGTCGTGTTATGATTGACGGGGGTGCTAGCCTAAACATCATCTCTTCAAAAGCTTTTCAACAAATGAATATCCCTTCTAGCTACATGTGTGCCAACCCCATCATGTTGCGGTCATTCAATGACGCTATTACCTCTACCTTAGGCACCGTGATCCTCAACATTCGGCTAGGACCACGTACTTTACCCGAACTCTTCTATGTCCTTGAGGGAGAGTTCCAATATAATATATTGCTGGGTCGTCCTTGGATCCGGGCCATGGGATGCGTTCCCTCAACCTTACATAGATGCATAAAATTTGAGTACGAGGGGAAGTCCTACACCGTAAAAGCTGATCCTCCCCACTTTAAAACCTGCAGTATGTTATACCGCCCAAATGATGTGTTGGTACCAATCAAGACACCCATTCATTCAACCCAACCATCTTCTTCAACTATGCCTCAACCATGTACCTCAATCGCACCTACGCCTTCAACTGATGAAACCATCGTCGCAAAAACCACTTCCCTTCCCGTAGCTAACATCCCAACCGCGGACCCCTTAGTAGATGTTTTTCAGTGCCTTACGCTGGGGGAGTATCGCTTATATAATGTTAGTTCTTTCCATACCCCACAGGAGTACAGACAGGTACATGCCCATCCTAACTATGACCGTCGTGTGGGGGAAGTAATCTCCTATGGACCACCTCACTGCCGCACTAACCTAACGTATGGGGGTGTCGACGCATCTTTCGTTGCCCCTGAGCCTCCTCTTGGTGTGGTTCCTTTCCAGTCTAATTTTCAATACCTTACCAATCGTCGCTTTGCCCTCACCTTCTTGACTCGCTGTGCTTGGAAAGGCTTTGGTTTTGGTCTTTATGAACAAGGCCAACATACGCTCATCCCCATCACCACACGCAAACATAATGATCGCAGTGGTCTCATTTTTCCTGAAACACCTACACAGGAGACACCTCGTGTCAGCTGTATTTTAGAAGAAGACGACGTCACCCCTACCAAACCATCATCACCCACTTTGCCATCATCACCCACAGAATCTATAGTCCCTGAATCTATCCCTCCTAAAAAAATTTTTTCATAAATGCTATCTTCATAGGTCCTCTCACTTATCAACACGATAATGAGGACCCATCTTCTCTTCCCCTTCTGTATCCAGACATGATCGAAGAGGATTCTCCTTTGATTAATGTTGTTGAGTATCAGGATGATGACTCCATCCTCACTTACCTTGGCGCAGATGATTCTTATATTCAACGAGCCTTACCATCTGAAACCCAAACCATGCTGAACGAATCTACAATAGAAATCAACATCCACACGGAGGAGGATCCTCACATTGTGAATATCAGACAATCCCTTAACGCATCAGAACAAGTCACCTTTACTACTTTCCTCCGTGCTCACAACCAAGCTTTCGCTTGGTCCTACGCTAACATGCCAGGAATTGATCCTGACATTGCTGTCCATAACATTACACTGAAACCCGATTCCAAGCCAATTAAACAGAAATTGAGAAAAATGCATCCACGCATTGCCCTCTTGGTCAAAGAGGAGCTCCAACGACTCCTTTCTGTTTCCTTCATCTTGCCTATTGACTATCCTCAATGAATTTCTAACATCGTACCTGTCACTAAAGTGACGGGGGGACTTCGGATATGCACGGATTTTTAGGATCTTAACCTCGCTTGCCCTAAGGATGACTTCCCCCTACCTAGTATTGATCAACTTGTTGATCTCACTATGGGTCATGAAATGCTTTCTCTCATGGATGGTTTTTCAGGATACAACCAAATTTTGGTTGCCCCTGCCGATCAACACAAAACTGCCTTCATAACTCCTTGGGGAACCTTCTGTTACCATGTAATGCCATTTGGCCTTAAGAATGCTGGTGCGACCTATCAGCGGGCTATGACCTACATTTTTCATGACATTATGCACACTATCCTTGAAGATTACGTCGACGATCTTCTTGGCAAGTCTAAACATCACAGTGAACATCTCGATGTTTTAACCATTATTTTTTGATCGCCTGTTACAATATTCTGTCCGTCTTCTACCAAAGAAATGTGTCTTTGGTGTCCTTTCAGGAAAAGCTTCTTGGTTTTATTGTCTCTTTGCGTGACATCGAGGTCGATCCATCTAAAGTCAAAGCTATCATAGAAATGCCCCCACCTACCAATCTCAAACAATTGCGTAGTTTACAAGGTAAGCTCCAATCTATCCGACGTTTCATCTCCCAACTTTCAGATCGATGTCAACCTTTCCATCACCTCCTTAAAAAGGACATTGAGTTTCAATGGAGTGAAGAGTGCCACCAAGCCTTTGAAGCTCTCAAAACTTATCTCTTGCAGCCACCCGTGCTTATCCCACCTCAAGATGACCGCCCTTTCTACCTTTACCTTTCCGCCACTGACCATGCTGTAGGGGCCATGCTTGCACATCGTGACTCTGAGAATTGAGAACAAGCCGTTTATTATATAAGTCATACTTTGGTGGACTATGAGACTAGGTATACACATGTAGAAAAGTTGTGCCTAGCCCTATCATTTGTGGCTACCAAACTCTGACACTACCTTCTGAATCACAAAACTTTCTTCATCACCAACACGGACCCCATCCATTACATGTATGCCAAACCTCATCTAAACCAACGCATCGCCCGATGGCTCATGCTCCTCGCCGACCTCGACCTTGAGTTCGTCCACCAGAAATCAATCAAAGGACAAACCATCGCAGACCAACTTGCGGAAGCCCCTTTACCTGGAGAACAATTTACCAATTTTACATTCCCCGACGAACTCATCGCCACTCTTTCACTCAAAGAGGAGTCGTATCCAATGACTCTCTTCTTCGATGGATCCAAATGCCAACGCGGTGGAGGATCTGGCGTTGTTCTTATTCCTCTCGACGCCGAGCCTATGCCTCTTTCATTCTGACTCGATTTCCCTTGCACTAATAATAAAGTGGAATACGAGGCCCTTGTTCTGGGTCTCCAGGTTGCGCTGCATTTAGGTATCAAATCTATCAATATTTTTGGTGGTTCTCAATTGGTAGTCAATCAAGTTATGGGCATCTACCAATGCAAAAATGAGGAACTTCAAAAATACAAACACTACGTAGATTCGCTTCTAGCCTTATTTACTCACTATTCTATCCAAACCATTCCACGCTCTACTAACAAATTTGCGGATACTATGGATTGCTTAGCCTCGCAAATTCCAGCCTCATCAACTGAATCTAACATTTTCGTCGTGGTCCAACAACTTTTTTCCCCATCCTACTCAACCCTGGTAGTTTGTATGATAAATACTGTGTCTGCTAACTCGCAGGATACTTGGTATCACCAATTCCATGACTACCTTACAACCTCTGTTCTCCCTTCTGACCTTACTATTACTGGTAAACGTGCTTTTCTTAAACGCGTTTCTCATTATGTAGTTATGGGGGGACTCCTTTATAAACGTGGCTTTGATGGCATCCTCCTTCGATGTCTCACCGGTGCGGAGATCACCCATACCATCCAACAAGTTCATGATGGTATTTGTGGTGGACATTTTAGTGGCCTTGCCATGGCCAAACGAATCCTTCGCCTTGGTTATTATTGGCCTACTCTCAATAACGACTACTACGAATATGTTAAGCATTGTGTTATGTGTCAACAACATGCCAACCTTCAACATACTCCTAGCCACCCGCTCCAGTCGCTCGAGATCTTTGGCCCTTCTCACAATGGGGTTTAGACCTTATTGGTGAGATTCACCCGTCCTCTTCACAACGTCACCGATGGATTATCACAGCAACCGAATACTACACAAAATGGGTGGAGGCTATTCCACTCATTTCAACTAAAAAAGAAAAAATTGTCGAATTCATTAACCGTCACATTATCTGTCGTTTTGGTATTCCTCATCGCCTAATAATAGATAATGGTAAATCTTTTAAAAACAAGTTGTTACAAGACCTTTGTGACAACTTTGGTATCAAACTTAGTTTCTCATCGCCTTACTATCCGCAGGCCAATGGTCAGGCTGAATCTTCTAATAAAACCCTAACCAAAATCCTCATGAAAGTTGTCAATGAATCCGGAAGAAATTGGCACGATCACATTCCCTTTGCCCTTTGGGCTTATCATATTAGCATTCATACCTCTACTAATGCCACACCTTTTTCTTTGGTATATGGTACCGAGGCTGTTTTGCCTCTCGAAATACAAATACCCTCCCTTAGAATATCTCTTCAGGATATTCTCACCAACGATGATTTCCGCCAAGAGCGGTTAGCCCAATTGGAGCTCCTTGACGAACGTCGTCTTACAGCTCTTGATCACCTTCAAATCTATCAAAAATGCATCAAACGTGCTTATGATAAGCGACTTCATGAGCATACCTTTAAGGTTGGTGATCTTGTCCTCAAAGAGAATCAACATGTCACCAAACTAGAAAAGAGTAAACATGGAAAATTTGCTCCCAATTGGATTGGGCCTTATATAATCACTCACACTTATGGATCAGGCACTTATCGTTTAGCTTCACTTAATGGTAAACCTGAGCCTGAACCCCTTAATGCCTTGCATCTTCAAACCATTCTACTGTTGAATTTAGTATTATATCACTTCTTATCTACCTGCCGCTCGTCCCTTGAGCTCACTTACCACCACATACACTTTGTTTCCTACACATCATAATAAAAATCAAGCTCACATAGTTTGATTCTCACCTCACCTAAACGATGCCTTCCCCTTTTTAGTCTAGTCCATGACTTCAAAGTATTAAAATAAGCCGTATTCTTATGGGATTTTCTTGAGTCAAACTTCCGACAAAAACTAGATGCTGCACGTCAAAAGGACATCTAGCTACCTACCTTATATATAGACTGCTCCCTCGAAGGACAGCTATATGCCAAATTATTGCTGCTATTATATATAGACTACTCCCCCGAAGGACAGCTATGCACTAAAATCATATCTGCTACTATAAATAGACTGCTCCCTCGAAGGACAGCTATACACAGTCAGCCTTTATCAAAAGCTTCTCGCATTGATCAGCTTCGTGAAGACCTCAAGAATAGCACAATCAATATCCCTTGTAGACTTCCCGCATCGATCAGTCTATATTCAGTAAAATAAAGGCCTCATTCAAAAGAACTTTTGGGTCATGGACTTGTCTATTTAGGGTAGGTTCTCTTTCGTCAGAACACTCACTTTGTAATAAATTCTCTGTACCTCAGCTATATCATCCACCTCACCTCACCATTTGTTTCAACTCAAGGGACGTAATGTTCACCCGATATATTGTGATCATACAACTCTTTTCACCTATGGACTTCTCGTCTATGCACGGTACCTAGGGCTTCAAGCTCGTTCTACGTTTTGTGGTTTGTTTAGCTCTTTTCACCTACGGAGCACTCTTTTTGCTTTGCCTCGCATCTAGGATTGTGTGTTGATCTTAATCAGGACATGGTTCCCTTCTACTTGGGTAGGCTAACTTTCACTTCCCTTATACCTTTTACAACATCACCAATTCATTACCGACACCAACAAACTTACCTTACCAATATTAATATCAATATTCTTACCAACCAGCCAATTGCCTAAACCGTACCAAATTGCCTGAATTCACCTCTCCCTGATCCTAAGGGAGAACTACATCGGTCTGAGGCCCCTCCTTGCTTTGTGCAAAGGGCTATGTAGGCAGCACTTCGGAGACATGGGGTCTCCCAAGGTTAGCTCGACCATCCCCTGCCATAACCTATCATGTGTGGTAAATATAAATATTTTTTTGTATTTCTATTTAATCACATTCTCTTTATCCTTTTTCAAAACACCGAAAGTCAAAATGAAAACATTCTTATTATTATAACTCAAATCAACATACATATCTCGTTTTATTTAGATGTTAAACAAATACATCTTCTCTATCATCGACACGCAGGTCGGTACTCTTATTTATTCTTATACCTTGCTAACATTTATTTAGACCCTCACGCCTCATCCCGAACTAGGTGATGATCATGATTGTCGACCCCTCTCGCCAGGCCTCTCTGTCCTCAATGGTACCATGGCTATTGGTACCACCCACTGATCTACCAATCTCTCCTGTAACATATGAATACGCCCTCTCGCATGGAGGACTCCAGCCTCTAGTCTCTCCGCCCGTGACTCCGCAACCACTAACAATCCTCTTGTCTCATTCACCTGCGTTTGGAGCTGCTGAACCAAACGCTGCAGACGATCTCTCTCTGCCGTCACCGCTGCCAAGTTTGGTTGTGCGGGCTGTGCTACCCTCGCCGCTCTCTGACCAGCCCACCAAAACCCTGTATGCTCCCGTGCACCCCAGCATCATCTACACCATCAACCCTGCTGGCCTCATCCACAACCCAATCTGGATCTAAGGGCTATGGTGCAGGTAGTGGGGCCCTCTACATCATCCCTCCTGTACTGAGGGAAGGGAGGTGGCTCGTCCCTGTCGCAGGCCCCATCTGCCAGCGTACCCTCTCTAGGGGTATCCTCTCGTACTCTCCCGGCCTCCGTCCTACTATCCAGAATTTGTACTGGATCCAGGCGCAACTGTAATCGGGCTCCTCTGCCAGGGTGATGACCTCTGTAAGGTCTCCATACAATATCTACTGCTGTCAGGCCCTCTAACAAATGTCTATAATACGCCACATCCCGACCTACAAGAACTACTCGTGGCTGCACCGACGACCCCCAAACCACCTCTGAAAGCCATATCTGTATATGACCTGTGGCCGTGGCTGCTAGGGTAACCCTACTGGCCTGATGCATATGATGTGCTCATATGCCCCAACAGTGCAGTAAAAATGTAGAGCAAATCCCAAATCGCCTCATCCGGCGATAGCCCCACAACTCCCTGTATAACTGCACCAGGTATACTGGTGCCCACGCGTAACAGGTGTGCTCCTCCACCATCTCAAGTAGCACCCCCATCAATGCACGTGGAAAGCAACCTCCCTCTGAGTCCGGGAGGGCAAAGTAGGTGATCTCAATCATCATTAGCACAGCCAGCCGTGTCTCTTGTCGGTGCGCACTGGTACATGTCACCATACCTGATTACTCGCGCTGTGATAAGTAAGTAACGCGGCTGCATCTCCAAAAAACCTTTAGGATGCTGTCCATCCGCCGCCTTCCGAATCTACCTGGAAGGACTGCCTCTCCCTCGATCGGCAGTTGAAGGATGCGATACACATCCTCCAATGTGATAGTCATCTCCCCAATCGGGAGATGGAACACATTGGTCACCGGATGCCCATCTCTCGATGAGGGCAACCTTCAGGCTGTGATCTCTATCAATAGCTCTGTATCGCTGGACTCCACCGAGTCCCACCTCGCGCATGATCACCCCAGTGAGCTGCGGACACATGTGGTCTCATCCGCACCAACAGCGGGGGCATCCTATCCCGCATCGTCAACTGCTGACGTGCCTGCAAAACCAACCCACATCCTTAGACCTACTCTTTATCACAACATCTACTTTACCCTCTAAACCCCCTTTTATCCCCCCGACCACACCCCTGACTCTCTACCACCCCCCTCTAGCAACCTACCTTCAACCACCCAACCCAAACCCCACCCTAACCCTCAACCCATACAAAACCCACCTAACCCCAACCCCCAAAGCCCAATACCCACCTAACCCACCCCCAAAGCCCAAAATCTACCCAAATCCAAACCCACCCAAAGCCCCAAATCTACCCAAACCCAACCTAACCCACCCTAACACAACTCACCCCACCCAAAACCCAAACCCCAACCCAAAACACAAAACACACCCACCCCACCCAAAAACCTACAAGACCAACGCCCAAACTCTACCCAAATCCAAACCCACCCAACCCCAAAACCAAACCCAACCCAAAACCAACCCAACCCAACCCCAAACACACCCCACCCAAACCCCTACCCGACCCCAAGCCCAAAATCTACCCAAATCCGTTAACCCACCCAAACCCAAAATCTACCCAAACCCAAACCCACCCAAAGCCCAAAATCTACAACGGTCAACACCCAACCCCACCCCACCCAAAATCCACACCCCCCAAATCCCAAAACCCACCCCCGACCCAAAGCCCATTTTTTTACCCAAATCCAAACCCACCCAAAAGCCCAAAATCTACCCATTACCCAACCCAACCCACCCTAACCAAACTCACCCCGCCCAAAACCCCCCACCCAAGCCAAACACAAAACACACACCCCACCCAAACCCCTACCCAAACGCCCACTCTACCCAAATCCAAACCCACCCAACCCCAAAACAAAACAAACCCAACCCAAAACCAACCCAACCCAACCCAAACACACCCACCCCACCCAAATACCCGACCCAACGCCCAAAAATCTACCCAAATCCAAACCCACCTAACGCCCAAAATCTACCCAAACCCAAACCCACCCATCAAAATCTACCCAAACCCAACCCCACCCCACCCAACATCCACACACCCAAAGCCCAAAATCTACCCAAGACCCAACCGAACCCTACCGGTCCACCCCAACCAAACCCCGACCCCACGTCGTCACACCCCATGACCCCAAACCGACGCCGGCCGACATACGTCCGACGCCGGTCCAGCCCAACACACCCTGTCCACATAATTTTGTGACCGATGCCGGTCGCTTAGCAACCGACATCGGTCGCTATAATTGACTGGGAGCCGAACCCCCGTGCGGCCCCCTGCCCATATTTTTCCATTTTTATACTTATCTACCCACCCAAAACACCATAAAAAACCTACCCACACCAGCCGAATTGCCCTATTTTTACCCATCTATCCTCTTCATTTTACAAATTACGTCAATTTACCTCATTATTTCCTAAAAAATGTAAATTCCTACCCAAAACCCCCAATTTCGCTTAATACCATTCAAATGCACACAATAAAAGTTCCGATCGTACCCGTACGACAACACGTCGTCGTGGTGGGATGGGTGGTCATGTGGTCCGATATCTGGTCCAGGCCCCTCCTGCTCCTCCTACCTGTGCCATAGCTCCAATTCTGACTCTGCTGGGTCCCCGGCCAATCAACTGCTGCCTCCTCCTCACTCGGGCCCGCAAACAACTCACTCCTCCAGCAAAAATAGCTCCACCTCACTCAATAAACCTCCAATCTCAACTCTCCACGTCAGACAGGTCAATTTGGTTTTCAAAATAACAAAGTGACAATGACAAGCCGTATTTTTCTTTTTATAGGTTTTTCGCCCTTAACCGATATCGGTTTCATTTTGCCCCTAATGAACCAGTATCGGTCCCTTAACCGATATCGGTCATGTCGAATCGACATCGGTTTTTCTGCCAACTTTCCCCCAATTTATTTTCCCCTTATTTACCATTTGCCCCTTTTTTAAACCACATATCGCCTATATCCACCATTTGAACACCATTTGTTTACAAACCGGCCCCAACCCAAGGCCTCGCCCTAACAAACCGGCCCGACCCAAGGCCTCGCCCTACCAAACCGGCCCGACCCAAGGCCCGACCCAAGGCCTCGCCCTAACGTACCCGGCCCGACCCAAGGCCTCGACCCCCTACCCCCTACCGGCCCGACCCAAGGCCTCAGCCCTACCCTACCCAATTAACAAACTGGCCCGACCCAAGGCCTCGCCCTACCCAACCGGCCCGACCCAAGGCTGCAACCCAATAACTCGGCCGCCGACCCACGGCCGTATCACTCCAATACCTTACCCAAAATCAAAACCATACACTTTTATCCACCGATCCTATAGTGTTTTGTTCAATCGAGATCACCTGTTCGTGTTTTAGCATGATTAGGGTCCTTGGACTTGATCTATCGACCAACTTGGCCTCAGACCTAGACCATGACGTTTATTCTCAACCAAACCAACCATTTGGTACTTAACCGGACATGCCTAAAACGTTCCCTGTACCTTACCTGTTATATACCCTGGAGCTACTTCCTATGCCTTGGATACCAGGATTATATCACCCTTGTTTGGATAAACTATCGACCTTTGCCTATGCACTGCTAGTTTGCTCGTCATATCATGTACCCTAGTCGTCCTATTACATTTTCACCATGCGTCTGCTTCCTTGGACCTACCCCACCACCTTACCATCCCCTCTGCACCATTTTACCCTTTATCAAACCCTATCCCTGATTTCACATTCTCTCAATCAGTGATAGATTTGAGGGGGATTACCTATACCCTTAACAGGAGAAACCACTTCATATTATTGTCTGTGCAAGCTTTACAAAACAAGCTACATGAAAATAAGGGGCTAATGTAGACACCAAATTTGTGTCTTACGACCCCTTGTGACCCGCATCTCATCTCGCAACTTAACCTCATCACCTAAACCTTACACAATTATTTATTAATTACCTTGTAATTGATAAATCCACATCACCTTACCTGCCACCTTCATTTTGCCACCTCATCATGACCTAGCCCTAACCCTAAACTAACCTAATTAAGACCTATGACTTGGTCTAGACTCACATCCATAACTAATGCCTCCTTACTCGCACCCAAAACCGACCTTCTAGCCACTTGACCAAGCCCGCAACTGATCTCTCGGGAGAAAAGCAGGAAGGTGGGCTATTTTACTAAAAAATAGCCTACTTTTTCCTTACCGATGCCGGTTCCTACTCGACCTGCCGTTGGTTACGTAACCGCCATCGGCTCCCTGTAAATGGGCTCCCCGAACCAAAATCAAAGGTCGAATGATTTTTGAATCAACAGAGATCATTAGGAGCGAAAAACAGAGTCCAGATCTTCACTTGACCGAGCAGAGACGAGTGAAGAAACCAGAAGTGTTTGCAGCAAAGGAGATCAACTTGCATCTTTGTCAAAACCAGTAAGTCACATCTTGCATGTCCTCTGTTATAACATTTCTTATGCTCTTTGAATCACAGTCCTCCTAAATCCATTCCCTGGATCCACTACCCCAACGTGTCATTGCATCTAACTGTCATTCATCTACCTCTCATCACCCTATTTCCTAATACCACCTATATACAGCCTTACAAACAACTACCAAATAATACCACTACCCCACAAAGCAACTAACCTATCAGATCCTAGCAACCTACCGATATCGGTTAATCAGTAACCGGTATCGGTTATCAGTAACCGGCATCGGTTATACTCCGATCTAAAACCAGAAAACCAGCCTTTCCCCCTACCCAGTTCAACGAAGCAATTTAATTGATATTTTACAGTCTTTTGTGTTAATTCATATTAGCAGGGAAACTGACCACCTTCGAAAGGAAGTTTTTATATTTCCTGGGCCCAAGGCAGTTTCCTCATTTATTGTCTAATCAAAATCTTGTGGTCTTGTGTTCTTATTTGCAGGTAGTCCTTCCAAGACAAAAAGGAGTTCTTCGCAGTCAGCCTGATCTTTCTCTTTTACGGTACGCGCACACCATCTTGACATTCTACAGGTATTCCTCCTAGCCCCTAACCTTATCTGTTTCTAAAAGGAACGAAACATTCCGAGTGAAACACCGTTGTATTCCTCCAGAAGCCGAAACATTCCGAGCGAAACATCCACTGAGGTCCTGTACCTCCTAGAGCCACCAGATCCACTAGGTTGACTGGGTCCAAGCAAGGCCTGTAAGAGAAGCTATGCCAAGTAACCTCATAGTCCCATTGAACTAATGCTAGTAAATCTTTCTTTTGCACACAGCACCTCCACTACCGCTACCCCTGTGTAAAATATGCGATCAACACACCTGATCTGCAAGACTCAATAAGCTTGTACACTTGCTTCTGTTCAATCTCTTGTAAGTTGAGATTCTATATGACACAAAGAATAACTGACACTTTGTCATCCTAATCATGTTCTTCCAACATCACAAAATTTTGCCAAAGTTTGGCTCAAAATATTGTTGAAGGCCGGTCAATAGTTTCGTTTACCTAAGAATGATAAGGTGCAGTTTTATGGTGTGAAACCATAAACTCATCTAATAGGATCCTAATTGTCTCATTCAAAAAGTGTGTAACCTTGATCACTTGTCAAGCTTCAAGGGACATCCATATATTATAAGAACATTCTCCCGCAGAAACCTAGCAGCTTTGCATGAAGGCATCTACTTATGCCCACTGTGTGAGATAATTTGTGCAAGTAATGATATATTCATGACCCAAGTCCTACACGCGGCTGGTGAAATAGGTCCTACAAAATCAATGGCCCATTTCTCAAATGGTTTGACACTAGTAATCGGTCTCAAAGGCATCTCATCTCTATGATTCCCTAGGTTTTCCTAGGCACTATTGACAATGATCACACACCTTACATAGGATATTCTTTATATTCCTTATACAATGTCTACCACCATAAATCCAACAAGTAGGATCTTCTAGGCAGTCACATCACTTGCATAATGGCCTCATACAATACCACCATGAGCTTCTTCCATGATATCCTTACGCTCAAATGATCTAATACACAACGGTTGTAAACTTCATCTCTGCCTAGCTTGTAGAGGTCACCACTGATTAACATAAATGGTGCCACGTGTAGAGCAAGTTACTTCCTTTAAAATGATTTCATTCCTTTTTCTACCATACCTGAATTCATAGAAAGACAACAATGTCTTCTAATTTTGTTGGTGCAACGTTTGTAACCTATATAACTGTGCATCTAGGCATCAAGTTTCTTCAATTGTCTATGTATCCTCTCCTGAATTGATTCTAGATAAATGGTCTAGTCTAAAATTTCTTTTCCCTAGCTTCACCAAAACTATGAAATCAAACTCTTGAAATAGGAGAACCCATCTGCATATGCACCTTGACACTCTATAAGATGGGCTTGTTTACCAAGCACTTCAATGCCATGTGATATGTATAAAACAAAAATCTATGTTGCTAACAAGTATTGTCAAAACTTGTACAATACATAGATCATTGACAAAGATTCGCACTCTGTAGTTGTATAATTCCATTCAGGCCAAGAGTAACATAGATTCCTCAAACTAGCAAAATAGATTGGATGGTCTACAATACCATCACATCAGGTTGAGCTAACATAGTGCCAATGGCCATGCTAGACGTGCATCCACATGCACATGAAATGATCCCATTATAGTAAGTTCAATCTTTTAATATCTCATTGAATATCTCAAATCTGCACTGTTGTAGTTCTCCCCAATAAAATGTACCTTTCCCCTTCAGTAATTCTTCAAAGGGTGCAAGAAATTTTTGGTATACCCTTTTATGAATTTTCTATAATATCCTACCCCTATGACCTGCCCAAAAATCTACGCACCTCACGTTGACTAGTAGGCACTTCTAGGCCTAAAATGACTACAACCTTGGTTGGATCAACTAGCAAACCTTCCTTGCATATTATATGTCCTAATAGTATCCCAAACGGTGTAGCATATATGCACTTCTTGATGTTTAAATAGATACTCAATTTTCTGCATTGTTCAAACATTAAGCATCAGATTGTCACAACAATCTTTCATAAGCCCATATACTATCTCCAATCCTCTAGGAAGACCTATAAGAAGTTCCTTGAATAAAATCTTTAAATTCCTGAACAACTATGCCGTGAGAATACAACAGGTCACATTTTTCAATAGTTCCAAAGGGCATCACATTATAGGCAAAAATACCCCATTTAGTATTAAATGTTGTCTTTTTTTATCCTCATGAGCAATCCTAACCTGATGATACCCAGAAAATCCATCTGTGAAGGAATATATTTCGCATGCCCTGTAACTCCTCCTGGTATTTAAAAGTTTCAAAACTCATTGAATGGTGTACTTGGAATGGATCTATGACACATGCAACATTCAACTCCCTATAGTCCACACATATCCTAATTCTATTCATCCTTCTTGATACTGATCACCATTAAGATAACCCATTCTAACTCATCAAGGGGCTTGATAATTCAGATTTTGAACATTTTTATCAATTTCTTCTTTTACCTTTTCACACAAATTAGGATTCATTCTGGAAGGTCTCTTTCTAATTGGCCTTGCACCATCCTTAAGCTTTGATCTTCATTTCCCCAAGTGATTCATGCATGCCTTTAAGTTCATGATATCCTCGAGGGAATAAGTCATGATAATCCTTGAGTAACTCAATGATCTTTTCTACCTCGAAGTCTGACCAGTAGTCTCTAATTATGGCCTTCTTAGGCTCGGCCTCCAAACTTGTATTCACCTTATTTGTCTTCATGGGTTCATGGTAGGTGTGCATATCCGTATCTACACTATCCAAGACCTCGTGCATCCCTTGTGAATATTCAATATCCAGGTTCTCAACTTCCTCATCATCCATGACATAAACCATCTTTCCTTTCTCTTTCTCAAGGAAAGCACATGTTTAAGTAGTGTGGAGTCCATTTCTTCTTCCTTTTCAAAACATGCTTCGGAACTCTACCTCACCGAACAATTCCTGAATATGCTCTTCTACTTTTGCACTATCTCCCATAGTTAAGAGCTTGACAAATTTTAATTCCTTTGCTACAGGAAGTTGGGAAGAAAAGTAATCAAAAGTCTGGATCATTACCTACAAATCAAATCTTTCCAGTTTCCAGTCTCACGACGTAGTTCTTTATATACATACCAAGTGCGTGCACATCCTTATAGCCTAGAATATAGTTTATGCACCCAGAGTGAAGGAGGTAATGCTTCCCACCCTGCTGTCCAGAGTCTCTCACACTATTGAATGTGATGCTGAACAGGTTGATCACCATGATAAGTCCAGATTTGCATAGGTGCATTTTCCTCATAAACCTATTAGACAAAGCTGATTCCAATTCTTCCCATTCTGTATAAGATTATCTCTATGTGGAATACCCACCAGCGTGTTGTTGTCCCGTGTAATGTATATACTAACATATCTCTTCTCTCAATTGGATCTGCCCACTATGTTTCCATGGCATTCAAAAAGGCAAGGAGATATATTCTCCCTGTATACCAAGGTACTATGCTACCTATCCATCAAATCGAATGAAGTAAATTCTTGTGCACAACCACTATTTTCACCTCACGTCGTACTAATTCATATGTACCATGAGCCCAATTTTCACAAGCAATACTCATAGTATCACTAATAGAATGAGAATCCTCCCACTGTAGGATGCCTTATTTTGATGGCTCATTGACCTCTGGGTCCTGAATAACATGTACATAGATTCTGTTTAAGTCCTCCTCACTTAGAGGCTCAACATACGGTGTAGAATTCCCATCTATCAAAGGTATCACAACCCTTTCCTCCTTGTTTTCAAACATGATATACCCCTTATTGAATCTCAAGTCAACATTATTTGCATAACACCAAGGGCGTATCCAAGCAAGGGCTGGAAAATTGTCTACTTTTACAAGTGCTAATACCTCAAAATCCCCAAGTGAACTTGGCCCCTTGTATAGTTATAGATGCATCCTTCAAAACTCCTATGGGAGTGGCCTTAGTCTAGTTTTCCATAAAACAACACATTAGATGATGGCTGCAATGGAGGCCTCCCCATTTGTACCCATGCATCTAATGTAAGCACATTTACTTCCACACCTGTATCAATCAATATGTTGCTCAACAACCACATCCATCCACAACAACATTCAGAGTAATTTCTTTTTCATAGTCAATGCTATCAGGGGGAAGATTTGCATGCAGAATCTATCATTTGGTCTCAAGACTTACACGTGTGTGGAGTATTCCCTTTTAACCAACTTCCTAATAGTGGAATAATGTTCTCCTGTGCACAACATCTTACACACTTCTCTCAAATCATTTGATATCAGTTTGGTCTGTCTCTGATGCTTTCTTCTTCTCCTTTAGGTATTGTATCTCACCCTGAAGATTCCTTAGCACTTCCATGGTATCCTGGTAAACTTCCTTCTGATGAGCAGGATCTGGGTACCTTGCATGTAAAACCTCCTCCTTGGTGATCGTAGGCTTCTGGTGCAATGCCTCTCTCATGCGTGCTACTTCAGCGTGTAGTAATCTTCACTGTCAATGCCTCAAGTCCTTGGTGCTATCTTGGGCATCCACTAATATTCTATAACGCACTGGATTCTAACCATCCTAACACCTTTGTTTTCTTGCTTATGTTGCTTACTCAGATGCTCATATAAGTCTGGGCACTCTTCATAGCTATGGTTCTTTCCGTAGAAAGAACATGCAATATTCTGAGGACATTTGCGCCTATAGTGGTCAGGAGATCCGCACGTATAACATGTTCCATGAGGGAACTCACCTCTTCCTCCACCATGGCCTCATCCTCCATATCCACCATGATATCCACATCCCCTTCCACGACCTCCTTCAAAACGCCCCTCATTCCTGTCATAGTGCGTTTGATTATGATCCTGATCTTGGTGCTCATTCTTACCCTTAGAATTATCTATTATACTTGTCTGTCATACCCCAAGGTCTATAGCATCCTGGATCTGACCAATCAGCCGACAATCCTTAGTATCATGGGTCGTGGACCCGTAAATTTTGCAAAAGAAAGATACATTCTTCCTTATCATGCACTGTAACAAAGGATAGTGACTAGCATCATGATTCAAATGACAAATTTCACAGTCTAACAGTAATGAGCATACAAATCTGTGAGGGAAACTATCCTTGGTGTGACCTTCCACTTCACAATCTGTACACCAAATTCCTGAAGCATGTTTCATGGGCTGAATTTGCTGATAGCTTTTCTAACTACTTTTCCATAGCTACAATGTGTGCCTCTAGGAATGGACTAACACCAGTGTCAATGCTCCCAACTATGCCTCAGCACACAAAGCTTCTTCTAGTGCTTCACGTGGATCAGTGTATGTCTTATGTGACAAACACCCTTCTAAAAGGTGTAATCAATCCTCCAACAAACCATTGTGCATGCTAGCTAGCAGTGAATATCATAAGATAGCTTAGATAGAAGTGTCTTAAAATGGGCATCATACTCACGTACACTCTCAGTAGTGCCTTGCTTGATATCCTTGAGTGCACTTATACTCTTCTTCTCAAACTCAGGGATATGGAACTCTTTCAAGAAATCATCCTTCAATGCTGCATAATCCATGCAAGTTTGATCAGGGTCAAACTTCCTATACCAGCTGTGTGCACACCCTTGTAATGTAGTGGCAAATTGACTTTCCTTTCACTCAGCAGTCATGATCCCTTTAGCGTGCCACAATATTTCACACATATGCACATGTTCAGCAACATCCTCTATACCTCTATACTCTGGGAGATGAAGAGACATCTCCATATAAATATTTTGTGGTTGCTTGCGGACCTTGACCACCTGATCCAGAACCTCCTGTGTTCCCTCTACCTCTAGAACCACCAGATCCACCAGAACTAGAACCACATATACCTCTTGATCCTGCCACCTGTAGCTGGAATAGACCTGTAGATGTACTCCCCTGTGCTCTGATAGTAGTACTATACTGAACCCCTACAGTCTATGAGGTAGTTCCACTTCCAAAGGTGAATCCAACATTCTATGCACTCACATTCTGTGTGGATGATGCACCTAAAAATGTTCCTCCAAATGACATTGAAGTCATCTATCCTGCCATTGATGTACTTGATCCCTGACTTACTCCTACTCTCCTACTTCCCAAGTTAGTTTGTTGGTTACTTGTCATACTAGATATTGAAAAACCAAGCATAAGGGCTAGGTCACCAGGTGGATTAAGATGCATGCCCACGTGGCCCAGGTAGTCTCTCTATTGCACTTCTGTGTGAGGCCAAGGGGGGATCTCTATCATGCTTTCCAAGATGGGGGAGTTCCTGATGCTCTGGCTCCATGTCTTCTACGTGAGCTATAAATCCTTCACGAGCCATCTCTCTCCTCCACGCCATACTTTCTGCAATGGAATGTTACTTCTCTATCTCCCTCTCATGCACCTCATTATACTTAAGCCACCTTTCCTCTCTCTATCTCTCTACCACTAGGTCTGCCATCTTAAACCAAACCTGTTCCTACCCTCACGTGCGTGGTGAAGTTTAGTTAGCCATCGGTTTACTCTCTAGGTTCAAAGTTACCATCAAGATCTTGATCACCAGTGGAATACCTTGCAAATATGTTCCTCTTAGGATACCATAAAAAATTGGAATTTAGCTACCTCTAGGAAAGAGTACGTCGAAATTGAATATTCCAGAATATAACTGTTTAGAACACCACGAAACCACGTATCCACTAGCATGAGTCCAAATCAGATCAGCATCATAAAGGGCCTGAAATTCTTCCTGTGTCCAAACAAGTGCACGATACCTCCAATTCTACTGAGATGCATAAGCAGTAAGCCACTTCGTATAGTTCTACTAGAAAGATAGTGAAAAAATATCTCATATAAGTTGTCATACAGATTCTGTTCTACCCAAGTGTGTGCATTAAACTCAGATCCACTATTGAACCATCATGCATATTCTTCCTCTAGATCATGTATCCATTCCTCAATACTTGCTAGAGTTAACCTGGTATGTCTTCATCGTGAACCATCCTGAAAACAACTGAAAAAGAGGTCTCGACAATGGAACCAATGATGCAGCCTAGAATTTACCAGATAACACCCTAGTTGTGTTCGCACATCACTCAGCCTTGACTGAGCACTCACCCGAAGCGCACAAAGGTACCAGGTCCCTCTTTAGGGTTGCTGTAGTAGGATGTTAGCATGATGAAGGAAGAAACATATAGATTCATAACTAATCCATCATTCTACAATGCATGCTACCCTCAAATCTATGAAAGAACAAGTTTAAACAATAATCATGATTGAATTAATAACATGCACTACTCAACTACACACAGAATGACACTTAGATTCAGCCAATATCTTCCATCTATTAATAAATACAGAAGCTCCTTACAGTATTGTCAATCTATACCAATGTGCATATGGATCTGATACAGTAATTCAGTCATATGTGTATACACACACTTCACATTCTGTGTATTCTTTGTTGCACTATATTCTCATACATTCATGCTATACTCTACTATGTACCTAACATCATATATATAGGGTGGGGACTTTCCCTTCACCGCTTATCTATTCCAGAAATAGGCCGCATGCTATTGATAGCCACATGCCATTTACAAGCATAGCCACACATCTAAGTGTGTTATCTATAGTCCTCTTGCAATTAACTGAAGTGTCAATTCTATTCTCATCTCGTCCATGAAAAAATGCTTCGATCTGATTCTCCAAAGATAGACAATGCATGGTGCACACATCTCTGCATCGGTGGTGTGTTCCACACGCCATCTTCTAAAAATAGGTCTTCATGCTCAAAATCAGCTAAGTCCTGAAATTTGAACTTGCCTTCCGCATGCAGGTCCTTCATGTCCTTCTGCACCCTTAGTTCCGGGATTTCTATCCCGCGTGAACTCCTTGTGTGATCTTTGACA
Source organism: Taxus chinensis (assembly GCA_019776745.2). Classification (NCBI taxonomy): domain Eukaryota; kingdom Viridiplantae; phylum Streptophyta; class Pinopsida; order Cupressales; family Taxaceae; genus Taxus; species Taxus chinensis. The sequence continues at coordinate 679,047,165 of CM034152.1, forward strand.
AGTATTATTTGATCAACAAAAATTCAATGTAAATCTACATAATTAAGTTGCTATGATGAAATGAAGTCTAAAATCTATACTTCTAATTTAAATGGAAATGTGCACACAAAATTTGAAAGAACGGAATTGAAATCGCACACTTGTAACTAAAACTCAGTAGAAGTAAAATCACGTGATAACTAGACTTTGAATAAAGGGAAACACACATCCTAAATAGAAATTTCAATAAGGAAAAGAAATAAGTTCAAACAGAGATTGCTTGAAACATACTGAAATAGAGATTGCAGTAAAAATTATCAAAAAACCATATGTGTATGTGAACGTAAACAACCTCCTGTCTTCTTGGTTGAGTGGGCCCTTGCTCTCCCTTGGAACATAGGAAATCTCAACAACTCTAGATCCTCAAAATGATGTTCACTTATATTAATTCAAATAAGTTCCATGACATATCAAGTAAGTGAAAAGAAGAGTGCTAAATACAATAGGCTATATATTATAGATTATATCTAAAATAATAGCTTCTACAGTGTCCTTAAAAAGGTATATTTATATAGACACAAGCAGTTACAGAATATGCCATAATATCTGGCACTAACATCTCCCACTAATAAACATTGATCAAGACTCATAAATGCCTATAGGAACTACTAGAAACAAGTCCCATACTTATAGGTCGATAGGTGGAAAAAGTATTCCGCGTCCGCATTCCATCTCCAAACTCGGAATTCTTCATTACATTGGAAATAAATGTTCATTATTTACCTACACACATCATCACATTTATCTCATGAAGGTAGTTAGTACGAATTTATACCGGTAATCAAGTTGTATGAGAAAAAGCAAGGAAAATGCATTAAACTCACTAAGATATAATTATACATTGAAGCATCCCCATGTTCATGAGGAAAATGAGTATGGAGAATGAACGGTTTATTATAGCCTTGCAATGATTCTACATTGTGTCTTGGCACACAATGCACTCAGGCAAACAACCACCCTATTGGGTTCATCAAACCATTATTACTGGTATTACCCTATGTGACCAGGATTACCCTACCCATCCTCACTACACCTGGAAGTTATATGTGATGACGGACCTTTCCCTCCTACCCTGTCCCACTTGGTTAACCTATGTTCCTTGTAGGACCCTCCAACCGACATTGGTCACAATAGGACGTGTGCGTTGGTCCATCATAACCGACATCGGTCACCTGAATGATCGTGACCGAAGCTGGTTTTATAAGAGGAGGAATGACGTTTGGCCAAACCTTTTTTGGTAAGTCGATCACTTCTCATGAGGTTTTGATCTAAATACTCCCCTATTGGGTCACAAGATGTGGTCAGAATATCACCTAGCAATGGAAGGTTTTTTTGGTTTGACCTATACCTATCCTAACTGCTATTCCCACTCCTTCTTAAACTACATTTCACCTTGCACATCCCTCATTAGGTAAAGGTGACTACAGGCGTACGGGATTGCAGAAGGGATTAAGTAGATGATAGGACCCAGGAAGGTTAAACAAAACCAATTGAGGAAAAACCTGAGTTGCAGTGGAAATGGGTGGTTGAATTTGGGTGGATGGTATGGGTGAAGTCTCATAGGTTCGGTTGAGGGGATAGGCTTACTAGTAGAGGTATAGGTGGTAAGAATTACATGGTGTCCCAGGGTGAGGGTTATTCCACCTCTTGGATGCCAATGAGGTGTAACAAAGGCTCATGATCCAAGTAGTCAGGTTGTTTACACTGCTTTGAATGGACCTTGGGTAGGAGACTCCGCTTATCAGGGTTGATGGAAGGGGATCTCCAGATGGATCCCAGTACAAGGGGGAAGGTGACATAGGTGTGGTGGGAAGGACTAGTGCTATGTGGCCTAGAATGGATATGGGTTATTATCTCAAAATTCAGGTGAACACAACAATGATTGGTGTAAAATACATAATTTTTATTGGCTAAGTCCAATTTGACTTAACCGACATGGTAAGGCTTGATGTTGGCATGACACCTAAGACTACCGACATCAGTCTACCATATAGACCATGAGGAGATTGGTGTGGGTAGGTGTATGAGTATTGGAAGTGCCTTTAGTCATAAGGTATATGTTTGGATGTAAGGTAGACCATGAGTGAAGAAGAATCTATTTCAATATGCATGTTCAATGGTCGATCTGATTGCCAAAAATACCCTTAGGTAGATTGCCCAAAGTATCCCTGGGAAAGATTTGCATTTGGGTTGAAAAGGGGAGATTAGAGATTGTCCCAAGAGCATGGAATTATCAACGTGCCATGACCTAAGTGACTGAGCTCAACCTACTTGAAAATGGGACCATTGACCTAAAGTAATCAATATGGACCTTAGTGATGGTGGTAATACCTATGTAAAATGTGTTTAGCCTGAGATAGGGAATTGGCATAGCATCGGACTCTATAGCTAAAAGAGCTGTTTATCTTGACCAAAACTTTGGTGTACCTGGGATGCATGAGGGAGAACTATCCCAAATAGGTAGTGGCTATGTCATATGACTCTCCCATGGGTAGGAGATATCTATAGGTGGGGTGACCTGTATCACTTCACCATTTGGTTGATGAGAAGAAGATGTTGAATCTCCCGTGGATGACCGTATTTAAAAGTGTTGAATTCTCGGTAGTGTGTACGATTTAGATGTTGGTCATGACCCATCAACACCCAAGTGTGGGTTCCTGTCCTATAGGTGAAGGGAGAGATCTTAGGGGACCACTACCCTTCTACACCTGACCTTCACTTGGACCAGAGGTATGCTCCTCTGTGGGTCAGAGGACCACTCATGCCAGAATTTCCTCAATAAGACCTCTTCAGTTAGGTTGGATTTGAGGAACGAACGGTATGACCTATCACCCACATTAAGTGGACAATCACGAAAATTGTTGTTGTTAGTGATGAAGGTTCACTATTTGATTAGCTGACACAATAAAAAGTGGTTAGAGAATGGTGTAGACACCATAATTTGGTCACACTCCCCTTGTCCTTTGTCAAATAACTAGCTCAATCATACTCATCTAACCATGGCCTCCAATTCCACCCCATTCATGCACCATTAATTACATTAAATTCATTATTTAATCCTCACAATATTTAATATCTAATTACCATAATTTCTACCCCACCACCTCACCTAGCCACCTCACCTAGACACCTCATCCATACCACCTCATTCCTAGACTTGTTTCCTTTTTATTAGGAACTCAATTTCCAACTTACCATAACTAACTAGGACTAAGTCTCTACTTACCTTAATGAACTAAGACTTTGGTCTAACCCTAAAATCACATCCCTTAAAATCTTCCTCTAACCATATTCCTGGCTTCATCTAGAATGGACAACATTCCATTTTGATCCGCGAGAATGGAAACTATTTGGGCCCAAGAAATATAGCTAATATCCACCCATTTTAGAAAACCTAGGGAATCCTTCCTTAACCGACGTTGGTCAACCTGAAACTGGAACCATCCATTTACCGGTAAACGGTCATTGGTTACCATATCATCCACTTTGGTAGCATTATTTTGAGAGGTGGGAACATAATAAATTCAAGTTTTTGAAGAAAAGAGATCAAAGATGCATGTAAGTAACACACCAAAGCACTCCTTTTACGCACCCAAACATCCAGAACCATTAATTAAGATACTGATCTAAATAGAGATATTTAATTCACAGGAGCACTCTAGGGAAGCACAACTCTAGTACCATTGATGACGTAGTTCCATCCGATCAACCAATCACTACCATCTCAGCCACCAAATCCTTATTCACAGTAAGTAATGCCCTAACCAGTAGGGTCTGTACCTTCGGTATATTTAATCTTAGATTACTTTCTGTTATTAATCTATTCTTTGCATGCTATAGTTTCCCTTGCATCACCCACTTATCCTCTGACCTTCAATCCAATTCCTTTACCTAACCACATATCATGCAAATAACCTTCTATACCTCACTCCAATGTATCTTCTAAGCATACCTAAGACCTCTATCAACCTTCACCATCCACTCTCCCAAAATTTATTGTTACCTCATATCACCCCTCACCATTTAAGCCAAACTTCATAAAGTTTCTATTTATCTCGACCATATCAGACGTGCCGATTATCCACAAACTGCCGTTGATCTATCCTCAACCTAAGATCATGGCATACAAGTCACAATTTTAGTCGATGTTGTGTCTCTGTGTTTTATACCTATAAACAAGAACAGACCCCAACAATCATTACCTACCAGTTGACCTAAATAACCCAGAATCAGTGACCCTGATCAGTCCCCACCACCTTATCTTACCTAGTCTACACCTCTACCTCTCAGATCCAACTATAGCCTAGCCTATTGTGATTAGATTTGCATTAATTGTACTTGAATGAGACACCTAAACCATATCAACTCATAGTAGGACATTATTGGTATTACTTGTCATTTTTTTTCACATTAATTTGTTTGTAAATAATGGATTTGATAGCCATCTAGGAAGTATCACACATTCCGGATCTAGCATATGTTAGGCAGTCCACTGACATATATTGTTTAATATTCATTTTGTGGTTTTGTTTTTTATTTGTAGGTAGTTCCTCCTAGTAAAAAGGAAGTTCTCTCAAGAGAATTAGATCAAGAAATTAGAACACTCCTACTCTACTCTTCCAACTATCATTCACAGGTAAGGATTCTCCTCACCCTTATCCTTATCTGTTTGCTCTTACATACCACATCACTATTCAATAAAACACCTACCAGAATTAAGGTATACCAGGTGATGGAGGTGATTCTGCCACTTGATAGTGATTACACCAGACTGACATAGGGGTAAACATGTTTTAAAGATAAATTCAGAAGCCTTAGACATATTCAATAAATTTCCAAGGGCAGTAGGGGTTTGGGAGTGGAAAAGAAAAAAAAGAGAACAGATGCTGGTAATATTTAGACAAAGGAAAAGTAAAGAATATGGTTAATGAGCTTGGGGGATTAATTGTGTTGTATAAGAAATGGAATTAGAAGACAAGTTGCATCGGCGGAACCACCGTAGGAACAATGGATTGTTGAAAGGAAAGAACAGGACTAATGCCAAGATTATGTACAAGAAACCTGATGAATGAATCTAAACTACCAGATAGATATTGGAGTGAAGCAATATATACAATGGTGTACATTTTAAATAGAGCTCAATTGAGAGTAAACAATGACAAAAAACCCTATGAAAATTGTGGAAAAATAGGTCCTCCAATGTGAACCACATAAGAGTTTTAGAAGAAAATGATACATCAAAATGACAATTATTAATCATAGTAATGTATAAATGAGCAAAATAATGCATCATCAACCAACCAACATACTCCCAAAAACCCTTACTACTTATTACCCTATGTGACCATATTACCCTACCCATCCTCACTACACCTGCTGTTATATCTCATTACCTACCTTTCCCTCCCACCCTGTCCCACTTATTAACCTATTTCCTTCTAGATCCAACCGACATTGGTCCCTATTGACTGGCATTCAGTCCATCATAACCGACATCGGTCACCTAATACTTGACCGATGCTGGCCAATGTCAACTGACGTTGGCCAAAACCTTGACCGGTGTCGATCACTTGTCATGACGTCCAAATCCTAAAAACTCCCCCTATTTCTCACAAAATTCTCAAATATCACCTAAATACCTATTCTAACCTACCCAAACCTATCCTAACTTCATTCCCACTCCTATTTAAAATACATTGCACCTTCCCATCCCTCATTTCCTTCATTTCTACCCATACATTTCACAAATTAAAATTACACCCAAATTTTAAACAAAACCAGTTTTTTAAAAACCTATTTCAACAAAAAATGATAGATTAGGATCAAATCCTACCTTCATTTCGGTTCTGTAGGCATGGTAGTACATCTGGCCACTGTACCGGTGTCCCACCTGAACCCTCTTCCACCTCTTCCATGCCAAAATCCACTTCTCACATCTAACTAATCAAATCAATCACACTGCTCTCGTGGACCTGTCTACTAGCTCCGCTCACCAACTCATAATCTCCACCTCATCCCAGTACAATGCCATGTCCTTATCTCTAGGAAAAGTGCTACAAGGTCAAACGGATCTGTTATTTTCTCAAAATTCATAACACAACAATGATTTCGTAAAATACATAATTTTTATTTTATAAACCCAAATCGACTTAACCGACATGTCAGTCATATTTGTTCCCTAGACTAACCGACATCAGTCACCATATAACCATGGCATTGGTCAACTCTTATAACTATTTGCCTTTGATAAGCTTCTTTTTTACCTAATAACCATTAGTGCTCAACCACCTTTTATCATTCTGGACACCTATTGAACCATACCTACAAGCCCAAACTACCCCTAGATTTCCTTAGTTGCATATTGGGATTTGTTATTTTACCTATACCTTGGCCTTACTTGTGCCATGACCTATTTGACTGAACTCGACCTACTTGGTGTGACCATTGACCTTATGTACTCACTATACCTTGTGATGTTGTTACCTATGTTGTTTTAGCCTAATAACCATACCTTGCCTATTGTTGTGTTGTTTATCCTGACCAAAACTTTGGTGTACCGGAACATACCTAAACGGTCCTATACCTAACCTATGTTTTGTTTCCATACCATATTCTATACCTTGGATACCTGAATCACTTCACCATTTTTTACAATCTCTTCAACCTGGTACCGTGTTGCAATCTATATGTGTGTGTGCATTTGATTTTCATTACCCATTACCCAATTTGAACCCTGTCCTATTACCTATTATCTTAGTCGACCACTACCCTTCCACACCTACCTTCACTTCCACCAAAGACACCTTTATCAAACCACTCACCAATTTCGTATAACACCTCTTCAGTTCCTTGTTTGAGGGGGATCACCTCCACCCACACATGGGGCAATCACTACCTGTTTTTGTTAGTGTCACTTACTAATACAAGCTACACAATAAAAAGTGGAAAAATGTAGACACCAAAATTGGGTCACACTCCCCCTTTACCCCACATGTATATTAATTTAAATACCTCCAATTAAATTCATGCCCATTCTCACAATATTCATTATTTAATTACCATAATTAAACTAATTTCCACCTCACCTAGACACATCACCCCACCACATCACCTAGACACCTCAACATAAACCTATTCTTAGCTTGTTTCCTTTTTATTAGGACTCAATATCCACTTACCATAACTAACTAGGACTTATTCCTACTTACCATAACAAACTAAGACTTAGTTCAACCCTAAAATCACATGCTTATTCTTCCTCTAACCACATTCCCACTTATCTAAGCACAACATTCCATTTTGATCCATGACAATGGATAGAGCTAGCCAAAATATTGCTAAGATCTATCATTTTAGAAAACCTAGGATTTCCTTCCTTAACCGACGTTGGTCAACCTGAAACTGACTCCATTTACCATAAACGGTCATTGGTTACCATATATCCACTTTGGTAACCTTTTTTGAGAGGTTGAAATAATAAATTCAAGTTTTTGGAGAAGAGAGATCTACATGTAAGCACACACCAGAGCACTCCTACACATCCAAACATCCTGAACCAATAATTAAGAACTGATCTAAAGGAAAATAATTCACAGTAACATTCTGGGAAGCACAACTCTGACATTGATGATTAGTTCCATGGATCAATCATCACCTCCATCCAACCACCAGGTCTCATTCAAGCACAAGTACATTTGGATCTGTACCTTCCTATATTTATTTAGATTAGTTTCTCCATTTCTATTTGGGATTTATAGTTTCCCTTGCATCCCATTATCTCTCACCTTCCTTCCAATTCCTTTACCTAACCACATATAATGCCCTAACCTTCTATACCTGCCTCCAGGAATCTCTAAGTATTCCCAACACCTCCATCAACCTCACCATTCTTTGTGTAATCACATAGACTCACCAAAGCCAAACTTCATAAAGTTTCTATCAACTCGACCCTACAGACGTAAGTTAACCTAAACTACCATCGATCTATCCTCAACCAAGATCATTCATACAAGACTAATTTTAGTCTTTGTGTCAAGTAAACCTGCCTATAACATCAACCCCATAACATTTACCTAAATAAACTAAATCACCAAAATAGTGACCCTGACCTGTCCCCACCACCTTATTTACCTGTCTAACTTCTAGATCTGATCATAACCTAGCCTATTATATTAGATTCATTTATTGTAATTGAATGAGACACCTAAATCATATCAACTATAGTAGGACATTATTGGTTTACATCATTTCTTGCATTAATTTGTTGTAAATAGTGGATTTACAACCATCTAGGAAGTATCACACATTCCGGATCTAGCATATGTTAGGCAGTCCACTGACATATATTGTTTAATATTCATTTTGTGGTTTTGTTTTTTATTTGTAGGTAGTTCCTCCTAGTAAAAAGGAAGTTCTCTCAATGAGCATTAGATCAAGAAATCAGAACGCTCACACTCTACCTTCCACTGTCATTCACAAGTATTCATCCTCACCCTTACCTTATCTGTTTTTCTCTTATGTACACATCACTATTCAATGAAACACCTACCAGAACTTAAAGTATACAAGGTGAGGTGTATTTCATGCTACTGATAGATGATTACACCCGAATGACATGGGTAATGTGTTTAAAGAAAAATTCAGAAGCCTTAGACATATTCAAGAAATTCAAGGCACTAGTGGAGAATGAGAATAACAAAAAGCTAAAATGCTTAATATTAGAAAAAGGCAGAGAATTATGGTATAATGAGTTTGATGAATATTGTGAAGAAAAAGGAATTAGAAGAAAATTCTCATTTGCTAGAACACCTCAGAAAAATGGAGTTGTTGAAAGGAAGAACATGACTATACAAGATATGACAAGAACCATGATGAATGAATCTAAACTACCAGATAGATATTGGAGTGAAGCAATATATACAATGGTGTACATTTTAAATAGAGCTCAATTGAGAGTAAACAATGACAAAAAACCCTATGAATTGTGGAAAAATAGGCCTGCCAATGTGAAACACATAAGAGTTTTCAGAAGCAAATGATACATCAAAAGAGATGAAGATAATTTGGTAAAATTTGACTCAAGATGTGATGAAGGGATATTTCTTGGCTACTCAGTAGTCATCACGGCTTACATGTGCTATAATAAAAGTTGAAAAATATTTTAGAAAGAAAAAATGTGAAGGTGGATGAGACTTCCAAGTCCGGCACTCAACACTATAATGATCATGAAGAAAAAGAAGAGGATGAAAAATGGAAAATCTGTGTGAATAATAATTAGATGAAGAGGAAGAAAGACCAGACACTAAGACACCCTCAAGATAATTAAAGAGGTATCATCCATAAAATAATATCATGTTGGAGACAGAAAAATGAGATATTATCACAGTAATAAGACTAAGAGGATCTGCAAAACCATGAAGATACAACACTCATGTCAGTGATAGAACCCAAGAACATTGTAGAAGCAAGCAAAGATCAATATTGTGTGGATGTAATGAATAAAGAAATGGATCAAATAGAAAAGAATGAAACCTGAGATCTCATTCCAAGACCAAAGGATAAGAAAAGTAATTGGGACACAATCATGTTTCAGAAATAAGTTGAATGAAAAATGAGAAGTAATGAGAAATAAGGTTATACATGTGTGTAAATAATATGCGCGAATGGAAGGAATCGAATTTGATGAAATATTTTCACTAGTGGAAAGGATGGAAGCAATAAGAATGTTTCTTTCTTACGTCGCTTACAATAAAATCAAAGTGTTCCAGATGGATGTGAAATTAACCTTCCTTAATGGTTTTCTGAATTAAGAGATATATATTTAACAACCTAGCATATTTTCACTCACTGAAGATAAAGACTATGTGTGTAAGTTGAAAATGTCATTGTATGGACTGAAACAAGCTCCTAGAGCTTGGTATAACAAATCAGATTCATATCTCATTGAGAAAGGTTTTAGAAAATGTGTTGCTGATAGTAATCTCTACATCAAGGAAGAAGGAGATCATCTACTCATAGTCATTGTGTATGTGGATGATATCATTTTTTGAGGAGATCATGATAGAATGACTTATGAATTTTCTGATATGATGAAAGAAGAATTTGAAATGGAAATGCTGGGAGACCTCCCATTCTTTTTGGGCTTATAAATCAGTCAGTCATATTAAGGTATCTTCATATCCTAAACAAATTATATCAAAGAAATGTATAAAAGGTTAATGATGGACAATTTTATACCTATAAGAACACCAATGGAAGTGGGATGCAAGCTAAGAAAAGTGGAAAACTCACCAAAAGTATAAAAAAATCTAGATAGATCCATGATAGGAAGTCTATTCTACTCCATGACATTTAGACCAGATATCATGCAGGCGGTGGGCCTAGTTGGAAGATTCCAAGAAGAAACAAGGGAAACACACCACAAATCAGTAAAGATAATTTCAATATATCTCATGGGAACACTTGATTATGGACTATGGTACCCCAAGAGCAATGAATTAAACGTAAAATCATATAAAAATGTTGATTGGGCAAGATGTGTTGATGAAAAAAAGAGTACAAGTGGCGGAGCATTCATTGTTGGAAATTATCTAGTCTCTTGGTTGAGAAAGAAGCAATCATCAATGACACTCTCAACATGTGAATCAGAGTATATAGCTATCATAATGTGTTGCACTCAGGTTCTATGGATGAAGCAGACCTTGGAATATTACAAGGTAAAATTTAATAGTCTAATTCCCTTTTTTTGTGATAGCATACGTGCAATAAATGTCTCCAAGAACTCCCATTCCACTCAAAGACAAAAAAATATTCCAATTAGATATCATATTTTTAGGGAACAAGTGAATGAAAAGAAAATCAATCTACAATATGTGAGCAAAAAAGAATAAATTACAGACATTATGACCAAGCCACTACTAAAAGATAATTTTGAGCATTTATGGAATGAATTGAGGTTCAGTCCTGATCCCACCAATAACTAGAATTTGTTTAGATAAAGTGAGGGAGAATTATCTTGTAATATCAATGCCAACAATATTTATGACAAGGGGAGCTATTATGCTAGTTATATTTTATCAAAGTATACATCAACTCAGGGGGAGCATTGTTGCAAGCATACCAACTGATAAATATCAGAAGCATGTGCCTAGGGGGAGTTTCTTGAGGTACGAACATGTATTATCCAACTTAATTACATTTTCATCATCATGTGGCATAGATGGCCCTTTTTCATTGTTGTCAAATGGGGAGAGAAGATGAAAATAGAAATCTTCCAAGGGAGAGCTACAAAGTGTTTTTAGAAACCATGTATACAAAAACCAGGTATGCAAGTATTATTTTTGCATTGGTATTGAATTTTTAAGGTGTTTCCATCAATGAAAAAGGGGGATATTGTTATACCTTTTTTATTGTCATATGTGTTTTCATTGATGCCAATTTTCATTAATGAAAAAAGCGTTAATTAGTAAAGTGAGAAAGCAAAAAAGATTAAGGTTGATTAGTAGTTTCAACTTATAGAGGCTTCAGGATGGTCAACAATAAGTTCTAACGGACTTAATCTAATTTTTTTCAAGCCGCGGACATAAGGAGATAGCTACCGAAGTCTGTAGGAAGTCTTGGAACTCTATAAGAAGCCACAAAAGCTTAGTGAGAGCCGCCAAAGAAAAAAGAAGCTAAAGGATGAACCGCGAGAGAGAATGGTAAGGAAGCGGATGTGAAGGAAGTTCCACATAAGTATGAATAGTTTGAAGGTGAAACTACATGAGTAAGGAAGTCTTGAGGAAGCCTCACATAAAGGGAAAATCTTCGAAGAACCAGTAAAGCCATTGATGATGGAAGATAGCCGCTAAGAATGATAAAAGCCATGGAGAATGGATAGAGTCACATACATGGAAAAAAGATGCGTGAAGGTAACATACAAGAAGGAAATCTGTGAAACATTGAAATATCCATAAAGCAAAGAAAATCCATAGATGACTAAAAAGCCACTAGGAAAGGAGAAAAGTTACAGATCAAAGAAATGTGTCATGATACAAAGGAGAAAAGCTAAGGAAAGATGAGGATTGAATAAGTATTAACTGGACAAGGCTCAAGTAAAATTAAATTGACTTAAATATGGAAATGTGAGATTTTATTCTCCAAAATCGATGGTGATTCGATTTTCTGGTGATTGCGGCTGAGTATACAAATTTAGGTCCACGAAGAATGAAGAAATCTATAGTTGTAGCTGTCAACATTTAATGCTCATTAACTTTGTGGAAATACAATTACACTTTCTATGTGATTCTTGATTTCAAGGGAAAATTAAATATCGGAGAAGAAAATGGCCCACTCATCTTGATCACATTAGAAATCCTAGAAAGATGAGAAATATATTTTTAGGTATCGGCTAATTAAATTTTTTCCAGTGATAGGTGAAATCAAGCCGAATATAGTAAGAGAAAAATATGGATTTAGCTGTATTCATTTTATGAACCATATTTTCAAGCAACAGAGTAGGAAATATTGCACAAAACACTAAATGAAGCATTGGAATGGGTTGATTAATAATATAGAAGATATTTGATGCTAATGTTGTTGTTGCTCAAGTGAGAAGATAATGCATTCAAGCTAAAGAAGCTATAGAAAGAAAAGAGAGGAGCAGAGAAGACAAATGATGTGAAGAAGATATATCAGATGAGAATAAAATCAATGTGGTAGATTGACTACACAAGAAGAGTTTAAATGAGATGAGAAAAAGAGAGTGAAAGATAGAACACAGACAGATACAGAAAAGTGATCATAATCCATTGTGTAAGAAATCTTAAAACTAGATGATCAAATCTTGTATGTAAAATAAGTATAAGTTATAGCTCATCATTTTTAGGGGGTTGTAGCCTCCTTGTGGGTAGGTGCCTACAAAATATTAGTTGTAAATTAGGGGTTGGTGATCCTCACAAGTTGGTGCTTGCTAAAATTCATTGAGTGGGTGCTCAGTAAATCTTTGAGTGGGTGCTTCACAGGTTGAGTGGATTCTCAACCAAAACCATTGTAAGACTTTAAAATTGGTCTTCCTAATAAAGTCGTGGTTTCAAGTGGGTTTTTCTCCCAAAAGGGTTTCCCACTATAAATTTTGTGTTAAAATTTTTATTCGCTGGTATATGTTTGAAAAAATGCACATAATATAGTAACTGCACAAATTAAGAAATTGTGAATTGGTATAACTTAGGATATTAATTTTAATCTGCACTAATTCACCCCCCCCCCTCTCAGTGCTTGTGATATCTAACACAGTGTTTTGTTTCATCCAAATAACTTGAGTACATCACATTGCAGTAGTTATATACTTTACCTCACATGTTGAGAGTGTCACTGATGATTGCTTCTTTCTCAACCAGAATACCAAGTAGTTTCCAACAAAGAATGAACCTCCACTTGTACTCTTCCTATATGAATTCTTCCTTCCCAATCTACATCATTGTATTATTTCATGTTGAAATCATTGTTTTTAGGGTACCAGAGTCCATATTCAAGTGTTCCCATGAGGTATCTCAGAATTATTTTTACTACCTTGAAGCTATTTTCCCTTTGATCTTCTTGAAATCTTCCAACTAGACCCACTGTTTACATGATTTCATGTCTCGATGAAGTGGAGTAGAGTAGACTACCTATTATGGATTTGTACAAATTTTTGTCTACTTTAAGTGTGTTTTGCTCCTTGCTCAGCTTGCATCCTACTTCCATTGGTGTTCCTATAGTTCTAAATTATTCAATCCTAAATATTTTCAGCATTTCTTTGATATACTTTGTTTGGGATATGAAGATACCTTGATCTGATTAACTTATTTGTAATCATGAGAAGAATGAGAGATCCCCAAGCATAGACATTTCAAACTCTTCTCTCATCACATCAGAAAATTCATAAGTCATCTTATCAAGATCTCCCCCAAAAATGATATCATCCACATACACAATGATAATGAGAAAATGATCTCCCTCTTCTTTTATATAGAGATTACTATCAACAACCCCTTTTTAAAATCCTTGCTCGATGAGGTATGAGTTCAACCTAATGTACCAAGCTCTAGGATCTTGTTTGAGTCTAGACAAAGCCTTTTTCAACTTTCACACATGATCTTTTTGTCATTGGTTAGATAAAATCCATCAGGTTTTTAAATATATACCTCTTCATTTAGGTGGCCATTGAGGAAAACATACTTGAAATCTATTTGGAAAAATCTAATATTCTTGTAAGCTACATATGATAGAAATAATTTGATTGCTTCCATCATTTCAACTGGTACAAACATCTCATCAAATTCAATTCCTTCCATTCGTGCATATCCCTTGTATACAATTCTTGCCTTGTTTCTTGTCACTTCATACCCATTTAGTTCCAATCACATTCTTGTCCTTAGGTCTTGGCACAAGGTCCTAAGTTTCATTCTTTTCAATCTGATCAAGTTCTTCATTTATGGAATTTACCCAATGTTGATCCTTTCTAGCTTCTACAATATTTTTGGGTTTAACCATGGTTAGTAGTGCTATGTGTTCATGGTTTTTCTACTCCCTTAGCTTCCTTCTTGTGAGAACTCCACTTTATTTTTTATCAATGATTTGATTTGTTAGATGATCCCTCTTGACTTTTCTTGAGGGTGCCTTAGTATCTTGTCTTTCTTCTACTTCTTCCTCTTCTTCATGTATACTTTCCATTTCTTCATCACTTTCTTGATGTTCATGGTGGTTATTGGACTGAGTGCTGGATTTGGAAGGATAAGACTCATGTAATCTTATTTTTGTGCACTCAATCACTTTCTGTAGCCTATTTTTTTAGAATTTATAGGCTGCATTGACATTTGATTAGCCAAGAGATATTCCCTCATCACATATGGAGTCAAATTTTCCTAGATTGTTTTCATCTCTCTTGATATAACACTTACTTCCGAAGACTCTTATGTGTTTTACATTAGCTGGCCTATTTTTCCAAAGTTCATATGGAGTCTTGTCACTGTTTACTCTCAATTGAGATTTTTTTCGAATGTAGACAGCTATGTAGAATGCCTCACTCCAATAGCCATCAAGAACTTTAGATTCACTTAGCATAGTTCTTTCCATCTCTTGTACCTTTATGTTCTTCAAGTACAAAAACGAGTTCATCTCCTACATTCACATTTTCTTCTTCTTCATTAGAATATTCATATTCCACTGTATGTTTTCCTTTGGAGGTGCATTCCACATAGACATCCATGGTGATAAACAAGCATTCAGACTGAGTTTCATCATCCTTCATTTTCAGAGCTACCTGAGTTGCTTGAGTCAGATTCACTTGACTTCTCTTTAGATTAGAAATTTATTTTGTTCTTAAACAACTACTTCTTATTATATTTCTTTTTGAATCTCATCTTTTGTTTATGTATTTCTTAAGTCTATCCTTCCTTATTCTTTTTTGGACATTTTACAGCAAAGTGACCTACTTGTCCACAATCAAAGCATTTAATGGGATCTTAAATTTACGTTTTCTTCATCCTCTATGTATCCTTCTTACAAACATTGCTTCAATCTTCTCATCATCTTCTCCGTCCTCCAATTTTGATTCTTCTTTATCTTTCTTAGACTAAGTCTCTTTCTTGGCCTTAAAAGCCACTTCCTTCTTAGTAGATTTAGATCCAACCATTCTCATCTCATATGTTGATGAGATACTTTTTAGTTCATCTACTGTCAAGGTTTTCATGTCTTTGGACTCTTCCACAGCTAAAATTTTTGCATCATACTTAGAAGCTAGGGATATAAGGATCTTTTGAACTACACAGGTTCTTCTAGATTCTCACCCAGGCCTTTGATCATATTGATTACTTCATATATTCTCTACATGTAGGATGCAATGATTATATCCTCTTTCATTTTGAGAGTCTCGAACTGAGCTCTGTAGGTTTGAAGTTTGGCTAACTTGACTTTGTCATCACCTTCAAAGATGCTTTGAAGTTTAGTTCAAATTTCCTTTACTTTAGTATAGTGCATTACCTTTACAAATTCAGTTTCAGTTAGCCCACATAGGAGTACATTTATAGCTCTTGAGTTGCATTCATATTTTTCCTTATCTATTGCAGAGGTGATTAGAGTAATTGGAGGATTATAACTTCTCTCAACACATGCCCATATATCAAAACCAAGTGACATAAGATATGTCTTCATTCTTATTCTCCAAAATGAGAGGTGATCTTGATAGGAACATTCTACCTTCTGCTTGATTTTCTGCCATGCTTGTGAAGAGAGGATCTCCTTGAATATGTTAAGCTTCCACCGGAAGGACTCACTTTGATACCAATTGTTAGATATTACAATCACTGAGAGGGGGGTCTGAATCAATGTGGATTAAAAAATTTAGTTATTTCAATACACAAATCCTCTAATCAATTGTAGCAATGTGTTATATGCATTCAACCAATCATATGTAATAATATAACAACTCGCAACACATAATTTATGTGGGAAACCTTTAACGGGAGAAAACCCAGTTTGAAACCAATGCTTTTATTTGGAACACGAATTCCAGAACATACACTTTTTGGTTTCAATTGAGCAACCACTCAACTTATGAAACACCTACTTCAAACTCCTCAAGCACATACTAGAATAAATGATAAGCCTCTACTTAATTATTTAGCAAGTTGCAACTTGCTAGGAGCACCCACCCCCTAAAATCTAATCACCCACTTAGAGAAGACTATTACAAATAACTTGATCATTTAGTTTCAAGATTACATATACATTGAATTATGATCACCTTTCTATAACACACTCTTCATAATTTGATGTGCAGGATTTTGTGTATCTTTGTTATAGTTCTTCTAATATTCACTTGACTTGATTTTTTACTCTGGTTCAATAAATAGTTCTGCATCTTCTCTCTTTTTGAATCCTTTTCCTGCTTCAATTAGAGAATATACATGGACTAAAGGTTCTTCCCTTCTCTGCAAGAATTATCTAGCATATGGACATCCCTTAAATATATCTTGAATCATAGAATAACTCTGTTCTCTCCTCTTACAACTAGGTTATTCATATTTGGACTCAGATTTCCATTCTCTTTTGTCTAGGTTCAAGGATTTAGCTCAATTGATCTCTTTGTACACTCTGCTAGTTATCTCCTCCTTCGGTCACACTTCTCATGCATGGATTTTTCCTTTTATACACAAAAAAATTACCTCTACTTCCACTTGGCGTACCATGCATCCCAATTGCATAGGAAGAATATTGATAGGTTTCCTATTCACCATCCAATAGAATGCCACAAAAAAAGAAACATCTAATTATTCTCTCTATATTGACTTTTACATTTGACTCATTTTGTACCAAGGTATAGAGTAGATCACCACCTCTGAACGAGCTCAAAAAATATTAAAATTAGATTCCTGGATCGAGAGAACACGTCATGCGGGTTCGTGGTGGTCGGGAAAAATTAGTGCCAAAATGTTTTTAACAGTCCGCACTATATCTTGCATTATATCCATTTAAAATTTCATTATACTATGGTATTTAAAAAATGGTTGATTCGATTAATCGGAGATTATTGAGATCAATAGAACACATGCCACAAATTCTTTGTTACTCCATAGTGCAAGACCCCCAATCTGCACTTCAGAAGTTCGAGATATGTATGCATTTGAAAAATACAAACAGTTTCTGCAAATATTGCCACCTGTATATTGTTATTCTTTCTATAAATTTTTTCCCCAAAACCCTAATTTTATTGTTATTATTTCTAGAAAATTGAATTCTCTTTCCAATGAATGTAAGATCTTGAAAAATGGTTACCTGGGGATCAAGATGTTCGAATGAGGGTTTAGGGAGCCATGTTTGGAACCATATCACAGTTCGTTAAATCATTTAACTTTGTATCTCAGAATCATAGTATGCATCGGATAATGCGGATTATTAGAGAACGAATTGAACTTCTTCTACAAGGGTATAGTTTCAAACCGATCCATCGACTCTCCGCAAACGATTGTTTTCTCTCGTTACCTAAATATATATCGGTTTTGTCGACTCGAGTTGGGATCGAGAGAACTTGTGCATTTGTGAGTTAGTTAAGTCTTTGCACAGCACACGGTTCTTACTTCATTCTTCCGTCCCTTTGAATTTCGGTTCAACTCTGAAAATTGGATAACATGGTCTTCGAAGGATACATGTGCTCTCAACACTTATTTCACCCGCACTGTTATATCTCCGCAATCAACTGCTTCTATCTTATCCCGCGTACTTTGGCCATTTCGGGAGTATTAGAAACATTTGGAGCTTGTTCTTTTACATTTTAGTTAATCCGATTCATCTATTCCCTGCGAATCCTTTGTCAATCTTTTTGGTCGGGTCATCGGAGCATTCACGGTATAATGGAACGAGTTCTTATGAAGATCCAAGTGCCCGAACCTTTCTACTTACTCGCACAACACACACTTCTTTATCTTGCGGCCAAGGACGTCTTGCGGGGAACTAATATTTAACGTTGAACTTTTTTCTTTTAATGCACATCGTTGCCTGAACATCTCACATACTCCCGCAAATTCCCTGGCTCCTATATACGTTGGCACGAGTCTTTTAAATGGTTTGGTGCTTGCACTTCATGTTTAACCCGCACTACAAGCAATGCCCTTTCACTTCGGACCAAATACGAATGCAGAGAACATTATAAAACATTGAACTAGTTATTATATTGTCCTAAGTGCCCGAGACACATTCCATACCCGCAATACATTATTTTCTTTGTATTTCGGCCACCACTTGGCTGTGAGAAACCTTTAAACATGGAGAACTAGTTCTTATGCTCTTGAGAATCCCGAACCACTTAGCCTCTCTGCACTCGTGCCATTTTCTTCGTATTTTGGCTTTAATAAGCACGCGGAGAACCATTATAAATTTGGAACCGGTTCATATAAAGTCAATAATGCCTGCAACACCTATTTCAAAAAACATTTGCTCCTTTGTACTTCAGTTAAAACATAAATGCAGGTAACTTTACAACTTAGGTAACTTTTTCTTTTAACCCGTTGTGAGCCCGATTTAAACAATAAACCTGCACTATAAAACATCTCTTTATTATGCAGATAATACCATGATGTAGGGAACTATTGGAAGAGTGTAACAGTTCTTTTGAAGCTCATAGTGCCCAAAACTAGTAATGAGACCGCACAATACTAGAATCAAATGTTCTAACCATTTTAAGCTTTCCTGTGTGATTCAACGCCCTTGTCCAAGCTTGCAGTGACACTGTAACACCTTGAAACCATTATGAGAGTTGACACTACCAAACAAACTTCACATATATTGCTTCCTGAAGCTTTTTATAGACTCATTAACACCTGTTTCACACATGGTTGACCTTGAGAAGCCTACACACCAACCTTTTCCATTAATGCATATTGACAACAATGACAACACCGATGATAATGACAAAGATCCAATAATTTCTTCCCTAAATACCCCTTTTATCATCCCTAGACTCCCATTTACCCTCATTCAATGCTTTTCCACCTTCCAACCACCTTTTATCCTCCCCATGTTACCATAACCTACCCAAGTAGCTC
This sequence comes from Taxus chinensis, assembly GCA_019776745.2. NCBI lineage: Eukaryota > Viridiplantae > Streptophyta > Pinopsida > Cupressales > Taxaceae > Taxus > Taxus chinensis. Next base: position 679,066,763 of record CM034152.1, read on the forward strand.
GAAACCCTAATTTAACACGTTTAGGGTCCTTTGTATCGAGTTAAGCATCATCTCCATTGCCCAAATCAACGGTATGTCGCAGTTGATGGTGACCCATGTGGGTCATCATCAACCCTATAAGTATACATCTACCCCCCTCTCTAGAGGATGAAATTTTGCATATTCAATCTTCTTGCGAGTTTGCTTTATCTCTTTCTCTTCTTAGGAGCTGCAACCATCAAATTGGAGCTACCTTAGAGTTCTTGTATGCCATCCTTAGAGATTTGAAGGTTAGAGTTGTTTGGATCCCCACATCATTTCATCACCCCTTTGGCATATTTCTTATAGGTCTACTCTCTTGAGATTTGGACAGCCGATGGCAAAAACAAAGTAATAATACTCATTGTATATTATATTTTTTGTCCCCAAATTATCCTGTGTAATACATTAGGCTAATATATAGCCATAATAACAGCTAAACAACCTCCTATAAAATAGGAAGGAGTCACAACAATTAACCCGGAATGTTATTCACAGGTATAACAAAATCTAAGAATAATATATTGTTGAAACAATATAACAATATACTTTTAAACCTAATATTTAATATATAACAATATTAAATATTAGCTAACAAACTATAATGTAAACATTAATATTTAATTTCCTAACATTCCCCCCCTTAATGTTTACATGGTACAACATATCTCGTTCACTGATTGTAGCCTGCCACCTCTGTGTGCTCATGATCAACTCCGCAAATGTGCAGCATTGGGCTTGCACAAAACTCGAACATGTGCCAACGCACATTTCTTCCACTGATGGTTTTCTCCGGCTTCTACCAACAACCTTACCAATTGTTTTTGTAGGTGTACCAATAACCTTTCACACTTGGTTTTACAAGATCACCAAAAACCTTACACAATTGGTTTTGCAGTTTTACCAAAAACCTTACACAATTGGTTTTTACAGGTTTACCAAAAAACCTTTCACATCATGATTGCTACAATAATTTTTGATCAATATTATACAATGTCACTACAAAAGGGAATCATGTAGGAAATACTGCTTCCAAAACTGAACAATAAAACATAATGGAAATGGAACAATGAGACCGTGTTCCCCCCCTCATTGTGAACATTTCACTTATTCAATCAAGAACACTGAAATCATACTGCACACAACAAACTGTAATTCAGAAATGAAAGAACACTTACATACACACTGTCACCACAACTTCATGCGACCCCGTCGTTGGCGACTGACGAGAGGTCAATGAATGACCTCCATCCTCTTGTGCCTCCGTCCTCCAGTTTCATGCTGCTAACTCAGCAAGATGTGAACATGAAGCAAATTTGTTTCCACATTGATCTTATTCTTTTCTTCCCTCCCGCAATGTGAAACAATTTATTTTTCCGGACGTCAGGTAACACCGAAAATGCGTCCGTAAGGCAATTTTTTTTTAATTTTCAGACTTTTACAATTAAACAACTCAACACTTGATAACAACTAAAAAATCCTAAAATCACCTATATGACATTAAAGGAAAATAACACTAAATTGACACGATGACTCAAAATTTATAATGACCTCTTCATCTTCCAAAATACGACTCTTGAATATAATTTTATGTCGACATTATTATTGCATTGACATATGAAAAATGATGAGTGATAATATTCAAATAAAAAAGTAATCACACATTACATTTTACTATAGACTTATCTAATGAATAACTATGACACACTATACAAACACCCAAAAACCTATATGGATCTATAGACAACTTTTATTTTTAATAAGACGATGATAATGACACTTTAGACTTTATACACATAAAACAAAATCCAAGATAGAACTAAACTCACCACGTGGACAGCATGGTGGTTGTATTCCCGATAAATATGAACATAATCTACAATAGAATATTGCATGCTAATTATAAGCTAGATAGACAGTTTGTCGTAACTAAATAGCTCCCAGAAGAAAATTCACACGAATTCAGAGTGTAAATGGTTATCATTATCTTTCTTTGCAGAAGCAGCTTTGCTTGAGATATCAGTTAATAAAGAACTATCCATATTTGCAGGTCGTGTGGATAGAGATGTACGACAGTATTTTATTGAATGTATTGACGTGGACATAATTATGCCAGACCGTTCTGTGGAGGAGATGTGTTAATGAGGTCGAAGCACCATGCAAGGCCAGATATAATAATAATAATTTTCCTATTGCCACGTGAATTCCTATACATACGGATCTGCAGAACTCAGAGTGAAATCTAGAGACCTCTTCAAACAAGGAAGATGAGTTGGAATCTTGTGGATCGATGATACAACACGCAGCTGATGAGATATCTTCTACAGGCACTCCATTACAGGATGAGAAGTCACCAGGAGCTTGTCACATGATCTAATTTGTGCATGCAATAAATGGATAACTTCACTTTGCATGTAGATCATTGAATACGAACTCTGAGATTTATACTAGGAACAATGGGTGATGGAGACTAGTCAATATGCCAATGTCATAGATTAATGCGTAGCACAGTGCCTATTTCATGGTAAAATCGATACATCCAAATGTAAAAATGTGGAGCTTGATTGACACGTTCTGGAAAGTCGTCGAGCCTTTGAAAACTATTTTCAATGTCTCATAATTCACTAAGACTCAAGACACCAAGATGACGTCAAGAATACAAGAGCACAAGGTGACTATATAAAACCAACTCAAATACTCATAGTTGCACATGGAACCATGGACCAACATGAAAAATAAATTTTATTGCACTCATTACAATCGAAATAGCTATAAGGAAGCATGCAAATAGAAGATCTTAGGATTCGTATTCAACGATGTTTACAAGAACAGAAACTCAATCCGGTTCTAGTGCCATCGTGGCTTGTCAAGCAGGGAATTTTTCCTTCCAAAAATGCCAAGCTAATCTTCAATGATCTGATAAATTGTGAATGTGATAACCCGCAACTCCCTCAAGGATCCACCATGCTCTGATACCAAATCTTGAGATTTGGACAGCTGATGGCAAACACAAAGTAATAATACTCACTGTATATTATATTTTTTGTCCCCAAATTATCCTGTGTAATACATTAGGCTAATATATAGCCATAATAACAGCTAAACAACCTCCTATAAAATAGGAAGGAGTCACAACAATTAACCTGGAATGTTATTCACAGGTATAACAAAATCTAAGAATAATATATTGTTGAAACAATATAACAATATACTTTCAAACCTAATATTTAATATATAACAATATTAAATATTAGCTAACAAACTATAATGTAGACATTAATATTTAATTTCCTAACATACTCAACATCTCAGGTATCTTTCATTTTATCTTCCATTATTAATCCCTTCCCACAATCCTTTTTTCCATCTTTCCATCCCCTCAAACCCTAGATCTACCTCCAGTCATCGTCAACCCAACCCAGTCACCGTCGACCCGATCTAGATCTTCCTTTATTTCTATCTCCCACCTTTTCTGCCATCTTCTTTCCAATCCCTAATGCATCTCAAAATTAACCACCTTTATGTTTTGCAAACTTGGCATTTCAGATCTCATCTTCACCATCTCCAGTTGCCGTTGATCTAGCTCAATCACCGTTGAATCTATCAACACCATCTCTATTTTATGTCGTCTTCTTCATCTGTAATCTACCTTCCTGATTCTTAAACCTTCATTCTTCCTTATTTATGTGATTTGTTGGTTTGACAGCGTCAGATATTTGTGTGCCATGCTAGTCGTCATTGATCTAGCTCAGTTGTCATCGACCTGATCTACACTTTATTATATCCACATTTTTTGCATCCTTTCTATTTTCTGTTTTAGATCAAGAAATATTCAACCTTTTAGTGTCTATTTTAGATCTATTTTCTACACATCCTCTGGTCTACTCTACTGCATTATCCTTCAACTATCCCTATGTCAGTATCAGGTCACCATCGACCCACTCAGGTTTTCTTTCTTTATCATCATTTATCGTTATCAAATATGCATCTAATTTTAAATTACACATCTCTAATTTTTGTTTTAGATTGTTATCTACATTCAATTTATCCATCATTTTAATCAAATTGGGTTGACATCCATCCCTAAGAATTGTTCACTTCTTGAGACTGAATTTGTTAAGAAACCCACCATCATATCTACTAATCGTTTTCTTCTTTAGATTCTCTTTGTTGTGCAGGTTATTTAGTTCTTTATGGAGAGGATATTTTACGCCTGTATATTAATCTTCATCATCATCTCATATTAGGAGGTAGCCTTAAACACTCCCATAATTTGGAGTCCTATTTTCTTGTGACCATTCCATTAACTTGAAACAGAAGCTAGAAAATTCCATCAACATTCTAACATGCATGATGGGGACCACCCTTCTTCTATTGGTGAGTTCTTTCTTTATTTTTTATATTTCCTTTCCTTTCTATTTCCATCCTTCTACTAATTCTGCAGGTGGATCTTCATTTCTTTCATGCTTTGGGGATCTTACTTTCTTGGATCAACAACGTGTGTGCTTAAAAAAATAAAAGTAAAATAGTGTTATCCAGTTATTCATCATATTTGTCCCTATTTTCTCTTATTGGATCTCTCACCCTCCTTTGTCTATGTGATCTCATCGATTACAACTTTTAGATTTTGGGATATAAAAAATAACACCTTCATGATTGCTTAATAACATATTCTAACTAGGAGATAATATTTTGCATTCACACTTCTTCCACACAACCAAACTCACTAATCAATTAACACATCTAAACCATATCCTACAAGGTGGAATTAGTGGGATTTCATCACCCAATAAGGAACCTGCCATGGTGTTTGGTTTGTGTAAGAAATGTTTGATCTTTGGTATAAAGGCTAAGCACCCTACACCCTTATCGTTGTGATGTGTGAAGTGAGCATGGGTAGGCCCCAATAACAGGCCATGTAACTAATATTCATCACCAATTCTTGCCTCACGTACCTTTGGTTATATAAAGGATGCCAACCTAAACATCATGAAACCATCCTTAGATTATCCATTTCTTAGGTTCCCTTTGAGCCTTTCTTTTCTTTTTCACACTTTTCTAATAAACAAGATAATTAATACTTTGCTACTTGTTTTTCATGTCATATTAAAAAGTATCATAAGTTCTTGTTTATTTTTTCATGCCTATTATCACTCAATCTCAAGCCAAAAGAATGGATCAAGCAACCTCATCCAACAACATCCCCACTTCCAATAATATTTCTCAATAAACATCCACTTTTTCCATTATCTCTTCCACCCCTTCTATCACTTTGTCTTCGGTTTCAAACCTATTTATTTCTACGATTCCCCTTCTCGAGTCTCATACCCTCCAAACCAATCCCCATGTTGAAACTAACCCTTTAATCTATCAGCATTCTATCCCCTCTAGAAAATCTACACCCCCATCTGCCACTTCCTTAAGAGGCTTTGGACCTCCCACTATCCCTTTTGGATGTGTGTAATTTCAAGAGCTCCTTAATGCCAATCTCATTTCCCTTTATTATTATCTTGCAATAAAAGCCATTAATCTCCCCATCGATGGACCTCCCCTTCAAAAAATCTATGCTTACCCCCCCACATTCTAAATCCAATGAATTCCTTACTTCCCAATTGGATGTTTTCTTTCTAAGAACCATGAACGAGATAGGAATGGATCAACATTAACATGGCCTCCATGAGTCTTCCTCCATGATCCCCTAATACCACTAGTCCACTCAATTGGTGGTTCCCATTCTGCCTAATCTACCTTGTATCAAAACCATCCCCATTTATTCTATCCCCATCACTTATTCATATAATGTGGTCATTAGTGCCCCTACCCAAAATCTTCAAGAACCCCATTTACTTCTTCCTCCACCTAAACAACCCATTCAAAAATTGGTTCCTCTTTTTACTTCCCAATTCAATATAAATGTCATCACCTCACAACCTCGCCCTTCAAATTCAACCCAAACTCATCAACCCCCACTCCTAATTTTCTTTCACCACATGTTCCCTAATCAACCTACCCAAACATCTCAACCATCACATACGTACATTCAAAAACCAAAATTTATATCCCCATCTCTCAACACCAATATTAGCAATCATATCCATCCAATTATATACATTCCCAACATCCCATATCACAACCCATTCAATCTCAAGCCTTCAATTATCTTCCCCCTTATCATACACCCCCCAAAACTCTAAGTTATCCTCAACAATATCAATCTCATCCACATCCCAACCCATCACCTTCTTATAATCTACAACCATATCGATCAATCCCTCATCCTCACACATCCAAAGACCCTATGCAATATTTTCTAAGTATAATGGTCAAACTATAAGTCGCCACTTTAAGGACTAAGTGCACCTTCACCTGCGAAATTTTTTGCAACAAGCCTATCAACCCATTAGTACTCATCAAACTGTATCCTCAATATTGGTAACTCCCTAATTTTTCTAAATTCAATAGTTAGGAGGACCGTCAACAACACTTTCATGCCTTTAGGCAGGGCATGTTGTCTCATTGCCCATGACCAAGACCTCATGCTTCAAACTTTCCCTATGTCATTATTTAGACCTGCATTAGACTGGTATAATGACATTCCTCATCATTCTCTCTTCTATTTCACCCAACTTGTGCAACTATTCTTAAAGAACTTATCTATCGATATTGCTTGAAAATACACCATCAATGGCCTTTATGCCATTAAACAATTCGACGACAAATCAATCACATTTTTCCTCTCTAGGTGGTGTGGCATCATGAATCAATTATTCTTCTCTCTTCCCCAAACCAAAATTATTGAAATCTTATCCTGATCATGTGTAAATATTATCTCATCCACTTTTCAAATCATGGAGGACGCATTCACCATGGCTCATAAACTAGAATTATGTGCCCTTGAGTAAAGCTATGTCAACCTTCTCTCCAACAAGCTAAAAATCAAATTCACCAAGTCATCTACCCATAATGATAAATATAAAAAAGTTATCCAATGCCATTGTATTCAAATCTTCTTATACATCCACATCCCATACCAAGCCTCTACAAATGGCTCCTTGACCAACCCCTAACTATACTCCCCTTGGAGAATCATATAGTTCTATCTTTGAAAAAATCATGGTTGCGTGCCTCGTCTAGCTTCCTCTTATCCACCATGTTGATAAATCACGTCCCAAACCAACATGGTTCCATTAAGACCATTATTGTAAACATAACCAAGTCTATGGTCACGATATTGAAAAGTGTTATAGGTATTCAAGGACCTGTTACAATGACTTATTGATCATATGGACCTTTAATTGGAAAATCCTAACACTCCTCCTAACTAACCACTTGACATCTTCAAACAACCCTTCCCTAACCATCCACCAAAAAACTAGGCCAATCCTTCCACATCTCAACCACTTGAAGCCCATACAATCAATACTATAAGTTAGGTGTCATCATCATCACCCACAACCATTATTCCTTCATTTATCATAACCATACCTATCATACTGACATCTGCTCCAACATTTGTGTCTAAATATTCAATTATATCTACATCCACACCCATACCCACATCTATTACATCCACATTAGTTACCCCTACATCTATGATCCTCTCATCCATCTCAACACCTACTTCAAACCCATAATCCACATCTATTACTCCCACATATTCTATACCTCTATCTACTCCTTTATCGATGAGTATGTTAATACCCACGCTTACATTTGTACCTATTCTCATGTACGCATATAATATTATGTCCATATCTACCATCACACCCATATCTACACTAAGCTCAACATCTACTTCCACATTTGTGCCTACATCTACATCTATTTCTATCCCAACATCTATCATACCCACTTCAACATCTACCTATACATGTACAATTCCATCTGTATCCATACCTATACCCACATCCATATCCAAATCCATGACCATGTCTACCTCACCTCCAACCTATATCAAGTGGATATCCCCCCTTGATTCATCTGCAAGTGATGTCATAATCTCATCCTTAATATAAAAAAGTACCCCAACCTCTATATCAACACTTCTAAAATCCACACAATCTGCAACCCCTTTCTCATCTTACCACTCATGCTATCCCAAAACCATCATCATCATCATTCATCCTCACATATATGAAAAAATCTACATCCAAATAATCTAACCCTAGTTCCTGTAACTTTCCCATTTTATTGCTTTAGAAACAAGGGAATTTATTTTTTTAATTTATTTTGAATTGTGTTCTCTGTTCTAAACAATCATAATTTAGAACACACATTCCAATTTTTAAATAATGTTCTCTGTTCTAAATAATAATAATTTAGAACACACATTCCATGCTAATCAATCTCATAACAGATAACCATATGTAGCTGTAATGACTCGGTGAACTGCTAATCTCTCATTTCATGACTCAGAGTTTCATCAATCTCTCATTTCATGACTCGGTTTCTTACCAATCTCTCATGTTAACTTAATGTATCATATACTAAGTATAACTGGTTCTCTTACCCTTTCTTAGGTATTGAAGTGTTCCATTTAAGAGGCCTATCTGAATATTTGTTACCAATATTCATTTGAAATCCTGCATCTTAAACTAGGTGACATAGGACAATGCAACAAACAATTTGCGATACTTTGGCCAAAGATTTTCACATGCTGTTCATGTTCATATTCCTAGATGGCATACTCGTCAAATGGAATATGTCCTTCACCCGACTTCATCTATTATCTAGAATGGTCTTCACTGACTCCTGTCAGTCCACTTGTCCAAGGTTTAACCTTTACCCAGGTTAGCAACACGGATTGGTATAGAGAACCACTTGCAGTGACTAAGGGTAAATAGACATACTCAATCGACCTAGGTCGATTGCATGTGTCTAGTTACCTTTAGTCATCGTGAGTTACCCCTATGCTAAAAGCATGTTCCTAAACTGACCTAGAGTAAAACTAAGGTCAAGTACTGATTTTATGTAGATCTATATGATCCAATTCAGAAGGGTGTTGCGACATGTCAGCTATAACACCATGCCCTCATGAATACCCAAGTCTTCATGTTAAACACGGTACTGCAGTTGGCATGTACAAACATCCTATGGAATCACCTCATCTAGAGGTACATATCCAACTAAGAAGTCAATTACTTGCTTATTTCCTTAATCAAGATTTAATTTCAACAACCCTTCTAAATCCCTAATTTCTTTGATAATTAAATTTGCTAGACATAAATGATTTACAATTTCCATGCAAATAAATTTGCAACCAATCCCTCTTCCTGAAGGTTTGTGTTTCATTCCTTGGTATCTTATTTTAAGATTCAGACGTACAAACAAAATCAGCATACCAACAATAAGATTAACTTACTTATCTTAACCAATTTTAAGCATTATTGAATTCAAATTCAGATTCCTTAATAATAGAATTCATTAAGATGAAGTCTATTTGTTGCTTATATAAAAAATTCTTTTTCAGTTACCTTATTCTGATTATAATTTAATAAGAATAAGTATACTATCCTCTTTCCAAAGATCATTTGAGTATAATTCTCAAAAATTCTTAATCGAATGCTTATCCCTACAGGATGTTTGTCTTTCCTTCAACTTATATTAGTTAGGTTTCATTGCAACCATTACAGTGTACAAGATACATAATGAATTTGCACTTTCATAATCATCATTTAATGTGTATAATGAATTAGTTAAATGATCAGCAGTGGATGCCAACTTAACAAGTTACATTTAATTAAGGAATAGAATATCCATTCCCTTTTCACTTATTTATCTTAAGTTCAACTGAAAAATTTCAAAACAGACATGAACATGAAATAATAAGAATAAGGTTTGCAAATTTATTTTTACGGAATGCCCAAAGAGAATGACACATCAAGTACAATTAACACTCAACCCTTTTTCCATTCATCAAAAACAAAATACACAATTTATAAATCTAATCCTTCTAGACATCCTTCATGCCAATCAACATTAATAAACTTAAGTAAGAATTACAACTTTTCCCCTTTTCAATTACATTTCAAGAAGAATCCTAAAGTTCCTCATAAAATATCCAACCTTTAGGTAAACATAAGAAGCATCATAAAAGAACTTGTATTATTTTATCACTTACGAAATCCATCTACAAAAATTGCTAGCACGGGTCAGTTCGTCGAACTGAGCATGATAAGCACTAAGCATTAAAACAATGTGATTTCAAGTAACCATCTCATAAAAATAACTCTACTTTTATGAAATAGTAAAGCAATCCAGATATATACCTCGTAAAGAAATAAGGATCATAAGAGGGATAACAGAGTGAGAAACCACATTACATTAAGTAAGATCATGATCAAATCGAAACTCTTCAATCAAAGATACTTCATAAGAAAAATTACATCAGATAAGTAATACTTCATCTAAATTACTTATCTCATTCTTACTATAGTTATCTATAGTTCATTCTTGATTCATGCAACTAGATCAAAGGAAGATACTATTCTAATAATTCCAAAGATATAATTGTTTTTAAGAAGCACTAAACTACAATGCATAGCCTTAACATAATTCAACATATAATAACTAAAATCAAATTCATTCGATCTTTAAGGATGGAAATTAGGATAAACCAACAACATCCTAAAGAAATAGTTCCCTTATTTCTGATACTAACCAATTTCAATTCCAATTTAATTTCCTATTTAAATCCCAATTTCAATTATCTGTCAAGGAGAAGAAGTTTAGGTTTACCCTCCATTAGCCACTCAGCTCCATACAGGAGTAACACAGATAGGACAAAAACGAGAACAGATGAAAAAGGAGGACAACTTAAGACTTCCTTCAGGTTCAACAAAAACAAAATTGTATTCAACAACTCAGGAAAGAGAGAGAAGTCAACAACAAGGTTCGAGAGAGAGGATCTCATTATTCTTTCCCAGAAAAGAAAAGTATATCAGAATAAAATAACTAATACGAAACTGATCAAGAGATCTTTAAACTCTTATTAAATAAAGAAAACATAAAACTAATCGGTAATGAACTGAAATATAAGACCGCACAATGCAAGTGAGATATTGAAGATGGGTTTCCTTCAACGTACAAAAAAAACAGCCACAATAACACATTAGCTATGACTTGAGGAGATATTCAATGAATTTAGTTACAACTATACATGAAGTATCAAATAATTGATCATTCACTTTCATCCAACATTAATAGCTTTGGACACTACAAGTAAATCTTAATCATCCTTACAGAAAATGATTACAAGATTATATTCAGGTAACACATATTCCCAACTTCACAGGGATAAAAGGAACTGTCTTTAGATAAGAAGGGAAGGATTCCAACCAGATTTGAATACAATGTGGAATAGTGAAAGAAATTGTAACCCCCAATACATATGCTCAACATTGAGTTCAAAAGGAGAAGAGAAAACTATAATGTTCCAACCCAATTCCTTGAGGTAAACAAAATTGAACTAATCCAAAGTTCAACTAAGAAATCCCAATCCTACCACACTCATCTGTGGGTATCAAATTTAAGAGTTAATAAAAAATCATTTCATAACAAGTAGTTGTGAAAACAACATTGTCATCACAAAGTCTCAGAAGAAGCTAAATCACATTTTATCACACTTCTAGAAAGGAAGAATAGTTCAAAATGAAATCCTTACTTAGTGGGGACATCTACCAAATTCCTCAAAATAGACCCACAGAAGCTCACAAAAACACAAGTAATTTCAGACTCAGGAAAAGTAAATCTCATTTACTGTCATTTCTAGACAAAATTGAATCCACAAAGTATTGAATTCAAAAAAACATTTTAGCATAATATCAATAGAACAACAAGATTCGAGACAATTCATGTTTCAACAGAAGACGTCACACTTCATACTTCTTCCTGAAAATGAAAATTAACCCATATAAAATCTTTATCAACAATGTTTTCCCTAATTTTTTTAGCACAGGCAATAGAATTTCTCACAATTTTATCAACATTCAAGTTCTAATAAAATATAAAGCATTATTTACCCAAACATTCATCGAAGAAACTACCTATATCGAATCTTCTTCAAACAACAATTCAAGTAAGAGAATATACCAAGAATAAACAAGCATGAATGAAAGATATAAACATATAAACCATCTATTTTCCCAAGATAAAATTTATTTTTATGAAGATTTTTAGTAAAAAACATAACAACTTAATAAGAAGATCCTATCATGCATGATAGAGTTTCCTGTTGATTACAGAAGACTTCCAACCGAGCCTCCAAAATCTCTTCTTTCCAAAACAACGTCAACAACCAAATCTTCATGCTTCCCTTATACTTCCACAGGTTCATAAATAGCTCAAAAGATGATAAAGATTGCAAAGGATCACAATAGAATTGTTGGTATGAAGAACCAGAACCCTCATGCAGAGTGAAAAAACAAAAAAGAGCAAATGACCAAACAACTTCCCACAAAATCCACTCCACATCTTTCCTAGGTGGTTTCCTCACCATGATTGAGGTCATTGAATGCATTGAATGCCACTTTCCCTCCTCTTTCTCTATGCCACCACCATTTCAAATTTGGTGAGGTTCCATTTCAAAAATTTGCATGCATTTTATATTTGGTAATGATTTCAGCCAGGCATCCCACTAACCCTTCAATGCCTCCGCCAAACTTGGCAGATTTAAGATGTGACAACAAAAATCAATTCTCATAAATGCCTTAGAAACCATCGGCACCAATGCCCCACTTTCCATGTAATCCTTAGTTTCCCATTTCTTTGCTTAGTAATAGTTTAGGTTACATTAACATTAGCTACATTTCCACCTTAGTTCTTAGGTAATTAGCATTTTCCTTAGGTTATTTCCAAAACCCCAAAACCATTAAACATACCATCTTAGGTTAGGTTATAACCCTTAGATTAGAATCCATATAGGATAGGACATCACAACATAGGTTAGGGTAAAAACCTTAGTAGTTTAGTAATAGGTCTTAGGTAGGTCTTCTTTCCTTAGGTTAAAATCACATAGTATGGAACATTTTGATTAAGGCTAAGGTACTTTCCTTAATATCCCATTAACAAACCTTTAATCCTCTCACGATATTTAGTGTTATAATTTATTCATCAAGGAGGTCCAAGTTCACCATTTTTAGCATGATGCAAAGTAAGGACGCCTGAAACCAATTTCCCTGTAATCATAGTCAAAACAAGACTCAGTTCCTCATTACCTTTCCATTTCAGAATGTTAGTTATCAATGATGATAATAAAGAAGAATTGAAGCATACCTTGGATCAATGGAATTGATTCAAGGTGTGCTATTAACATAAGTTAAGTATGAAAACAATAGTACAGTTTCACAACTTACACATCACATTAGCAGAATGACTTCATTTCCAAGTAAAAAGAATTACAACAAGTATGAATTTCTGCACAGTAATAACTTATCCATTACAAACATGATTTCCAAACTTCAAAAGAATACACCTTCCTAATAAAAATCACGTATCAATGTTTGCAATGTCAAAAGTGGAAGTCATTATAGTAACAACCATGCCAAATATGTTACATACCTTCCTCCTTAAAAGAATCATAATACCGATGATTAACTTAATTGAACCATTAAAGTTTAGGATAAAAATTAATTATTGTCCTTCCATTCATATGTTGATAACAAAACTAGATTTGAGAAATTCAAATTTCAAAACTGTATTAAAATAGCTATTAAATACTTCAGTAACTACCCCAAGTCTAGCAGATTTATCATCAAAACATGAATACATTTTTTAGATTTTAACAGTTTTCAAAATTAATTCTGATCAAACAGATGTGGAAAAGCAAATCTCATATATTCAAGATTTTTCCAGGTTGCACTTTCTTCATTAAATTGGTCCCACTAGACCCTATATTAACTTATTTCACGATTTCTTAAGTGCAACTGGTGAGTTTCCAACACTTGAATGGGATTAACCATGATTATTCTTGGGTCTTGGACCTGCAAGGAATTCCAATTTATCCCATGTGAAAAATCTGAAATGTATTTCTTAAGCAAATAATATTGAAAACATCATGAATTCTTGATAAAGCAGGAGGTAAGGCTAAACGATAAGCTACAGGATTGATTACTTCAACAATTTCAAAGGGTGTGACATAATGAGGTGATAACTTGGCATCCTTATCAAAAGTTATAGAACTCTTTTTCGGATTAACCTGAAGAAAGACCTTCTCACCAAGTTAAAATTTCTTATCAACCCGCTTTAAGTTTGCATAACTCTTTTGCCTATCTACAACTTCCTTCAAGTGTTCATGAATAATTTTTACTTGATGTTCCATTTCTTTAAGGATTTTTGGCCCAATTACCTCTCTATCCTCAATGTTGTCCCAGCTAATAGGGGTTATGCATTTCCTTCCATATAGTGCTTCGAAAGGTGCCATTTTTAAAGAGGCGCGATAAGTGTTATTGTAAGCAAATTCAACTAATTTGGGAGTTACTCTTCCCATTTTTATTGCTGATCCATGCAATACATTCATAACATATCCTATAAAAATTGATTAACTCTTTCAATCTGTCCATCCATTTCCAGGTGATATGCAAAACTAAAATTCAGCTTAGTCTCGAGGCCTTCATTAAGTCTTTGCCAAAATCTAGATGTCATTCTTGGATCTCTATCTGATATGATCAATTTAGGTACTCCATGTAACCTAAAAATCTCATGCACAAATATTCTTTCTAACACAGGTGAATCATAATTTAGATTACTAACAATAAAGTGTGCTACCTTTGTTAGTTTATCAATAACTAGAATAATATCATGTTTATTTTGACATAGGAAACCCCTGAACAAAATCCATGATTATCACTTGCCATTTGTACTGCAAAATCCTGTGAGGATACAGTAAACCAGCTAGATGGATATTCTCTTCTTTAACATGTTAACACTCTAAGCAGAGTGTCATAAATTCCATCACATCCTTTTTCATCCCTTTCCAGAAATATTGTTTTTTTATATCAGCAAACATCTCCATAATACCAGGGTGTCCAGAAAAAGGTGAATTGTGAAATTTAGCTAATACTTTATTTCTTTAATCATTTTCCAAATGTATGTATACCTTATTTTGAAACCGTAAGATTCCTTCATTTTCAAGGTGAAAACCTTATATCTCACATCATTTGGATCTGCAGTAATTGTTGTCTTTACTTTTTGAAAATAAGAATCAAATTCCATGACACTTTTCACCTCATCTTTAAATTGAGTTCTCAACATTATAAGAGCAGAAATGTGCTTCCTACGACTTAGAGTATCTGCTACTCTCTTTTCTTTGCCTTTAATGTAACTTATGTGAAAATCATACTGAGATATAAATTCTAACCATCTTCATTGTCTTTCCTTCAGATTTGGTTAAGTAAAAATATACTTCAACCCAAGATGATCATTTTTTAGTTCAAAAGGCCTACCAAGAAGGTAATGTCTACATACTTGAAGCACATGAACAATGGCTGCAAGCTCTAGGTCATGTGGAGCATAATTCAGTTTATGTAACTTGAGTTTTCTACTTTCATAAGATATGACATGATCATTCTGCAACAAAATGCCTCTGAGACCCTCCCCAGATGCATCTATTATGATAGTAAAGTCTCCATTAGGATCAGGTACAATCAAAATAGTTGTTGTAGTTAACTGATCCTTTAGAATCTTAAAAGAAAATTCACATTTTTCATTCCAAACAAATTTCTTATCTTTCTTCTATAATGAAGTTATTCATGCAATAATCTTAGAAAAGTCTTTAACAAACTTTCTATAGTAACTGGAAAGACCCATGAAGCTTCTAACTTCATGTACATTCTTAGGTGCAAGCCACTCAATTATAGCTACAATATTTGAGGGGTCTACCATTATTCCATTCTTGTTTATAACGTGACCCAAATAGTGCACTTTTGTGTCATAGAAGGAGCATTTTGACAGCTTACCATACAAATTTATCTTTCTCAAGATTGCCAAAACTATCTTCAAATGCTTATGATGTTCTTCAATAATTTTAGAGTATATAAGAATATCATCTAAGAATACAAGTGCAAATTTGTCCAAGTATTCTTTTAAAATATTATTCATCAAATTCATAAAAGTGGCAGGTGCATTTGTCAACCTAAAAGGTAAAAATGTGAATTCATAAAGCCCATACCTTATTTTAAAAGTTATTTTATGAATGTCTTCATCCTTTATTCTCAATTGATGATACCCATACCAAAGGTCTATTTTAGAATATATTGATGCACCATGCATCTGATCAAACAAATCATCAATCCTAGGAAGTGGATATCTGTTCTTAATTATTTCTTTGTTTAACATTCTATAATTAATGAACAATCTAAGTGTGCCCTCTTTTTTCACAAAATTTACCAGTGCTCCCCAGAGCGAGATAATCGGTCTTATTAATTTTTTTATCAAAAGTTCCTGCAACTGAGCCTTATGCTCTACCGGTTCATAGGAACTCATTCTATAAGGTGACTTTGAAATAGGCCCAGTTCCTGGTTTGATCTCTATCATGAAGTCAAACTCTCGTTTAGGTGGAAGACCTGGTAACTCTTCTAGAAACACATCACTGAAATTTCATAACAACGAATATCTTTCCATGAATTTATTACCTTCTTCATTAGTTTCTGACATTTTTACTGCATCTAAGGTATAACCTATTTTTTGGCTTTTTCAAGTTGCATAGTTGACAGCTTCCAAACTGAAATCTCACGTTTTACACCCTGACTGATTTTTTTTTTTTTTCTGCAGATCATCTATGAAAATAATTTGTTTTTCAAAATAGTCAACTTTTTCCTTATGATCACCCAACCAATTAACACCTATGATTACATCATAAGACCCCAAAAGAGCAACATAAAGGTCAACTTCTATGGAAAAACTAAGAAATTCAAGGACTGCTCCAAAAAGACACATACTAACTGTATGAACAACATTATTTCCATAATGTACAACCCATGACTTATCCATTCTTTCATCTTTTATTTTTAATTTCAAAGATAACTTAGTAGAAATAAAACATCCAGTAACTCTAGTATCAAAAAATATAGTCACAGGTATACCAAATAATTTACCTATAACTTCTATGGGTGTGACTTGCTTTTTAGCTTGCTTGTGAGCTACTGCATCCTGTATCCTGTGTTGTTGATTACAGTCATCCCTTTTCAAAGGAAAGTGACTCATGTAATGGTCCTTACCACAATTAAAACATCCTCCTACAGGTCCCTTCGTAGGCTCAAATTTATTTCCATCCTTGAAGTTATCATCCTGGCTCCCGTAGGACTTCTGTCCATTATTATTATTCTTAACAAAGCTATTCCACATACTAATAGTATGTTTTTGTTGTTGTTGTTTTCTTATTATTATCAATGTTAAATTTTTTTTTCATTCCAAACCTCTTCTAGGGTCCTTTTTTGGGTGCAAGAGATGAAGAAGAGTTTGGAACTTTCTTTTTGATTTCCTCTCTATGAGTAGAGATTGCTCTCAAATTATGTTCCTTCCTTATGAATTTTTCAACAACCCCTTCCATAGTGGTTGAGATATGAAAATACACCTCCCCACCTATAATGGGATTTAATACCATAATAAATTTTTGTATCCTGAACTTCTCATCAGTTTGATACTGAGGCACGTACTTAAGGAGTTTAGTAAACCTTTCCCAATACTCTATTACAGTTAACTTTCTTTGAGATAAGTTCTGAAATTCAGTCATTTTCTGATCATAATAAAGTTAAGGTATCCACTGTTTCCTAAATTAAATTTTAAATTCATCCCATGTTATGTCTATTTCGACAATGTTCAACTCAGCCTTACGGCTCTCCCACCATGAAGATGCTTTATGGGAAAGCTGATAAGCTCTCCAAATTGATTTTGTTTCCTCCGAGAATTTTCTTATTGAAAATTACTTCTCCATTTAACTGAGCCAGTTCTCAGCCCCATCACCAAGGGTAGTTCCATCAAACTTGGGAGGACTTATTCTTTTTATATCATTGGTGAGTTCAGCTGATAATCTTGTTGTTTTATTCTCATGATGATTAGGTATGTTTACATTACTGTTATCAACACCCGAGTTTACCCCATTGGCGTTGTCCATAGGAGGTGGTTTATTGTTATTACTAGCATCTTCTTCCTCCTCCTCATTATGCATAACTTGTTTTTCAAGTACATCCAAACTATCTCGTGTCCAAGAGGGCAGTAAGGATCTCATCAAGTTTTTGGGAAGTAGCTTCTTCTCCACTAGGTGGTGGGTTGTTTCCAGCATTTTGTCTTATTCTAACCATTTTCTATTAACAATTTTTTTTTAATTTTTTATCAGATTATGGACACAATAGGTCGAAGAGTTGTAATCTTCAGTTCTGATATCCAGATGTAACATTCCCATTTTAAAGCTTTAGAAGCAAGGGAATTTTTATATATATTTATTTTGAATAGTGTTCTTTGTTCTAAATAATCATAATTTGAAACACACATTCCAATTTTTAAATAATGTTCTCTATTCTAAATAAAAATAATTTAGAACACACATTTCATGCCAATCAATCTCATAACAGACAACCATATGCAGCTGTAATGAATTGGTGAACTTTCGGTCTCTCATTTCATGACTCGGTTTCTTACCAATCTCTCATGTTAACTTAATGTATTGTATACTAAGTATACTTGGTTCTCTTACCCTTTCCTAGGTATTGAAGTGTTCCATTTAAGAGGCCTATCTGAATATTTTTTTTATCAATATTCATCTAAAATCTTGCATGATAAACTAGTAACATAGGACAATGCAACTAATAATTTACGATACTTTGGCCAAAGATTTTCACATGCTATTCATGTTCATATTCCTAGACAACATACTCGTCAAACAGAATACGTCCTTCACCCCACTTCATTTGTTATCTAGAATGGTCTTCACTGACTCCTGTCAGTCCACTTGTCCAAGGTTTAACCTTAACCCAGGTTAGCAACATGGATTAGTATAGAGAACCACTCATAGTGACTAAGGTTACATAGACATACTTAATCAACCTAGGTCGATTGCATGTGTCTAGTTACCTTTAGTCATCATGAGTTACCCCCCTATGCAAAAGCATGTTCCTAAACCAACCTAGAGTATAACTAAGGTCAAGTCTGAGTTTATGTAGATCTAGATGATCCAATTTGGAAGGGTGTTGTGATATGTTAACTAACAACACTGCACCCTCATGAAAACCCAAGTCTTCATGATGACACGATACTACAGTTGGCGTGTACCAACATCCTACGGAATCACCTCATATGGAGGTACATATCTAGCTAAGAATTCAATTACTTGCTTATTTCCTTAATCAAGATTTAATTTCAGCAACCCTACTGAATCCCTAATTTCTTTGATCATTAAGGTTGCTAGCCATAAAATATTTACAATTACCATGTAGATATAAATATGTAACCAATCCCTCTTCCTGAAGGTTTGTGTTTCATTCTTTGGTATCTTTTTTAAAGATTCAGACTTAGAAACAAAATCAACATACCAACAGTAAGATTAACTTACTTATCTTAACCAAGTTTAAGCATGATTAAATTCAGATTCATATTCCTTAATAATATACTTCATTAAGATGAAGTCTAATTGTTGCTTATATATTTATTCTTTTTCAGTCACCTTATTCTGAATATAATTTAATAAGAATAAGTATACTATCCTCTTTCCGAAGATCATTTGAGCATAATTCTCAAAAAGTATTAACGGAATGCTTATCCCTACAAGATGTTTTCCTTTTCTTTGACTTATATTAGTTAGGGTTCATTGCAACCATTATAGTGTACAAGATACATAATGAGTTTGCACTTTCATAATAATCATTTAATGTGTATAACGACTTAGTTAAATGATCAACAATGGATGCCAACTTAACAAGTTTCATTTAATTAAGGAATAGAATATACATTCCCTTTTCACTTATTCATCTTAATTTCAATTGAAAAAGTTCAAAAAGACATGAACATGAAATAATAAGAATAAGGTTTGCAAATTTCTTTTTATGGAATGCCCAAAGAGAATGACACATCAAGTACAATTAACAATCAACCCTTTTTCCATTCATCAAAGTAAAATACACCTTTTACAAATCTAATCCTTCAAGACTTCTTTTATGCCAATCAGAATTAATAAACTCAAATAAGAAATACAACTTTTCCCTTTTTCAATTACATTTCAATAAGAATCAAGGTTCCTCATAAAAGATACTACCCATAGGTAAACATAAGAAGCGTCATAAAAGAACTTGTCTTCTTTTCTCACTTATGAAGTCCATCTGCAACCATTTCTATCACGGGTCAGTTCATCGAACTGAGCATGATAAACACCAAGCATTAAAACGATGTTCTTTCAACTAATTATTTCATAAAAAGAACTCTAATTTTATGAAACAATAAGGAAATTCATATAGATGCCTCATAAAGAAATACATATGATCATTAAAGGAAGAACAAAGTGAGCAACCACATTACATTAAGTAAAAATCATGATCAAATCAGCACTCTTCAATCAATGATTTCATAAGAAAATTACAACAGATAAGTAATATTTCATCCAAATTACTTATCTCATTCTTACTATAGTTACCTATAGTTCATTCGTGATTCATGTAACTAGATCAAAGAAAGATACTAACTCTAATAGCTCCAAAATATAATTAATTTAAAGAAGCAATGAATCACAATACGTAACTTTAACATAATTCTTCATATAATACCAAAGACCAACTTCTTTCAATCTTAAGGATATAATTTAGGATGAATCAACAATATCATAAAACAAGAGTTCTCTTCTTTCCAGTACTAACCAATTTCAATTCCAAATCCAGTTTCAATTATCAGTTCAAGGAGAAGAATTGTAGGTTTTCCCTCTAATTACCCACTCAGCTTAAAATAGGAGTATTACAAATGAGAGAAAATTGAACAGATGTAAAAGGAAACAACTTAAGTCTTCCTTCAGAGTTCAACAAAAACAACATTATATTCTACAACACAGGAAGGAGAGATAAGTCAACAATAAGGTCAAGAGAGAGGATCTCATTATTCCTTCCCAGAAAATAAAAGTATATTAGAATAAAATAAC
This sequence comes from Taxus chinensis, assembly GCA_019776745.2. Taxonomy (NCBI): domain Eukaryota; kingdom Viridiplantae; phylum Streptophyta; class Pinopsida; order Cupressales; family Taxaceae; genus Taxus; species Taxus chinensis. The sequence continues at coordinate 679,087,893 of CM034152.1, forward strand.
TAATACGGAACTGATCAAGAGATCTTTAAACTCTTATTGAATAAAGAAAACATAAAACTAATCGGTAATGAACTGAAATATAAGACTGCAACATGCAAGTCAAACATTGAAGATAGGTTTCTCTCAACATACAAGAAAAATAACTACAATAACATATTAGCTATGACTTGAGGATATATTCAATGAATTCATTTACAACTATACATGAAGTATCAAACAAGACCTGATCATTCACTTTCATCCAACATTAATAGCTTCAGACACTGCAAGTAAAGCTTAATCATCCTTGTAGAAAATGATTACAATATTATAGTCAAGTAACACATATTCCCAACTTCACAGGGATAAAATGGTCTGTCTTTAGATAAGAAGGGAAGGATTCCAACTAGATTCAAATATAATGGGAAATATCGAAATAAATTGCAACCCCCAATACATATGCTCAACATTGAGTTCAAAAGGAGAAGAGAAAACTGTAATGTTCCAACCCAATTTCTTCAGGTAAACAAATCTGAACTAATCCAAAGTTCAACTAAGAAACCACAATCCTACCACACTTATCTATGGGTATTGTATTTTTAAATTAAGTAATGAATCATTTCATGACAGCAATTGTGAAAACAACATTGTCATCACAAAGTCTCAGAAGAAGATAAATCACATTTTATCACACTTTGAGAAATGAAGAACAATTCAAAATGGAATCCTTACTTAGTAGGGACATCTACCAACTTCTTAAAAAAAAACCCACAGAATCTCACAAAAACAATCCATTTCGAACTCAGGAAAAGTAAATCTCATTTACTGTTATTTCCACAAAAAATAGAATCCAAAAGTGTTGAATCCAAACAATCATTTCAACATAATCTCAACACAACAAAAATATTCGAGACAATTCACGTTTCAGCAGAAGACATCACATTTCATACTTCTTCCAACAAATGAAAAACAACCCATATAAAATCTTTATCAAAAATGTTTTCCCTAATTCATTCGGCACAAGAAATAGAAGTTTTCACAATTTTATCAACATTCCAGTTCTAACAAAAGATAAAACATGATTTACCCAAAAATTCATCAAATAAACTACCCATATCGAGTCTTCTTCAAACACCAATTCGTGCAAGAGAATACGACAAGAATACACAAGCATGAATGAAAGATATAAACATCACAAAAAAAACCCATTTGTTTCCAAGAGAAAAGTTCTTTTAATGAAGACATTTAGTAAAAATTAGAACAACTTAATGAGAAGAGACTATCATACCTGATAGAGCTTCCTTTTGATTTGCAGAATATTTCCAGCCGAGCCTCCAAAATATCCTCTTTCCAAAACAATGTCAACACTCAAATCTTCCTACTTCCCTTATACTTCCATAGGTTTAGAAAAACTCAAAGATGCCAATGAGCACAAAGGATCGGAAATAGAATTGTTGGTTTGAAGAACCTGAAACCTCATGCAAAGTGAAAAACCAAAAAGAGCAAATGACTAAACAACTTCCCACAAAATCCACTCCACATATTTCCTAGGTAGTTTCCTTGCCATGATTGAGGTCATTGAATGCATTGAATTCCACTTTCCCTCCTCTTTCTCTACGCCACCACCATTTCAAATTTGGCGAGGTTCGATTTCAAAATTTTACATGCATTTTATATTTGGTAATGATTCTAGCCAGGCATCCCACTAACTCTCCATACCTCTGCAAAACTTGACAGATTTAAGATGTGACAACAGTAATCAATTGTCATAAATGCCTTAAAAACCATCACCACCGATGCCCCACTTTCCATGTAATCCTTAGTTTCCCTTTTCTTTGATTAACAATAGTTTATGTTACATTAGCATTAGCTAGGTTTCCACCTTAGTTCTTAGGTAATTAGCATTTACCTTAGGTTATTTCCAAAAACCCCACAACCATTAAACATACCATCTAAGGTTAGGTTATAACCCTTAGATTAGAATCCATAAAGGATAGGACATCACAACATAGGTTAGGGTATAAACCTTAGTAGTTTAGTAATAGGTCCTAGGTAGGTCTTATTTCCTTAGGTTAAAATCACATAGTATGGAACATTCCGATTAAGGCTAAGGTACTTGCCTTAATTTCCCATTAACAGGATTTTAATCCTCTCACGCTATTCAATGTTATAATTTATTTATCAAAGAGGTCCAATTTCACCATTTTTAGACATGATGCAAAGTAAGGACACATGAAACCGGTTTCCCTATAATCATAGTCAAAACAAGACTCAGTTACTCATTACCTTTCCATTTCAGAATGTCAGTTATCAAGATGATAATAAAGAAGAACTAAAGCATACCTTGGATCAATGGAATTTATTCAAGGTGTGTTTTTAACATAAGGTAAGTATGAAAACATCAGTACAAGTTCACAACTTAAAGATCACAGAGCAGAATGACTTCATTTCCAAGTATACAAAATTACAAAAAGTATGAATTTCTGAACATTAATAACTTATCCATTGCAAACATGATTTCCAAATGTCAAAATAATACACTTACCTAAGAAAAATCATATTTCAACATTTGCAATGTCAAAATTAGAAGTCATCATAGTAACAACCATGTCAAAGACATTACACTTCCAAGGAAAATACATAAGTTTAAATTATTTTCATCCCTGCCCAAGGTAAAACTCCATAAAAAATTCCTAATAACATTATCATCCGTACTCAAAAATATCTTACTTATCTGCATAAAAATATGGAGATTCCCTCTTCAAATTCCCATCAATCCAAGAATTCTATCATTTTATATTTTATCTTAGGGTCATGTCCATCTATTATAGGACCATGCCCTTCATCCAAATCCACAATCACCACTAAATATGAATCAAAACCATCCATCCCTACTTCAAAATATAAATTTGAATCCAAGGCTCCCATAAAGCCTCACAAGAGTAAGGAAGCCCTATTTCCTTCATCCACTACTCCTAAATGCAATCCATCCATAAATCTTAAATGCAATCCATCCACAATCCATAAATCCCCTTCTTTAAAATCCCCCATCTGTTCATATAATGAAATATTTCATCACCCCCTTCAAGTATCCACAATCACACTCCCCTATCAAGTCCTTTGATGCACATGGGATGAAACCAATTTGGTTTTATCATAACGTCATTTGTGTTTATCATCGCACCCTTAGACATGATATTGAACATTGTAGTATCTTCAAACCCTCATCCATAAATTTATAGAAGAGGATGACCTCCTCATTGAAGAAGACCACCCTCTTCCATCTACTATCTCATCCACATCCTCAATTAAATCTACAATTTCTAAAACCTATAATTCCCCTTCTTCACTCAAATCCTTTTTCGCAATCCCACCACCCAACTCCACCTCATCTAAAGAGGTCACCCTCTTGTCATCAATTCCATTCCTATTGTCACTTGATCTTTCCCTCACGATTCCCAATCATCCACCCAATCTAAACCAAACAAATTCATCACTACTCCTTCTAGTGATCCTATCCCATATTATTCTTCATTCTAGGATAATATTTTCATCTTAGCCACTTTGCATACCAAAAAACCTGTTACCATTGAACAAAGTATTGTAAAGAAGCTCGATTAGGCTCCCATTAAAATGTATCTATATGAGCTCATCCAAATTTCTCCTAACTATCAACAATATATCATTGAATCCATGCAACGTATTCCAATCACCACAAATGAGACTCAACATTTTGCAGCCTTTTTTGGAGCCCTTACATCTTCCATTGTCACCTCTTTTGGTAATTCTGAAATTTCTGAGATCTTACATAAGGATCATCATCTTTCCCTTTTCATCATTGTATACATCAACAACACCTTTATCTAATATTCTATGATTGAAAATAGTGCCAAGATAAATATCACCTTATCCCATACCTTCAACCAATTTAAGATTCCTAATTCCATTATCCCTCAAACACCAGTGGTTCTTCATGTCTTCAATGATGTTTTTTCCCCTAATTTAGTAACAATAATATTTCCCATCCACGTAGGTTAAAATATCTTCCATGAGATATTTTACATAGTTAAGGGGGAGCTCCAGTATAATGTCTTTCTTATATGCCCATGGATTCATGCCATGTGTTGTGTCACATCCACTCTCCATCATTGTATCAATTATGAGCATGAGGGAAAAATGCATACATTCCCCGTTGATCTTCCTCCATTCAAAGCATACCACATGACCTATTGGATAAATGTCATGCTCATTTATAACCCAGATTCATCCTTCAAAGCATCCACCAACTCATTTGTACCCACATCTAAGCTTCCTAATGACGAATATCTTGACACTGTAATGTAGAAACTTTCATTGGGGGAGTACTCCTTGCCATCAATGTTATTTTTATGCCTAATTGACTTGGTAGACCCGATAAACCTCCTATGTATCAACCTAATGTCAAGGATATCATATCATTTGGTCCACCTCATCTACAAACTAATATTATCTATGGTGGAATCAATCATCCTTCCTCTCACATTGGTATCAAACCCCACACTAAGTTATACACCAATGGATTTGATTTCCTTAATAATAAATCCTTCCCCTACATCTACCTCCATCACTATGCATGGAAGGGATTCGGTCTTGGATGTTATGAGTAGGGTATGCATGACCTTATCCTCGACCAATCCCAAAGACCTCAAGAAAACTTTGGATTGGATTTAAAATAACATCCTATCAAATCCCATCTGCACTCTTCATATGCATCTCCCATGAACATCAATCCATCATCTTATTCTTATCCATCCATAGAACTTATGGATAAATACAAAATGGTGTCCCTTTCTTCTAGCTTTTTTTAAAAATATCCACGATCACTTAGGGACTGGTCACTTGTCATTCCAATGGTGAAACTAGGTCCCTTCCTCTATATTTCCTAAGATGGTAGAGGAGGATTCCCCTACCATTCATTTTCTTCATTACAACGATGATGAATCCATTATTTCCTATATGATGGCATAATATTATCATCTTCATAAGGCCTTACCTCTTGAAACATTTACTTTTATCAATAGATCCACCATCGACATGAATATAGGAACTTTGTAAGAGCCTCATATAATCAAATTTGGTCAATATCTTGACCTAGAAGAGCTCAAGTCCTTCACCACCTTCCTTTCTAATAATATCTAGGCCTTCACATGGTCGTACGTCGATATGTCAGGAATCAATCCCAACATTATCATCCACAACATCTTCACCATCCCCAACTCTAATCCAGTCAAGAAAAAACTTTGTTACATGAATCCTCACATTTCCCTCCTTGTCAAAGAGGAATTGTAACATATTCTTTCTACCAACTTCATTCAACCTATTGACTATCCTCAATGGGTTTTTAATAGCGTACCCATTTCCAAAGCCTTGGCGAATCTCCATGTAGTCACTTTTCCTAACCCTTTAATTCTCAAGTGCATTGGCCATATCACCCAGCCTAAACTAGGAGCTCAACTTAAAGCGTGCGAAGGCATCAAGCCCCTCTTCTATGTGAGATTTTTCAAGAATGTTACCATGAATGGCAGAGTAGTGCACAACATTGTAAACACATACATCCTATGAATGAAGAATAAAGAAACTAGATCTAAGCCTAGATGAACCATATTATGACTATGAACATCAAAATCAGTATGTAGGAATTAGATCTAAACCATTAACACAATAATGAACACACATATTGAGATCTATAGCACTAATATTCATAAGAAATACCATTGTATTAATCCACCATTGTTACAGTAGCCAAATACATCATAAGAGACCATAAATGGACCATATACATCAACATAACAACATTCTAATCCTATAATGACTTTGCTCAAGAAGTTCCAACAGAATTCCTTCCCATCTTTCCCTCCCTTTTCCATGCAAATAAATACATATAAAAGAGAGGGTGGTCGATCATCCTCCACCACCTATTCATCATTCAAGAGTAGGTCACATACCAAATATCATCATGCCCTACCACACTCAAGTACCCTAAGCATGCAAACTTTCCCTAATGAAAACTAATCCATAAATAAATCTAATTTATAGCTCTTAATCCTTGCATAATGATCATATCCTAAAGTAGGATTTTCTTGGGATGCATGTCTCCATACTTTAACCTTATCCATAACCAAATCTATCCACATCTCCATGTATCCTTCACTATAACTCTAATTGTGACCCAAAATGCAGCTAACTCTCGAGCATGTTCTACCTAGGTGTGAACCTTTGTGCCCTCCCTAAATCTAATTTCGTGCACGAGCCTTTGCACCTTGTTGATGTGACAAAAAAAACCCTTCATGCCTCAGGTACTTAGTATTTTCAAGGGGCTCAACATTACCCCACACTAATTTTATTACCACCCTCATAAATTCTTCATGTTTTAAGTACAAAATTCCATTGATCCAAAAATTGGCTAAGGCAAAAATGCATTGCATTTGCAACAACCTAAATTCTTAACTATAGGATTTTAAGGAACTCTACATCTATCTCCCCCTTTAAATTCTTCCATGCCTCAAGTTCAGCCAATGCTTTCTTCTAGCACTTCCTTCACTATGTTGGGTACCTATTTTGGTGTAATTTATTCAACCTTCCCCTTGAGATCTTCTATGACCACCACCAACTTTGTGAAAATTCCCTCGAACTCATCCATATGTTCTGTGATAGAATCTCTGAGCTCACTAATCCAAAATTCCATCTTCTCATGCTTGGTATTTATCTTATCCTTCTACACTGTTGGTGTCAATTATCAGCTTGGAACATTCAATATTATTTTTTAGGACCTTATCCTATAAGGCCTTTAGGATGGCCTCTTCATCTGTGACTAGCACATCAATAACAAGCTTAAATTTTTGACAAATGTTAAAACCCTATCTGTTAATATGTTTGTTCCTTGAGCTTGGTGAGAAAGTCTACTAACTCAGTATTCCAAGATTCAACAATAATCTTATTGTTATCCTTCTCCATCATGAGCTCCTCTATTGTGGTCTCATGTGCCATCCTTGAGTTTGACCAGCAACATCCCCACCAAGTCTTCCAAATATTCCATCTCATCATTATAGTCCATCTTGCCTTGGCTCACCAATATCAGAAATTGTTCCAAAACCTTCTTAACCAAGGTGTCAGATTCAACATATTATTCTTTTTTCCACACTTATTCACCCTTCAAACCAGTGCGTAGTATTTCTATTTCATTTTCCTTCCCTTTTTGATATAGTGACCAAGGTCTGAATAATTCACCCCTAAGATTCACCGTCCACAATTTTCCTTATGACTTCTGTAAGGTGGATTGGACATCTTCTGCAAATAGTGCGTTGCACACATGATCGTTGACCTCAAACTTGGGCTCCTCTACATGACAGTGTAGATTGCAACTTATCATTTTCTTGGTCCTTGTTATGCCCCCATCCTGGTCTAAGAGATCCTAGGAATGAAATTTTTTTGGGGCAAGGGTGCTCTAGAATCATACGCGCAACACCTTTACAAGATTATCCATGAAGTCCATATGAGGGGACATAGGCATCCAATTATTCCTCACTACCTTGTGCTTTGTGCGTTGCTTCTTCGGGGTGCTTGATCCTGCAGCAAACACTTTATCCTTATTAATAACAAAGGAGTCTCCTTTATTCTTTTCTTTTAATTTGGTGGGCTAGATAGGTGAATTTTCTCTCACAGGAACTCTTCACAGGTCCCTCAATTGTAGGTTCCTTTACCTTTACGTGCACACATCAGGTGTTACCTTGGACTTCTACTCAGTCCTCTCTCTTCTCCTATTCCTCGAGCTCCACCTTGAATTCTTCCTTCAATGTGGTGTGATCTGTCTTTTGATCCTATCTCTGTCACAAAACTAGAGACATCATGTACCTTAGGATTTTTCTACTTCTTCTCTTCTTCTTCAGGATGTTTACCTTCTTCACATTCTGGTTGTGAAGCCTCAGCACTACCCCTATTGTTATATACTTGCGTCCCCATTGCTACTCTGACGTGAATAATACTTCTTTTTCCTGGAAGTGTCAAATTTCCCCTCATTTCCCTCTTCTTCTTCCTCTCCTTCTCTTGTCTAGACCAATTTCATAGGTGGGATCAACACCTCTCTTGGCCTTGTAAAGGTGGAGTCTTTAGTACCTCCACTTAAACTCCCCCTTGTGTCTTAGGGAATAGATGTACGAATACTCAGTGGATGAATCCCTTGATAGTGACATTGATCTATGGTTATAGATCTGAGGTAGTTTTGCTCTTAGAATTTGATGTACACTGATCCTCACATTGTACTTGTAGGTCATGTGAAAGTGTGTAAACATCAGAGTCCACTTTTTTGGCATCAATGGTCATATTTTGTGCATATTTCAATCCAATTTATGACACACTTAAAATATTTCTTGGTGAATGCAAATGAAATTTTACACCACGAACCCATTTCTTCATTGGCCATTTTAAATTTCATCCAAGATGAAGTGTTACATATCTACAAAACTTCAACTGGTCCCCTACAATTGTCTGGTAATTTGGAAAAAATATGCCACTCATGATCTCGAAGGCCTCACGTGCAGTCTCTTATACCATTTTTTCATTCTAGGACCTTATAGGCATTTATGATGGAGCCATCACAAGTAAACTACAAAAATTGCACCATAGGAGATGAGTAAGCATTTGTGGGTAAACCCACACGTTCCCATCAGGTCTATCAGGGATGCAAATTTCCTAGAATATGATTAACAATAGGATGGAACCCCACTGTCATATTTTCTCCAGCTTCATTTTGCACTATGTGATTCCTTAATGATACTCTTCAAAAATGAATTGTGTGAAGTTATAGTGTACACTCATTTTGATACTCTGTATGAAATGTACATGTATCTTCTGTTTATATCTGTCCACCATTTTGATGCATGCCCAATTTATAGTATGATAAGTCAGGCAATGACCCTTAATGTCCGGTCATCAAGATCTGCAATGACATGAGCCCTTCCCCCTTCTCATAATTCAACTGCTTTGCTAATTCTTCAATTTTCACATTGGCTCATTAGGTTGAGTGCCATATCCTCGTCATTTTTTCACATGCCTTGTCACTCTCCTTATAAAATGGCCCATAATTCTCATTCTTCACCCCAAAAAATATAAAAATGTCATCATGCACTTGCAACATTAACCACTAGAAGAGTGGTGCTGGGTTTAGTTATAAAAGGGAAGATCCCAAAGCTGAAAAACTCCAATTTTTTGTAACTCTTGGTGCACCGAGTTGTAAACCGTAGGGTTTTTGAGCTCATCTAACCCTAGCGACATTTTTAAGTAGGTCTAATCCCACATCTCATTTTCTGGTGCTCTTTTGTTCTGTGGTTGAACTCACTAATTTTACACCTATATAGCTATAAACTCAACTTCTTTACTTTGATGACACCTGGGGGGTACTACATTTCTGAGTATATTTCTACGGGTTCCTCCTTCTCCACCACCGGTGCTCTTGGTTTGTGCCTTCCTTGGTGCCATTTTTCATCCCTTCACTATCGTGCCCTAAGTTTTAAAATTCTCCTTTTCTTCTCTGAGCTATCCGAATGTTGATAGCTTCACTCTTATGCAACCCCCTGCTACCTCACTTTTGTACTCCACTTTCTGCTCTGTAAGGTATCATCACAAGTTTGTAAAACATTCCACTAGTTCATAAAATTAATTCATCTTCTCTATCACACCCTCATCATACTTCAATTCACTTGGGAGCACACAAAAAATTTCAAAGGCAAGGTAGTTAAAATTACTACCCTCACCCCCTATTTATACTTTTTCCCTGATCTCAACATGTCTTTTCCAGCGCACTTGCCTATTGAAGTTCACTTCTTAACAAAGTACTTTTTCCACTTAATTAAAATTTCATGCGACCTCACCTCATCACACTTTAGTCATAACCTTCTGGTGTGCTAACACTACTTTGATGCCACATAGACCTCCTCTGCACATACCTCACTATGTTGAAGTACTTAACCTTTGCACCATTCACTAAGTAATTTTCTATGCCACCGCCTACCTCATGTTACACTGTGCAATTTTTTCTCTCCCCTGTGTGGTCTTCAATCATCTCAACCTTCCTCACAACACCTCTGATGTAGCACAAACCATTTTTTTCTACCTTCACACCAATATCCCAGAAAGAGTATTCAATCAATCCAACCTCCCTTAGAAACGTGCCAACCATTTTCCAAATTATACTTACAATCCACCCCACACTAAATTTATGCACTGGTCCTTTGCACATGGAATCACTTAGAATGTAATTAGGTACTAGCGTGCACCAACATGTGCAACAAAACACATGAACTAAAAATGATAGAGCAAAGTGACGACAAAAGGAAACACATATAAATGAAAAATGAAGTAACAGAAAACCTAAGCTAAATGGAAACACTGCCTTATTACAAACACCAAGAAGACTTATTTATAGTAGGACTTTCAACCTATCTCATTAAAGTAACCAAGAAACTATTTTCCATCACAAAGCTTCTAATTGGTAAAGAACCTAATTAAATTATATAGGTCACAACATATGGTCCCAACCAATGCACTTGGAGCTTTCTAGGATGGCACAAAAACTTGGATTCATATAGAAGAACCATCTGTCCAACTCAAGCTTCTTGTTCTTAATGTGTCGATCATGCCAGGCCTTATATCTTTCTTTCTCTATCTTTTGGCTCCAACGAGCTATAGTGTGCCTCTCATAAAACTACATCAATTTTTATATCAACTCTTCAAGTGATTTCTCATCATCCAATCCTCCATGAAATACACAATAATGGTAACATGAACTTAACCAGTAAAGTAGCCTCTATGCTAAACAACAACTAAAAGGGTGTTACTTTGTTCAGCCTCTTGTAGGTTGTTCTATACGACAAAAGAACAACAAAAAATTTATCATCCCAATATTTCCTTCCAACATCATAGATATTTTTCAATGTGTGGCTCAAAATATTGTTGAAATCTTTAGTAGTTCCATTAGCTTGTGGGGGATAGGGTCTAGTCTTACGATGTACTACCATAAACTCTACCAATAATATTTTAACAGTATCATTAAATAAATGAATACCCCTATCACTTGTCAAACTTAATGGACATGCATACCTGCTTATGATATTCTCCTCAAAGAACCTTACTATAGTAATTACAAACCAATCCCTCATAGGTGCTGCTTCCGCCCACCTTGTAAGATAATTTGTACAAGGTAATGATGTAGCGCGACCCAGTCCTGCGCGCCAATGGGGAAATAGGGCCCACGAAGTCAATATGCCCATTTTTCAAAAGGTTTCGCACTTGCTACTATTCCTCAATGACATTTCATCTCTATGCCAAGGCTTACCAGGGCGCTGACAATGATCACAGTCCTTTGGCATATTCTATGGCAATCCTTATACAATGTTTCCCACCACAAACCAGCCATCAGAATCTTGCGCATATGGTGGCTCGCCTTGCATAGTGTTCCACCAGCAATCCCTCCATGAGCTTCCTCCATAATACCCATGCGCTCATGTTCGAATACACATCTAGCGCAAAATCTCATCCTGGCCAAGTTTGTATAGATCCCCGCCAATCAACATATAAGGCGTGACGCGAACGAAAAGTTGTTTTCTTGCTATACTCTTCATTCTGTCAGGTGCTACACCTGTTTGTAAAAAGACAACAATATTCATCCAAATCAGAGGGCGTGCACTATAATGTGAACAACTATGCATCCGACATTGTGTCTTCAATGCTCTGTGCACCTCCTCACCTAAATTAATTCTTAGAAAGATGGTCAGGTCCTGAATTACTCTTTCCTAGCTTTACTACGACTAAAAAGTCAAACCCCTGAAATAACAAGATCCAACGGCATATGCGCCCCTGACAAAGTAGGCTTGTTTACCAAATACTTAAGTGTCATGCGATTTGTGTAAAAGATAAACGTAGTATCCAACAAGTACTGCCTAAACTTATGCATTGCACATAAATCATAGACAACGTTTCTGCGCTCCATTGTTGTGTAATTCTGCTCAGCTACAGTTAACTTTCTTGCTTGCAAAACACAAAGGGTGATCACCATAATCCCTTCTCCAGGCTATGCTAGAACTACTCCAATTGCCATCCTTGACGCATGCACATGCACATGGAAGGGCTTGTCCCAAGAGGGAAAGCGCAAAATGGGCGCAGTAGTAAGCTTCTCCTTAAACGTATCAAAAGCTACTTGTTGCGCCTCATCCCAGTGAAATTTTCCCGTATGCCTTAACAGGTTCTTCCAAGGGCGCGGCAATTCTGGCATAGCCTTTGATGAACTTTTTGTAGTGAACCCATATGCCCCAAAAATACTGCACACTGTGCTTTGATTGGTAGGCTCCTCCAAATCCAAAATAACAACAACTTTGGCAGGATCCACCAATAAACCTTCCTTGCAAATAATATGACCTAGCAATGTGCCAAAAGGAGTAGCAAAGACACATTTCTTACTGTTTAGAGAGATACTTAACTGTTTGCACCTCTCAAACATCAATCTCAAGTTGTCACAATGATCTTTCACCAATCCATACATTGTCCAATCATCTAGGTAGACTTGTAGAAACTTATGAATAAAGTCTTGAAATGCTTGCACCACAATGCGTGAAAATACAGATAGGCACATTCTCAAGTCCAAAGGGCATAACCGTGTAAGAAAAACTTCCACATTCAGTGGTGAAAGTAGTCTTCTCTTGGTCTTCTTTTGCAATTCATTACCTGGTGATACCTTGAGAATCCATCTATAAAAGAGTAGATTTCATGCCTTGCTACACCCTCCAAGATTTCCTCAGTAAAAGGCATTGGAAAAGGATCTATAACACATGCAACATTCAATATCTCTGTAGTCCACACCAGATCCTTATCCTCCCATATTTCTTGATACTAATCACCATTTGGCTAACCCATTCAAGACTCTTCAATTGCTTTCAATGATCTCAGGATTCCAACATTTTATCAATCTCTTCTTTAACCTTGACATGCACAGATTAGGCTTCATCCTATAAGGCCTTTTTCTAATCGGGCATGCACCACCTTCCTTTCAATTTAATTCACATCTCTCCCAATGAGTGATGAACCCCTTTTAATTCATGGTATCCACGCGGGACCAAATCCTGGAAGTCGCGCGTAGTAACTCAATTATCTTTGAAACCTCTTGCTCTTTCCAGTAATCACCATTGATTGCATTCTTTTGGTTCTGCTTTTGTGCCAATGTTGACCTTCTTTGTCATTACAGAGGCTTATGGTAAGTGTGTGCCTGTCTCATCTGCCCTATCCAAGACTTCGCGCGTACCCTCTGTATGATCAACATCTAGGTTCTCTATTTCCTCATCACCTATTAGGTACACCATTTTCCCTCTACTTTTCTAGGTAGGTGCGCTCAAATGGGCACAGTATAAGCTTCTTCTCCTTCAACGTATCAGAAGCCACCTGTTCCCTTATCCTATTGAAATCTTCCCTTATGCCTCAAAGGTTCTTCCAGGGTGTCAAAATCCTAGCATATCCTTTAATGAAATACCTTAGTGACTGTATACCCCAAATACACACATTTTTCTTTGATTCGTAGGCTCTTTCAGCCCAAAATAACAACACTTTGGAAGGATCCCCCAATAAAAACCTTCCTTGCCAATAATATGATGGCTTAACAACGGCAAAATGATTAGCAAGACACATTTCTTAATGTTTAGAGAATATTGACTATCTACACCTCTCGAACATCAATTCAAGTGGTCACAATGATCTTTCACCAATCTATAAATTGTCTAATCATCTAGAGACTTGTAAAAAAATATGATCAAGTTCTTGAAAATGCTTCAACCCTAAATTCATGAAAATACAGAAAGCATATTCTTAGTCCAAGGGCATACCCATGTAAGAAAAAACTTCCCCATTTCATTGGGTGAAAGTATTCCTTCACTGGTCTTCTTTCGCAATCCGTACTAGTGAGACCCTAAGAATTCCATCAATGTAAAAGAATTAGATCTCGTTCCCTTGCTAACCCCTCAATAGTCTTCAGTAAAAGGAATTGGAAAAGATCTATCACACATACACCATTAATCAAATTTTTAGTCCACAACCAATCCTTATCGCTTCCACTTTTCATGATACCTATCCACCATTGGGATAACCCATTCAAACTCTTCCATGGTTTCAATATCCAGGATTCCAACATTTTATATTTATCAATCTCCTCTTTCACCTTGACACGCATATTATTGATTCATCCCTAAGCCCTTTTCCTAATCAAGCATGCACCACCTTCCTTTAACCTGATCCCATCTCTCCCAATTGAGTGATAACACCCCTTTTAATAAAATTCAGTATCCCCACATGGGAAAAATCCTGAATCACCTAGATAGCTCACTTATCGTTAAAACTCCTTTGGTCTTGTCCAGTAATCACCAGTGATTCATGCTTGAGTCCTGCTTCTGTCCTAATGTTGACCTTCTTATCATTCGGGCTTAGGGTAAGTGTGGCGTTGTCTCATAAATCCACTATTTCAATCTCACACATACCCTATATATGGTTTAACATCTAGTTTATCCTAACTTCCATCCCCCTCGTCATTTTATTAGGTCAACATTTTTTTCCTTTCGATGTTTCAAGGAAGGCTGCTCAAATTGTACCGTCATCTGTTTCTCTTCTTCTTCAAAGCGCACCTCCGATTCAGGTTCCCCTAGAAAATCTAGGATGAGGTCCTCATATTTGGCACTATCTCCCAGAGTAAGGCACTTGACTATCTGAAAATCTTCATTCATAGGTGGTTTAGAAGATAGATAATCAAAATTTTGAAGAACACCGGTTGTCAACTCCTTCTAATTTATTGTTTGACGATGTAACTCTGAATAGACATACCATGCGCGCACATAACCCTACAAGGTGGAATATAACCTATGCACCCAGAGTGAAGGGGTAAAGCTTCTAAGCCTTCCGTCCAGGATTTCTCACATTCCTAGACATGGTACAAGGAAGATTCCTTCCCATGATAGTCACATATCTTTGAAGGTAAATAGTTTCGGAGAAACCTAATAGAGAACCCAATTTTTACTTCACACCACTATAATATTATTCCGATGAGTCGTCCACCAACACCATGCTATTCCATGCAAGGTATAAATAAGCATATTTCTCCTTTCTACTTCACAGGTCCACTAGACTTCCTTAGCTTACAAAAATACATCAGGTTTACCTTCCCCACTGTAACTTGGTAACTATATTCATCTCAGATGGCTAATCGAGTGTGCCTTAACAACTCAAGTAAAATTTCCCTTCAATTCTCTCCCTACCAACTCATAAGTCCCATGTGTATAATTATCACATGAAATGTTAGTCATATCACTCATGGACTGAGTAGCATCTCACTGAATGACTCCTCTCGATGGTTCAATAACCTCTAGGTCCCTGATGGTGCGCACATAAATTTTATTTATTTTCTCTTCTCCCAAAGGCTCTACATAAGGTGTAGACCTACCACCTGTTAGTGGAATAATTATGCACCCCTTCTTATTCTCAAAATTGATATATCCTTTGTTGAATCATAAATCAACATTATTCACATAACACCAAGGGCATCCAAGTAATTATGGAATACTATCCACCTCAAAAAGTGCTAAGACTTCAAAATACCTGGTGAACTTGGCCCCTTGAATGGTTATGGAAGCATCCTTCAAAACTCCAATGGGTGTATATTTACTTCTATTCATCATGTATAACACATTTGAAGATGGCTACAATGGTGGTATCCCCATCTAATTCCAAGCATCCAAATTAATAACATTAACCTCTACACCCGTGTAAATTAGTATGTTTCTCAGGATCCATCCATCAACTACCACATTTAACATGATTTCCTTTTCATAATCAAGATTATGAGGGGGAAAATAGCATGTAAGATCTACCTCTTGTGCCCAGTTCCAACAAGCGGTATATTTCCTCTCAACCACTCTCCTAACAAGGGAATGATATTTTCCTTATGTAGCATCTTACACACCTCTTTGACATCATCAATTTTCTTCTAAGGGATATCATCATTATTTTTTTGTTCCAACTTCTACAACTACTCCTTCAAGTATTGGATCTCCCCTTGCAAACTCCTAATAACCTCCATAGCCTCCTGGTAAAACACCTTCTGATAAGTTAGATTAGGGTAATTTCCATGCAATACTTCTTCTCTTGTAATAAGAGGCATCTGCTTTGGTATTTCTCTAGCACACATAGCTTCAATACGTGTAGTTACTAATATAGGCTCCAACTCAGAATTAGTCGCTACCTTAGGCATGAACAAGGGTTCAGTGTATTTCACACTAACCATTCTTGCACCCTTGTCCTTAAGATTATGGCACATGTGATCATAAAAATTAGGGAAATCCTCATACTTATGTTTCTTTAAGCACCACGAGTATTGTAGAAAATCCAGGAATTTACGCTTGTAGTACTCCATAGATCGACAATTGAAATAAATTCCATGGGGGAAGTGACTCCTTTCTCCATCACGACCACTACGGTCTTTGAATCCTCTACAAAAAAATTTCCCCTTCCTCTAGCATCTTCATGCCCTTCATTCTAATGCCTCTCATTCTTAGAATTGTTCACCATGCTGGTCTGGAAAACACTAATATCAATTGCATCATGGATTTGGTCTACCTGTAGACACCAAATTGTGTCTTACGACCCCTTGTGACCCGCATCTCATTTCGCAACCTAACCTCACCACCTAAACCTTACACAATTATTTATTAATTATCTTATAATGAATAAATCAACATCACCTTACCTGCCACCTCACTTTGCCACCTCATCATGACCTAGGCCTAACCCTAAACTAATCTAATTAAGACCTATAACTTGGTCTACATCCACACCCATGACTAATGACCCCTTTCTCGCACCCAAAACCGACCTTCTAGTCACTTGACCAAGCCCGCAACTAATCCCTCGGGAGAAAAGGAGGGAAAGTTGGCTATTTTACTAAAAATAGCCCACTTTGACCTAACCGATACCGGTTCCTACTCGACCGCCGTCGGTTACGTAACTGCCATCGGTTCCCTGTAAATGGGCTCCCCTAACCAAAAAACAAAGGTCGAAGGATTTTTGGATCAATCAGGATCATCAGAAGCGATAAAAAAGAATCTGGATTTTACTTGGCCGAGCAGAGACAAGTGAAGAGACAAGAAGAGTTTACAGTGAAGGAGACCAAGCCCAAGACTGCAACTGAATAACCAGAGCCCTGTGATACTCAGCTGATCATCGGGAGGGAGGTATCTCATCTCCTGAGTGCCAGGCCATCCTACCTGAGTTCTACCTTTGTCATTACACTTCTTGGACCTGCATCCTCGTCAATAACCAGTAGTCCTTCCAAGACAAAAGGGAGTTCTTCACAATCAACCTGATCTCTCTCTATGGTACGTGCACACCATCTCGACATTCAACAGGTATTCCTCCTAGCCCTAACCCTTATCTGTTTCTAAAAGGAATGAAAGGATAGAAGCAACTCTATTCCCAAAAAGATGAAACATTCCACGCGAAAAATTTTGGCACGCCCGGTGGGACCCATTTCGGGTTTCTTTCTTGCTTGCTTGCTTTCATATAGGGAGCATACTTGCTGTTTTCTTCTTCTAAAGATATTCACAAGGTATTTTGTTATTTTGGTAAAATAAATTTCTTTGCTTTTACATCTTTGCATTAGTGAAAGTCATAAATTTTGCTTCATCGAATATCATTTTCGATTTGGGTTTAAAATACGTGCATCACATTCTTGCTTGCTATTTTCAATTCTAGTGAACATAGATTAAGTAACAAGTCATACACGTGGGGGGTGATATCCACGGTATTGACAAGAAATTAATCTTACTTTCACTGCACAACACATACCGAATCACTTCACAATTAACACAACAACTCAAACATCCCCCCTTTTTCCGCGGTATTCCTCCACCCGATTGAGGTAACCTTATAAGCCAAAACAAACTTGACATTTCCCCTAAGTATTTTGTTTAGGATTCTGACATCATTCTACGTCTAAAGGCATAAGCCCATGTTAATTAAAATTAACCCTAGGGTTAGTCTCTGGATTTGTGTATGCATCTTGCTTGTTTTCAGTTCTGTTTTCTCTGTCATACTCTGTCTTCTGTGATCACCTCAGAACAATTTGATAAGTGTACTAAACATTGTTAAAAATCAAATCAGCAGCTTCTTATATTTTTCTTATACCAGTCTTATTACACTAACATCAGTTAACTGACCGACGTTGGCTAAACTCTTAATGACATCAGTTATTAGATCGATATCGGTTACTGTCCTTTACAGTTCCTGACAAACCAGCAACCTGCCAATTTCACCATTCTGAGGCTGTTTTTGTTCCCGATAGATTGAAGCCCTACTGTGTACTCTTGTCCATGGTTGTTATCACTCGGAAGCAAGCTGCCGCCATGGTTTCACATGCCTTCTCTGTGCCTTTGCCTAAATCACCCCCTTCACATTCTATAGGGAACCCTACGGACACCAGTGAGATCCCCAAAATTCCTGTAAGAGATAAGGAATTTGCCAAATTTCTGGATGCTAATCCTAGTGCTGTACAATACTATTTGTCTCATGCCACTGACCGTATGCCCGATGGTCAAATCCTTGTTGGCATGCCTATTAGTATAGCTACTCATTTAGCTCCCACTCTGCCTGATAACACCACCTTGCTTCTTGCATCTTTAGCCCCGTCTCCCAATCCGACGGCTTCAGAGGTTCATACGACATAGATTGGCTTTCCTTTGGTTAATCTTGGACCCCACATATCATTACTGCCAATTGCTCCGTTCATGAATTGCTCTCTGCCACCTATCCACATGAGCTTTCCTTCTCAAGCTCCGCCTACCTTTTCATTCCCATACACGTATCCTGTGACCTCAACATCTTATATGGGACATCCCTATTCGGTTGCCTCAACATATTCATCCTCCATACCTTATTAGCACTTAACCTCACCATTGTCTAGCGAAGGCCCTTGGCCCAATTTTCCTTCGTTTACCACAACCGCACCATCATCTCATCCAACCACGGATTTCATCAAACAAAAGATGGACAAAATGCAAAATCTGGAGGCTTCTATTTCAGGAAGTCGTAGCGCCTTGACATATGAGCAAGTTTGTCGGGAGCCTATTCACCCTTCTGTCCCTCTTCATTCATATCCTCCTCAATGGGAATTGCCGAAATTTACTCGTTTTAATAGTAAAGAGGATCCTCAACAACACTTGCAATCATTTAGACATGCTTGTTATTTGATTTTTCATGATGATGCTTTGTTACTCCATACCTTTCCCATGTCCCTATCAGGACCCGCCTTGGAGTGGTACAGTGCTTTAACCCAGCACTCAATCTTCTCTTTTAACCAACTAGCCCAATCTTTCTTGGATCATTTCTCCATTAAAATTGCCAAGAAAGTATCTATCACCGACCTCTATGCCATCTGACAATTTGAAGATGAATCTATTGCAAATTTCGTTGGACGGTGGTAGGGCCTTATCAACCAACTTACATATGCCTTGCCTCAGGCTGAACTTATCAAACTTTTTACGCGGGCATGTGCTAAGCACATTTCTCCTACCCTTCAAATTCAAACTTTCCGCACATTTGACGAGGCCTTTACCATGGCTCAAAAACTAGAAATTCGAGCCTTAGAAGAAGAGAAATTGTAGTTGCGCAACAAAAACCCCAATTCCGAACTCCACATTCTACCAATAACCAAACACCACCACTCCTCACACATCCACTTCTTCGAAATCAAAGGAGCTGTCCACGCGGGTGATGGTCAAATCTCAAGCACCGTCTAATACCCCCACCAAAAACCACCTATAAATATAAAGCCGAGCCCATCAATTACACTCCCTTGGGAGAAACTTATGGTGTCATCTTGGAAAAACTACTCAAAGCCGGAGCTATCACCTTGCCTCCTGTTAAACCTCACTCTGGGTTTGACTCCACCCATGCTATACCTTCCTGGTACAAAGAAAATGACTTCTGTAACTTTAACCACGTAAAAGGACATAGTCATGAAAACTACAAGATGTTGAAAAACATAGTGCAGGAAATGGTTGATGCAGGGGATATAACCCTCGATAATCCTAATGCCCCTGCCAACCGAAATTTGAAAATCTTCAACAAACCATTCCCGAATCACTCCTCCAATAGTAACATAAACCAGGATATCTTAGCCAAGGAGAGTGTTCATGAGATCCATGCAGTCTTCGAGTCCCAGCCAAAGGCCTCTATCGAGAAAATTTTGAATCAAGCCTCTTCACTGACCCAGGGGCCCAAACCTCCTTCACCACCATCAAGCCAAAGCGAAATCATTCCTTTACCCATAAAGGAGTTAACTGCCCAGAGTTCTCTTCTAATAGATGAGTCTTCTTACACCACATCCCTACAAGATTGTGAGCGGATGTTATCTAAACCTATCTATTCCCAAACGTCCCCTTTTACCGCTCTTGCTGCACAAGAGGAAGGCTCGCCACTCCTTTTGTCATCTTTAGACGAGAAACCTCTTGCACCGACATCGCTAACTTCTTTAACCATGACGGATCCTCTCAAACATGCCCTCCTACCTATTAGTTCTTCATCGCCTAAATCTTTTCAGTGACCGGTTGACCTCTTAATACCTATTGATACAATGCCTCGTCTACCCCCTGCATCACACCCACAGTGGACCGGAATCACAACCCACCTTTCTTCCATACAAAAATTCCAATTCACACCTGAAGAATGTCATTCTCCAGAAGATAAACGAGTCCTATGGGAACGTTTGAGTACCCCCTATTCTACTCAAATGCAGATGACCGATCCAGACACCTCTACCATATACCCAAAGTGTTTACAGAAACTCAAAATGCCTATGTCCTCATCTTCACCCCCCACATCTCTACCCAGTATCTCATCCACCTCTGTCAGCCTAACCAAATCTTCCCCTACACTTGGGACCTCACCAATACCCAGTCTAACACACCCACCTAAGCGACTAGATTTATCCAAAAATAAAGCCACCCCTCCACTTAGGAGACAACCTCAATCCGTGCCTCTATCACAATTAAAACCATCATCGTTACACCTACCTTCCATATTGGGACCTCATCCCTCCACCTTGCATCAATATATCATACCTCCTGCGTTTTCTTTAAAATGACCTACGCCTTCTGCATCCATACAGAGATCTAAGGGTATATCAACATTGTCACCTCACGTATCCTGTCTACCCATCAACCCTAAATAAATTTCATCATCAAAGGACTTGTTTTCCGTCACTCGTATTTTGTCGCCATTGTCTCTGGATACCACGTTATCTAGAGCCTCATCATCTAACTAGCTAAACGTAGCTCCTATGCCAAAGAAACCACGTTTAGTTAAAACCATGTGTCAACACCCCTTGGCTAAACCACCACCCGTATGAACCAGCCATGCCCGAACATTACCGAAACCTGCTCAATCAATACCCTCATCCTCCTCTGATTTTGACCCACTCAAAGGATCTTACGCCAAAATCCTTGCTATGTTGGTGGAGAATGTGACCATTTCTCTACCCCCACTTAGATCTTATGACCTGTCTAAACCTCGACCTATAGGTTATGATGAGTCTAAAATCTGCGCTTATCACCACACACCAGGACATGATGTGGAGGGATGTAAAGCTTTAAAAAGCCATCCTTCGTCAGTCACCTCTCTCAGATAGAAAGGTTAAGAAAGACAACTTACGAAGGGAGAGACCTTTAGCTTCAATTCCCTCTCCTATACCACCTGTCCCCCGCCTCACCCAATATCTATCATTATTACAACCCCACCTCTCGAAGACCATGATTTATCCCGACCATCTTCCTCATCTCAGGTCCACGAGATTAATATGATTAGTGTTGCTACTCGAGCGCAGAAAAACAACGAGAAAGCGAAAGAAAGCACACCTGCGTCCTCTCTTTCTCCATCCACCATCCCGATCGCACCACCACCTAAAGTGGTTATTCGTGGACCCACTTACCCCGTCTCTAATGGAGTTTCCCACCGAGCCATGATCAAACAGCTTCACCAATCACCTGTAAAAATGACACTGTATGATCTCATTCAGACTTCTGAATCTCATCGACAAGCTCTCGTTGAAATCCTTCAAGGGATCGAGGGTCTTACCTAATGAAACCCTGCCTGTTACCTCCACTCTAACACCCAATCACGTTGCTTCCCTCACCAAACAACCTACCGCCCCAACCACTTCTGTCTCTGTACAACAAGCTGCTGCAGTCAGTTTCTCCAAAGACGAAATTGTTGACTTTGGTAGAAAAGATCCTGACCCTACTTTTTTCATCTTAGTTTACGTCCGGGACATTCGGGTACGTCATGTTATGATCGACAGGGGAGCTAGCCTAAACATCATCTCTTCAAAAGCCTTCCAACAAATGAATATCCCTTCTAGCTACATGTGTGCCAACCCCATCATGTTGCAGTCGTTCAATGATGCTATTACCTCTACCTTAGGCACCTTGATCCTTAACATTCGTGTAGGACCACGTTCTTTACCCGAACTCTTCTATGTCCTTGAGGGAGAGTTCCAATACAATATATTCTTAGGTCGCCCTTGGATCCAGGCTATGGGATGCGTTCCCTCAACCTTACATAGATGCATAAAATTTGAGTACGAGGGGAAGTCTTACACCATAAAAGCTGATCCTCCCCCCTTCAAAACCTACAATATGTTATATCGCCCTAATGATATGCTTATACCAATCAAGACACCCATTCATCCAACCCAACCATCCACTTCAACCACACCTCTACCATTCACTTCAACAACAACTACACCTTCAACCCATGAAATCACCGTCGCAAAAACCACTTCCCTTCCTGCAGCTAACATCCCAACCGTAGACCCCTTAGTAGATTTTTTTCAACTCCTTACGCTGGGGGAGTATCGCCTATATAATGATAGTTCTTTCCATACCCCACAGGAGTACGGATAGGTACATGCACATCCTACCTATGACCGTCGTGTGGGGGAAGTAATCCCCTACGGACCACCTCACTGCCGCACTAACCTAACATATGGGGGTGTCGACACATCTTCCGTTGCCCCTGAGCCTCCTCTTGGTGTGGTTCCTTTCTAATCTGATTTTCAATACCTAACAAATCGTTGTTTCACCTTTACCTTCTTGACTCGCTGTGCTTGGAAAGGCTTTGGTTTTGGTCTTTATGAACAAGGCCAACATACAATCATTCCTGTAACTACTAGCAAGCACAATGATCGTAGTGGTCTTGGATTTTCGGGAACACTTACACTGAAGGAACCTCATGTCAGTTGTCTTCTGGAAGATGACAATGTCACCCCTACCAAACCATCATCACCCATTTTGTCTTCGTCACCCACAGAGTCGATAGATCCCGAATCTATCCCTCCTAATTTTTTTTTTTTTCATAAATGCTATCTTCCTAGGTCCTCTCACTTATCAATGTGATAATGAGGACCCCTCTTCTATCCCACTTCTGTATCCAGACATGATTGAAGAGGACTCACCTTCAATTAATGTTGTTGAGTGCCAGGATGATGACTCCATCCTCACTTACCTTGGTGTGGACGACTCTTATATTCAACGTGCCTTACCATCTAAAACTCAAACCATGTTGAACGAGTCTACTATAGAAATCAACATCCACACAGAGGAGGATCCTCACATTGTGAAGATCGGACAATCCCTTAGCACATCAGAACAGGTCACCTTTACTACCTTTCTCCGTACTCGCAACCAAGATTTCGCTTGGTCCTACGCTGACATGCCAGGAATTGATCCTGACATTGCTGTCCATAACATTACCCTGAAACCCGATTCCAAACCAATTAAACAGAAATTGAGAGAAATGCATCCACGCATTGCCCTCTTGGTCAAAGAGGAGCTTCAACGACTCTTTTCTGTTTCCTTCATCCTGCCTATTGACTATCCTCAATAGATTTCTAACATCGTACCTATCACTAAAGCGACGGGGGGACTTCGAATATGCACGGATTTCTGGGATCTTAACCTCGCTTGCCCTAAGGGTGACTTCCCCTACCTAGTATTGACCAACTTGTTGATCTCACTGCGGGCCATGAGATGCTCTCTCTCATGGATGGCTTTTAAGGATACAACCAAATTTTGGTTGCCCCTGCCGATCAACATAAAACTGCCTTCATAACTCCTTGGGGAACCTTCTATTATCATGTAATGCCATTTGGCCTTAATAATGTTGGTGCAACCTATCAGCAGGCTATGACCTACATTTTTCATGACATTATGAACACTATCCTTGAAGATTACGTCGATGACTTTCTTGGCAAATCTAAAAATCGTAGTGAACATCTTGATGTTTTAACCATTATTTTTTATCACCTGTTACAATATTATGTATGTCTTCAACCAAAGAAATGTGTCTTTGGTGTCCTTTCGGGAAAACTTCTTGGCTTTATCGTCTCTTTGCGTGGCATTGAGGTCGACCTTTCTAAAGTCCAAGCTATCCTAGAAATGCCCCCACCTACTAACCTCAAACAATTGCGTAGTTTACAAGGTAAGTGTAGACACCAAATTTGTGTCTTACGACCCCTTGTGACCCACATCTCATTTCACAACCTAACCTCACCACCTAAACCTTACACAATTATTTATTAATTATCTTATAATTAATAAATCCACATCGCCTTACCTGCCACCTCATTTTGCCACCTCATCATGACCTAGGCCTAACCCTAAACTAATCTAATTAAGACCTATAACTTGGTCTACATCCACACCCATGACTAATGACCCCTTTCTTGCACCCAAAACCAACCTTCTAGTCACTTGACCAAGCCTGCAACTAATCCCTCAGGAGAAAAGGAGGGAAAGTTGGCTATTTTACTAAAAATAGCCCACTTTGACTTGACCGATACAGGTTCCTACTCAACCGCCGTCGGTTACATAACCGCCATCGATTCCCTATAAATGGGCTCCCCTAACCAGAAACAAAGGTCGAAGGATTTTTGGATCAATCAGGATCATCAGAAGCGATAAAAAGAATCCAGATTTGCTGAGCCAAGCAAGAGACAAGTGAAGAGACAAGTGAAGAGACAAGAAGAGTTTGCAGCGAAGGAGACCAAGCCCAAGACTGCAACTAAATAATCAAAGCCCTGTGATACTCAGCTGATCATCGGGAGGGAGGTATCTCATCTCTTGAGTGCCAGGCCATCCTACCTGAGTTTTACCTTTGTCATTACACTTCTCGGACCTGCATCCTTGTCAATAACCAGTAAGCTGCATCTTGTGTGTTCTCTTTAATAATATTTCTTAGACTTTTGAATCACAGCCATCATAAATCCATTCCTAGATCTACCACCCAACAACACATTATATCTAACTATCATTCATTTACCTCTCATCACCCGTTACCTAATCCCGCTCATATACTATCCTTACAAGCAACACAACCACCCTACAACCGACCCTCACCAAAAGTCCCTAAAACATAGCCCCCACCGATATCGGTTAGCAGTAACCGGTATCGGTTATTGTGACTCAAAACTAGAAACCAGCCTTTCCTCGTACCTGTTTCAATGAAGCAATTAAATTGTTATTTTAAAATCTTTCGTGTTAATTTATATTAGTAAGGGAACTGACCACCTTCGAAAGGAAGTTTTATATTTCCTGGGCCCAAGGCAGTTCCCTCATTTATTGTCTAATTAGAATCTTCTGGTCTTGTATTCTTATTTATAGGTAGTTCTTCCAAGACAAAAAGGAGTTCTTCGCAATCAACCTGATCTCTCTCTACGGTACGTGCACACCATCTCGACATTCAACAGGTATTCCTCCTAGCCCTAACCCTTATCTGTTTCTAAAAGGAATGAAAGGATAGAAGCAACTCTATTCCCAAAAAGCTGAAACATTCCGCGCGAAACATTTTGGCACACCTGGTGGGACCCATTTCGGGTTTCTGTTTCTCTTGTTTGCTT
The DNA here is from genome assembly GCA_019776745.2 of Taxus chinensis. Classification (NCBI taxonomy): domain Eukaryota; kingdom Viridiplantae; phylum Streptophyta; class Pinopsida; order Cupressales; family Taxaceae; genus Taxus; species Taxus chinensis. The sequence goes on from CM034152.1 coordinate 679,113,880, forward strand.
TCATTTAGGGAGCATACTTGCTGTTGCTATTTTTGTTATATTTAGTAAAGGAATATGTCTTGCTTTCCTAGTTTTGCATTAGTGAAAGTCATCTTATTTGCTTCATCAAATATCATTTTCGATTTGGGTTTAAACACGTGCATTACATTCTTGCTTGTTGTTTTCAATTCTAGTGAACATAGAATAAGTAACAGGTTGTACACGTGGGGGTGATTTCCACGGTATTGATAGGAAATTAATCTTACTTTCACTGCACAACACATACCGAATCACTTCATAATTAACACAACAGCTCAAAACATCCCCCCTTTTCTGCGGTATTCCTCCGCCTGATTGAGGTAACCTTATAAGCCAAAACAAAACTTGACATTTCCTCTAAGTCTTCTTTTAGGATTCTGACATCATTTTACGTCAAAAGGCATAAGCCCACGATAATTTAAATTAACCCTAGGGTTAGTCTCTGGATTTGCGTGTGCATCTTGTTTGTTTTCAGTTCTATTTTCTCTGTTATACACTGTCTTCTGTCATCACCTCAGAACAATTCATAAATGTAGTAAGCTTTGTTAACAATCAAGTCAGTAGCTTCTTATATTTTCTTAAACTAGTCTTATTACACCGATATTGGTTAACTAACCGATGTCAGCTATAGTCTAACCGACATTGGTTATCAGATCGATATCGGTTACTGTCTTTTACAGTTTTTGACAAATCAGCAACCTACCAATTTCACCATTCTGAGTCTATTTCTGTTCCTGATAGATTGAAACCCTACTGGGTACTCCTATCCATGGTTGTTATCACTCAAAAGCAAGCCGCCGCCATGGTTTCACATGCTTGCTCTGTGCCTTTGCCTGAATCACACCCTTCACATTCTATAGGGAACCCTACAGACACCAGTGAGATCCCCAAAATTCCTGTAGGAGATAAGGAATTTGCCAAATTTCTGGATGCTAATCCTAGCGCTGTACAATACTATTTGTCTCATACCCCTGACTGTATGCCCGATGGTCAACTCCTTATTGGCATGCCTATTAGTATAGCTGCTCATTTAGCTCCCACTCCGCCTGATAACACTGCCTTGCTTCTTGCATCTTTAGCCCTGTCTCCCAATCCGACGGCTTCAGAGGTTCATACGACATAGATTGGCTTTCCTTTGGTTAATCTTGGACCCCACATATCATTACCACCGGCTACTCCTACCTCATCTCTCTTGCAGACTACTCTATTCATGACTTGCTCTCTGCCACCTATCCACACGAGCTTTCCTTCTCAAGCTCCGCCCACCTTTTCATTTCCACACACATATCTGGTAACCTCAACAGCTTATATAGGACATCCCTATTCGGTTGCCTCAACACATTCATCCTCCATACCTTATCAACATTTAACCCCACCATTGTCTAGCAGTGGCCCTTGGCCCAATTTGCCTCCGTTTACCACAACCACACCATCATCTCATCCAACTACTGATTTAATTAAACAAATGATGGACAAAATACAAAATCTGGAGGCTTCTGTTTCAGGAAGTCGTAGCGCCCTGACATACGAGAAAGTTTGTCGGGAATTACCTATCCTCCTCAATGGGAATTACCAAAATTTACCCATTTTAATAGTAAGGAGGACCCTTAACAACACTTACGATCATTTAGACATGCCTACTATCTGATTGCTCACGACGACGCTTTACTACTTCGCACCTTTCCCATGTCCTTATCAGGACCCACCTTGGAGTGGTACAGTGCTTTAACCCAGCACTCAATCTTCTCTTTTAACTAGATAGCCCAATCTTTCTTGGATCATTTCTCCATTAACATTGCCAAGAAAGTATCTATCACCGACCTCTATGCCATCCGACAATTTGAAGACGAATCTATCTCAGATTTCGTTGGACGATGGCGAGGCCTTATCAACCAACTTACGTATGCCTTGCCTCAGACCAAACTTATTGAACTTTTTACGCGGGCATGCGCTAAGCACATTTCTGCTACCCTTCAAATTCAAACTTTCCACACATTTGATGAGGCCTTTACTATGGCTCGAAAACTAGAGATTCGAGCCTTAGAAGAAGAGAAATTGCGGTTGCGCAACAAAAACCCCAATTTCTGGACTCCAGATTCCACCAACAAACCTAACACCACCAATCCTCACCCATCGATTGCTTAGAAATAAAAAGGAGCCGTGCACTCGGTGATGGTCAAATCCCAACCACCGTCTAATACCCTGCCAAAAACCACCTATAAGTATAAAGCAGAGCCCATCAACTACACTCCCTTGGGAGAAACATATGATGTAATATTGGAAAAATTGCTTAAAGCAGGATCCATTACCTTACCTCCTGTTAAACCTCACTCCGGGTTTGATTCCACTCGCGCCATACCTTCTTGGTACAAAGAAAATGACTTCTGTAACTTCCACCGTGTAAAGGGACACAGTCATGAGAACTGCAAGATGTTGAAAAACATAGTGCAGGAAATGGTTGATGCGGGGGATATAGCCCTCGATAATCCTAACGCCCCTGCTAACTGAAATTTGAAAATATTCAACAAACCATTCCCAAATCATTCTTCTAACAGTAATCTAAACCAAGATATTTTATCTGAGGAGAGTGTTCATGAGATCCATGCAGTCTTCAATTCCCAGCCAAAAGCCTCTATCGAGAAAATTTTGAATCAAGCCTCTTCACTGACCTAGGGGCCCGAACCTCCTTCACCACCATCAAGCCAAAGCGAAATCATTCCTTTACCCATAAAGGAGTTAACTGCCCAGAGTTCTCTTCTAATAGATGAGTCTTCTTACACCACATCCCTACAAGATTGCGAGCGGATGTTATCTAACCTATCTATTTCCCAAACATCCCCTTTTACCGCTCTTACTGCACAAGAGGAAGGCTCGCCACTTCTTTTGTCATCCTTAGATGAGAAACCTCTTGAACCAACATCACCACACTCTTTAAACATGACGGATCCTCTCAAACACGCCCTCCTACCTATTATTCCTTCATCACCTAAATATTTTTAGCGACCGGTTGACCTCTTAACGCCCATTGATACAGTGCCTCATCTACCCCCTATATCACCCCCACAGTGGACCAGAATCACAACCCACCTTTCTTCCATACAAAAGTTCCTATTCACACGTGAGGACTGTCATTCCCCAGAAGATAGAAGAGTCCTATGGGATCATTTGAGTACACCATATTCTACTCAAATGCAGATGACCGATCCAGATGCTTCTACCATATACTTGAAGTGTTTACAGAAGCTTAAAATGCCTATGTCCTCATCCTCACCCCCCTCATCTCTACCAAATACCTCATCCACTTCTATTAACCTAACCAAATCTTCTCCTATGCTTGGGACCTCACCAATACCTCATCTAACACACCCACCTAAGCGGCTTGATTTATCTAAAAATAAAGCCGTCCATCCCATTAAGAGACAGACTCAATCTCCTCAACCTATGCCTCTATCACAACTAAAACCGTCATCATCACACCTGCCTTCCATATTAGGACCTCACCCCTCCACCTTGCATCAATTTATCATACCTCATACGTTTTCTTTAGAGAGACCTACGCCTTATGCACTAATACATAAATCCAAGGGTATAACAACACCGTCACCCCGTGGATCCTGCCCACCTATCAACCATAAACAAATTCCATCATCAAAAGATTTGTTTTCTGTCACTCCTATTTCTCCGTGGTTGTTTTCTAATACCACATCATCTATGGCCTCATCATCCAACCTAGCTTCTGCGTCAAAGAAACCACGGTTAGTTAAAACCCATTATCAAAACTCCTTGGCTAAACCACCACCCATACAAACCAACCATACCACGTCATCACCAGAATCGACCCAGTCAATAGCCTCCTCTTCCTCTGACTTTGACCCACGCCAAAATCCTTGTTATGTTGGTAGAGAATGCGACCATTTCCCTACCCCCACTTAGACCTTATGATCCATCTAAACCTCGACCTATAGGTTATGATGAGTCTAAAATCTGTGCTTACCACCGTACACCAGGACATGACGTAGAGGGATGCAAAGCGTTGAAAGCCATACTTCGCCAGTCACCTCTCTCAGATAAAAAAATTAAAAAAGACAACTTACGAAGAGAGAGACCTTTAGCTTCAATTCCCTCTCCTATACCACCTGTCCCCGCCTCACCAAGATCTATCATTATTACAGCCCCACCTCTAGAAGACCATGACCTATCCCTACCGTCTTCCTCCTCTTGTATTCACGAGATCAATATGATTAGTGTTGTTACTCGAGGGCAGAAAAACAATGAGAAAGTGAAAGAAAACACACCTGCGGCATCTCTTTCTCCGTCCACCATCCCGATCGCACCACCACCTAAAGTGGTTATTCATGGACCCGCCTAAACCGTCTCTAATGGAATTTCCCACCGAACCATGATCAAACAACTTCACCAATCGCCTGTAAAAATGACAATGTATGATCTCATTCAGACTTCTGAATCTCATCGACAAGCTCTCGTTGACATCCTTCAAGGGATAGAGGTCTTACCCAATGAAACCTTGCCTGTTATCTCTATTCTAACACCCAATCATGTTACTTCACTCACCAAACAATCTATCTCCCCAACCACTTATGTCTCTGTACAGCAAGCCGCTGCTGTCAGTTTCCCCGAAGACAAAATTATCAACTTTGGTGCCGAAGATCCTAACCCTGCTCTTTTCATCTCAGCTTATGTCCGAGACATTCGGGTATGTCGTGTTATGATTGATGGGGGCACTAGCCTAAACATCATCTCTTTGAAAGCATTCCAACAAATGAATATCCCTTCTAGCTACATGTGTGCCAACCCCATCATGTTGCGGTTGTTTAATGATGCTATTACCTCTACCTTAGGCACTGTGATCCTTAACATTCGTGTAGGACCACGTACTTTACCCGAACTCTTCTATGTCCTTGAGGGAGAGTTCCAATACAATATATTGCTAGGTCACCTTTGGATCTGGGCTATGGGATGCGTTCCCTCAACCTTACATAGATGCATAAAATTTGAGTACGAGGGGAAGTCTTACACCATAAAAGCTGATCCTCCCCCCTTCAAAACCTACAATATGTTATATCGCCCTAATGATATGCTTATACCAATCAAGACACCCATTCATCCAACCCAACCATCCACTTCAACCACACCTCTACCATTCACTTCAACAACAACTACACCTTCAACCCATGAAATCACCGTCGCAAAAACCACTTCCCTTCCTGCAGCTAACATCCCAACCGTAGACCCCTTAGTAGATTTTTTTCAACTCCTTACGCTGGGGGAGTATCGCCTATATAATGATAGTTCTTTCCATACCCCACAGGAGTACAGACAGGTACATGCACATCCTACCTATGACCGTCGTGTGGGGGAAGTAATCCCCTACGGACCACCTCACTGCCGCACTAACCTAACATATGGGGGTGTCGACGCATCTTCTGTTGCCCCTGAGCCTCCTCTTGGTGTGGTTCCCTTCCAATCCGATTTCCAATACCTGACAAATCGTCATTTCACCCATACCTTCTTGACTCGCTGTGCTTGGAAAGGCTTTGGTTTTGGTCTTTATGAACAAGGCCGACATACGATCATTCCTGTAACTACTCGCAAGCACAATGATCGTAGTGGTCTCGGATTTCCGGGAACACTTACATCGAAGGAACCTCATGTCAGTTGTCTTTTGGAAGATGATGACGTCACCCCTACTGAACCATCATCACCCATTTTGTCTTCGTCACCCACAAAGTCGATAGATCCTGAATCTATCCCTCCTAACTTTTTTTTTTTTTTTCATAAATGATATCTTCCTAGGTCCTCTCACTTATCAATGCGATAATGAGGACCCCTCTTCTATCCCACTTCTGTATCCAGACATGATTGAAGAGGACTCACCTTCAATTAACGTTGTTGAGTGCCACGATGATGACTCCATCCTCACTTACCTTGGTGCGGACGACTCTTATATTCAACACGCCTTACCATCTGAAACTCAAACCATGTTGAACGAGTCTACTATAGAAATCAACATCCACACGGAGGAGGATCCTCACATTGTGAAGATCGGACAATCCCTTAGCACATCAGAACAGGTCGCCTTTACTACCTTTCTCCGTACTCGCAACCAAGCTTTCGCTTAGTCCTACGCTAACATGCCAGGAATTGATCCTGACATTGCTGTCCATAACATTACCCTGAAACCCAATTCCAAACCAATTAAACTGAAATTGAGAAAAATGCATCCACGCATTGCCCTCTTGGTCAAAGCAGAGCTTCAACGACTCCTTTCTATTTCCTTCATCCTGCCTATTGACTATCCTCAATGGATTTCTAACATCGTACCTGTCACTAAAGCGACGGGGGGACTTCGGATATGCACGGATTTTCAGGATCTTAACCTCGCTTTCCCTAAGGATGACTTCCCCCTACCTAGTATTGACCAACTTGTTGATCTCACTACGGGCCATGAGATGCTCTCTCTCATAGATGGCTTTTCAGGATACAACCAAATTTTGGTTGCCCCTGCCGATCAACATAAAACTACCTTCATAACTCCTTGGGGAACCTTCTGTTATCGTGCAATGCCATTTGGCCTTAAGAATGCTGGTGCAACCTATCAGCGGGCTATGACCTACATTTTTCATGACATTATACACACTATCCTTGAAGATTACGTCGATGATCTTCTTGGCAAATCTAAAAATCGTAGTGAACATCTTGATGTTTTAACCATTATTTTTGATCGCCTGTTACAATATTCTGTCCGTCTTCAACCAAAGAAATGTGTCTTTGGTGTCCTTTCGGGAAAAATTCTTGGCTTTATCGTCTCTTTGCGTGGCATTGAGGTCAACCCATCTAAAGTCAAAGCTATCCTAGAAATTCCCCCACCTACTAACCTCAAACAATTGCGTAGTTTACAAGGTAAGCTCCAATCTATCCGGTGTTTCATCTCCCAACTCTCATATCGATGTCAACCTTTTCATCACCTCCTTAAAAAAGACATTGACTTTCAATGGAGCGAAGAGTGCCACTAAGCCTTTGAGGCTCTCAAATATTATCTCTTGTAGCCACCCGTGCTTATCCCACCTCAGGATGACCGCCCTTTCTACCTTTACCTTTCCGCCACCAACCACACTGTAGGGGCCATGCTTGCACATCGTGACTCTGAGAATCGTGAACAAACTGTTTATTATATAAGTCATACTTTGGTGGACTATGAGACTAGGTATACACATGTAGAAAAGTTGTGCCTAGCCCTATCATTCGTGGCCACCAAACTCTGACACTACTCCTGAATCACAAAACTTTCGTCATCACCAACACGGACCCCATCCATTATATGTATGCCAAACTCCATCTAAACCAACGCATCGCCCGATGGCTCATGCTCCTCGCCGACTTCGACCTTGAGTTTGTCCACCAGAAATCAATCAAAGGACAAACCATCGTAGATCAACTCGTCGAAGCCCCTCTACCCGGGGCACAATTTATTAATTTTAATTTCCCTGACGAACTCATCGCTAGTCTTTCCCTCAGGGAGGAGTCGTATCCAATGACCCTCCTCTTCGATGGATCCAAATGCCAGCACGGCAGAGGAGCCGACGTTGTTCTCATTCCTCTCGACGCTGAGCCTATGCCTCTTTCCTTCGGACTCGATTTCCCCTACACTAATAATACAGTGGAATACGAGGCCCTTGTTCTGGGTCTCTAGGTTGCGTTACACTTAGGTGTCAAATCTATCAATATTTTTGGCGACTCTCAATTGGTAGTCAATCAAGTTATGGGCATCTACCAATGTAAAAATGAGGAACTTCAAAAGTACAAATGCCACGTGGATTCACTTCTAGCCTTATTTACTCACTATTCTATCCAAACCATTCCTCGCTCTACTATCAAATTTGCGGATACTATGGCTTGCATAGCCTCGCAAATTCCACCTTCATCAACTGACTCTGAAATTTTCGTCTTGGTCCAACAACTCTTTGCCCCATCTTACTCAGCCCCGGTTGTTTGTATGATAAATAATGTGTCTGCTAATTCATAGGATACCTGGTATCACCAATTTCACAACTACCTTACAACCTTTGTTCTCCCACCTGCCCTTACTAGTACCGGCAAACGCACTTTTCTTAAACACGTTTCTCGTTATGTCGTTATGGGGGGACTCCTTTATAAACGTGTTTTTGATGGCATCCTCCTTCGATTTCTAACCGGCGCGGAGGTCACCTATACAATCCAACAGGTCCATGCCGGTATTTGTGGTGGACATTTTAGCGGCCTTGCCGTGGCCAAGCGAATCCTTCGCCTAGGTTATTATTGGCCTACTCTCAATAACGATTGCTACGAATATGTTAAGCGTTGTGTTGTGTCAACAACATGCCAACCTTCAACATACTCCTAGCCACCCGCTATAGGTCGCCCGAGATCTTTGGCCTTTCTCACAATGGGGTTTAGACCTTATTGGTGAGATTCATCCGTCCTCTTCGCAACATCACCAATGGATAATCACAGCAACCGAATATTACACAAAATGGGTGGAGACTATTCCGCTCATTTCAACTAAAAAAGAAAAAATTGTAGAGTTCATTAACCACCACATTATCTGTCGTTTTGGTGTTCCTCATCGCCTGATAACAGATAATGGAAAATATTTCAAAAATAGGTTGTTGCAAGACCTTTGTGACAACTTTGGTATCAAACTTAGTTTCTCATCACCCTATTATCCACAAGTGAATGGACAAGCCAAATCTTCTAATAAAACCCTAACCAAAATTCTCATGAAAGTTGTCAATGAGTCTGGAAGAAATTGGCACGATCACATCCCCTTTGCCCTCTGGGCTTATCGTACTAGCATTCGTACCTCCACTAATGCCACCTTTTTCTTTGGTATATGGTACCAAGGCTGTCTTGCCTCTCGAAATACAAATACCCTCCCTCAGAATATCTCTTCAGGATATTCTAACCAACGATGATTTCCGCCAAGAGCGGTTAGCCCAATTGGAGCTTCTTGACGAGCGTCGTCTTACAGCTCTTGATCACCTTCAAATCTATCAAAAACGCATCAAGCGTGCTTATGATAAGCGACTTCATGAGCGTACCTTTAAGGTTGGTGATCTTGTCCTCAAAGAGAATCAACATGTAACCAAACTAGAAAAGAGAAAACATGGAAAATTTACTCCCAATTGGATTGGGCCTTACATAATCACTCACACTTATTGATCAGACACTTATCGTTTAGCTTTTCTTAATGGTAAACCTAAGTCTGAACCCCTTAATGCCTTGCATCTTCGACCATTCTACTGTTGAATTTAGTGTTATATCACTTCTTATCTACCTATCGCTCATCCCTTGAGCTCATTTACCGTTACATACACTTTGTTTCCGACATCTTACAATCAAATCAAGCTCACATAGTTTGATTCCCACCTCCCCTTAACGATGCCTTCCCTTTTTAGTCTAATCCATGACTTCAAAGTATTAAAATGACACATTCTTAATTATATTCTTATGGGATTTTCTTGAGTCAAACTTTCTACCAAACTAGATGCTTTACGCCAAAAGGACATCTGGCTCTCTAAATTATATATAGATTGCTCCCTCGAAGGACAGCTATACACAGTCAGCCTTTATCAGAAGCTTCTTGCATTGATCAGCTTCTTGAAGACCTCAAGAACAACAAAATACATATCCCATGTAGACTTCCCGCATCGATCAGTCTATATCTGGAAAAAGAAAATATAAATAAAAGCAGTGTTTCATAACACTTTGAGTCATGGACTTGTCTATTTAGGTCTGGTTCTCTTTCTTCAAAATATCATCTTATAATAAATTCTCTGCATCCTCGCTCACATCAAACCACCTCAACCGCACCATTGTCAAAAGCAACAAAACTCAAGGAACGTGACTATATCCGATATATTGGGATTATACCACTCTTTTCACCTATCGACTTCTTGTCGATGCAAGATACCTAGGGGTTCAACTTCATTCTAACGTTATTAATGTGGTTTGTTTGGCTCTTCTCAACTATGGAACACTTTTGCATTTTTTTACTCGAATCTAGGATTAGTGTTTTACCTTAATTAGGACACGATTCCCTACGACGTGGGTAAGTGAACTTTCACTTCACCTATACCTACACCAACAACGTCAATCCTTACCAACACCAACAAACATTACCCTACCAATATCAATATTTTTACCAACCAACAAATTGCCATACCATACCTAAAATGGGCCTGAATTCACCTCTCCTGGTCTTAAGGAGAACTACTCGGGCTGAGGCCCCTCCTTGCTTTGTGCCATGGGCTATGTAGGCAGCACTTCGAGACATGGGGTCTCCCAAGGTTAGCTCGACCATCTCCTACCATAACCTATCATGTGTGATAAATATAAATATTTTTGTGTATTTCTATTTTAATCACATTCCTCTTTATCCTTTTTCAAAAAACCGAAATTCAAAACACAAACATTCTTATTATTATTGTAACTCAAATCAACATACATATTCAGTTTTATTTAGATGTTAAACAAATACATCTTCTCTATCATCAACACGCAGGTCGACATCCTTATTTATTCTTATACCTCGATAACATTTACTTAGACCCTCATGCCTCATCCTAAACTAGGTGATGATCGTGATCGTCGACGTCTCTCGCCGGGCCTCTCTGTCCTCAAAGGTACCACAGCTATTGGTACCGCCCACTGATCTGCCAATCTCTCCTGTAACATGTTAATACGCTACATCACATGGAGGTATCTCGCCTCTAGTCCCTCTGCTCGTGACTCCACAACCACTAACAATCCTCTTGCCTCATTCACCTACGTTTGGTGCTGATGAACTAATCTCTGCAGACGATCTCTCTCCGCTGTAATCATAGCTATGTCAGGACGATCACGTACACCTCGCAGTTCTGTTACCCACCATAATCTATAGGCCTTTGTCGTTCTTGCATCCATTACCCTGCAATCGGCTACTATCTTCTCGGGCCCTTCTGGAGGTGTTGACCGGGGAGGTGAGAATGCTCCCTCGGCATCGATCCTCATATATGGTCTATAAGCCAAGGGTATATCCTGCACAAATCCAAATTGTCGCCGCACACGATCTAGAGGAATCCTCTCATACTCACCTGGCCTATGCCCCGCGATCCACCTCAATGGCTCTAACTCCCCTCTGTTGGGTCATCCCACCAATCAACTGCTGCCTGCTGCCCTCTACTCACTTCCTCACTACCTCGGCCCACTACCACTCACTCCTCCACTCAATACGCACCCTCTACAACAATGCTCCAATCTCAATAATCCACCTCAACACTCAAATCGGTTTTCAATTGGCAATGTGACAATGACAGCCTATTTTTCCTTTTATAATGTTTTTTTGACCTTAACCGATATCGGCTTTCATTATGCCCTAGAAACTCGGTATAGGTCCCCTAACCGTATCGGTCATAGATAATCGCAAATCGGTTTTATTCATTTTTCCCCCAATTTCTGCCCTAATTTACTAATCGCCCTTTCTCACAAACATTGCCTATATCAACTTTGCTGCAAGCCCCTTTTGTTACCCATTTGGCCTGACCCAAGGCCGTAACCAACCAAACAATTTGGCCCGACCCAAGGCCTCACCCAACCATTTTTTTCCCGACCCAAGACCGTACCCAACAACTGCCCGACCCACGGCCCTCACTCAGCATCAGCCCGACCAAGGCCGTACCACTTAAATACCTCAACCCACCATCACCAACATACACTTTTATCCACCATCAATGTAACTTTTTTTCACTCTCACTCGAGCTCACCTGTTGCTGTTTTAGCATGATTAGGGTCCTTAACTTGATCTGTCGACCAACTTTGACCAGACTTCGACCGTGCCTTTTATCTCAACCAAACACCATTTGGTACTGCTGAACAGGCCCAACGTTCCTATCTTACCCGTTATAATACCTTGGGAGCTCTTCCTAGCCTTGGATAACCAGATTAATATCACCCTGGTTTGGATAACTAGCGACCTTTGGCCTATCAGCTGGTTTGCTCGTCAAATCAGTGTACCCTAGTCGCACTAATGCATTTCCACGTGCGCCTGCTTCTTTGACCTACCTCACCATCATCTCCACACCATTTACCCTTTCAACCTATCCTCCCTGATTTCACACACGCTATCTCAATCTGTGATAGATTTGAGTCGATCCCCTCATATATGGTCTATAAAAACCATTTTCCAGCCACCTTGGTATATCCTGCACAAATCCATTGTCGCCGCAACACAAACATATATACTAGAGGAATCCTCCGGTCATGACACGTCATGGGTGGTGGTGGTCCAGCTGGCCAGCCCCGCGATCCACCTCAATGGCTCTAACTCCCCTCTGCTGGGTCCTCCACCAATCAACTGCTGCCTCCTACTCACTCGGGCCCACTACTCACTCACTCCTCCACTCAAATAGCGCCCCCTCAACCAACAAATGCTCCAATCTCAATAATCCACCTCAGACAACTCAAATCGGTTTTCAAATTGCAAATGTGACAATGACAGGCCGTATTTTTCCTTTTTATAGGTTTTTGACCTATAACCGATATCGGTTTTATTATGCCCTAAGGAACCGGTATCGGTCCCCTAACCGATATCGGTCATAGATAATCGGTTTTATTCCAACTTTTCCCCCAATTTTATTTACTAATCAACCCTTTCTCACCCCCTATATCACCTTTCTGCAACCCCTATTTACTAATCGCCCCAACCGTTTTTGGCACGAACCAAGGCCTATATCAACCTTTGCTGCCCAAGGCCGCAAACCCCTTTGTTAACCCATTTGGCCTGACCCAAGGCCGTAACCAACCAATTTGGCCCTCACCCCCAATTTGGCCCGACCCAAGGCCCAACCCAACAATTTGGCCCGACCCAAGGCCCACCCCAACCATTTGGCCCGACCCAAGGCCACAACCCCACAACTTGGCCCGACCCACGGCCCTCACTCATCAATCAGCCCGACCCAAGGCCGTACCACTTAAATACCTCACCCAACATCAACAACATACACTTTTATCCACCCATCATGTAACTTTTGTTCACTCGAGCTCTAGCACCTGTTCATGTTTTAGCATGATTAGGGTCCTTGACTTGATCTGTCGACCAACTTTGCTAGACTTAGACCGTGACGTTTATCTCAACCAAACCAACCATTTGGTACTGCCGAACATGCCCAAACGTTCCTGTACCTTACCCGTTATATACCCTGGAGCTACTTCCTATGCCTTGGATACCAGGATTATATCACCCTTGTTTGGATAAACTATCGACCTTTGCCTATGCATTGCTGGTTTGCTCGTCAAATCATGTACCCTAGTCGCACTAATGCATTTCCACGTGCGTCTGCTTCTTTGGACCTACCTCACCACCTCACCATCATCTCCACACCATTTACCCTTTATCAACCCTATCCCTGATTTCACGCTATCTCAATCTGTGATAGATTTGAGGGGGATTACCTATACCCTTAACAGGGGAAACCACTTCATATTATTGTCCGTGCAGCTTTACAAAACAAACTACACGACAATAAGGGGCTAATGTAGACACCAAATTTGTGTCTTACGACCCCTTGTGACCCGCATCTCATTTCGCAACCTAACCTCACCACCTAAACCTTACACAATTATTTATTAATTATCTTATAATTAATAAATCCACATCGCCTTACCTGCCACCTCATTTTGCCACCTCATCATGACCTAGGCCTAACCCTAAACTAATCTAATTAAGACCTATAACTTGGTCTACATCCACACCCATGACTAATGACCCCTTTCTCGCACCCAAAACTGACCTTCTAGTCACTTGACCAAGCCCGCAACTAATCCCTCGGGAGAAAAGGAGGGAAAGTTGGCTATTTTACTAAAAATAGCCCACTTTGACCTGACCGATACCGGTTCCTACTCGACCGCCGTCGGTTACGTAACCCGCCATCGGTTCCCTGTAAATGGGCTCCCCTAACCAGAAACAAAGGTCGAAGGATTTTTGGATCAATCAGGATCATCAGAAGCGATAAAAAGAATCTGGATTTGCTGAGCCAAGCAAGAGACAAGACAAGTGAAGAGACAAGAAGAGTTTGCAGCGAAGGAGACCAAGCCCAAGACTGCAACTGAATAATCAGAGCCCTGTGATACTCAGCTGATCATCGGGAGGGAGGTATCTCATCTCCTGAGTGCCAGGCCATCCTACCTGAGTTTCTACCTTTGTCATTACACTTCTCGGACCTGCATCCTCGTCAATAACCAGTAAGCTGCATCTTGTGTGTTCTCTTTAATAATATTTCTTAGACTTTTGAATCACAGCCGTCATAAATCCATTCCTAGATCTACCACCCAGCAACACATTATATCTAACTATCATTCATTTACCTCTCATCACCCCCCCCCGTTACCTAATCCCGCTCATATACTAGCCTTACAAACAACACAAACCACCCTACAACCGACCCTCACCAAAAGTCCCTAAAACATAGCCCCCACCGATATCGGTTAGCAGTAACCGGTATCGGTTATTGTGACTCAAAACCAGAAACCAGCCTTTCCTCCTACCTGTTTCAACGAATCTCGACATTCACAGGTATTCCTCCCTAGACCTAACCCTTATCTGTTTCTAAAAGGAATGAAAGGATAGAAGCAACTCTATTCCCAAAAAGCTGAAAGATTCCGCGCGAAATAGTAAGCTCCAATCTATCCGGCGTTTCATCTCCCAACTCTCAGATCGATGTCAACCTTTTCATCACCTCCTAAAAAAATACATTGACTTTCAATCGAGCGAAGAGTGCTACTAAGCCTTTGAGGCTCTCAAAGCTTATATCTTGCAGCCACCCGTGCTTATCCCACCTCAGGATGACCGCCCTTTCTACCTTTACCTTTCCGCCACCAACCACGCTGTAGGGGCCATGCTTGCACATCGTGACTCCGAGAATCGCGAACAAGCCGTTTATTATATAAGTCGTACTTTGGTGGACTATGAGACTAGGTATACACATGTAGAAAAGTTGTGCCTAGCCCTATCATTCGTGGCCACAAAACTCCGACACTACCTCCTGAATCACAAAACTTTCTTCATCACCAACACGGACCCCATCCATTATATGTATGCCAAACCCCATCTAAACCAATGCATCGCCCGATGGCTCATGCTCCTCGCCGACCTCGACCTTGAGTTTGTCCACCAGAAATCAATCAAAGGACAAACCATCGCAGATCAACTCGCGGAAGCCCCTCTACCCGGGGCACAATTTATTAATTTTAATTTCCCTGACGAACTCATCGCTAGTCTTTCCCTCAGGGAGGAGTCGTATCCAATGACCCTCTTCTTTGATGGATCCAAATGCCAGCGTGGCAGAGGATCCGGCGTTGTTCTCATTCCTCTCGATGCTGAGCCTATGCCTCTTTCCTTTCGACTCGATTTCCCCTGCTCTAATAATACTATGGAATACGAGGCCCTTGTTCTGGGTCTCCAGGTTGCGTTACACTTAGGTGTCAAATCTATCAATATTTTCGGCGACTCTCAATTGGTATTCAATCAAGTTATGGGCATCTACCAATGTAAAAATGAGGAACTTCAAAAGTACAAATGCCACGTGGATTCACTTCTAGCCTTATTTACTCACTATTCTATCCAAACCATTCCTCGCTCCACTAACAAATTTGTGGATACTATGGCTTGCTTAGCCTCGTAAATTCCAGCTTCATCAACTGACTCTGACATTTTCATCTTGGTCCAACAACTCTTTGCCCCATCTTACTCAGCCCCAGTTGTTTGTATGATAAATAATGTGTCTGCTAATTCATAGGATACCTGGTATCACCAATTTCACGACTACCTTACAACCTCTGTTCTCCCACCTGCCCTTACTAGTACCGGAAAACGCACTTTTCTGAAATGCATTTCTCGTTATGTCGTTATGGGGGGACTCCTTTATAAACGTGGTTTTGATGGCATCCTCCTTCGATGTCTAACCGGCGTGGAGGTCACCTATACCATCCAATAGGTCCATGATGGTATTTGTGGTTGAAATTTTAGCGGCCTTGCCGTGGCCAAGCGAATCCTTCGCCTAGGTTAATATTGGTCTACTCTTAATAACGATTGCTACGAATATGTTAAGCATTGTGTTATGTGTCAACAACATGCCAACCTTCAACATACTCCTAGCCACCCGCTACAGGTCGCCCGAGATCTTTGGCCTTTCTCACAATGGGGTTTAGACCTTATTGGTGAGATTCATCCGTCCTCTTCGCAACGTCACCAATGGATAATCACAGCAACTGAATATTACACAAAATGGGTGGAGGCTATTCCGATCATTTCAACTAAAAAAGAAAAAATTATAGAGTTCATTAACCACCACATTATCTGTCGTTTTGGTGTTCCTCATTGCCTGATAACAGATAATGGAAAATCTTTCAAAAATAGGTTGTTGCAAGACCTTTGTGACAACTTTGGTATCAAACTTAGTTTCTCATCACTCTATTATCCACAAGCAAATGGACAAGCCGAATCTTCTAATAAAACCCTAACCAAAATTTTCATGTAAGTTGTCAATGAGTCTGGAAGAAATTGGCACGATCACATCCCCTTTGCCCTCTGGGCTTATCATACTAGCATTCGTACCTCCACTAATGCCACACCTTTTTCTTTGGTATATGGTACCGAGGCTGTCTTACCTCTCGAAATACAAATACCCTCCCTCAAAATATCTCTTCAAGATATTCTCACCAACGATGATTTCCACCAAGAGCGATTAGCCCAATTGGAGCTTCTTGACGAGCGTCGTCTTACGGCTCTTGATCACCTTCAAAAATATCAAAAACACATCAAGCGTGCTTATGATAAGTGACTTCATGAGCGTACCTTTAAGGTTGGTGATCTTTTCCTCAAAGAGAATCAACATGTAACCAAACTAGAAAAGAGAAAATGTGGAAAATTTGCTCCCAATTGGATTGGGCCTTACATAATCACTTACACTTATGGATCAGGCACTTATCGTTTAGCTTCACTTAATGGTAAACCTGAGCCTGAACCCCTTAATGCCTTGCATCTTCGACCATTCTACTATTGAATTTAGTGTTATATCACTTCTTATCTACCTATCGCTAGTCCCTTGAGCTCATTTACCGTTACATACACTTTGTTTCCTACATCTTACAATAAAATCAAGCTCACATAGTTTGATTCCCACCTCCCCTTAACGATGCCTTCCCTTTTTAGTCTAGTCCATGACTTCAAAGTATTAAAATGACACATTCTTAATTATATGCTTATGGGATTTTCTTGAGTCAAACTTTCTACCAAACTAGATGCTTTACGCCAAAAGGACATCTGGCTCTCTAAATTATATATAGACTGCTCCCTCGAAGGACAGCTATATGCCAAACTATTGCTGCTATTATATATAGACTGCTCCCCTGAAGGACAGCTATGCACTAAAATCACATCTGCTACTATAAATAGACTGCTCCCTTGAAGGACAGCTATACACAGTCAGCCTTTATCAGAAGCTTCTCGCATTGATCAGCTTCGTGAAGACCTCAAGAATAGTACAATCAATATCCCTTGTAGACTTCCCGCATCGATCAGTCTATATTCAGTAAAATAAAAGCCACATTCAAAAGAAATTTTGAGTCATGGACTTGTCTATTTAGGGTAGGTTCTCTTTCGTCAGAACGCTCACTTTGTAACAAGTTCCCCATACCTCAGCTATACCATCCACCTCACCTCACCATTTGTTTAAACTCAAGGGATGTGACGTATATCTGATATATTGTGATCATACAACTCTTTTCACCTATTGACTTCTCATCTATGCACGGTACCTAGGGGTTCAAGCTCATCCTGCATTAATATGTGGTTTGTTTAGCTCTTTTCAACTACGGAGTAACTTTTTCCTCTTTGACTCGAATCTAGGATTTTTTTTGATCTTAATCAGGATATGGTTCCCTACCACTTGGGTAGGATAACTTTTGCTTCACTTCTACCTATTCCAAAATCACCAATTCATTACCAACACCAACAACATTACCCTACCAATATCAATATCAATATTTTTACCAACCAACAAATTACCTAACCATACCTAAATTTCTTGAATTCACCTCTCCCTAGTCTTAAGGGAGAACTACATCGGTCTGAGGCCCCTCCTTGCTTTGTGCAATGGGCTATGTAGGCAGCACTTCGGAGACATGGGGTCTCCCAAGGTTAGCTTGACCATCTCCTACCATAACCTATCATGTGTGATAAATATAAATATTTTTTGTGTATTTCTATTTTAATCACATTCCTCTTTATCCTTTTTCAAAACACCTCCACCACAACCCAAACCATATCAACACACCCAAACAATACCAAAACACCTAAACAATACCAAAACACTCAAACGATACCAAAACACCTCCACCACAACCCAAACCATATCAACACACCCAAACAATACCAAAACACCTAAATAATACCAAAACACTCAAACAATACCAAAACACCCCCACCACAACCCAAACCATACCAACACACCCAAACAATACCACAACACCCAAACAAACAACCAAAAATTCAAACCAACAACAAAACCCAAACCAACAAAAATAAAAATAACTAAGGACCGGTACCGGTCACTTATGACCGACACCGGTCCTCTTCACCGACGCCGGTCGCTATACGACCGACACCAGTCACTCATAAAACTCTGTCCTCCAAACATTTCATGACCGATGCCGGTCGCTGTAAAATTCTGGAGCCGAACCCCGCGCCCCCCCCCCCCCCCCCCAAATCCATTTTTTCCTATTTCTCCCTCTATACCCGCCCAAACACCCTAAAAACCTACCCACCCAGCCGCCTTGGCCTATTTAACCTATCTACCCTCTCTTTTTTTTAAATCATTTCCATTTATTAATTATTTTATCAAAATCTAACATTCCTACCCAAAACCCAAATACATCATAATATACTCAAATCCACACAATGAGGGGTTTCAAACCTACCGGTACGATGACACGTCATCGTGGTGGGATGGGTGGTGGTGGTCCAGCTGGTCCAGCACCTCCTGCTCCTCCTGGCTGTGCCATGGCTCTAACTCCCCTCTGCTGGGTCCTCCACCAATCAACTGTTGCCTCCTACTCACTCGGGCCCACTACTCACTCACTCCTCCACTCAAATAGCGCCACCTCTACCAACAAATGCTCCAATCTCAATAATCCACCTCAGACAACTCAAATCAGTTTTCAAATTGCAAATGTGACAATGACAGGCCGTATTTTTCTTTTTATAGGTTTTTGACCTATAACCGATATCGGTTTTATTATGCCCTAAGGAACCGGTATCGGTCCCCTAACCGATATCGGTCATAGATAATCGACATCGATTTTATTCCAACTTTTCCCCCAATTTCTACCCCTATTTACTAATCGCCCTCTCTCACAAACATCGCCTATATCAACCTTTGCTGCAACCCCTTTGTTAACCCATTTGGCCTTACCCAAGGCCGTAACCAACCAATTTGGCCCGACCCAAGGCCATAACCCAACAATTTGGCCTGACCCAAGGCCTCACCCCAACCATTTGGCCCGACCCACGGCCACAACCCAACAACTTGGCCCGACCCACGACCCTCACTCATCAATCAGCCTGACCCAAGGCCGTACCACTTAAATACCTCGCCCAACATCAACAACATACACTTTTATCCACCCATCATGTAACTTTTGTTCACTCGAGCTCACCTGTTCATGTTTTAGCATGATTAGGGTCCTTGACTTGATCTGTAGACCAACTTTTCCTAGACTTAGACCGTGACGTTTATCTCAACCAAACCAACCATTTGGTACTACCGAACATTGCCAAACATTCCTGTACCTTACCCGTTATATACCCTGGAGCTACTTCCTATGCCTTGGATACCAGGATTATATCACCCTTGTTTGGATAAACTATCGACCTTTGCCTATGCATTGTTGGTTTGCTCGTCAAATCATGTACCCTAGTCGCACTAATGCATTTCCACGTGCGTCTGCTTCTTTGGACCTACCTCACCACCTCACCATCATCTCCACACCATTTACCCTTTATCAACCCTATCCCTGATTTCACGCTATCTCAATCTGTGATAGATTTGAGGGGGATTACCTATACCCTTAACAGGGGAAACCACTTCATATTATTGTTTGTGCAGCTTCACAAAACAAACTACACGACAATAAGGGGCTAATGTAGACACCAAATTTGTGTCTTACGACCCCTTGTGACCCGCATCTCATTTCACAACCTAACCTCACCACCTAAACCTTACACAATTATTTATTAATTATCTTATAATTAATAAATCCACATCGCCTTACCTGCCACCTCATTTTGCCACCTCATCATGACCTAGGCCTAACCCTAAACTAATCTAATTAAGACCTATAACTTGGTCTACATCCACACCCATGACTAATGACCCCTTTCTTGCACCCAAAACCGACCTTCTAGTCACTTGACCAAGCCCGCAACTAATCCCTCGGGAGAAAAGGAGGGAAAGTTGGCTATTTTACTAAAAATAGCCCACTTTGACCTGACCGATAAAGGTTCCTACTCGATCGCCGTCGGTTACGTAACTGCCATCGGTTCCCTGTAAATGGGATCCCCTAACCAGAAACAAAGGTCGAAGGATTTTTGGATCAATCAAGATCATCAAAAGCAATAAAAAAGAATCTGGATTTTACTTGGCCGAGCAGAGACAAGTGAAGAGACAAGAAGAGTTTGCAGCGAAGGAGACCAAGCCCAAGACTGCAACTGAATAACCAGAGCCCTATGATACTCAGCTGATCATCGGGAGGGAGGTATCTCATCTCCTGAGTGCCAGGCCATCCTACCTGAGTTCTACCTTTGTCATTACACTTCTCAGACCTGCATCCTCGTCAATAACCAGTAGTCCTTCCAAGACAAAAGGGAGTTCTTCGCAATCAACCTGATCTCTCTCTATGGTACGCACACACCATCTCGACATTCAATAGGTATTCCTCCTAGCCCTAACCCTTATCTGTTTCTAAAAGGAATGAAAGGATAGAAGCAACTCTATTCCCAAAAAATTGAAACATTCCGCGTGAAACACTACCAATAAGAAATCCTTCGTATCATGAGGAGTAGATGTACAAATCTTGTAATATCAAGACACATTCTTACCAAGCACGTGTTATAACAATGGGAATCTACTTGGATCATGATCCCCATGAAAAATTTCACAATCTAACATCATGGCATGTACTAAGTTTTGAGGGTAGATATCCTTGGTGTGTCCTACTTCACAATTTGTACACCAAAGTCCATTGCGAGTCTCATGTGCTTAATTCACAGGCAATTTTTCAAAAAAAATTCCATGGAAGCAATTTGTGCCTCCAAAAAGGGACTTACCCTATTATCAATACTTCCAATAGCCTCATTGTGCATAACAACCTCCAAGTCCTCACATGGATATGAGAAAATCTTATGTGAAAGCACTCATTTGAAAGGTGTTATTAAGCCTCCAACAAACCACTTAGCATGCTGAGAGGGATGGATATCATAAGATAAATTTGACAAGATAGTGTTAAAGTGCACATCATACTCCCACACACTCTCTGACATACCCTATTAAATCTCCTTGAGTGTGTTGATGATCTTTTTCTCAAATTCAGGAATATTAAATTCTACCAAGACGGCATCATGCAACACGTTATAATCCACCACCATTTGATGTGGGTCATACTTTTAGAACTAGCTATATGCACACCCTTGCAAAAAAGTTACAAACTAGCTTGCCTTCTGCTCCGGGGTAGTGATACCCTTAGCGTGCCATAAAAATTCACACTTTTTTACATGCTCTACATCATCCTCAACACCTTTGTAATCAAGTAAATGAATATATATCTCATAAAACACTTATTGATGGGGTTGTGGTCCTTTCCATCTAGATCCAGAACATTTATTCCCTCATGTGTTTCCTCCATCACTATATCCACTGACTCCACTAGCTCCACTAGCTCCTTATCCTCCAGATTCACCAGATCCTCCTCCTATAGTAGGTACAAGGCTTGAGGTGGTGTTACTGTACATTCCCACTGTTGTGATAAACTGAGCTACAATAGTCTCTGGAGTTGAACTACTTCCATATGTGATACCTACATTTTGCTGACCACACCTTGTCCAAATGATGTGCCTAATAGGATACCACTAAACACAAGAAATTTTTTTGTAGCCATAGATGAATTTAATGAAAAATGATATCTACTTGATGTTTCTCACTTACCAATACCAACACCAACTAGACTAGCAGTATTTTTCTTAGGGATTGGAAAAATAAGCACAAGGGTAAGATCTCTAGGTGGGTTTAAATGTGCACCTACAGTCCATCTCCTTTCTTCATTTGAAGAGCTCTCATCAGAAGCCAAGGGGGTTCTTCTTCCGTGTTTTCTAAGATGGGGTAGCACAGACTACCCAAGTTCCACATCCTCGACATGAACCTCAAATCCTTCTTGTAATGTCTACCTCCATACATCCATCACTCCTATAATCTTGCATTGTTTTACCAATTCCCTCTCCTGTGCTTCATTATACTTGATCCACCTTTCCTCTCTCTACACTTCTGTCATAGGATCTGCCATCTCTTACCACACTTGATTTTGTGCCTAATGGGAGTTTTGTTAGCCATAGGAAACACTTCTAAACTTAGAGTGAAGGTCAAGATATTAATGTATAACACTAAAGCATGCAAGAAATATCCTCTCAGTTCTCGCAAGAATTCAAACTCAACAACCTCTGGGAAATAATAAGTAGAAACCACGTACTCTCACGTGTAGCTAGTCAACACACCAATCCACTAATGATCAACAACATGAGTCCATATCATATCAACATCATGTAGCCACTAATAATATTTTTGGGTCCAAACACAAGGTCAATAATACCAACTCTTCGTCGATGCATATGTTGACAATCATTCATGCAGTTCTACTAGAAAACAATAAAATAATTTCTCATAGAGCTCATGATATAGATGCTCCTCTACCCATGTACATGCATCAAACTCAAGTCCAGTGTTGAATCTCTATGCAAACTCATCCTTTGTGTTCTTAAACAAAGTCTCCACATTGGCCAAGGTCAAGCGTTCTACCATTACACACAATTCTTGCAATCACTTCAAAATAGGTCTTGACAATGGAATCGATATGTAGTCACTTTTCCTAACCCTTTAATTCCCATACATGTTGGCATATCACCCATCCTAAACTAGGTGCTCAACCAAAGCGTGTGAAGGTTCTAGGCCCCTCTTCTATGTGACCTTTATCAAGAATGTAACCATGAATGCCAAAGTAGTGCACAATAGTAAAATCATACATCCTATAACAAGAATAAAGAACTAGATCCAATCTTAGACAAACCATATTATGACTATGAAAATCAAAAGTAATATGTAGGAATCAAATCTAAACCATGAACACAATAATGAACAAAAATATTGAGATCCATAACACTTATGTTCATAACAAACGCCATTATATTAATCCACCTTTGTTACAGTAGCCAAATACATCATAAGGACCAAAAATGGACCAGATACATCAACATAACAACATTCTACCCCTACAATGACTCTTCTCAAGAAGTTCCAACAAAATTCCATCCCATCTCTCCCATATCTCCCTCCCTTTATCATGTAAATCAATACATATACAAGAGAAGGGTAGTGGCTCTCCCTCCACCACTATTCATCATTCAAGATTAGGACGCATGCCAAATGTCATCATGCCCCGCCATACTCAAGTACCCTTAGCATGCAAGCTTTCCCATAATGATAGTTAATCCATAACTAACTCTACTTTATAGCTCTTAATCTTAGCATAATGATCATATCCTAAAGTAGGAATTTCTTAGGCTACAAGTCTCCATACTTTAACCTTATCCATAATCAAATATGGCCACATCTCCATGTTTCATTCACTATAAAACTAACTATTGCCCAAAATGCGGCTAAGTCCCAAGCCTGTTCTTCCTAGGTGTGAACCTCCACGCCCTCCCTCAAGCTACTTCCACACGAGCCTTTTCACCTTGTTATCATATGACAAAACCCTTCATGCCTCAGGTACTTAGTATTTTTAGGGGCTCAACACTCCACATCTATACCACATTTTGAGACTTAATCCTTGCTTTTCTTAAGGATGATTTCCCCTTCCTATCATCAATCAACTCGTCGATCTCACCACTGGACGTGAGATGCTTTCTCTTATGGATGGTTTTTCTAGTTACAATCAAATCCTTAAGACACCATAAGACTAACATTATAAGACATCTTTTTCCCCCCCTTGGGGAACCTTTTATCATCATGTCATGCCCTTTGGTTTGTAACACATGGGGGCCACCTATTATTACGTTGACCTCATCCATAAAACCATAGAGGATTATGTTGATGACCTCTTTGGAAAAACCAAGCACTAACAAGAACATATTTCTATCCTCAAAATCCTCTTCACATGCCATATATGATTCTTCCTTCATCTCAATCCCGCTAAGTGTATTTTTGGATTTCTAACTGGAAAATTTCTTGGATTCATCATTTTTATTAGGGGTATTAAAGTTAACCACACCAAGATCAAATCCATCCTCGAGATGCCTTATCCTTCTAATCTCAAGAAGATTTGTAGTCTTCAAGGCTGAATTCAATCATTCTATTGTTCATCTCATATCTTTCTGACAAAGCTAATCTTTCCATCATCTCCTTCATAAAGACAATCACTCCAAGTGGGATGTCGACTATAAAAAATCCTTTTATGACCTTAACCATTATCTTCTATTACCACCAATGCTCATGCCTCCACCCAAGGGGGGGCCATTATATATTTACATATCTGCCACCGACCATGCTCTAGGTTCCATTTTGGCACACCAAAATAAACAAGGAAAGGAGTGAGCCAGCTATTGTATTATCTACACTCTTCACAATTATGAAACCCACTACACTAGAGCTAAAAAGATGTGTTGTGCTCCTTTCTTCACCACTTCTAAACTTCTTTATTAACTTCTTAATCATAAAACATATGTCATCACCATCTTTAATCATCTAAAAACCATGTATTCCAAGCCTTACCACATTGATCGTATCACTTGATGGCTCATGCTCATGACTAAGTTTGACCTAGAGTTCATATCTCAAAAATAATCAAGGGCCATGCTATCACTGATCATCTTGTCAAATCCACTCTTCTAGAATATCATTTTCCCCACGAACAATTTCCTAATGAATCTATTAACAACATTGATAATGAATATTATCCCCTCAAAATGACACTATTATTTGATGGATCTAAGTAACATCAAGGGGGAGGTGCTAGCGTCATCATCATTCCTCCTTGGGAAACTCCTATTCCCATCGCTTATAAGCTTAAATTTGAGTGTACAAACAATACAGTGAGTATGAAGACCTCATCTTGGGCCTCCAAAGCACTATCATGTTATGTGTCCAAATCCTCAATATCTATGGTGATTCTTAACTCATCATAAATTAAATCAAGGGAATCTATCAATGCAAAAATGAGGTCCTTCAAAAATATAAGGATGTCGTAAAATTTCTTCTCGAGGCCTTTGATCAATATACCATCCAAATTTTCCCTTATTCCTCCAATCGTTTCACAGACACTATCGAATCTCTCGTCCCTTAGACAACCCAAGAATCTAAACTCTTCATTTGTTTCCATTGCATCGATCAACCATCCCACACCAATGAGCTCCCTTGCGTTAATCTCATCAAAACCAATCAATAGGATCTCATCTATGCTCCAATATTTGACTATTTATCACAATAAAAAATCTCCTCTAACTTATCCAAAAATGTTAGGAGGTCATTTATTCAATGTGCTAACCACTATGTCATCCTTTACAAATGTGGTTTTGATTGTATTTTACTATGATGCCTTAAATACCATGAATCTACCCCCGTTATCCAAGAATTCCATGACAGTTTCTATGGTGGACACTTTAGCAGATTGTCCATCACTAAGCATGTTCTTCGGATGGGATATTATTGGCCCACCCTTAATCAATACTACTATGAATATGTTAAAAAGTGTGTCAAATTCCAGCAGTATTCTAATCTTATATGTATCCCTAGTTAGGCCTTACATCTAGCCCAGAATCTATGGACTTTGTCATAGAGGGGCCTTGAATTCATTGGCCTCATCAATTCACACTACTCTCAATGCCATCACTCTATCCTTACTACTATTGAATACTTCACAAAGTGGGTGGAATCCATTCTACTTTCATCTACTAAAACTAACAAGATCATTGACTTTTGCTATCAACATATCATCTATAATTTTGACAATCCTCATAAAATCATCATGGAAAAATAAATTCCTTCAAAAAAAAAACTTAAGAACCTTTACGACTCTTTCAACATCAATCTTAGCTTCTCTTCTCATTATTCTCCTCAAGCTAATAGCCAAGCTGAAGCCACTAACAAAACTCTCTGCAACATTCTTTCCAAAACTGTTGATAAGGTTGGTCAAGATTTGATGTCTTCATATCCCCTTCTCTTTTTGGGTTTATTAGACTAGCATCTACACCTCTACGGGTGATACTTATTTCTCTCTTATATATGACTCTAAAATTGTCCTTCCTCTTGATGTTTAAATTTGATCCTTGTGCATGTCTCTTCGCAAGTTCTTCTCTGATGACGACTACCACCAAGAGCATCTAATAAAACTTGAATTGTTAGACAAAAATTTCCTAATCACCCTCCAACATCATCATGTCTGTCAAGACCGTATCAAGTGCACCTATAAAAAATATCTTAAAGAACACAAATTTAATGTCGATGACCTTGTCTTGAAATAAAATCAGAACATCACTACTCTAGAAAGGAGCCAATGTGAAATTTTTTCTCCAAAATGGATTGGAACATATATTATCACACATAAGTATGGGTCCAGTTCCTATTATTTAGCCTCTCTTGATGGAAAACTAGAAATGGAACCTCTCAACACCTTCCACTTGTGGCCTTTATATTGTTAACATAACTACTAACATGATCTTATTCACATTAATGATATTATTTCCATTATTATCTTTCTTTATCTTCCATCATAATTATTTGGAATCATTTGGTCTTCCATTACTATCCTATCTATGGCCTTGAATATGGGCACCATGGCTCTGCTCATAGCATATTCCTTAAGGAAAGGTTCCTCCTAGGTTGGAACCCCATAATCATTACATCCATCTCCTTCTTATCTACCTAATGGAACCATGATAAGGGTCCACATGTGTAACTTGTACACTCTATTTTTCCTACCCAATTAGTCTACATGGCTATCCTCAACTCTCTTGTAAAAATAAAAAATTCGGGATGCTCGCATCTAAAGCTATCTTATCTAAAAATATACTACTCCCTCAAAGGAAATTTGTTCATATAAAGGAAAAAATTTCAAAATTATAGACCAATCCCTCAAAGGACAGCTATTATGCGTCTTATCCTGCCATCTAAAAAGAAAAAATTCAAAATCTAAAGAAAAAAGTTCATAATTGTAGACTAATCCCTTGAAGTCTAGCTACTACCTTATATCATGGTAGTAAAATACTTCCCACATTGATCATCCTTTCAAAATCTCAAAAGCAAAGAAAAATCCAAAAGTAAGCATTTTAGGAAATTTTTCCGCATCGATCAGCTTTCCCATCTACATCAAAATACTCACACTAATCAGTTTGTGTAATATTTCTCAAAGTTGAGGCATAGACCTAGGAAAACCACCTAAGGAGAACTTACCTCCCCCTATACATGCTACATTTAAACCCATTTTCATGTCTACAGTGGGTCTATAAGCACACCTTCCATCTTTCCCCCATGATCTTAATGTGACTACCTATCGTTAGTTATGCATTAAAACCTATTACGGCTGCAAGTATATCACTTTATTCATGTTCCCTTTTACATTTTACCTCCAATCCAGTCCAAGAATCATTTATCCTATGCACACTCCTACCTATGACAACATGTACTTCTTTTGTTTGAGGTCACCCTCTCAAGGTTATATTTTATTTATCTAAATCCAATCCAATCATATCATCCTATCTTCATTAACATATCATCTATATCTAATCATATCTACCGTATAAATCCATTACATCATTTTCATATCCAACATCTAAATTCATCATATCACCACATCTAGTCTAAAATTCATCACATTATATCCAATTTAAACCACATCATCATCTATTTGTATCTAAATCATACTGTCTGTAATCTAAATCCATGGAATCTATTTTAAATTATATCGTATCATATCTATCACCTCTATCATATCACAATTTGTTTCATCCATACATCATCCAAACTGACATCTATAATTAATCAAACATCATTTATACATCCATAATATAATCATCATAAATCATCATATACATCAAATCTACTCATCACAACACAAGTAAAATCACGATAAAATCATCATATATATATATATATATATATATATATATATATATATATATATATATATATATATATATCATTGAAGTGTTTATACATATTTGATAGGCCTCAACTAGGCTCTATCTCAAAATCCATACATTAAAATCAAAATTGATATCAAAATTTGTATACAATGTTCACCCACTACTTGGTGAACACCAAATCAGACACTCTGAGTCCTGAGTCAGGATCCTATCCTCCTATTTTGGGGCCCATCCTCCTCCCTACCCACTATCTGGTCCACCAATGCACCATTCATGTGTAATGCTAGCCATACTCCCTGAGGATGCATGTCTCCCTAAGGTCGTATGTTGATCCAACCTCCTCCCTCTAACTGAATATGTTACATAGTGTGGCACATCAGGTAACCTTGTCATAACTATCCACTCATAGTAGCATGCCTCATCCCCTAGGGCCTAGTACTACTCTAGTGTCATAGTACTAGGTGGAGCCATATGTCCAACTACCTATGTGGATCCATGAGCCTCTCCCTTTACCACCTTGGATGCAGTACCTAGATCTCCATATTTGGCCCATAGGGCATCTCTCTATTTCTGATACTGATCTCACTAATGTATAGCCATGTCCCTCTCCTAGTGCATCCCATATAACTCCTAGCATACATCATATCACTCCTATTGAGCTTCATCTAAATTTGTGTGTAATCATGCTATCACTACAACCACACCTCCATCTCCACCCTCTCCTCCCATGGGTGGTGCTTCCTCTCCTCTTGTCAGAACCACCACATATCCTCTTATTAGTGTTGTCTCCTCATCTTTATAGGCTTCCCACTCCTTAATCCACTCTAAATATCCCTCTCCAACTCCCACATCATCCTCATCAGTATCCCATGACTCACCCTCATCCACCAATGGGTCTACCATCACTAGACTGGGTAGTTATTTCTCTGCCTCATCTCATATATATCTAATAGGTTTCATAAGAACCATCTGAACCAACCCAAACTACCTCATGACTTGTGGAAATTGTATTGCCTTCACCATCTCTAGCCTCCACCCTTGAACCCATATCACCCTCCTCATACCTACCAACTATATATCCACACCAAGTTATGCAGGGAAATCTCTATAGGGTCTCAATCTCACATCCTCCACATCGAATCTCCCCAACCTCTCAGCATACTAATCCCCTCCTCTCTCTCTTCTATCTCAATGATCATGTAGACACCATAAATTTTCATCCCTCAACTTAGATGCACTCACGATCAAAATTGCCACATTTACGACATTACACCCTCTTAAATCATATTTAGTTAATTAATTAATTACACACCCCTCACATCTAAATTATTTAATTAATTTAATTAATTAAAATAATACCCCCTTTACACTTCACCACATCAACTAAGATACCTCAGTATGACACCTCATTAACCACCTAACTGCCTCTAAAACAACCTTCCTAAAAATAACTAACTTGTTCTTAGCTAACTAACCTTATAAAAATGCTAACTAACTAAATCTTTCCAAAAAAGGGGGCTAACCCCTCTTATCCAAATCAAGTTTGTGTATTATTTTTTACCCTCCTCCCACCTTAACTACTTTGAAATATGCCATATCTAGTCTGGAATTGGGAAAAATCTCCCACCTAACTAATTTAGTTAGGACTTCCCAAAATCACTGGTGATTTGCTTGATCACCAATGATCTATAAATATGTGCATTCAAACATATTTAGGGGGGCCATTCTGATGTTTTCAAAGGTACATATTGCTTCATTATCAATGTAGCAGAGATCAATACATCCTTCATCAACTAGAACCAACATCACGTTGTTCCTGATTCATTGAACCCTTCGTCAAATCATTTGCTATCACCATTCAGTCATCTTCTTCCATCCATCCACTAAATTCACCCATTGTGTAAGGTAATCTTCTCATTTTGCTTACCTTAAACACTATTTGTAGGTAATGTTGGTTTACCTATTCATAATATGTCATTAAAGTTTTGAATTTTCCTTAAATGATAGTTTGATCAAGTTTCTTAGCCCTATTTTAATAAACTATTAAAACTCATAGCAATAGCTAGTGATTTACTTGATCGCCAATGATTTACCTCAATTGCTAATGATTCTTGTGTAACTTTTAATTTTTCATATTTTCTACATGATCTAATCAAAATGTGTTTTTTTCTTGTTATCTATTAATTTCTTGTCTAGAATTTTGCTATCAGATGGCATTAGGTGGTAGGAATTACCCTGCAGCTAACATTAGTGTTTTTCTTGTCATTCGACATCCACTCTACTAGGAACAATATGATCTCCTCCACAATTTGGAGCTTTTTGTAATCCTTCAGCCATCTTGAGAATAACTTCGCAACAGCTCAACACATCTGTGAGGCTACCAAAGCATTCTGGGATGTGTACAATGAAGCTATAAGACTCCATGCAGATCTAGCATAGTGTGAGTATGCTTATGAGACTGGCTTAGACTTATCAAAGGACCTCAACATAGCACCTAAAGTTGAAGACCAAAACCACATCAACATATCTAGTATCAACACTACACTTGCTCACCATTTTGATACTCTAGAAGAATCCTCTAATTTCTTTACAGAATATGATATTTCCATTCCAGATCCTAACACCACTATAGGAGAGGAAGAAATTATTGATTCTGTAGCTTCTAACATATCTGAAAATTTGTACACAGACCAGGAATTTGATTTATGGATCTGAAGTCATGACTAATAATAGTTATATATATATCTAATCTAAATAAGTATTAGTCAAATTTCCATCTTATCATCTTCTAGCACAATCATAAACATCAATAAAATCTTGAGTCATTTTTTTAGCAATAACATTATCTTGTTTAAGTGTGATCTTTGTAAGCTTGTTTACAGGAAAAGAATCTTTTATCCATTTCTTTACCCGGTGCACAATAAAACACAATCAACATTGTAGGTACCCTAGAAACCTTTCCATATCAAGGTCAAACTTGGTTGTCACCCCTTGAAATAATCAAGAAAAAAAGGTAAAACCCATGCTAAACAGAGCATACTCTACTCTCCATTTCATAAATCTCACTATCAACTCAATGTGCTATCATGTGACCCCATGGAAGCCTTGGTATCCTCACCACAGCTATGTTCTCATATGCTCAGTAGTGTAGCAACAATCCCACATCCATAACTGAACCTCCTCCTCAACACAAACATCCATAACTCATGATATACCTATGCTAGTAGAGTTTACCTAAATGCAAACAATGTCCTATGTTCCACAATGTCTATCGCCAATCCCACTAATTCCCATGGGAAACTAACCCCATATTAATTGGACAATGCATAGCAACAATATCACCATAATAACAAAAATAATCAGTTGCTTCCACGGTATCACAGGCTAATACCATATCTCAATATGAAATTCCCAAGATACAAAGGCAAATCTACAGGGACCTCTGCTCTAAATAGACATGTCAATGCATCCATCCTCCCCTCTACTATAATCGACACTATTAGTGCCCCCTAGATCATAAATCTCAATATATGACACATGTCCTCTATTGTAATTGTCATCTCTCTGGTTTGAAATGAAAAGGTACTTTCTTAGGATCCCAGTCTGTCTATCAAATCTATGATCATCCCTTTGTCCTAAGGCACCCTCTAATAATGGTGGAATCCACCCAATCCCACTACATCTAAGTGATCCTACTTAGCATTTTTCACATTGGATGTGATCATCCCTAACATGGTTAGAACTATATCTCTCAGGTATAAGGTGTCTCTAGCCTGTAAAAATCCATCAAATAGGCACCCATTAGCATCCAATCATCAAATTCATAATTTTTCATCCAAACAAATCAATAAATTTCTACATCTTATCTAGTCAATCCCGAACCTACTAGGTCAATTCCCCCTTGCCCTCAGTTGATGCTGAACCTAACCAAGTCAATTTCACCTTTCCTTGATTCATGAAAAACTGTACCCAGTTACCGCCGACCGCCCCTTGGCATCCATCAAAATTCAAAAATTCAAAAATCTAAAACAATCAACAAAAACAAAAACAAAAACTAAGCTAGGTATTTGGACTTACCACTCTTTGTGACCTCCCACACTTCTTTCCTCTTCCCCTGGCCTCCATCTCGCTCAAATATCAAGATTTAATATCTCTCATATCTCTCGATCATCAGAATTATGTCATACAAATGAGCCTTATCGTTCATCTTTGTCGCTTATGGTGGTGCTTAAATTAGTCTTGCCTCATTTATCATTAAAATTCCTCAGTTTGCGGCCTCTGTCATATTTTCTATCTCAACGTATTGGTGCTTGAAAACTTTGTCCTCGATTTGGTTGCCATGATCAGTCCTTTCCTTGGTCGAGGATCACTTAAAGGTCCAGAATTTGTTTTTGGTTCCTCTGTCCATCTGAAAGAGTCTGTAACTTGGGCGTAAAACTCTAGGTTTTTCCTTTCCTTCCATTTTCCACAGTCACGTTTTTGTTGTCCCTATCATTTTTATCCCAAATACCTGTGGAAACATGATTGAATGTAGCTCAGGAGGATCATATTTGAATCCTTATAACATTTCCAAGTTGTCTATGTCCTTGAAGAAAGATTCATTTCTGGGCTCAAATGGTGATTTTCCTGCATTTTACGGTTTGACGGATGTATTTTTCCCAGTCAAATTTACTTCTCAGCATCAATGGAAATGTGGCCCTTTCTGGTTGGATGCGGTTCGGTGGGATACTATAAAAACTCTAAGGCTTGCTTCAACCCAAAACTTTTTCATGTGGAGGAATGAAGCTCTTTTGAAAATTCACCTTTTGGTTTGGCCTTGGAGTTGTACCGGGGGGTACACGTGGAGGTTTCCACTACTTTTCACAGACTTAGATAAATTTTACATATAGCCGGTATAGTTTTGGTGGACTATGGACATGTGGAGGGCTGACACTCATTTGAGGATCTACCTCAAGTTCCCACCTTAACAATTACAACAGGCAGACAGGTGGAGGCTTCCACCGACTTGATTTTTACTTGGACTTTTCAAAGCATTTTTCTAAGGCCTGGGACATGTGGTGAGCTCACGCTTGTTCAGGGTCTTCACTCTTGGGCACCATCTCGAAATTACACCATGAAGACACGTAGAGGCTTTCACCGGGTCTTCCCATACTTGGATTTTTCAAGAAAACTTCTAAAGGCCTAGGAAATGTGGAGGGACTAGCGCCTATTTAGGGACCGGCCCCTAATTTTTATTTTGAAGAAGTCCCATGAGGAAAATTGGAGGCTTCCGCTCACTCTACCCTTTGCTTGGACTTTTCAACAGCCAAGGAGAACTGTCGTAGACCTTGGACACTTGGCGCCTTCCACTGATCCTTCAAATTTTTAATGGACTCTGCTAGACTGAGGCACGTGTTGAGCCCACGCTTGTTTGGGGTCTCTGATTTTGGGGACCATCTCAAAATGCACCATTAAGACACATGGAGGCTTCTGCTGGATCCTTTTTACACTAAGACTTTTCAAAGGTCAAAAGGCATTTTTCTTGGGCTCAGGGTACCTGGAAGGCTCACGCTTGTTTGGGACTTGCCTCTGTGCTTCTCCTTTGTAGTTACACCTAGGAAACACGTGGATGACTATGATATAAAGTGGAAAAGGGGTAGAATCAACAGTTGTTATGCATTTCACCTATTTTTCTGCCATTTTTTCTCCAAGATTCCTAGTGACGTGAATACGCACATTTTTCATTGTTCTTTGATAAAATTCCTTGTTGTCATCTTTTTGTAAGGTGTCATTGAATGGATTTCAAACTTAAATTATGAGTCCAAGGATTGTTAAGGTCAATATTTTGAAGTGGGAATTGCTCAGGAACTCACAAAAATGGGAATTACCAGAGGAAATGGATGCAGGGCAGAATTGTAGAGGAAAAAGAGGGAAAAGGGATGAAATGATGAAAGTGTAGGCACAAAATATGATAAAGGTGTTGCCTCGAGAGTGAAAAGGATTACCTATCATATCCATCTCTGTAAAGTGTCAAGAAAATGATTAAAAGGGGGATTTTTCACATAACATAATCAAAATTATTAGAAGGATTTCCAAAAAGTTGTGGCATGACATCCTAGTCATTAGTCGATGGCCCAAGAAACATGATCAGTTCACAATTCGTCCACCTGACAACTTTTGGATCTGAATTTGTTAAAACGTCACTTTCTGAAGCAAATGGTTAACAAGCAAAGGTCCCTCAAATATTCTTTCTTTTTTGGGGGAAAATTAAGTGAGTAAAATGTATAAATGCAATGAGAATACTCTTGCAAATGGTTGGAGTTTGAATTCCTAAGAGAAAATTTGAGAAAGCCTTATTCTAAGAAGCCCATCTAAGATACCTGGTTAATTTCCTTTGTGTTAGATTTTCTATCATGTCAAGTTAGTTACAAATGTATAGCCATTGATGAGCAATGAGATTGCTCTGGAAACTTTCCCTTGTTGACGAATTTAAGCAATTTTAAAATTAATTTGTGTCCAATCTCTAGCAATTTTTGTCTACTTTGTTTCAGAATGTATGCAAATATTTTCTTTCATTTTTATTGCAATCTTACATTGAAATCTTTGTGAAATCACACAAGATCTCATCCCTATGACAGTTTAATAGTATTTACAATTTCATTTCAAGAAGAGCCTTCATCTTGGATGAGATAAACAAATTTAAAATCAATTCACTGTCATTTGTTGATAAATATTGTGTGTAAGTCTTCAGGTGTACCTTAGGCATGATTGATCAGAGACTTTGGTGTTTAATTGAGTCTTTCAATTCGAGCCTTTGTGTTAGAGTCTCCAAGATTATGTGAAAACATGTTAATCTGGGCCTCCACTGAAGCACACCTTCTAGTTGAAGGAACGTCTTAACTATTCTGAAATATTCTATTGTTGAGTTGTTCATTGTTGTGAATTCCCTTCATTGATCTGGTATAATCAACTTTATCCTACTTCATCTCCCACTAAAATCATTCAAAAACCATGAATCCACCCTAAACCACCACTGTTTGCCCTGTGTATCAACAAAGGAACAAAATCTACTTACAAAAATATGTAGAACAATCAAGATTTCTTAATGTCTTTAGTAACCTTATCCTTGTGTTCAAAGTATCTCCATCGTTTAAAAGTGACAACTCTTAAGAGTTAAATCATGGAGTATTGACCGTATTTTCCCAAGGTTCTCTTCATAGAATTTATGCAAAAGAAGGATATCTCCATCTCCTTCATCAAAAAGAGGTTACACTAAGGGTCCTCTTACCCTAGTCGAAGAGGCACAACCTAAAGTAGTGAGAACAGATCAAATCCTCTTAAAGGTGTTATCCATCTCTCCACAAATTTGAGTAACAAAGGGCCAATTAGATCTCATTCCCAACTACAAAATGACACATACTATGATCTATTTTCCTCTAAGCTCCACATTAATCTGTGTTGCTGCTCGGCTTGAAAGGGAGGAGAAATTTGGATACCAACACTCGTGTCCCCCATTTCAAGGACTCTTTGAAGAATTTAAAGTTTTCTAAACCCTGGTAATGTTTCTTACAGTTTTGTGTGCAAATATGTTTTGTAAATATCATTCTCTAATCATATCTATAATTATTGAACAACGTTATAAGTTCTATGTGCAATATTTCCCATTTTCTAGTAGTTATTGTACTAATTTTGCCTCACCACTGATAAATTTTGGTGAAGGAAGGTCTGATTTGTAAAGCTTTACATGATTTTTTAGTGCTAACAGACATTTGATAGATTATTTTAGTGCATTTGCACAACTAGGGTGAAAATCCTTAGTGGCGACTCCGTGTTGATTTATTTTGGATAAAATCTAGTGTCTTAACCTCTGTCAATGTGAATTTGTTACTAATATTTGCAAAACTGGAAGGAAGAATATCTTTCTTTGTTAAGGACCCTGTTAGAAGGTTATTTCCATAGCTGGGAAAATCAAATTATGAAGGAAGAGGAATTTGGAAAGTGGTAAGAGATCAGACTTCAAGAAAAGGGATCTCTGTTGTTAAAAGTGATCAGCTTGTCATTGAATTTTGCAATTCTTCCTCAAGTGTTTCTAAATCAGGTAGTTTCTTTTAAATCCAAATTCTCCAACTAGAGAGGGTCCTTCTTTTGTATTTGAAATATTTGCATCTCATTCTACCCCTATATTTTCCAAATGTGATAGTTTCTACCGTGAAAAAGAGCCATTAGAGGATATTCATTTTGAAAATCACATTCCTATTCCTAATAGACCCCTCAATCCTCATTACCTTGCAACTCCTCCAAGATCACCTCCATAAAACAACATGGCTTAGCCTCCACCCAGGCCTCCATTTTCTGTTAATACCTATGGTCCTATCAATTTTAGAGGGATGGCTGGTCACCCAAATGTAGTTCCCCAACGATGTAAGAAGTAGATTACCAAATTTTCAAGGAAATAATACAATCACTGGTGATCAACACTTGAATCTCTTTGTCAATATGATGGAGGAATTTGAAATAGAATTTGAGGATGTGTACATTAAATTGTTTATCCATACTCTAGAAGAAGATGCAAGGGATTGGTATAAATCTTTGCTAGATAATTCCATTGATTATTGGACAGAAATTAATAATGCTTTTAGACTGTAGTTTGGTGATAAAATAGAACCGATGTTTCTTTTATCATAGTTTGAAAACATTAGGAAGAATCCTAATGAATCAGTGCATGATTTCAATACAAGATTTAACAAAACATTGAGAAGACTACCTGTTAATTTGAGGCCATGTGATCAATCATTTATGATAAAGTATTTAGATGAATTTGATAAGAAAGTTGCTTACTATTTGAGGGATAAGAACCCTTGAACTTTTAGGTAGGCCTTTATGATGGCTCTACAAATTGAGAACAACATTAAAGTAGTTGGAAAATCACCTAAGAGGGGAGAGTGTTAAAATTATCAACCCAGAGAATCCTCAGTCAAGTAAGGTTGTGGATATTGAGGAAGTTGTAAAGAATTTGGTAGGGGCTGTCAAAGAAATCTCATACAAATTATCCTAGGTAAAGAAAGGAATTAGGTAGAGTTCACAAGGTTAGCACAAGACACCAAATCATGACAGATTTGGCAATCATCCTAGGGGTGATCAGAGATCTGATGACAAAGGTAAAGGACCCATGGGAAATAGAAAACCCCAAGCATGTGAAAGTAGAATGGTGCTTGATCCTCTAACTTCCAGGGTTGCTATTGTTGATGAAGCCAATGAAATTGATTGGTGTGATAGATGTTTTCTGCCCCATCCTCCATGTGAAGTAGATCAGCAAGTTGAAGAAGCTGATAATGATGATGATACTAATGATGATGTTTTCATGATGGGTTGCTCCACAAGCTCACAAAAAGGAGCAACTTCAACTAAAGTGATAAGTGCTTGAACTGCTGCAAGTTTTTGGGATTGCATCC
Source organism: Taxus chinensis (assembly GCA_019776745.2). Classification (NCBI taxonomy): domain Eukaryota; kingdom Viridiplantae; phylum Streptophyta; class Pinopsida; order Cupressales; family Taxaceae; genus Taxus; species Taxus chinensis. The sequence goes on from CM034152.1 coordinate 679,151,824, forward strand.
ACTGGGTACCATTTCTTCCTCCCTCTCATACTTTTGAAATAGATATGGTACAAGTTTTTGAAATACCTAATAATGACTTTGAATACTTAAGAGATTTAATGATAAATAAGTACAATGGAGGAATCCCATCTAAGGAGGATAAGAATTTATTGATGAATGTTATTGTTTCTCAAGATAAAGATTATAAAACTAGGAGTAAAGTTGTCAAAGAGGCAGGCCCTCAGGCTAAACCGAAAACTCTATTTCTTACTAGCATTCCTAAATAAGTTCCTAAGAAAGATGCATCTGCCAAAGGCCTTGCTCTCCCAAGAAAAATTCATATTTCTCCTCATACCCAAACTATCAAAAATCCCATGTCATCTGATGAGTTTTTCAATCTCCCTCCCAATGTTGTGTTTCCTAAGTATGTTCCATATGACATTTCCCAAGTTTTGAGTCAAATCAAAGTTAGTGTTCCAATTGTTGAGCTGCTTAGGATTCCTGAGCACAAAAAGAGGGAATTTGAGTATTTGGGATTGAAAGAAGAGAAAATTACCCCAGGAAGAAATGTAAACATTGTGGAGACTCCTCCAATAATTGAAGAACTAGAAACACCACAAACATTGGAAGATCTTGGGGAAGCACCTGAGGTTTATTTGGAAACATCTTAAGTTGAGTCTCAATTGAATTTTGATCCATTATTTACAACTTTGATCATCAAGGACAAATTGTTGCACAATTGTATGTTTGATTCGAGAGCATCATGCAATGTCATGCCTCTTGAGATCATGAATGAACTGGATATCAAAGTGACAACAACACATGGAATATGTGCTTCCATGGACTCTAGAGAGGTGTCAGTTGTTGGATGTGTTAAAGGATTGGTGGTACAAATTGCATCTTATCTGAGTAAGAACTTGAAACTTGATGTTGTTATTGTGAATTGCCTTGCCAAATAGGGTATGATGTTGTCTATAAAATGGGATACAAGTGTTGGTGGGAGTGTTCAAATGGGTATGTCATATGCCACCATCCCGATTGAGGGCATCCTTGTCAAATTGTATGGAGAAAAGAAGATGTTGCATCTTATAGAAGATCCCAACAATGCCTCTAATGAAGTTTTGTAAACTGATGTTGATGCTGATAATTTTGTTGGATTTTCTAATGGTAAAGAACACAAAATTGATAAATGCAAGTGTCTTAAACAAGTAGGCTCTCCTTGGACTTTGTTGTTTGATGGAGCTTGCTATAAATTTAGAAATGGTGTTGGTATTGTTCTGATTTCTCCAAGCATGGAAGAGTTTGTTTTTTCTTTCAAACTTAAATTTGAATGCACTAATAATATTGTAAAGTATGAGGCATTTTTGTTAGGATTAAGAATCACTTGGAAGTATGTTGTTAAGGATATTATTGTCAAGGGAGATTCAGAACTGATTGTCAAGTAAATTAGAAAATTGTATGCTACTAAAAATCAGAGAATGAAACAATACAAGCATGCAGTCTAGGATTTGATTGAAATATTTGACTCTTTTAATATTGTGCACCATGATAGAAAGTTTAATGTTGTTGTAGAAAATTTAGCAGTGCATGGATCCAGATTTGGGAATTGTTCAGTGTCTCAATTTTGTGAGTATGATGTTGAAATACTAACAAGGCCATATGTCCCTGATAACATTATAAATTGGTAAGTGTTTGATGATGATGCCCAGATAAAATAGTTTCTGCAGAACCAAGGTGAGTTTTCTGACAAAAGTATTGATTGGGAACCAATGGTGTGATCAAATGAGGGAAATGAAACTTTGTTTGGTAAAGATATCATTTAATTGAAAACTCATACCATTCCTAGAGGGTTGGTTGCTCTTGAATCAAACTCTGATAATGTTTATTGCATTATTAATAGAAGTATGTCGATTTCAGGAGATGTTGAGGAGCATGACCTTGGAACAAAGGGGAAACCAAGGAAGATCTAGTTTGGAAGCAATCTGAACAATGAGGAAAAATAGTTTATGTCCAATTGTTGAAGAAATATCAGGACTGCCTAGCTTGGTCTTATTCTTAACTAAAAGCATACAGAGAAGATTTGTTCCAACAAGAAATTCCTCTTGAAACAAACTCCAAGACGTTTAGAAAAAAATAGAGGCTGATTAATCCACTCCTCTATATGAAGATGCAAGAAGAATTGAAGAAGCTAAGGGATTTAGGGATCATTCAGCCAATAAGGTATTCTTCTTAGGTTACAAACTTAGTGCCAGTTAGAAAAAAAGAATGGTGATATCAGGTTATGCATAGAATTTAGATTTCTGAACAAAGCATCATTGTAGTCATTTTTACCATTATCACAAAAGAAAGGAACCCCATGCACGTCGTCCTATCACCCCAGTGGCGTTGGGCACTCACCTGAGACACACGCGGGAGATGAGTCTCTCTTTTATGTGAGTTTAGTGGGAAACATCATCTATGATCTACGTTCAAGGGTTTTGGAAGGAGTAAAACATACAAACATCATAGAACTTAGAATGGATTCTAGATCCTTGCATTCATTTTAGAAATAAAATGCTTAACATATTTAATAACTTATACCAAAACAAAAAGAAGTTGTACAAGCACTCATACTTAATTATAAACATAAATGCAAAAGAATTTTGTGAAATATGTATACATTAGAATCATCAATGTTCATATTCATTGTAAGCTGATAACCTCATTACATTCATGGAGCCATTACAAAATGTTACAGAGAAGCAGACCGAAAGTCATGAATTATATCTGGACTCATATGACCAGGCTTCTCAAAAGAAATTTATAATCCCATACCCTTAATACATCCTTCCCTAAACACCACTACCCAACTAGTAGAGGTCTTGCAGTATTTCTGCAGAGCTCCACCCACTATATGGTTGTTATTTTTCCTTCTGCAGGTGCTTGTATATATAGGATTTCTGGACTGCCAACTCATCCTCTAGTAGACTCAGATCCAATGCCAAGTGTCTAAATGTAGTGTTGGTATCCAAATTGATTGTCCCTTAAAGTATGAGCATCATCATTGGTTTGACAAGAAGCTTAGAGATAAATTAGATCATGATGAGTCATTTTGTAGCTAGGGATGAGATCTAACTGGCCCTCTGTCACTCAAATGTGGAGAAATGGATAGCACCCTCAAGAGGATTTGATCTATCCTCACTATTTTAGGTTGTGCCTTTCAACCAAGGTAAGAGAACCTATTTTGTAACCTCTGTTATTGAAGAATGCTGGTAGATCCTTCTTTTGCATAAATTTTATAAATAAGACCTTGGGAAAATATGATCAACACACCAAATCTGACTCTCATGAGTTGTCACTTCCAGATCATGGAGATATTTTCACAACAAGGCAAAGGTTACTAAAGACATTTGGGACCCTGATTGCTTTTGCATGTTTTGGTAACATAAATTATGCATTTGTATGCACATAGGACAAACAGGGGTAGTAGAGGTAGGATTGGTTGTTTTTGAATAAATTTTTGGTGGGAGGTGGGGAAAGATGAACTTGATTCACCAGATGCTTGAGGAATATTACAAAATGGAAGGTTAAACCAACAAAATGCCACAGAATAGCTAAATTTTTTCTTTAACCAGAATATGTGCTTCAATGGAGGCCCAAATTAGCACTCTTTCACACAATCTTTGAGATTCTATCATGAAGGCTCGAGTTAGAAAATCAAACAAAGCATCAAGATCTAAGTCAAATCACGCCTAAGGTACACCCAGATGCTTACAGATAATCTCTATCAACAGATGAAAGAAAAGTGATTTGAAATTGTTTACTCCAATCCCAGATGAAAGCTCTTCTGAGGAATGAAATTACAGATGCCAATAAACTATCACAAGGATTGAGGCATGTGTGATTGAATCATATTTTAATACAATATTGCAAAAGAAACAAGAAAAACTACTCACATACATTTAGAAATAAAACAAACACATTTTGCTCAAGACAAACATAGAATACCTTGAATTTGATTAAATCTATCAGCAGGGGAAATTTTCTAGAACAGTCTCAGAGTTTGTCAATGGGTGTACATTTGCAACCACCTTGACATGATCAAATTTAATACAAAAGAGATATACAAGCTTCTCAAACGGCTTCTCAAAATGATGGCCTCTCTCAAGCTTTTTTCTATTAGAAAATTCAATCCCAACCCCTAACACTCCAAAAATTTGCACAAATAATTTGTTCCATTTATAACATTTACAACTGGGACCCCTTTTCCCCTCCAAAATCCAAACCTTTAGTGCTACCAATTCTTTCCATGATCACGATCATAATTCTCAGAATCAGATCTGTAAAACGTTGCCAGGTGCTCGAAGGGGTAGATCTCATTGAATATCTCCCACATTCAACTCCTTCCTTTGGTAGATCACTCTTTCTTCAATTTTCTAACCACTTCCGCCCCTAATTTGTCAAATCTGGCTCCTTACATTCTCGGGAGAAGAAAAATGGAAAATTTGATTGAGCACAATAGTCAGACCATTTTAATGGCGACAGACATCTTCCAGATATTCCCACCAAACTCATATATCAACATTAACTCCCCTCTCTGCTTGGCATGTAGGAAATACCAAGAAATCATGAAGAATCACACTCCCAGGCGTGTTTCAGTAAAATGGGGGGAAATTCATATTCAAACTCTCAGCTGTCGTTGATCCTTACTTTGAATTTGGGTCGTCCACATGGAAGATTCAAACTTAAAAACAGACCTGGGGGTTTCCTCTAACTTTTTACAACTTTAGAAAAAAATGGAAAAATTTCACATTTTGTTCCACATCCCCGCCCTTAAGAAATGAGCCTGACACATGACCTAAGGTGGACCCTAGTGGGACCATGGCCAAATTCTTCTATTTCACCCCCCTTTATGAAAAGGGAAATTTTTTCAAGTTTTTCCTATAGCTCCACTCTTGAAAAATGGGCCCGACACATGTCCCAATGTGGTTCCAGTGGAACCACACTTCCCCTTTTACTTTTAACTCTTTTCTCCCAAAAGGAAAATTTTCCAAATTTCCCCGAAGAGTCTACACCTCCACTATTGATTGGAGCAAGCTTTGGCCTTTCCTTTATCGGGCTTGTGGGCCATTTTAATGTTTTTAATCATTTGCATGTCAAGGGGCAAAAAATCCAAATTGTCCCCGATGGTCCACCTCCCTGACCCTTTGACTTTTCAAACCACCATGTGTTACCATGGCGCACCTTGAGATGGTCCCAAAAATTTGATACCTTGAAAGAGCGTAGGCTCGCAACGTGTCCTGGGCCCATCAAAGCTTGTTTGAATGCTTGAAGCTCAATGAAAGGTGCCATGTGTCATGCTCCGAGGTAGTATCCTTTGGCCGGTGAAAATTCTAAGAAAAATTTGAAGTGAGTGGAGGCCTCCACATGTCCTCATGGCACTTCTTTAAAATGAAACTCAAGGGCCGGTCCCCAAACATGCACAGTTCCTCCACGTGTCCCAGAACTCTGAAAACCCTTTGAAAAAGACTAAGTATGGGAAGACCCTACGGAAGCCTCCACTGTGTCTCCATTGCGTAATTTCAAAATGGTGCCCAAAGCGGAGACCCTGAATGAGCACAGGCTCACCATGTGTCCCCTATTGATGTAAGGATGTAAATTTGACCAGGAGAAATACCCGTCAAACCTTAAAATACAGAAAAATGATGATTTGAGCTTGAAAATGAAAATTTCTCCAAGGAAAAAGAAATAAGAAATGTTACAAGGCTCAAATACGTCCATCAGAGACACATCCATTCATTTTTATTCAAGTATTTAGGGCAGAAATGATGAGGAAGACAAATCTCAGCTGTGGAGAATGGAAAATATGGGAGAACCCAAGTTTCTAGATGAACAAAGAATGGGAAACCAAAATTATAAACCTTTTCCGGAGGAACAAAGAAACAAGGAGAAAACCATGGACCCATAAGTGATCTACGACCCATGAACAGATTAAAAATGGCAACAAAGATTAACCAAGCACAACACGGGAAAAAATAAAGTGACAGAGGGCGTAAATTGATAGATTTTCTAAGGAAAAAAGGGGCGAGACTATTTTGAGTACCAACATCGGCTCTGACTCAAGGATGGGTGCTCCACATGAGTGCCACAAGAACAAAGGTAGACCAAGTGCCAAAAATATCCATTAGGCAATGGATTCAACTTGCAGAGAAGAGAAAAAGAGCCATCTCTAAAAACAAAATAGAGAAACTATAAAAAACAGGTCACCGAGGACCAGAACGAACAAAAACAAAAAAGACAAGAGACAAACAACAAACTATACACTATATAATGTACACAATATTCTCTCCTTAATTCAAAGAAAACAATCAAGTAAAATGTTCAAGTGCCTACCATCCTGGTTACAACCATGCCAAGAGGTTCTGATATGCTTTCATCAACTGAAAATATACCTCCTTTTCTTCTTTATTCAGTTTGTAAACCATCCATTTTCTCTGAAACTCCTTAATTATAAATCACTACCTAAATTCCAAGAAAAAATAGAATACAAGTTATAAGTTCTTTCCAGGATAAGATGCAAGTTGCACAACTAGATCTTTGACACATCCTACCACTAGAACCTCTCTAGAGTCCATGGAAATGCACTTCCCATATGTTGTTGTTACCTTGATACCTAATTCATTTATGACCTCAAGAGGCATGCCATTACATGAAGCTCCAGAATCAAACATGAAGTTATTGTAACAACTTGTCTTTGATAACCATGGTAGTGAAGAATGGATCCAAATTCAATTGGGATTTAACCAAAGAAGTTCCTAAATAAACCTCTGGCAGTTCCCCTAGCTCTTCCAACACTTTTGGCTTTTCCAACTCTGTAACAGTAAGGGGAATCTCAACCTTGTTTACATCTCTGCCTTGTATGATATTTTCCTCTTTGAATCGTAAATATTCAAAATCCCTCTTCTTGTGCTCATGAATCCTAAGAAGCTCAACAATTGGGACTAGAATTTTGATTTGACTCAAAACTTGGGCAATGTCGTATGGAACAAATTTGGGTAAAGCATCACTAGGAGAAAGATTGGAAAATTCATCATATGGAATGGGATTATTTTCAGTTTGAGCATGGGGAGGAACACAAGTTTTTCTTGGGGAAACAAGATCTCTTCTAGATGCATTTATCTTTGGGGTTTCTTTAGTAAGTAATGGAAATTTTGACTTGGCTTGTGGCCCCTTGGTAGCTTTACTTCTGGTAATGTGCTCATTTTCTTGGGAAACTACAACATTCATTAATAGTTACCAATATTCTTCTAAAGGAACTCCTCCATCACACTTTTCAATCATTAAAGCCCTCAAGTATTCAAAATCATTAGTGGGAAATTCAAAATCTTATATAGTGTCTACTTCTAAAGTATGAGAGGGAGGAAGAAGAGGTACCCGGTGAATGCAATCATAAAAACAAAAATAGTTCTAGCACCTACTACCTTAGTTGAAGTTTCTTCCCTTAGTGAAATTACAGGGATCTCCATCATGCAGGCATCATCATAAATTTCATCATTTACTTATTCTTCTTGATCTTCTTCACAAGGATCATGGGGCATGAAACATCTGTCACACCAATCAATGACATCTACCTTCTCCACAACAACAACTCTTGAAACCAAAGGATCAAGCACCATTATTTTTTCCTTTGCCTTGGGGCTTCCTATTTCCAAATCCAACAAGTCCTTTTCTTCTGTCATCAGATCTTTGGTGATTTGTAAACCTATCTTGGCTTTGTTGCTTGTGTTGACCTTGTGATCTTTGCCCAATTCCCTTCTCATCCCAGGCCAGTTTGTAGGAAATTTCTTTGACAACCCCTGCCAATTTTTTCACAAACTCCTCCAAATCAGCAGGTTTACTTGTTTGAGGTTTTTTTGGGTTAATCAAGTTTACACCCTCCTTTTTTTTAGGCTTTCCAATTGCCTTGATGTTGTTTTCTATTTGCAGAGCCATTGTGAAGGCCTGCCTCAAATTTTTGGGGTTCTTGTCTCTTAAGTAATATGCAGCCTTTTAATCAAATGCATCAGAATATTTGATCAAACATGACTCATCACAAGACCTTATCCTAACAGGCAATCTCCTCAAGGTCTTATTAAAACTTGTGTTGAAATCATGTACCGACTCATTAGGATTCTTTTTTATGTTTTCAAATTCTGTCAAAAGAAACCTAGGGAAAGTTTCTATCACCATACTGCAATCTAAATGCATTGCTCATCTCAGTCCAAGAATCCATAGAGTTATCTGGCAATGCTTTATACCATTCCCTGACATCCTATTCTAAGGTATGGATAAACAGCTTGATATATACATCTTCATGTTCAATATCAAATTATTCCATCATATTGATAAAAATATTTAGATGCTAGATCACCAGTAATAGCATTGTTTCCTTGGAACTTTGGCAGTTATGTTCCTTACATCTTGAGGCATTGGATTTGGATATCCAACCATTTCGAAAAAAATTATAGGTCCAAAGGTGTTTACAAAAAAACGGAGGGTTTGGGTGGGGGCTGGGCCATGTTGATTCGAGAAGGTGACCATGGAGAGGTGAAAAATTGATAAGGGGTTGAAGGTCCTTGGAACACAGGAGTATAATTTTCAAAATGGATACCCCTCAAAGGATTTGCTCTCTTGGAAATCCCTATCAACCTCAAAAAAGAAAGGTGTAAAATGTGAAGCAAACCTTTCAAAATGAAATTAAGGCCCTTCTCCAGTTGGAGAATTCAATTCCACAAAGAGGCTTCCTGATTCAGAGTCACTTGAATGGTAGTCTTCAATGATAGTCTGATCACTTTCATCAATGGAGATCCCTCTTCTTGTCTATGTTCTCTCACAACTCTCCAGGATTTTATTCCTTCTGATTTTGCTTTTCCTAGCTCTCAAAAAAATGTCCTAGTAGGATCCCTAGCAAAGAAAGATCTTCTTCCTTCCAGATTTTCCAATATTAGTAACAAATCTAACTTTGACAAAGTTTTAAGACACTGGTACTCATTAAAAATCAGATCAATAGGGATTCGCCACTAAGGATTTCCACCCTAGTTGTGAAAATGCACTAAATATGATCTATCAAATGTCTGTTAATGCTAGAAACTAGAAATGGAAAGATTCTAACCTTTCTTTACCCAGAATTGTCAAATGAAACCTAGTGCACTAGGTTTGAAAACTGAAAGAACTGCACACAACACTTTGGAGCATACAAGAAGTGTTTTACTAGGGTCTAAATGTGAGCTGTAAGTCCTTGGTAACAACACCAAAAGTTTGTTGTTGATGGGCTAGATGGATATGAAATAGTAACAAATAAACAAATCAGTCACAACAACTTAAAAAATCCTCAGCAATGGTTCCAGAAGTGTGTTGTTGATGGGCTGGATGGATATGAAATAGCAACAAATCAACTTAAATTGGTCTCAGCAACTTAAACAATCCCCTACAGCCACACCACTCAAGTGTTGGTATCTAAATTGATTCTCCCTGAAAGTCTGAGAAGCATCACTAGTTTGACAAGAAGCTTAGAGACAAATTAAATCATGATGAGTTGTTTTATAGCTGGGGATGACATATAACTGGCCCTCTGTCACTCAAATTTGGAGAAATGGATAACACCCTCAAGATTATTTGATCTATCCTCACTATTTTAGGTTGTTCCTTTCAACCAAGGTAAGAGAACCTATTTTGTAACCTCTGTTATCAGATCTTTCATTATTTGTAAACCTGTCTTGGATTTTTTGCTTGTGTTGTTGACCTTTTGAGCTCTACCCAATTACCTTCTCAACTCAGCCAGTTTGTAGGAAATTTCTCAGACAACCCCTACCAAAGGTTTCACAACCTCCTCCAAATTAGTAGTTTTACTTGTTTGAGGTTTTTATGGGTTATCAATTTTACACCCTCCATTTTTGGAGGCTTTTCAATTTCCTTGATGTTGTTAAACTCTATTTGTAGAGACATGGTGAAGGCCTACCTCAAATTTGTGGGGTTCTTGTCTCTTAAGTAATATATAGCCTTTTAATCAAATGCATTAGAATATTTGATCAAATCTTTGAGATTCTATCATGAAGGCCTTATCCGAGTTAGCAAAATCCAACAAAGTATTATCAAGATCTTGAGTTCAAATCACACCTAAGGTAACGACCCATTAGGCTTACAGACAATCTCTGTCAACATCTGTGAAAGAGAAAGTTAGGGTAAAATCGTTTATCACCATACTACCATGATGAAATTCATTACTCATCTAAGTCCAATGAAATTTCAGATAGCCAGTTAATTTATCACAAGGATTGAGGCCTGTCCCTGATTTACATCAGATTTAATACAAGATATGGATAAACAAATTGATATATACATCTTCATATTCATAATCCTCAAAGTCTTCTCATCATATTGATTAAAAATATTTAGATGTTGATCACCAGTAATAGCATTGTTACCCATGGAACTTTGGTAGTCTGTTCCTTACATCTCAAGGAACTTACATTTGGATAACCAGCCATTCCCACAAAAAATTTATAGCTCCAAAGGTGTTTATAACAAAAAAGGGTCTAGGTGGGGGTCTCAGAAGGCCATGTTGATTCAAGAAGGTGACCTCTGGAGGGGTGAAAAATTGATAAGGGGCTCCAGGGTCCTTGGAACACAAGAGTATAATTTTCAAAATGGATACCACCCAAAGGCCTTTGTCCCTTGGAAATCCCTATCAACCATAGAAAAAACAGGGGCAGAATGTTGAAGAAAACCATTGAAAATCAAATGAAGGCCGTTCTCATGAGCTAGAGAATTCAATTCCACAAAGAGGATTGTCTGATTCAGAGTCACTTGAATGGCAGTCTTCAACGATATCTCCTGATCACTTTCATCAATGGAGATCCCTCTTCTTTTATGTTTTTTTCCCACAACTCTCTAGGCTTTTCTCCCTTTTGATTTTACTTTTCCTAGCTCCTTGGAAACAATGTCCTAGAAAGATACCTAGCAAAGAAAGATATTCTTCCTTCCATACCTTTTCCAATATTAGTAACAAATCTGATCTTTGAAAGAGTTTTAAGACACATGTACTCAATATTAAAAGTGAGATCAACTCAGATGTCACCACTAAGGATTTCCACCCTAGTTGTGCAAATGCACTAAATATGATCTGTCAAATTTTTCTTGGGGGGAAAATCAGATTCAGACTCTCAACTACCATATTTACCCAAATTTAAAATGAAAGTTAGTGCACTAGGTGTGAAAACTGAAAGAATTGAACACAACACTTGGAGCATATAAGAAGTGTTTTACTAGGGTCTAAATGTGAGGTGTAAGTCCCCAGTAATGGTGCCAGAAGCATGTTGATGGGCCAATGGATATGATATGGATCCGGCAGCATGAATAAACAATTCTACCATTAGTCTCATGGAAATAGCAAAATATTTCCCAGGAACTTCAAAATAATCCGCGATAACGGTGCCACTTAGGTGTTGGTATCCAAATTTATTCTCCCTCAAATTCTGAGAAACATCACTGGTTTGACAAGAATCTTAGAGACAGATTAGATCATGGTGAATTCATTTTATAGCCAGGGATGAGATCTAACTAGCCCTCTGTCACTCAAATGTAGAGAAATAGATAGCACTCTCAAGAGGATTTGATCTATCCTCACTATTTTAGGTTTTTCCTTTCAACTAGGGTAAGAGAACCCTTTTGTAGCCTATTGTTTAAGGAAGAGATGGGGATCAATCCTTCCTAATGAAATTGTTAAGGAGACCTTGGAGAAAATATGATCAATGCAACAAAATCTAACTCTCACGAGTTGTCACTTTAGATAATGGAGATATTTCTCGCCACATGTTGGGAAAGGTTCAGGATACTAAAGACATTTTAAATCTTGGTTGTTTCTGCATGCTTTGATAATGGAAATTATGCATTTTTACACACACAGGAAAAACATAGGTAGTATGGGTAGGATTGGTTGTTTTCAATGATTTTTTTTCTGGGAGCCATGGAAGCAAGATGAACTTGAATCACCAGATCCTTGAGGAATATTACATAATGGAAGGTTGAATCAATAGAATGCCATAGAATAGCTATAGTGTTTCTTTAACAAGAATATGTGCTTTAGTGGAGGCAAAATTAGCACTTTTTCACACAATATTTGAGATCATCTATCTCAAAGGCTTGAGTTAGGAAACCCAAAAAAGTATCAAGATCTAAGCCAAATCTATGCTTAAGTTCTATCACCCAAAGGCTTATATGCATTAATCATCTGTCAGTCAAATGAAATCAATAGAGTGATCTATAAATTGCTTTATTCTAATTGTTATCCAAAATTCACTCTTCCAAGGTAAACTTGATAACATGCATATATACATTCTTCAAGTCCCAGGAAAATAGATTCCATTCATAGGGATAAAAATCATGTTTCTAGATGCTGATCCCCTCAGATTTTTTCTAACTAGCCTTGTTTCCAAGAAGAAAAGAGAAATTTCTGAGAAAAGGTCCTTAAATGTTGCAGAAAACAAGCATTGGGCCAGAAAAAATCATTCCCACAAAATTGACTAAGTCTCTAAAGGTCCCTTGCAACAGTCGGGACATTTGGGGGTCTGGGCGTGAATCGGCCAAAAGGCCGCCATGTTGCAGTCTATAGAGAAAAGGTGACATCCGGGACGTCGGGACGCGCAGGATGCGATAAGGGGCGAACCGGGTCCTTGGAACACAGTGAGTATAAAAATCAACTAACTGTTGAGCGGGACAGGTCTGGGACATCTTGGAAATCCGCGAGTACCGCAGAAATTCCCGAATCAGCCGAAAGTGAAGAAAATTTGCTTAATTCTTTGACTGGTACAAGTAGGACAATGAGTACGTGGCGGACAGCTAGAACTGGCCAATTCGGCTGAATCAGAGGTCTTTCGTGACTGGGAGTCATTTGGGCCATAGGTACGTCTTCGGGACGCGAAATGCCCGAATCACGGCCGATCAAGTGGAAAATACCTCGTCAAGTTGTTTATTCACGCGGTTTTGGGACAACTAGGACAAAATTTTAGGCGCGAAGTATGCGATTTTGCTTTGCACGGGATGCGAAAAGGTGAAACAATGGCGAAGCAGGATCCCGAGAGCAAAGAAAAGCTTCATCCTTCGGGCGATTCGGAAGAATTTGTCCCAGACATAACTCTGGGACAGTTGGAACAAAGTGGTACTGCATTAAGGATCGCGAAGTAGCCGGATTCAGCCGACTAACGGGGAACTTCAGCACTGGGACTAGTTGGGACAAAGGTACACATGGGACACGAGGGACGTGAAAAGTCCAAATGCGGCCGAAGGCTAAATGGAAGATAAGTCAACCTTTTTTGACCCGTGAAACTATCAAACGGCCATAAGCTTTTGCACTCCGAGCTTTGAATTTTCATAAAATTGGACTTTCTGGAATGAGCACGACGTCCTCTATGCCAAAATTTTAATGAGGGTAAATATATTTAAATAAAAGCCAAACATATTCGGCTCAAGCTAGTTAATGCTCATTCCCGTCAAATGACAGAAAACGCTTGCCAGACCCAAAATAGCTGCCCGCACTCAGAAGGCCATAAATTTTGCATTTCTCAACGAAATTGCACAAAATTGGTACCGTTGGAATCGTGGCTCCGAGCCCAACACACATAAATCAATAAATTCCAGATTTTATTAGATATTTATCCCGATTTTTTAGAAAACGTGGCCGGGTTCACTAACAGAGTGTTGGTATCCAAATTGGTGGTCTGGGAGTACAAATTAAGAGGCATTGCCATCATTCTAGTTCTCTACTGCAGCAACTAGGGACAGTAGATCATGGGGGAGTCATTTTGCAAGTCAATATGATAATCATTTTACTGGCCATTTAATACACTCTTACAGGTCGTTGAAGGACAGATCCTCAAGAGGATTTCCATTTTCCCTATCTCTTTCCCTTCTCATTTTTCTATAAAGTGGAGTGTTGGGATCATTGTAAAGGGGGGACCTTTTTCAGATAGCAAGGCTCTGTCAAAATTGCCTTGTAAAGCAAATGTGCTGTAGGCCCTTGTAGTGGACTCCTTGCATGGTGATCCAGGAGCCCTTGGAGAAAATTGATCTATGCATATCATGAAGCAATAAAATATCGAGTTTGTGGATGTATCCTCCCCTGCTGGTGTTTTCTTTCATTCTTCTTGCCCCTTTAATATTTCTACAAGACATATTGTGATCCTATTATCTGCATGTTCTTGGTAAGGGATTCATTATGCAATTGTGTATGCTTGGAATATTGTTGTAGTAAGGTAGCATTGGTTGATAGATTATGGAGAACTATCATCACCTTTTTAGTGTGCACTTTGCCTCTGTATTTCACACATTTGGAGACTACTCACACACCCTCCTTTTCTGAGTGTATCTTACCAATTTAGTGTAGGCTTTCATTTTATGCATTCTCTCTGCCACTGGTCCCTTGGAAATGTTAGATTAGAATAGAATAGTTTCCCCTGCATTAGAGTAGCCCATATGTGGCAGGTAGTTTCAGGAGCAAGAACTGAGCTTCTCTCATGAAGGTCTCGAGTCTCAAGTAGCAAGTCCCAACAAAGCTTGGAGATAGTGACCCATGTTATCCTAAGGTCACACCGTGAGGTTCAAGTAATCTATGTCAACTTGTATGAAACACCAGGGTGCTGTGATTCGATGATTAATACTAATCCCAGATGAAAGCTCTTCTGAGGAATGAAATTATGGATGCCACTAAATTATCACAAGGATTGAGGCCTGTGTGATTGAATAAAATTTTAATACAATATTGCAATAGAAATAAGAAAAACTACTCACATACGTTCAGAAATAAAACAAACACATTTTTCTCAAGGACAACATAGAATAACTCGAATTTGATTAAATCTATCAGAAGGGGAAATGTTTCTATAATAGTCTTAGAGATTTTCAATGGTTGTACACTTGTAAAAAAATTTACATTATCATATTTAATACAAAAGAGATATACCAAGTTTATCAAATGGATTCTCAATGATGGGCTCTATCAAGCCTTTTTCTATTAGAAAATTCAATCCTAACCTCTAACACTGTAACCATTTACACAAAAAATTTATGGCATTTATAAAATTTACAAGAGAGCCCCTTTTCCTCCTAAAAATATAGATGTTGAGTGCTACTAGTGCTTTCCATGATCATGATTGCGATTCCCAAAATGAGATCTATAAAAATTTTCCAGGTGCTCGAGGGGGCCAGATCTCATCGAATATCTCCCGCATTCAAATCCTTCCTCTGGTAGATCACTCTTTCTTCAATTCTCCAACCACTTATATCCCTAATATTTCAAATCTAGCTCCTTGTGTGCTTGGGAGAATGAAAAATGGAAAATACGATCGAGCACATTATGTCAGACCATTTTAATGGTGAAAGACATCTTCCAGATCTCCCCACAAAACTTAGATATCAACATTAACTCCCCTCTCTTGCCTGGCGTGTAGGAGATACCAACAAATCATGAATACCCGCACCTCCAGGCATGTTTCAGTAAAAATGGGTAGAAAATCAAAATTCAAACTCTCATCTTTCATTGATACTTTACTTTGAATTTAGTCCGTCCATGTGGAAGATTCAAATTTGAAAATATACCCAGCGGTCTTCCTCTCGACTTTTTACAACTTTTGGAAAAATGGAAAAATTTCACATTTTGTTCCATAGCTCCACCCTTAGGAAATGAACCTAACACATGTCCAAAGGTGGGCCCCAAAGGAATTGTGGATGAATTCTACCATTTCACCCTTTTTTTGGAAAAAGGAAAATTTTCCAAGTTTTCCCCGCAGCTCTGCCCTTTTACTTCAAGTTTCCAATGGGTGGTACCCCCAGTGGAACCACGCTTCCTTTTTTACTTTTAACTCTTTTTCCCACAAAGGGAATTTTTTCCAAATTTCCTCCGAAGATTCCACACCTCTGTTGTTGATTGGAGCAAGCTTTTACCTTTCCTTCCATCAGGCTTACGGGCCATTTTTAATATCTTAACCCCTTTTGAGCATTTCAACAGGCAAAAAATTCTAAGTTGCATCCAATTGATGCTGCCTGCCCATTCCTTTTAACTTGTCAAATTGCGACATGTCACTATGGGGCACCTTGAGATGGTCCCCAAAAATTTGAGACCTTGAATGATCGTGGGCTCCCAAACTGTCCTGGCCTTATAAAAATTGTTTGAATGGCTCGAAGCTCAACGGAAGGCACCAAGTGTCATGCTCCGAGGTAGTCTCCTTTGGCCATTGAAAAGTCCAAGAAAAATTAGAAAGTGAGCGGAGGCCTCCACAGTGTCCTCTTGGTGCTTCTCTAAAATGAATCTCAAGTGAGCCAGTCCCCAAACTTGTTCACGTGTCCTCCACGTGTCTCCATGAAACTATTTTAGCTACATAAATTTTATCTAAGTCCAGGAAAAGTAGTAGAACCTCCATGTGTCCTCCCGAAGACTTCTCTAAGGCCAAAACAAAAAGTAGATCTTCAATCGAGCGTCATTCCTCCACGTGCGACACATTTTAAGTTGAGGTGATTCATTGAAATTTTGAAGTACCCTGAACTGAACCGCAACTAACCAAAAGATGCCACATGTCCCTTGTCGATGCAAGGATGCAAATTTGACCAGGAGAAATGACCTATCAAACCATAAAATACAGAAAAATGATCATTCAGAGCCCAAAAATGAAAATTTATCCAAGGACAGAGAATTTAAGAAATGTTACAAGGCTCAAATATGTTCCATCAGAGATACATCCTTTCATTTTTATTCAAGTATTTAAGGCATAAATGATGAGGAAGACAAATCCCTGGCCATGGGGAATGGAAAATATGGGAGAAACCAAGTTTTTAGATAAATAGAGAATGGGAGGCCCAAATTACGGACCTTTTCTAGAGGAAAAAAGAAACAAGGATAAAACCATGGACCCATAAGTGATCTATGACCCATGAATAGATTAAAAATGGCAAAAAAGATTAACCAGGCACAAAACGGGGAAAAATAAAGTGACAGTGGCCATAAATCAATAAGATTTTCAAAGGAAAACTGGGGCGAGACTATTTTGAGCACCAACATGTGGTCCTTCATGCAAGCATGCTCCTCCAGGCCTGAGCTTTCAACCTTTTACCATGATGAGCTTCTAGAAGCTTCTACCACAGGCATGCTTCTTCCTGGGCCACCATGTTTCTAGGATGGCACCTTATCCACTCCGCATGCACATTCGGGTCATGTTTTTCACATGTTCTACCAAAACACCCAAAATGGATAAGTCTTGAACCCTTGGTTCTTTCTGCGCACTCACCACAGGTTTCCTTAAAGCCTTCTCTAAACCCTGCCTTGCATGCATTCCTTCAACTAGGCCTTATGTTCTTATGCACCCTTTAGTACTTAGCCAATATCTTAGGGGCCCAACATTACTCCACACTGCATTTGTTCTCTGTCCACGGGAACACTACTTCGAAGAAAGGAAAGAATATGATGGACTTACACCATGGGATAAGAATAATGGGATGAAATAATATGGAAAAATTATGGGAAATGATGGAATCACTACAAAATGCTAGGAAAATCCTTTTGCAGGTCACCCTCCAACTTGTTCTAGGCATCAAATTCATTTTGTGCTTTCTGATAGAGGTTGCCAACCAGGGTGCTCACCTCATCAGAACGTATCCCATTTCCTCATGTGCTTATGGTGTTGTAAATTTTCTCTAACTCTTTTCCCACATCATCCAATGCATCCATTCTCCGTGTAATCTACAGGTATAGTTCCTTCAACTGGTTTTTAATTGAACCCCTTAAGGCTTCAATGGCTTCAGATTTTCTTTCAACCTTGAAAAGGATTCTATCCCTTTCTACCCTATTCCCTTTATTATTTTCCTGGAACTCCTTGAGTTTTGCTTCATGAGTGGTGACCAAGATGCCTACCACTTTTTCTCTGTCCACGCGATTGTCATATGTGGCCTCAGAAGTCTAGGAAGTGACTTTTATATCAGCAAGAACCTTGTTGTACTCTACTACGAATGCCACGACCTTCAATTTATCTTCCTTCTCCAAGTGCATGGCCACTTCTTCTACAAATTTCAAGGCTAGCAGCTGCCTTTTCATGGTGAGGACACTTGTTAAATCCTCTAGGCATCCTAAAGAAGATCCATACTTCTGCACGGAGGGTGCTAGGTCTGGATGCTTTAATACTATAGCATTATTTATAGCCTCCACCTTCTTGTATATCATGCCCACCTTGGCCTTCTCATCTTTTAGCTCACGCTGTAACTGGGTGTTGATTAGTTTCTCTTTACTAAGCTCCTTGGCCCTTGAAGCTATTTCTTCCTCTTTCTTCTTCAGGTTCTCCTCCAGATCTTTGATTCTATCATTTCACTCAAAGAGTCTAGCCTCGATTTCAATGGAGACCTTGTTCAATGTGTTGCATAGTTGTTCATCCAAGAGCTGTTGGGCGTTTACCATGGGGTTGTCTTCTGTTGGCCCTGGTAATGTTATTATTACCTCGTGGCTTACCTCAAATTCAAGTTCATCAAGATGGTACTTAAATTCCCATGAGATCATCTTCCTCATCCATGGGTATGCAGCCTCCTTCTTAAAAGATGACATGGATATGATATCTTCTACCAGAATCATGCTTTGGAACCACATGTGAAATAATTTGTTGCCGTCATTAATGTAACCCATCCCTGGCCTCTCCTCCCCTACGCACCTTCCTCCCATTTGTGTGCCCTTAGGAACACTTACAGTTAAAATGGGGTCTCTGGTGTTGTCGTGGTCCTTTCCTATACTCTCCTCCTTCTCTATATCTAACACTGGCTCATCGCTATGTTCCAACTTATCCTCCTCCAAGGTCTCGATGGCCTTTGTTTCTTCTCTCTCTTGCACCTTGGGTATCTATTCCACTGTAAGGCTTAGAGCTTTCTATGTTTGTGTGCCATCTTCCTCACTTCTCATGTCTTGGGTACCTCTCCTTTCCTAGTGCCGTATGAAGAGGAACCCCTGCTCCTCTTCTCCACCTTCTTCATCCGAATCATGTATGTTGAAAACAGGTGGCCCTTGTTCCTTTTCTGGCTCATCTTCCCTACTGACATCTTCTTCGCTATCTTCTTCTTCACCTATGTGCTTGTCCAAACTTCCAGTATCTTCCGAGGTGGTCTCCTCTTCTAGCCTCTGCTTCTTCCTAATCAGGGATTCCAGTGTAGGTGAATTTGTTTCTTCTTCTCCCAAGGACTCCTTGTGTGATGGATCTTCTAGCTCTGGAGTATTTTCCTTGACTAAGGGCATCTTCTTGCGCGAATAGATGTTTATTCTAGTACTTTCCCCCAAGGGATCCTATCTACCTGTGTTTCCCCAACACTTGGTATTTTCCACTATAGCTCCTTTTTCAACTGTTTGCGCATGGGTTTCTTCCTGTCTAGCTGGATCCTCAAGCATATATACCTTGTTTTCCAAATATGTGCCCTTCTCTAATTTGGACCTTATGTAGAGGTACACGCGTGTCATGGATCCTCCTGCAATGGGATAGAGTAACTGGGCCTTGTCATCTGCACCTACATGTGATATGTACCTTTCCACATATGTGCACTTTCCAGGGTAGACCAACCCTTTGCACATTTCCCTGCACTCTCGGTCTAGATTACCAAGGTCCAGCTTCAGCTTCTTGGACTCTTTAAACATGTTTACTCCCACTTTGAAGTATTGAGTTGTGAAGGTGAAGGGGAGCTTGCACCATGGGCTCCATGTCTCATCCATCAGTTTGAACCTACCTAGGTAGAAATGTTGGTACACAACAAATTATGCTTCTCCTTTGGTGGCTGCTGGCAATTGTTCAGGAATCCTCCATTCTACCCCAAATGCGTTCCTTAGGTGCATATACCATTTCTCCAGGAGTGCCTTGTGCATATTTTTCATGGAGTCACATGCATATTTTTCAAATATTTTTACGGGTGAAGGGTCCTCAGCCAGGTACTCCCATACAAATTTATCTGATGGATCAGGCACCCCAATCTCTGAAAAGATGATTGTCAGTAGGACATTACCAAATAGGATCCTGTCTCCTTCCTTCGCATAGCTTACAATCTCATCCGTGATGAATGCAGACAAGTTGTAGATGGTGCCCTTTGAGATTTTCTTACAAACATGTAACCATGGATTATTGACCTGTGTCCATCTCTCCTAGCCATTTAACTTGGACACCAAATGCGCGACCAATTACATTACTGGGTCCTTGATGTATGTGATATCATAATATCTTGACCCCTTTTTGTACATGTAGGAAACGATAGTCTCCTTAATTTCCTCTTTATCACCTAGGTCATCTTCCAAACCATCTCCTTCACAGATGAGGCCAGTGAAATGTGAGATGAGTTTAGGGGTAATGCACATCTTGCACCCCGTGAAATGGAAGTAGTCCTCATGCATGTGCGACATGAGCCATTGATAAAGGTGCTCAAGCTTCTTAAATTAAGGCAACTCAAAGAGTTGTAATAACCCTACATTTTCCAACTTGACCTTCACGTCATCGTTATAGATGGGAAATCCCTCTAGTGTCCTTCTATTTGTTGGGCACACTAGCTCCAGTGCCATCTCCTTCTCGATCATGCTTGTAAGATGATTATATTCATTTACATACATGTTCCTTAGATGGTACTCCCACTCCTTCCCTAGCATTACTACATCTGGGTACTACATTTCTGCATACCACTCTTCGTTTATATGTGCATCAGTTTGTTGTTGTTTGCCCTTTCCCTTGCCCTTGCCATTCTTGGGTGTGCTAACTGGTTTCTTGGGTGCCATTTTCTACGTTCACTTTTTACTTTAATCACTTCATGTAACTATTTTCTTCCACTCTTTTCCACCTTAGATCTCGAATTTGTGAAGAAAATTCCTTAAACTCGTGCCCTAGTTCTTCAAACCCTAGTTGGGATAATACCTTCACAAGACATCACCTTCTCACAACTCTTTTATGACCATGAAATCCCTCTTTTTCTAGTTCATAGATCCACACTAGTCACCCACACTCAATCTCTTTAAAAAACTTTCTTCACACGAATCAGATTTTGGAAGCCCTAGTTTGTAAAAATGCAAAAAGTGCTTCTTTCTCCTTGTACGCAAAGTGAATAATGAAGTTCCTCGACCCTCTATTTATAGTTTTTCCTTTTTTAAGCATTAAATTCTACTTCACCTACCACTATACTTTTTACATTTAATGAGGCTTTTTCAAACAAAGTCCAAATTTAGCGCTTTAACTCACGCGCCTGACCCTGCACAGGTAATCTTCCAACCTTCTGGCACACAACCAATTCTTCTGTCCTGATTTTTTCTCTCACCTACCTCATGTTGCTCATGTAATTTTTATTCCTTTGTACATGGAATCTGAATGTAGCCTTATCTTGACACCAATCATCCTTTTCCATCTTTTGTTTCCATGCACCTCTTTCAACTAGGCCATTGAACCGGGATTTTCAACACAAATTCCTTGGCACTTTACCCATGCTCTCCTTCACATTACTCCACCCCACACTAAAATGATGTGCAGTCCTCTGCACACTCAAAAATCCTCAAAGAGTAATAAGGATTACCGGTGCCCAAGGTGCAAAACAAACAGCAACATGAAAGGGAAACACAAGAAAAGAAAAACATACAGGAAATTCTAAACTAGTTGGCAAAACTATCTTATTTACAAACAACAAGAAGACATATTTATAGTAAGGCTTCAACCTACTCCCATTGAAGTGTCCAGGTAATTTCCTTCCATCCAGCAGTTGTAACTGGCGTGTGCCCAATTCAAGGATGTACGATATTTTATAGGGACCTAACCAATGGACCTTCAACTTCCCAAGATGGCACAGAAACTTAGAATCATATAGTAAGACCCTCTGCCCAACCTAAAACTTCTTGTTTCTAATGTGGCAATCATGCCATGCTTTTTGTTTTGATTTATCTATTGTTTGGCTCCACCTAGTGAGTGATCTTCTCTCATCCATCTTCATTAGTTCGTCAATTATTTCTTCCAACGCTTGCTCATTAGCCAACCCTCTTACGTGCGCTATTCACAGAGAAGGTAACATGAATTCAACTGGTAGAATAGCTTCTGTGCCAAACACCAATTGAAACAGTATGGCTTTGTTCATCCTTTTATAAGTTATCCTATAAGCCCATAATACGGTTGATACCTTGTCATCCCAATCCTGTCTTCCGAAATCACAAATCTTGGTCAGGGTATGATTCGGTATTTTGTTAAATGATTTTGCGGTTACATTTGCTTGTGGGTGAAAAGGGGTAGTCTTGTCATGAGCTACCATGAATTATGCTAACAGGATCCTCATTATCTCATTTCATAAATGTGTACCCCTATCGCTGGTTAAACATAAAGGACATCCATACCTTGTGATAATGTTCTCCCACAAAAATCTTTCCACTGTGGTTGTGTAATCTTTAGTTGGAGCTACCTCTTCCCACCTTGTCAAATAATCCATTTAAGTGATTAAATAGCATGATCCGGTCCTACGCGTTGCTGGTGCAATAGGGCCTACAAATTATATTTCCCATTTATAAAAAGGTTCAGCGCTAGGGATAGGGTGCAAAGGCATTTCACCTCTCTTTCCTGGCTTGCCAATGCACTGACAATGGTCTCATGCTTTACAATAGTATTTGTAATCCTTATACAAATTTTCCCACCATAATCATACCATTAAAATCTTACATGCAGTGGCATCACCTTCATAACATCCACTTGCACTTCCTCCGTGTGCTTCCTCTATGATGGCAAGGTTCTCGTGCTCTAGTACACATCTGCGTAAAAATTCATCACACCCTAACTTGTATAAGTCCCCATTGATCAACATGTAGGGTGTGGCACATATAGCTAGTTTCTTAATTTCTAATTCCTTCATCCCTTCCGGTGCCACACCTTCTTTTAGGAATACCACAATCTCCTTCAAGTCCAAGGGTGTGTACCACAACCTAAATAGTTATGCGTCTAGCATGTCCTCTTCAATACTCCGCGCGTCCTCCCCTGGATCAATCCTTGACAGATGATCTGGTCCACAATTAATTTTTCTAGGATTCACGACTACCGTAAACTCAAACTCTTTAAATAATAGCACCCACCGAAATATGCGCCCTTGTAGAACGAGCTTATTCACTAAGTACTTTAACACCATGTGGTTGGTGTAGAATAAAAAGGGTGTTGACAGCAGATACTGTCTGAACTTAAAAAGCATGTAGATCATTGACAATGCTTCATGCTCAGTTGTGGTGTAATTCTTCTCTGATGGGATCAACTTCCTGCTTGCAAAACATAGAGGATGATCAACAATTACTTCACCCAGTTGTGAAATTACTACTCCAACGGTGGTTCCTGAGGCAGCTACATGAACATGGAAGGGCTTATCCCAAGAGGGAAAATGTAATATAGGTGCGGTGAAAATCCTAACCTTTAATGTGTCAAATGCCTTCTACTACGCCTCTCCCCAATGGAAGGAAATTTCATGTCTGAGTAATTATTCTAGAGGCGCGACTATCTTGGAATACCCCTTGATGAATTTTCTATAATAACACGTATGCCCAAGAAATCCACGCACTGCACTTTGGCTAGTAGGTTCCCCCAATCCCACAATAACTGCAACCTTGGCAGGATCTACTAATAAGTCCTCCTTGCATATGATGTGCCCCAATAAAGTCTGAAAGGGTGTAGAAAAGACACACTTTTTAGTGTTGATAGATATCCTTAACTACTGACATCTCTCAAACATCAGCCTCAAATTATCACAGTGGTCTTTCACTAGCCCATACATTGTCCAATCATCCAAGTAAACCTGAAGGAATTTGTGGATGAATTCCTAGAACGCCTGAACCACTATGCACAAAAAAATAGCAAGCGCATTCTTTAACCCAAAGGGCATGACCATGTATGAAAAAATTCCCCATTCAGTGGTGAAATTTTTCTTCTCCTGGTCTTCCTTTACAATCCAGACTTGGTGGTACCCCGAAAATCCATCCGTAAAGGAATAGATTTCATGCCTAGTGACTCCCTCTAAAATTTCTTTAGTTAAGGGGGTTGGAAAAGGATCGATGACAGAAACCGCGTTTAGCTCCCTATAATCCACACATATCCTAAACCGACCATCCTTCTTGATGCTTATCACCATCGGACTTATTCATTCTAATTCTTCCATAGCTTCAATGATTCCAGAAGCTATCATTTTGTCTATCTTGTCCTTTACCTTTACACACAAATTGGGATTCATCCGATAGGGTCTCTTCTTGATCGGGCACGCACTTTCCTTCAAATTTATCCTCATCTCCCCCAAGGAATGGTGGGTGCCTTTGAGCTCATGGTACCCACATGGGAATAAATCCTCAAATTTGTGCAAAAGATCTATGATCTTAGAGACTTCCTTCTCTGACAAGTAATCTCCAATGATAGCTTCCTTAGGTTCTTCTTCTAAGCCGATGTTAACCTTTTTTGTCTTTAAAGACTCATGGTAGGCGTGCACGCAAGCATCAACACTGTCCACTACCTCATGTGTCCCCATATAATGGTTAACATCCAGGATCTCTGCTTCCTCTCCATCAATAACATATACTAATTTCCCTTTTTCCTCTTCCAAGCATGTGCACTCAAGCTAGATCTCCTCTACTTCTTCTACTCCTTCTTTAAAGTGTGCCTCCAAACCTGGTCCACCTAGCAGTTCCAATAGCCTATCTTCTGCCATGACACTATCCCCCATGGTAAGTCACTTAACAACCTACAATGCCTTATCAACTAATGGCTTGGTACTTCGATATTCAAATGTTTGAATGAGGTCATTTGCTAGCTCTTGCTAATTTCTTGTTTGGTGGTGTGTCTCAGAATGTATGTACCATACACACACATAACCCTGTAGTGTAGAATACAACTTGTGCACCCAAAGGGATGGTGGCAAAGCTTCCGCACCTTCTCTCCATACCTTCTCACAAGCTTGGATGTGGAAAGAGGTAGGTTCCTTACCATGGTAGTCCTTGATGGTGGTGGGCATGTTCCTTCTAAAAAACCTGATAGAGAGAGAAATTATCACCTCGTGCCATTCCAAAAGGCTCTCCTGATGTGTAGCCCACCACCGTGCCACAGTGCTGAGCAAGGCATAAATTAACATCCCCCTTTGTTCCTTCTCCTCCTTCCACTGAGCTTCCATCTCCTGTAAAAATATCTTAGGGAAGGCCCCTCTTGAATACTTAGGTAATTTTTTTCCTCCTAGGCACCGAACCATACGTGCATTTGTTACTTTTGTTACCGATCCTCTCAACAACCATCTGATCAATTCATAAGTCCCATGCACCCAATTATCACATACTAGGTTGGTGGTGTCACTTACTGAATGAGCATCCTAAAACTGGATAACTCCATCGGTAGGATGGATTATCTCTGGATCCCCGATTGAGTGCACATATATCCTGTCTAGGACTTCTTCCCGCAAAGGTTCAGTATAGGGTGTTGACTTCCCATCAGCCAAGGGTATAATAACCCACTCCTCCTTATTTTCAAAACTGATATACCCCTTGTTGAACCGAAGGTCATCATTGTTATTGTAACACCAAGGGCACCCAAGTAGTGCTAAGAAATTGTCCACCTCGGCAAGCGCTAAGACTTCAAAGTCCCCAATAAACTTAGCTCCCTAGATAGTGATAGCTTCATCCCTTAAGACACTAATGGGCATCACCTTAATTTCATGTTTACCATATACAACACATTCAAAGATGGCTATAATGTAGGTCTTCTCATCTAGTGCCAAGCATCTAATGTGAGAAAATTGACCTCCACACCTATGTGTCGATGAGGATATTACTAAGGAGCCATCCATCTATGATTGCATCCAATGTGATCTCTTTGTCATAGTCAAGGCTGTGAGGGGGAAGGTTTACATGCAGGATCTATCTCTCATGCTCTTCTTTGGTGTGTGGTACCTTCTTCCTCAACCATGCTCCTAGTAAGGGAATAACATTCTCTTACCTTAGCATCTTACATACTTCCTTGACCTCATCCAGGTCATCCTTTGGCGCCTTGACCTTCTTCATTTGTTCCTCCCTCCTAGACTACTCCTTTAGGCATTGGATTTCTCCTTGTAAACTCTGAATGACATCCATGGTATCTTGATATACTTCCTTTTGATGCATGGGGTCTAGGTACTTCCCATGAACTACTTCCTCTCTTGAAACCAGGGTCCTTCGTCTTGGTATTTCCTTTACGTGCACAGCCTCTACTCTTGTTATTATTAAAATAGGTTATAAGACTGCATCACGTGTCACCCACGACATCCATTGTGTGTCTGTCTTGTTGATGCTTACCATTACAGTGCCCTTGTCTTTCCATTACTACTAATTCATGTGCTCAAACAACTCCAGGTATTCCTCATACTTGTGTTTCTTCCCGCACCATGAGCACTGCAACAGGTCTGGGCACTCCTGTTTATAATATTCTATAGACTCACAATTAAAATAGGTTCCATGTGGGAACTCACTCCTTCCTCCTCCGTGGTTACCATGACCACGGAATCCTCCGTGAAATCCCCTTCCGCGCATGCCACTATCTGCGCACTCCTCATAGTGGCGATCATCACCCTTAGAACTACTGGCAATGCTGGTTTGGCGCACCCCATGATCATTGGCCTCATGGATCTGATCAATGAGCCTACAGTCCTTAGTATCATGGGTTGTAGAAGTTAAAATTTTATAGTAGCAAGACACATTCTTTCGGATTGTGCGCTGTAACAAAGGGCATCTACTTGCATCATGGTCCCCATGACAAATTTCATAGTCTACTGTCACGGTGTGTACTACCATCTGGGGACAACTACCCTTGACATGCCCCTCTACTTCACAATCTATGCACCATAAACCACTGCAAGTCTCATGTGTTGAGTTTGCAGAAAATTTCTCCAGCTGCTTATCCATAGCAGTAATTTGAGCCTCCAGGAATGGGCTAACTCTAGTATCAACACTACCAACAACCTCAGCACGTAGAGTAGCTTCCAACGCTTTGTGCGGGTCTGTGAATGTTTTATGAGATAAGGCCCTTCTAAAAGGGGTGATCAATCCTCCAACAAACCACTAAGCATGATATGAGGGGTGAATATCATAAGATAACTTAGACAAGAGAGTTTTAAAGTGCACATCATACTCCCGCACACTTTCTGCCATTCGATATTAAATTTCTTTCAGGGTGCTAATGCTCTTCTGTTCAAACTCAGGGATGTGGGATTCTTCCAAGAAGGCATTCTTTAAAGTAGTGTAATCCACCACCATTTGATGGGGGTCATATATCATATAGCAACTATGCGTGCGCCCCTGCAACGTTGTTGCAAATTGACTAGCCTTCCACTCCAAGGTTGTGATCCCCTTTGTGCGCCATAACAGCTCACACTTGTGAACATGCTCCACAACATCCTCAATACCTCTGTAATCTAGAAAATGTAACAACATCTCAAAGAAGACCTGAGGGGATGGCTGGGGACCCTTGTCCTCTTGAGCCAAAGCCTTGGTTTACCCTGGTGTTCCCTCTGCCATCTGATCCACTAGGTCCACCCGGTCATGTGCCTCCTGAGCCACTAGATCCACCAGAACCACTAGGTCCTGTAGTAGTTGTACTAAGTGTCCCCATGGTTCCACTGAACTGTGCGCCGATGGTCTGTGATAATGCCCCACTACCGCTATTATACCCCGTGCCACTTCTAGATGTGAGACCGAAGGCTTGTAAACTTGCTCCTTGTCCAAAGACTCCTCCAAATACTAGGATATGAGTAGCAATAGAAGTGGGGAGTGAAAAATTGTACCTCCTAGGTGCAGATCTGTTACCTCCACTGATTCCAACTGGGTCAATGATACTCCTTCCTTGTTCTAGAAAACCAAGTGTCAGGGTTTGGTCACTAGGTAGGTTCAGATACGTACGAACGAATCTTCTTTCTCCACATGACGAACTCTCGTCAGAATCCGAAGGGGTCTCTCTTATGTGCTTGCCAAGATGGGGTATCACAAACTGCTCAGGTTCCTTGTCCTCCACATGAACCTCAACTCCTTCCCGCAACATCTACCTCCACATATCCATCACACTTATAGCCTCGTGTTGTCTAGTAATCTCCCTTTCACACGCTTCACTATTCTTGAGTTGTTTCTCATCCCTTTCCTTCTCCATCGTAAAATTTTCCATCTTCCTCCACCCTAGCTCCCTAGTCCATCGCTCAGAATGGTTTAGCCGGCCATTGGAAATGCCTCTAAACCTAAAGTAATAACCAAGATCTTCATTTTCAGAGAGATATCACATAGAAATGATCATCTAGGCTCCCGCAAAAATTCACACTCAGCAACTTTTGGGAAAAAATATGTGGAAATAGCATACTCTAGAGTGTAGCTAGCCAACACACCTTCCCACCAATGATCTACAACATGAGTCCACGTTAGATCTACATCGTGTAGCCTCTGGTAATCTTCTTGGGTCCACGCATGTGATCTAGAATACCAGCTTAATCTAGATGCATATGCTGAGAGCCATTCATATGGCTCTACTGGGAAACAACAAAAAAATGTTTCATATAAATCATGGTAGAGGTTCTCTTCTACCCATTTATGTGCATGAAAATCAGGTCCAGTGTTGAATATCTAAGCAAATTCATTCTCCGTGCTCTTGAACCATGATTCAACACTTTCCATAGTTAAACATTATGTCATTACTAATTACCCAGATCATGATGTATGCCATTTCCCACTACAACTTCGAAAAGAGGTTCTGGAAACGGAACCAAGATGTAGTCATTTTTACCCTTATCACAAAAGAAAGGAACCCCATGCATGTCGGCCTATCACCTAGTGGTACTGAGCGCTCACCTGAGGCACGTGCAAGAGATGAGTCTCTCTTTTATGTGAGTTTAGTGGGAAACATCATCTATGATTCATGTTTAAGGGTTTTGAAAGGAGTAAAACATACA
This sequence comes from Taxus chinensis, assembly GCA_019776745.2. Lineage (NCBI taxonomy): Eukaryota > Viridiplantae > Streptophyta > Pinopsida > Cupressales > Taxaceae > Taxus > Taxus chinensis. The sequence goes on from CM034152.1 coordinate 679,180,753, forward strand.
AACATCATAAGCTCAGAATGGCTTCTAGATCCTTGCAGTCATTCCAGATAGAAAATGCTTAACAGATTGAATAACTTATACCAAAACAAAAAGAAGTTGTACAAGCACTCGTACTTAATTATAAACATAAATGTAAAAGAATTCTGAGAAAGATGTATGCATTAGAATCATTAATGTTCATATTCATTGTAAGTTGATAACCTCATTACATTCATAGAGCCATTACAAAATGTTACAAAGAAGCAGACCACAGTCATGCATTATATCTGGACTCATATGACTAAGATTATCAAAAGAAATTTATAATCCCATACCCTTGATACATCCTTTCCTAAACACCACTACCCAACTAGTAGAGTTCTTACAGTATTTCTATAGAGCCCCGCCCACTATCTGGTTATTATTTTTCCTTCTGTAGGCTCTTGTATATATAGGATTTTTGGACTACCAAATCATCCTCCAGTGGCCTCACATCTGATGCCAAGTGTCTGAATGTGGTCCTCCATGCGAGCATGCTCCTCCAGGCCTGAGCTTTCCACCTTTTACCATGATGATATTCTAGAAGCTTCTACCGCAGGCATGCTCCTTCCTAGGCTACCTTGTTGCCAGGCTGGCACCTTATCCACTCCGCATGTGCAGTCAGGTCATGCTTTTCACGTGTTTTTCCAAAACACCCAAAATGGCTAAGTCCTGAACCCTTGGTTTTGTCCACGCACGGGCCATGGGTTTCCTTAAAGGCTTCTATAAACCCTGCCCTGCGTGTTTTATCCTTGCGTGCATTCCTTCAACTAGGCCTTGCACGCTTATGCGCCCTTTTGTACTTGGCCAATATCTTAGGGGCCCAACATTCATTGAAAGATAATTATCCTCTGCCAAACATGGAGAATATGCTACAATTAGTAACTGGTTCTGAACTGTTATCCACTTTGGATGGTTTCTCTAGCTATAATCAAGTTGTTGTGAAGGAGTCAGAAAGAATAAAGACTTCCTTTACCACTCCTTGAGGAATTTATGTCTATGTCAGGATGCCTTTTGGCTTAATGAATGCTGGAGAAAATTTCCAAAGAGCAATGGATATAACATTTGTTGGTTATATCAATGACTTCATTGTTTTTTACCAAGATGATGTAACTGTGTTTTCTAGAAAAATAAATGATCACTTGCAACACTTGGAGAGAATGCTGATAAGGCGTAGAGAGTATGGCATATCATTGAATCCCAAGAAGTGCCACTTTGGAGTGCAAAAGGAAAAGCTTCTTGGTCACATCGTATCAAAAGAAGGGGTCATGATTGATCCAGAGAGAGTGAAGGCCATCAGCAAGGTTCCAATTCCAAGAACTAATAAGGGAATTCAATCCTTCATTAGATGAATAAACTTTATCAGAAGATTTATGTCTAAATTTGCTGAGCTGACCATCCCCATTACTAGTATGCTGAAGAAGGACCAGGTTATCAAATGGGAAGAAGTTTCCATTCAAGCTTTCAATGGGATCAAAGAAGCACTAAAGCATTGCCCCTGTTTTGGTAGCCCCAAATTACAAGAAGCCTTTTCAAGTGTTTTCTTTTGCTTTAAAAAACATTATCGCATCTGTTTTGTTACAGAAGGATGATGAAGGGGCTGAGAGACCAATTGCCTTTTTCAGTAAGGCATTGCAGGGAGATGATTTGAAGTACACCATCATGGAGAAGCAAGCATTTTCCTTGGTGAAATAAACAAAGGTTTTCAGACCCAACATCTTGAGCTCTAAAGTTGTTTACTTATGTTCCCCACACCATGGTGAAAGACATCTTATCAGAGATGGAGGTCTCAAGAAAAATATGCAGATGGGTAAACAAGTTGCAGGAGTATGACATGGATATCCAAACCATGAAATTAGTAATAGGTTTGGGCCTAGCTAAGCTTATGGCTGAAAGAAACCTATAAACTATTGAGGTGAATGAAGTAGAAGGAGAAAGAGTGGATGTCCTTGAAAATTTTGGTAAGTTCTGAATGGTATAAAGATATAATATTTTATCTCAGACATCTATGCTACTCTGGATATTTGAGTAAAAATAAGAAAAGAGCTCTTAATTTAGTCTCTCACAAGTATGTCATTACTGATTTTTGGGTTATCTTGGAAGAACCCCAAGGGAGTGCTCTTGAGATGCATTATTGAAGATGAGGCCCCCAAAATAATTACTGATCTCCATGGAGGAGTCTATGGGGGAAATTTTACTGGAAGAGTTATAGCACATAAAATCTTGAGGGCTAGTTATTGGTGGCCAACTCTCTTCAAGGATACAACTCTATTGGTTAGGAAATGTCAAAGTTGCCAGCATTTTTCTGGAAGAATGAAAGCTTCAGGCTCCCTTCCTTTGTAGCCTGTTTCAGTTGACAGCCCCATTCAAACAATGGGGAATGGATTTCATTGGGGAAATTTCTGATCCTTCCAGTGCTGGTCATAAATGGATTCTTGTAGCCACTGATTATTTCACTAATTGGGTGGAAGCAATCCCCACCAAGAAGGAAACACACCAAGTAATCATGGACTTCATGTTGAATCAAATCATATGCAAATTTTGGAGTGCCAGCTAAAATTGTTGCTGATAATGCCATGAGTTTCATAGCGAAACCTTTGGTGGCAATGTGCAAAGAGTATGGAATCAATCTAACATATACTTCTAACTACAATCCCCAAGGAAATGGACAAGCTGAGTCCAGTAATAAAAACTTGTTGAAGATCATTAAAAGAACCTTGGAGCTGAACAAAAGGAAGTGGGATGAGAAACTGAAGTTTGTTTTTTGGGCTGACAGAATCACTGTCAAAAGATCTACTAGTAAAAGCCCATTTGAATTGGGTATATGGAACTCAAGCTTTTCTGCCCCTCCATTTGCAATTATCTTCATTTCAGTTTGTTCAAAAAATTGAAGATCAAGAAGTTAGTCCATATGATGCTCGAGTTAATCAGGAATTATTGAGTTGGATGAAGAAAGAAGGGCATCCCATTAGCAGCATGTGAAGTTCGGAGAAAATTTGAATAAGTTATTTGACAAAAAGGTGACTCCCAAAGAATTCAGCATTGGGGATCTTGTGCTTTTATGGGATAGTAGGCATGAAGATAAGGGCAAGCATGGTAAATTTGATGCATTTTGGATGGGCCCTTATTCCATTGATATTCGAATTGGTGAAAATACCTTCTTCCTAAAAGACTTAGATGGGGAACTGCTTGAATTACCTGTGAATGGCATGCATTTGAAACATTTCCTTGATTGATTTCTCAGAATCAAGGTATACTCCATTTGTACAGTGTATAGTTCTTTATTCTCACATAAAATTCTATTTTTTATTTATTTATTTTTCGTTCTGGTCCTTGGTGACCTAGTTTTACAGGTTTCTCGATTCATTTTTTGGAGGATGGTTATGGTTGTTCTACTCTGCAAGCTTATTCTTCGACTCTATTGCTCAATGGTCTAGTTTTGGAACTTGGTCTATTATTTGTTCTTATGGAACTCACAGGGATTTACCATCCTCGAGTTGGAGCCTATGTTGGTGTTCAAATTAGTCTCACCCCATTTTTCATTGAAATTCCTCAGTTTGCGGCCTCTGTCATGTTTTCTATCTCACGTATTGGTGCTTGAAAACTCTTTCCTCCATTTGGTTGCCATGATCAGTCCTTTCATTAGTCGAGGATCACTTAAAGGTCTAGAATTTGTTTTTTGTTCCTCTGTCCATCTGAAAGAGTCTGTAACTTGGGCATAAAACTCAGGTTTTTCCTTTCCTTCCATTTTCCACAATCACGTTTTTGTTGTCCTTGTCATTTTTGTCCCAAATACCTATGGAAACGTGATTGGATGTAGCTCAGAGGATCATATTTGAATCCTTATAACATTTCCAAGTTCTTTTTCCTTGAAGAAAGATTCATTTCCGGGCTCAAATGGTGATTTTCCTACATTTTACGGTTTGATGGATGTATTTTTCCTGGTCAAATTTACTTCTCAGCATCAATGGAAGCATGGCCCTTTCTGGTTGGATGTGGCTCAGTGGGGTACTCTAAAAAATCTAAGGCTCGCTTAACCCAAAACTTGTCCACGTGGATGAACGACACTCATTTGAAAATTCACCTTTTGGTTTGGCCTTGGAGTTGCATCGAGGGGACACGTGGAGGTTTTCCGCTACTTTAAGACAAATTTTTCATGTAGCTGGTATAGTTTTGGTAGACTATGGACATGTGGAGGGCTGGAACTCATTTGAGGATCTGCCTCAGGGTCCCACCTTAACAATTGTGATAGGGAGACACGTGGAGGCTTACGCCAGCTCTGCTTCATACTTGGACTTTGCAAATCATTTTTCTAAGGCCTGGGACATGTGGTGAGCTCCCACTTTTTCAAGGTCTCCGCTCTTGGGCACCATCTCGAAATTGTGCCATGAAGACACATAGAGGCTTCCGCCGGGGTCTTCCCATACTTGGACTTTTCAAGAAACTTTCTAAAGGCCTGGGACACATGGAGGGACCATGGCCTATTTGGGTACCCGGCCCCTAAGTTTTATTCTGAAGAAGCACCAAGATGAAACTTGGAGGCTTCCACTCACTCTGCCCTTTGCTTGGACCTTTCAACAGCTAAAGAGAAATTTCACGGACCCTGGACACTTGGCACCTTCCATTGATCCTTCAAATTTTTAATGGACTCTACCGGGACTGAGACACGTGTTAAGCCCGCGCTTGTTTGGGGTCTCTTCTTTTGGGGACCATATCAAAATGTGCCATTAAGACATGTGGAGGCTTTTTCTGGCTCCTTTTTACACTGAGACTTTTCAAAGGCCAAAAGGCATTTTTCTTGGGCCCAGGGTACGTGGAAGGCTCACGCTTGTTTTGGACTTTCCTCTGTGCTTATCCTTTGCAGTTGCACCTAGGAAACACATGGTGAGCTGTGATATATAGTGAAAAATGCACATAATCAATGGTTGCTATGCATTTCACCTGTTTTCCTGCCATTTTTGCTCCAAGACTCCTGGATATACGTGAATACGCACTTTTTTTCATCGTTCTTCAATGAAATTCCTTATCGTCTCTATTTGTAAGGTGTCATTGAATGGATTTGAAACTTAAATTATAAGTCCAAGGATTGTTAAGGTCAATATTTTGAAGTGGGAATTTCTCAGGCACTTGTAAAAATGGGAATTACTAGAGGAAATGGATGCGGGGCAGAATTACAGAGGAAAAAGAGGGAAAAGGGATGAAATGATGAAAGTGTAGGTGTAAAAGATGAAAAAGGTGTTTCCTTGAGATCGAAAAGGATTACCTGTCATATCTAGTTGTGCAGAGTCTCTCGAAAATGATTAAAAGGGGTATTTCTCACATAATAGAATCAGAATGATTAGAAGGATTGCCAAGAAGTTGTGGTATGGCATCCTAGTCATTAGTCGAGCGCCCAAGAAATGTGATCAGTTCACAATTGGTCCACATGGCAGATTTCAGATCTGAATTTGTTAAAATGTCACTTTCTCTGAAGCAAATGGTTAACAAGAAAAGGTCCCTCAAATATTATTTCTTTTTGGGGGGAAATTTTGAGTGAGTAAAATGTATAAATGCAATGAGAATACTCTTGCAAAAGGTCAGAGTTTGAAATCCTTAGAAAATTTGATAAAATCCTTATTCTGAGAAGCCCGTTTGAGATACCTATGTTAATTTCCTATGTGTTAGATTTTCTATCATGTCAAGTTGGTTACAGATGTATAGTCATTGACGAGCACTGAGATTACTCAAAGAAGCTTTCCCCTGTTGATGAATTTAAGCAATTTTTAAAGTAATTTGTGTCAATCTCTAGCAATTTATGTCTTCTTTGTTTTAGAATGTCTGGAAATAATTTCTTTCATTCCTATTGCAATCTTACATTGAAATCTTTGTGAAATCACACAATGATCTTGTCCTTGTGATAGTTTAATGGTATTTGCAATTTCATTACAAGAAGAGCCTTCATCTTGGATGAGATAAAAAAACTTTAAAATCAATTCACTTTCATTTGTTGATAAAGATTACCTGTAAGTCTTCGGGTGTACCTTAGGCATGATTGATCAGAGACTTTGGTGTTTAATTGAGTCTTTCAATTCGATCCTTCGTGTTAGAGTCTCAAATATTATGTGAAAATGTTGTTGATATGGGCCTCCACTGAAGCACACCTTCTGGTTGAAGGAATGTCTTAACTATTATGTTGTTGATTTGTTCATTTTTGTGGAGTCCCTTCAAAGATCTAGTATAATCAACTTTTATCCTACTTCATCTCCCACCAAAATCATTCAAAAACAATGAATCCACCCTGAACCACCCCTGTTTGCCCTGTGTATCAACAAAGAAACAAAATCTACTTGGCAAAAATATGCAGAATAATCAGGATTTCTTAATGTCTTCAGTAACCTTAGCCTTGTGTTGAAAGTATCTCCAACATTTAGAAGTGACAACTCTTAAGAGTTAAATCATGGAGTATTGGCCGTATTTTCCCAAGGTTATCTTCATATAATTTGTGCAAAATAAGGATATCTCCATCTCCTTGATCAAATAGAGGTTATACTAAGGTTCCACTTACCCTAGTCAAAGAGGCACAGACCGAAATTAGTGAGGACATGTTAAATCCTCTTAAAGGTGTTATCCATCTCTCCACAAATTTGAGTAACAAAGGGCCAGTTAGATCTCATCCCTAGCTACAAAATGACACACACTATGATCTATCTACCTCTAAGCTCCACGTCCAATCTGTGTTGTTGTTCATCTTGAAAGGGAGAATAAATTTTTATACCAACAACTTATATAGTCATGCCACCCTAGTTGCCATCGACCCACCTAGTTGTTGTTGACCCAAGACCAGTTGGTCATTGACCCACCTAGTCACCGTTGATCCAACCCTTTTTTCCAATATTTTATCTTATCTCCTCCCATCTCTTTATCAGATTATTTTTTCTTCCACTTTAGACATATGTGTCACCTATGACACATTGATATTTTCCTTACGTGGCTTACCTTTCTCTCTTTACCTATCATCTTATCTTTCAGTGCATTCTTAATCATATCTAGAAGCTAACTCTGTGGCCATATTTGTGCTCCCTCTTGAGGCACCATATCTCATCTTAAGCCCACCTTTATGGCCATATTTTTCGAGTGGAACCATACATCCCCCTAAGCCCACCTTTATGACTCAACTTTTACTCCTCTCCAGGGGCACCATATCACATTTATAAGTCCACTCTACGGCCATCCATGTGTTCCCTCTTGACACACTATATCTCGTCTCAAGCTCACCGTCATGGCCATTTTTTCTATCTTCATCCTGCTTGGATGCATATTTTCTCTCTTCCTCATATTTAAAGGACAACACATGTTATTATTCCCCCAAAAAATTTTCAGACCATTGTCTTGACCATCCTCACATTTTTGTTCTTATTTTTGATGTATTCTTTTGACCCATTGGTCCCATGGTTCCCACATCCATATGAGAATATTCCAATTGGATTCCCTCTGTATTATAGTGATATTTCCCCCCTCACAAGTTTGTATGACATTAAGTTCGCCTCTATTGAGGCCGTGTTATGTTCCCTACCGATGTGATTCCATGATCAACTGCCATAATTTTTATTTTTTTTTATTTTTTTACCATCCTTATCACAATGGTCATCTCCCTCTCCTCTTGGGGCTTATTTTATCATCTTTTAATTCATATTTTTCTCATCCTTTCCATCTTTCCTCCATATATCTATTTCAACCTAGTAATCGATTCTCCTTTATGTCATCGATCCCTAGTTTGAGGGGGAGCACCTCAACCATCATATCCTATCACTTCTCATTTTTCTCTTGCATCTTTCTTAACACAAACCACTTGAAAAAAATGAGTAAATGTAGACACCAAATTTTAGTACACTTGTACCCCATCTCACGTTCACTCCCCTTCGTTGTCATCTTGCACATACATAGCTCTCTTCCTATTCAAATTCCTATTTCCCTCCTAAAACACATATATTACTCTAATTCCCCACTTTCTCATCTTAATCCTATATTAATCCCATCATTATCCTATCCTTCCTAATTCATCCTTTATCACATTTAATTAATCCCTAAACCCATCTACTATCCTAATTTCTTCCCTAAATACCCTATTTATCATCCTAGACTCGTATATACCCTCATTCAATGGATTTCACCTTCCAACCACATTTTATCCTACCCATGTAACCCTAACCCACTTAAGTAGCTCGCAACCCTAATTTACCCCCTTTAGGGTTCTTTGTATTGAGTTAGCATCATCTCCACCACCCAAATTGACAGTCTGCCACAGTCGACGAAAACCCAAGTGGATCATCGTTGACCCTATAAATATACTTATACCCCCTCTCTAGAGTATGAAAATTTTCATATTCGGTCTTCTTTTGAGTTATCTTTGTATTTTTCTCTTCTTAGGAGATACAACCATCAACTTGGAGCTATCTTGGTGTTCTTGCTTGTCATCCTTGCAGATTTGAAGATTTAGAGGTTCTTGGAGCTCCACCATCATTTCATCACCCCTTTGCATTTCTTATAGGTCTAGTCAACATCTTATGGATCTTCCATCATTAATTCCTTACCACAATCTTTTTTTTCATCTATCCATCCCCTCAAACACTAGATCTACCCCAGTTGTTATTGACCCAGCCCAGTCTCCTTTGACCCAATCTACATCTGCCTTGCTTTCTGCCTCCCAAATTTTCTTTTATCTTCTTTCCAATCCCTACTGCACCTTAGATATACCCATCTTATCCATTCTTCACACTTGACATTTCAGATCTCATCTTCACTATCTCTAGTTGTCGTCGATCTATCCCAGTCATAGTCAACCCGATCAACATCATCTATGTTTTCCATCATCTGCTTGATCTGCAATCTTTAGTCTTTCTTCTTCAACCTTCAAGTTTACCTATTTATGTGATTCACTGGTATAATATCCCAAATCTTTTTTCTCACCCCAGTTGTCATCAATTCAGCTCGTTCTTTGTTGACCTGATCTACACTTTATCAGATATGTAATTTTCTTGCATCCTTTCTTTTTTCTATTTCAGATCAAGAGATCTCTAGCCTTTTAGTGTGTGATTTGTATTTTTTTATACACATCCTCTATTCTAATCTACTACAGTCTCCATTGACGGTCCCTGTCAGTCTCAGGTCACCATCGATCTACTCAAGCTTACTTTTTTTATCACCAATTACCGTTATCAAATTTACATCTTATTTTAGCCTACATATCAATTTGATTTCTGTTTTATATTATTATCTATATCTAATATATCCATTATCATTTATGCATATTTTTAATCAAATTGGGTTGACATCCATCCCTAGGAAGTTTTCACTTCTCGGGACTAACTTTGTTAGGCAACCCACCATCCTATCTACTAATCATTTTCTTGTTTAACTTCTCTTTATTATGCAAGTTATCTAGCTCGTCATGGACAGGATATTTTACGCCTGTATCTTCATCATAATCTCATATCAGTAGGTAGCCTTAAACCCTCCCATAATTTGGATTTTCCTATTTTCTTGCTACTATTCCATTAACCTGAAATAGAAGCCGGAAAATTCCATCAATAGAAAGGAAAATAAATTGGAGATGTATCATAGATAAATGCAACTTAAGAAATAAGACATACAATACCATTTATAGAGCTTAAATAAGGAGGATCTCATGGAACAAATTTCACACCTGATATGTATGATGGAAGATATTTTGAGTTCATAAAGAACCCACATTAGTAAAAAACTAGTTAAGAGTTATTTTGTATGTTTTAATAGTAATTTTGGTTTGTGGCATATCTAGTAGAGTTCATTAGGTTATGGCATATTCTATAGAGTAAATCATATTTTAGAAGTTGGAACAAGGCCTAGTAATCCAAAGATGTAACATAGAAGTGTGTTTATTAATATAAAAGGTCATTTTAAAAGATAATAAAGGTCAAAATGCATTGTGGCATTTATGCATTATGAATTCACCTTGAGAAGGATGGTGCAATTATTTCAATGTTTGGCACAAGGTTTGGTCACATGGAATGAGATCGAGAGAGTTTAGACATAAAAATTTAGGTCACCCTTATCTTCTTGTGTAGTACCACACATTTCATGCATTGTATTGCATACTTCATTCCTAGATGTTCATATTATCACCAAAGGTTCATCTCAATATTACATATCTACTTTTGAATCCGTAAGGCCTTTGGAGTTCATTTAATAAAATGTGAAAGCTTTCAATTAGTAGGTTAGTGCATAGTCTTTATGTATAGTCCGAGTGTAATGTGTGTTTGATCTTTGTAAGCACAAGAATTAAAATTCAAATTTGTTCATTTTTTTTTAGATGATAGAGTTGATGAAGATTTATCTAATCAATAATTTTATTTTTTAAGTTGGTTCATGTTTCTTCAAGTTATGTTATCATTTTAAATGCATTAAGAAACATTTGGGCTTTATCTTGCATAGTGAATTGTCCATGTTGAATTTATGAGGCTTCAATAATTTTGTGGGTACATTATAGTTATAGGTGATCAATATAAGTAGATGGTGTTTGGCTTTATAACAACTCACCATTACATCTGAGCTGGGAGTTTGATCTGATGATTTTTTCCTAAAATTATCAGCAGGATTGAGTAACTTAGATTGTTGTAGACTATCCACTCAAACCATGCATAGTAGTATTGTTATCTATCCTTAGGGATATGTATATATTGTATTTTTTTGTGAGATCAATGAAATTTCATGTATTCTAAGGGGGAAAATGTAGTTGCATTTTTGTGATGAGAAAATAAAGATTATGGGCATGGGCAGATGTGAAAAATTCCAAGGAATTTAATGCAATTTTTTTTTATAAATATGGTGGAGGCATGGTATTACAGATGTTTTTTTTCATCCTCTTTCTATCATTATTGGTGTGTAAGGAGGTGTTACTTCACAATATTCAATATCTTTCCATGTGGTTTGTATTTTTCAAACTTGCTGACTTTTTGATAAAAGATGACATTGTATTAAAAACAATATGTAAACATCCTTTTTAGGATAGAAAATTTAGAGGAAAGGGGAAGCTAATACTCTCTTTTTGAAGGGTAATGCTCAAATATAAAAACTATCTTAACAATTAATACCATTTTTGAAGTGATCTTAAAAATTTGTGTTGCAAATTGCATGTAACAAGATCTCTCATTCAACTACCCATCAATTATTCACTCATAGAGGTTTACTCTACATATAGAGTTAGATCCAAAATATTGCTTGTTTAGGAAAATCAGGATCCGTTGTTTCTCAATAGAAAATTAATATTTGTTAGGATTAATATTGTTTAACATTATTAATCATAAATTATTATATGTAAATGTAATATTTATAATATTACATTAATATGAGGATGGAAATGAGTTGTTATAAACAACTTATATATTAGAGTTCACATATAGTTTTGTTATGTACCTCGAGAATATTATTCCAGGATATTTGTTATAACACCTCCCTAAATAATCAAAGGTTGTTTTCCTATCTATATGGCTATATAATAGCCTATGTGAAATGTTTTCATATTATATAGAATAGAATATCTTTTGCTTGTGTTAAATCTGGTGCTCTGCTCACATTTGGTATCAGAACAACGTTAATAGAATTCTAATAAATCGGTAGGGGCAAATAGAGTGCTTTATCCCTATAGATGGTATTGTTCTTTTGTAGTAGTGATTCCCATATTTCATTCACATTTAAGATCTTTCGTTTTATCCCATTGAGTATAGAAGTTTTCACTTGGTTTAAGGACGTGGATATATTAGTTAGTGGAACATCGTAATGAATTAAGCATTGGAGAGATTTTATTGTGTGATCTATGCAGTGGAAGATTGATATTATTGATCAAATTCAATTTGGAAGACATATTCTATGATTCTTCTACGACCTTTTATACTCATTAATATTTAGTTAGTCTTGAGATCCACGTGCAACATATTGGTGCCTGGTTAATGGAATATGACATTATGTATTTCACACTTCAACACTGTCGATTCAATACAATTTCACAGCTACCTTTAGAGCTCGACCCCACCAAAATATCCACTCAATAGACCTACGTGATATTTCAAGCCCAATCCCTTCCACATCAGGTCGATGATCTGATCTACTTATCAGTCTCTACACTACTAATTTTTCTTTGATAGGATTCATATCAATACATTTATTATCCTTTTTTTAATTAGTGAGCACGTGGTGGTATTTGGATCTAGAGTCTGACCATGTGATTACTCACAAAGACATTGTCAAAGCCATCAACAGCTTCACTGAATCACATTCGGTTCAACACATCACCTTGGCCAAAGTTAGACATGTCCTCACTTGTTTGAAGGAACCCCAGCTCGGTTCACTTCAAATCTCATCGGTTTAAGCTTTTTGAGATTTACTGCATATATAGTTGCAGTTTTTTCCAGCAATCAATACCAGCCACTAACAGCGTGGATATTTTGAATCGGATGGTTAGTGCCTCAATAGACTATTATTATCATGGATGACTAATAAGAATTTAAGGTTTGAGAAATCAGTGGACAGAGAAGAGTAGGCATAAATATGCATCGAAGGAAATGTATTTCAATGTCCAAGATCGAGCTGAATTGTTACTTGACAACCTCCTTGTATTGATCCTCTATTTCCATGTGAACATCTTCACTAGTGTGGGTCAATTTTGTCTTTACCATATTAAGAGTCGCTAAAGTTTCATAGTTTTTGTTTATTGGGTTCAGTATGATTTGGGTCCACAATCGTCGGTACTAGTCTAAATAAGTTTTAAGTGGTTATTTTATAGTGTCTTTTAGTTTCAAGTAGTCGAATTTATTTCTAATTGATAGCTTTAGAAATTTATTTTTTGTTGATAGATAATAATTTGGAAAAAGGCTCCAAAGGACCAATTACAAAAAGGATATAAAATTAATTTCATGATGAAAATTAATATCTATAAAAAAACCAACAAAAAAATAAAAACAAGGAAGGATCAACGAGGCAAAATTGATCCATACAAAGCCTAGCCTGAACCAGCAGAAACAACTAGACAAAAACCACTAGTCAACACAAAGGCCACAAAAGAACCCTATTTATTCCTAGACCTGGTATGAGATCTTGGCCCAATTCCATCCACACCACCCACATAGCTATCATCCTCCTCAAAGAATGATATGAGAAATTGTCTCTTTTTACCTATAACACTTGCCACCAAACCTTGAAGGGTATCCACCCTATTCTCCAAATCTCCGATCTCCTCGTTCAACCTCTGCACTCCCCTAAGAAAATTCCTATTCTGAGATTTTACTTGGGTAACAAATTATTCCAAGGCTTCTAGTTTACTAGCCAAAAAAACAAAGACCGAATATTTCTCCCCTTCTTCCACCTTCTCACTAGCTAAATCCTATAAAGCCGACATTTCATTTAGCTCCTTCACAACCCTCTCCTTGATTTTTAAAAGTTTAGCATGATCATACAATGGGATGTAGTCTTCCCAATCACTACGCAGAAGCCCGCTGACCCCCTTCATAATTAGAATAGGTTTTCCATCTCTAACCAACAACATAATTAATTCTTGATGCAAAATCAGCTCTATTTTCTTCTCTTTAATTTTTTAATAGGGGCACTCAGAGAATTGAAAATATAAAATGGAATACTAATCTTCTTATTTCATCTGAAATGGTTTAGCAGCTTGAGATGATGAGAATGAAACTTCTTGTATCTACCATCCAGTGTAATATATTTCATAAGATGGAAACAAACCTCTGCCCACTAACCTGGTAAAGAGTTACGAGCAATTCCATCCTCCATAAAACAAATTCTTTCCTCATTTTCCAAGAAAATATGAACCTCTTCCTGAAGATGAGATCTATCCTTAAACACTTTGCTACCTTCACAATCCATTTTTGTTACATTACCAATTAAATATTTAGACACTAAAAAACTTACCCCTCTCATTGAAACCAAGACCCTTATTCCAAGATAGAGAAAACTCCCATGAAATAACATCATCTGAGCCCCTCAAACTTTGAATAAAAAAGGAAATACCACCCTCTTTGAACAGATCCCAAATAAAAGCATCCTGTTGCAGACAGGAAGAAGACGATGGCTCCACCCTAACCCTAGCACACCCCATCTTAAAATTCCTTCTAAAAAAGGGAAACAAATATGTACCAAAACTCTTAACCAGATGTTTTAAAAGCCCGCTACTACCCACGGCAGTCAGACTAATGATTTGAAAGTATAAATTCACTGGTGATGAATTTATTTCCCAGATCACAACACTCCCAAACTCAAGCACGAATCCTCCTTTCTACATAAATTTTGTCCTTTTTACTTTGCGGTAACCCTTCCTCATCCCGCCACCATTTTTTATGATTAGCTAAAATACCAAAATTTGCTAATGTGTCTGCACATTCATTTGCTTCCCGAAACACGTGCCCAAACATAATATCTTCAAAACTTGACATTATAGATTTTACATCCCTTATAATGGGATCTATATTAATATGATGTCTTACCTTACCATTCATAACATTTATAATATATTGGGAATCTCTTTCCACATAAATCTTTTTGATATGTAAGGACTTTGCCCAATGTAACCCAATTAACATAGGCATAGGCCTCTACATAGTTATTAGATTTATTACCAATGGCCTCACCATAAGCAACCACCATCTTACCAATTTCATTTCTAATAATTCCCCCAACCACTGCTAACCCCAAACTCCCCTTAGCAGCACCATCAAAATTTAACTTCAGCCACCCATCAGAAGGAGTAGACCATTTTGCACTTCTTCTCTCCATAATCTTAGCCATAGAAGAGTTCTTTACAATTATTCCTAAAGAAAGAATAATTTCCTACTCATGGTAAGGCAATCCCCCTTTCTCTTTAATCTTTACTATAGAAATATTATTTGTCAATGCTCCCAGAATATCACTTCCCACCCTAATAGGGTTTTTTTGTTTTTCTCTAAAAATTCTACTATTCCGTTCAAGCCAAATTCCCCACAAAAGATGAGGCAAAACCCAACTCCAGGCCTTAGACAAATTCAAAGAAACAAAAGGACTAACCCATTGTTCATACCAGTCAGTAAAAGTCTCCGGTAAGAACCACACTATTTGAAAAATTTCAAAATATGAGCCATAACTTTCTGGGAAAAAGGACAGTGCATAAAAAGATGTTGAACCGATTCATTATTATTTTTTCATAAAACACACCAATTTGGAATCATCATACCTCTTCTCTACAAATTATCAATAGTTAAAACCTTATTTTGAATAGCATGCCATAAAAACAAATTGAATTTAGGGGTTAGATCTTTATCCCAAAGATTTTTCCACACAACTTGTGGAGGAGGGAAATTTCTAGCAATAACATACCCTGACTTAATTGTGTATCTGTCATCCCTTGTCATAGACCAAAACATCTCATCCTCCCTCTGACCCACCAGAAATATGCAAACCTCTTAAATTTTGATTTAAAGTTCTTATGCTAGCCTTTTGAGCATCATCCATCCCTTCCCTATCCAAAAGTTTCCAAGTTCAGCCCCAGTTAGACTCCTCCCAGTAGTCTCTAATCCATACACCCACAGTCAACTAAAAGTGATCCACCATATCCCTTAAAGGATCTTGACTAGACAAGGGGGCCTCCAATAACCACCAATCTTCCCAAAACTTAATTTTTGACCCATTACCAAATAGCCATTTACGGCCTTTTAACAAAATATCCCTACATTTACCCAGACCATTCCAGAAAAATGATCCTTCAGGTAGCACATCATTAGAGACAAAAGTTACCTAATTATCCATTAAGTACTTTGACTTTAGAATTCTGACCCACAAACCTTGCTCATGCTCCAACCGCCACCCAATTTTGGCCATAAGAGCTAAATTCATAATTTTTATATCTTTCAACCCCAAACCCCCAACTCCCTTTGGAAGGGTAACTTTATCCCAAGCCACCAAAGGAAGTCTATCTTTAGATTTTTTTCCAGACCATAGAAACCTACATTGGATCTTCATAATAATGTGTTTAATATTTGTCATGCATTAGAAACATAGACATAATATAAACCACCATACTTTGGAGACAACTCTGCAACAATTGAAGCTTACCTGCTTGAGAAAGCAAGGTTCCTTTCCAAGTTGACAACTTCTTTTGAAACCTCAAAATAAGGGGATTCCAGCATTCCATCTACATTCTACCTCTAAACAAGTGACATTCCAAGATAAGTACATGGCAATTCCTGTATAGAACACGCCAAAATATCCTCAATTCTGGTTTTGATTTCCCTATCCACAATGAAAAACAAAATAGATCTTTTCCTAAAATTTATAAGTCGACCCATAACTTCCTCAAAATCATGCACAAATTATTTAAAAGCCAGAGCCTCCGTCTAGGTTGCATTTCCCAAAAGGAAATGTATCATCCATGAATTGTTGTAATATTATAGGATCAATACCATTAGAAATGATTAAACCGTGCAATTTGTGTTTCTATTTATAGTCCACACAAAGTCTACTCAAAGTTTCCACAACAATGATATAAAGGAAAGGAGAAAGGGGATCACCCTACCTCAGCCCCCTCCTCGAAGAAAAGAAAGCCTTTGCCTTCCTATTGACTAAAACAACAAATTTAGGAGTAGAAATGCATTCCATAATGATATTTATAAAATGCCAATGAAAACCCAATTTTCCCAAAATAATTTTTAGGAATTTCCATGAAATTCTGTCATAGCCTTTGTTCATGTCAATTTTAAGCATCATAATAGCCCTTTTAGAAACTTCAACCGAGTGAACCGCCTCATGAATAGTTATCACACTATCCATAATTTGTCTTCCTTCCACAAAAGCTCCTTGATTTTCTGAAATAAAGTGTTCCAACAATCCTTTTAATCTTGAAGATATAATATTTGTTATTATCTTATACACCATATTACATAGGATTATAGGATGATAATCTATACATTTTCTTCCCCCCTTGCACCTTAGGAACAAGAGCAATGAAAGTTGTATTAAATTCCTTCAATAATTTTCCACTTTCAAAAAAGTCCTAAACAACTTCTTCCACATCCTTATGAACAATATCCCAAAAGGATTGGAAAAACAAAGCAGGAAAACCATATGGGCCCGGAGATTTATCCCCATCAAGGTCAAAAAAAGGAGTTACAATTTCCTCAGAAGACGGGATTTTTATCAGCTCGATATTTTCCTAATGAGAAATAACAGTTTCAAAAAGATTTGCAATGTCACTTTCCTGACCCAAATTAGGATCCTTATCAGTTGAAATTAGATGAGAGAAAAATCTAACAAATTCCTGAGAAACTTCACCCCAATTACTTACCAACAAACCCCTCTCATCCTCAATTTCCCCAATAGAATTTCTGTTCTTATGCATGAAAGCAGAGAGATGAAAAAAGTTTGTATTCTTGTCTCCCTCCTTTAACCATTACACCCTAGAATTTTGTTTCCAATAGGCCTCCTCTTTGGCTTCCAAATTGTGATACTCAGATAATAGAGATTTCTCCTTATCTTTCAACTCTATAGTCAAACAAAAATACTCCACCTCTTCCTCCATCCTCTTCAAAGCTTCACTAATCTTAGATTTTTGAGAAAAAATGTTACCAAAATTCTCTTTATTCCAAACCTTCAACCTAGACTTTAAGAGTTTCAATTTTACCACAAGTTTAAACATCAGATTACCTCTAACCTTACTTTGCCAACTCATCCTTACCTCTTCCTCAAGACCAAGATGCTGAAGCCACATCTTAAAGAAGCTAAAAGGTCTTCCACCTACCTTATTGTTTAGTCCAGTTTGAAGGCTAATAGGACTATGATCTAAACTGATTCGAGGAAGAGCCCCCACATACCCAGCTGAAATTTTGAAACCAAGATAGATTTATAAAAAACCTATCCAAACTAATTTGAATCAAATCATCCCCTAATCTCTTGTTTGACCAAGTGAAGAGGGATCCTCTTAATTCAATATCCACCAAATTACAAGAAGTTATAAAGTCAGCAAAATCCTCCATACTATCAGTATAAACCCGTAACCCTCCTTTTTTATCTTCCATAAATAGAGGAGTATTAAAATCCCCACTAATTAACCAATTTAACTCATTATACTGATTACAAAAAAGACTAATATCAGCCCAAAGATTTCTTCTTCCCAACACCGAATTTGGAGCGTAAATATTAGAGCAAATCCACTCAGAACCATCTAGTTTCTCTTTAAACAAAATAGCAACATGATTATGTGAAAAAAACACCAACTTACCTTCTCTATCAGTAGGATTCCAGAAAGTCAGTATACCCCCTAAAGGCCCCCATCGACGACGGACTTTGAAACTCAGATCTAAAGAAAACTATATTCTTCACCTCCTTCATTTTATTAATAGACATCTTTGTTTCTTGAATTAAAATAATATCATTCTTATTCTTATTTCTAAAAGAGGGAAAAATATTTTCTTTATTAGGGTTATTTAACCCCCTTATATTCCATGAAATAACCATCATTTCAATTTATTTGGAGAAATACTCTTCTCAATGGAGCATTGTCTTCTTAAATCAATTTCCTTTGCTGTAGATTTCTCCCTCCTATCCCTATTTGTCGAATTTGCTTTTTTTGCTAGAATCTTCCCACAATTTGCTTTACCTTTGTCTTGTTTTTTAGAACTTCTTGTATTAAAACTTGTTTCTTCCCTTTCCATATTTGATTTTTCCAGATTGAATGAACAAGGGACTTATTCCATATAGACCATCATTTTCTCCTCCTGAGCATCCAACATACTTAAAAGGTGTTTTACTGGACTTTGTGGAACACTTATGCCCCCACTAAAATCTTGATCTTCCAAACCCAAATCTTCCTCATTCAACACCTCCTTTTGATACTGAGATTTTTCTCCTTCCTCTTGCAAATCCCTACCCTCCAATACATTTTCATTACTAATTTGAAGATCATTTTTTTCTTCACCTTCCTGTTCCTTTTCCTTATCTTCCAAGAAATGAAATTTGTTTAAAGAAATAAAATTCAAAGAACTATCTCCTTACATCCTAGATTCCTTTTCTTTTTTTTCATACATCTACTTCCCTTTCTTACCCTCCTTACACTGTCTTTTCTCATGTCCCATCCTCCTACATTTCTGAAAAAACAACAGGAGAAGCTTCATATTATACCTTTTGAATCCACTCACCAAACTTAGATTTAAGAAGAATTTCTTTTCTTAATAAGTTACCCACAGAAACAGTAACGCAAAAACAAGCATACATTAATCTTGTTCTTTCCCTTGTAATAGGATCAAAGACCACCAATAACCCTAATGCATTTGCTATAGCTATTAAAATTTCATTTTCCTAGAACTCCATAGGCAAACCCAGAAGCTTAACCCACACAGGAAACTCATCTAGTTTCTCCTTAAATGGATCAAAACTTGGAGTCCATTTTTGGATCAAAATACTTGATCTCCCCATAAACCATGGGCCACTACACAAAAAATATTTTTGCAGTCCTCCTAGTTTGAGAGGTTTATAATAAAAAACCCATTCACATATGATGCAATTTCAAGTGATCCCTTCAGATTCCACTTTATTTTTTCCCATTCATGAAACCATTCTACATTCATCCTTGATCCATAAAATTTACCAACCAAAGCATACTCCATCCTAGATCTAGCCTGATCTGCTAAACCATCTGGGATATAAGGACTAATCAACTCATCTTCTTCCTTAGCCATAATGTTTTTTTTCAGAGGATGATTCCCAACATCCTTTCTATGGCCCAAAATTTTGTTAGCCCACGAGATAGGTGAAGAAAACTTACCTTCTTCTTTTGTCGTACCTAGGACCCCTACCCGATGTCCCTTGATCTGTGGGTCACCTGTGTCCTGCAACACTTCCCACTCTCCCAATTTTTGAATCCTAAGGTCACATTAAATAAGGTCAATTATTGTGATTATTTTTTCCTAATAAGTCTATTTTATGTGTTCATTGTTATTTATTGTCAAAAGTTATTATTAACATTCAAGTATGTATCAAAATTTATTGAGTCAATTATTATATTGTTTAATGCCATAAAAGTTAAAAATGAGTCATCATCATTTTTCATGTCGAAATTATCATTTGTATCGTCAATAGAGTTAGTGTCATTATAAAAATAATTGTATCATCAAAATCAAGTATCGTTTCATTTAAAGTATAGTTGTTTTGTGAGTTGTCAAAAATTCTGAAAAATTAAAAAAATTGCCTTACGGACGCATTTTCGAGTGTTACCTGACATCCTGGTAACCATTGAGCCTCAATTCAAAATCTACGTTGAGTTAGCAGCACATCCACTAGAGGACGGAGGCAATAGAGGAAGGATGTCATTCAACGACCTCTCGTTAGTCACCCACAGATGAGGTCTATGAGATGCTTTGGTGACATATGTGTAGTGTGGTTTATATTTTCAATGCATTTCAGAGTTCATGTTTTTTCAATGTCCTGTGTGTTGAATAAACCCCCTTTCTAATTTTTTGGTGAAGATTCATATTTTCAGAAGACTTGATTTTGAGGAGTAGGAGAAGATTTTGAGGTAGACTCAAGGGATGGTTATCCAGCTAGTGTGAAGCTTGTGGATCTTGGAGATCTAGAATTTAGGCATCCAGGGAGGAAGGGAAAGTCCCACAGGAACCCAAAGAGGAAGGGAGCATTCCTGCATAATTCAGCTCGACACTACGCCTTTACGAGGGTAAAAAGATAATCTATGGAGTTTGTACGTGGTCTAAGTAGTGCTTTCAAGAGGTGGTTCATCTTCTTCGAATATGGTTCTTCGTCGTGTTCACATTAAGGGGTGAAGATTAGAGATTAATAATGTTCACACTAAGGGGGTGAATGTTGGGAATAAATCTTCTCCCAATATTTCTAGGTGAAGGGTTACTGAAAAAAATCTAAATATGAGGTTATAGCTTGTAAAACTTACAATTATCACTAATGTCAAAGGAAGGGTTCAATGAAGGAATATATTCTCTAAGGTTGGGATTGTTTCTCCTCACTTTCGGCTCTGCATTACCAATGGTTTTCTTCTAAAAAAATCTAAGACATAAATATTTGCTTTGTTTCCAAAGATCTGACATCAAATGTAACCCCAAGCTTTATCACCCAATTATTATCACTAATGAGTTTAAACACACATTTTCTTGTAAATATCAAATAATTTTGTAAAAATATTTATGAGATAACTTCATGATGCTTTCTTTTTCTATAATATTTTCTTGATAAATTGTAAGATAATGTAAAGAAAGACAAGAAACTGCAACAAAACAAATATGGGTATGTCTTGTTTATAAGGAACTCCTGAATATAATATATTGTGTAATTGATTGTGAGAATTAATTTGTACATAGTAGTGATTATATATATCACTACCATGTGTGTGTGTGTGGTTGGTTGATTCCTCCAAAAAATATTCCAGATATATGCCATTGTAATCATCAAAATCAACTGAGTTTCAGTGAGTCCAATAATTTTCTAGGTTTGAATGTCTTGGAGGTGATGAGATTCATGAACTCAGAAAAATTGTTTCATTATACAATGGAGGGTGGTCTTCATCAGTGAGCTTGAGTGTGGGGGCAATGTTTGAGTGCAATTGTATGCTCATCAAAGTGGCTACAAAAACTCGAGATTTTTTTTGAGTTTAGCACCGCCCTATGTAGTATGCTCTTGTATTTTACATTTATCAGGACCTTATACCACATACAACATCCATTTTGTTGTATGACATAATGTCAACTCATACACTAATAATAATAATATACTTTAGATTAAAAAAATAGATGGTGTAAATTGTAGATGTTGGGAATATGATCAAGATTTCTACACAATTATGCAAACCCTCGATAAATGGAGAGATTATTTATTACATAAATATTGTGTTGTGTATATATATCATAAAGTTTTATAGCTTATAAACATTCAAAACATGAAGTGGGTAATTTTTTTGTAGAGTTATTAATTTGTGTTGAATCAAATCAATAAAAATTCTAATAATATATTTGATGCATTGAGTAGGAGAAATATTTTGTCAATTGAAATATAGATAGAAGTCACATGATTTGATTCTATGATGAGTTTATATAAGGATGATGAAATTTTAAAAGAAGCATGACATGCATGTGCAAAACCAATAAATGTAAACAAAACACCTTGGTTGGATTATTTCATGAAAACATGATTTTTTTTCAAGGAAATACACTTATGGATCCCTAGAGGATCAGTGCATGTAAATTTGGTCAAACAAAAACATAATAGACTTATGTGAAATTTGTTGAGAACTTATTTTCACCTAAGATAATTTTCGATGTGTGTTTGAGTATGTATTACAATATACAGTATGTCAATTGGCTAAAATGAGATGTCAAAATGTAGGGGTATATCAACCATTTTACATTTCAAAGAATCCATGAGAAGACATAGGTATGGACTTATTTTTTGATTTTCCTAGGGAATAATAGGTTTTGGATTCTATTTGTTTGTATTGGATAGATTTTCAGAGATAACACATGATATAGCATGTAAGAAAACAAGTGGCGCAATAAAGATTACTAACGTATTTTTCAAAGAAATTATAAGGCTACAAGGTTTACTTGATAATATTTCTTCATATAAATATGTAGAGTTTTTTGGAAAGTTTTGGATAACATTATGGAACTATTTGGATGTAAAGTTACACTAAACAATTCAATGTGTCATCCATAGAAATAAGGATATAAAAATGTTGTAAATATAAGTTTGGGTAATATTCTAAGGTATTTAGTTAGAGATAAGCTAGGGACATAGGATTCAATACTAAAACAATAAATATACATGCCTATAAAAAGGTGAGGGACATGTTAAGCCTTTTTAACTGATCAAAATAATTTTGGTAAAAGAATAATATATGTGTATAATAATTTAGTGAATATAAGTATAAGAAAGGATAGAGTTTCAAATTGTGTATAATAGTAGGCCAATAGGGGTTGCAAAATCATGCAACATAAGAAGTGAGGAAGGTAAAACTGTAGAATGAAAAAATTGTATCACACACACACACACACACACACACACACACACACACACACACACACACACACACACACACACACGCGCGCCGCGCGCGCGCGCACGCACGCACACACACAGATAAATACATAACACACATATGCATAAATACGTATGTACACACACACACACACACACACACACACACACACACATATATGCATGCATGAATGTATGAAGTGTATGAACAAGTACATAATCAATTTGAGAAATTCAATAAACAATGTGTAGATTCTCAAAAGATAATACAATATCAATTTTAGGTTGGAGACATGGTCTTAACACATTTTAGGAAGGAATTATTTTCAAAAGGTAACCGTGTTAAATTAAAGTGGAAGAATATAAGATCAAGAAAAATATTGAGAAAATTTACATCCAATACATATGAGATTGAGTTACCAAAGGGTTTAAATGTTCCAAAAAAATTCACTGTGGCATATTTTTATCCTTATTATGAAAGAAAATTTACTAAAGAAAGTGTAAGTACACATTTATATTCAGTTGATTGGAGAACATAAATGCCATAGAAAGTGCATAAGGAATTAAAGATTTTAATTGATACAAGATTCAAGACGATGTGCAACATGAATTACAAGGAATAGTTATTTAACTGGAAAATCATATAAATTGAAGATGTGTCAAAGATTAGTGCAACTTTAAAAACAAGACATAGAACACCATTTATATAACTTTGCATAAGTAAAAGCTCATAGAACATTTTAGAGAGAGAGAGAGAGAGTATTAATATGTTTATTACATGTTTTACATACATGTGTGTGTACATACACATATAAGTACATACATATAATACAAAATGTGTGTGTGTGCGCGCGCGTGTGCATGTGCATGTGTTGTTAGAGTAGGTATTTACCTTAGCTCATGTTCACCTAGGTATATTATTTACCTTTATTGTATTTATCCTCACCCACTTATGTGTGTGGATATTTCTTTTTATTTATTTAGATATTAGGAGATATTATCTAGTTGTTAGGTATAGTTCTTTCCTTGATCTATGGTATTGACTAGTTCTTTCCTAGATCTATGGTATTGACTAGATCCTTGATGTCTAGTTCTCTCATAAATCTATGGACTTGACTAGTTCTTTCCATGATTTATGGCTTGATCTACGACCTTGACTGGTTCTTAGATTTTTATTCCTTGCCTATATAAGCAAGGCCCATTCTCATTGTATTTCATGGAGTTCCATAATAATATATGATATTGCTACTCATTTGTTTGCAAAGGTTTTGTGTAAAGTTATTCTGGAAAATTGCTTTCATCTTATTGATCGGTTCTATTGATGACAGGCATTCCACTTCTGGCTATCTTTTTTTTCTTGGTTCTTCTCCAGTTGCTTGGGCGTGCAAAAAGTAACAGGCTATTGCACTTTCATCTTCAGATGCAGAGTACAGGGCAGCAGTTACAACGAGTCAGCAGATTCTTTGGCTTCGCCAGTTATTGACAAAGTTTGGATTCCCACAAGATTCACCGACTATACTTTTGTGTGACAACCAAAGTGTAATTCACATTTCTCACAACCCAGTTGAGCACCAGCGGACCAAGCATATCGAGATACACATCCACTTCATTCAGCAGCACATTCAAGATGGAGTTCTTTGCTTGGAGTACCTTCCGACTCAGTAGCAGGTTGCAAACATCTTTACGAAGCCTTTTGCATCACCTCTCTACCTTGAGTTACGTGGAATTCTTGGGGTTTCAGAAGTTGTTCTTGGGGGGTGTTCGTGAGAACATCTTCCTTCTTATTCTTCTTCTTTCTCTTTCCTTATAGCAGGATTCTTCCTTCTTTTGGTTCGAGATTTCTTCATGGATATATTGTACATGAGTACCTCATCAAGCCTAGTTGTTGGGACTCATACTGTGGACATGCCACTTCTATTTTGGCCCCTAGCTTCACTTGAGGGGGGGGGTGTTAGAGTAGGTATTTACCTTAGCTCATGTTCACCTAGGTATATTATTTACCTTTATTGTATTTATCCTCACCCACTTATGTGTGTGGATAGTTTCTTTTATTTATTTAGATATTAGGAGATATTATCTAGTTGTTAGGTATAGTTCTTTCCTTGATCTATGGTATTGACTAGTTCTTTCCTAGATCTATGGTATTGACTAGATCCTTGATGTCTAGTTCTCTCATAAATCTATGGACTTGACTAGTTCTTTGATGACTAGTTCTTTCCATGATTTATGGCTTGATCTACGACCTTGACTGGTTCTTAGATTGTTATTCCTTGCCTATATAAGCAAGGCCCATTCTCATTGTATTTCATGGAGTTCCATAATAATATATGATATTGCTGCTCATTTGTTTGCAAAGGTTTTGTGTAAAGTTATTCTGGTGAATTATTTTCATCTTATTGATCGTTGTGTTTGATTAGCATCTGTGTTCTTGGCTTGGTACGATCTGGTTATTGTTCCTTTTATGTGTGTGTGTGTGTGTGTGTGTGTGTGAATATATTCTATGAGCTATTCCTTATGCTCAAGTAGTTTAAGAAATATTACAAAAATACAAACAACATGTAGATACAAAAATAATACAAGTTCAATTTTAGGTTGGAGACATGTTCTTAGCACATTTGAGGAAGAAAATATTTTCAAATGCTACTATGTAAGATGCTTATCAATCTAGTAAGTATAAATCCTAATAACTATTTTTGGGGGTTTTACTTTAATTGTGAAGCTCATGAACCATAGCTAAGCAATTCTACAGCAAGTAAGCAAGTTGTTAAAGAAAGTATTTATAGATAAGGGGGAAATAGTTGAATTACGGAAATAAGGAGAAGAAGATGTGTAATCCAGCCAATACTTTACAGATTTGGTCTCATACACATAGATAACAAACAAATAGATATCACAATACATAATTAAAGGAAAAGGAAAGTTTCTAATCTAAATCTTAGACAATACAAATTTTATCTAAAGATCTACACAAAAGTAAGAAGCAAATGCACCGTGGACACAAATTTCTCCATAAATCCACCTCTGTTTAATTGCTCAACTTTCAGAAAAGATATCAAGGGTTTCAGCACAAAGTCTGGTACTCAAGAATGCTAATTAACAATTTTTGATCCTTTAACCCGTAGGCATCTTCCTCTATTTATAGTGTATAGAGGGTAATTACAAATATAATCCTTTCACTGAATTGTCACATGATGGAAGCTATGAAAAAGGGAAGCAACTGGAATAGTATTCTTCCTAGAATTCCTCTTTGCATGACATGCATTATTTATAACTGAAAATAGAACCTTCTATTTTGCATGTCTGCCACCTATTTCCAAGTATTTGAATTCTTCCAGTAACTTTAACTAATGGATTTTATAGCCAATTACCTAAAGTTTTACAATTTTAATTGATTGTCTCAATTACTTTGTCAGAGAAAATAAGATAAAGAAGGAGAAAGAGGAGAATAAATTAGAAGAAAGCTGCAATGCTCTCATTCTTATTCTTCTTCCATACTTTGCATGTTGATCCAACATGTATTGCACTTCTGATTCATTCACTTTATAAATGAATGATCTGAATGATATCTCTTCCTTGAATCTGAGATGCTTTTTTCTCCCATATGTTTTTGAATCCTTTCCTTTGATTCTCACCAAACTAGATCTAGAAGCAATTGACTGAGATTTACTTACGGGTGCTACATCTAGCCCATCTTCCCTCTTATCCTTGAATCTTTTGTAGTTCTTCTCCTGTACATGCACCAATGCAATATTTTTAGTAAATAATTCATACAAAATTCATCACCCTTCATCGTTCCTGAATCAACCTTTGTTTGAGATCTTCTTTTTTATTTATGTCAGAAGACCTTGCAAATATAAGAGTTGGATCTATTTGTGCAGAACCTGCAATTTCTCCTTCTGATTTTGAAGATATATTCAATGTATTTGACATTTATTTTGACTTCTTTTCACCAATATGAGCACCAATGAAGTATTATTGAAAATAATTCAGACAAACATGGAATCCATGGCATGAATGCTTAATTCCTTCACCAAAATCTGATTATAAAGCCTGCTTCCCTTTATTTTTAGAATTTTTTTGCATGCCAAGCAAGCTAAAAATATTATTTAATTCCCATGTGAACTCAGATCAACATGCAAATAGTGAAAAATAATAAAAAGGAAGCCTTTCCAACCCTAGACCACCAAAACTAGATGCTTCCTGACAATTAAATAAAAAAATAAAAAATTAGCTTTTAGGCATTTAACTATGCTAGAATGGGTCACACTTTTTGGCTAGAAGTCATATTAAAAATAAGAAGGAAAGGAAGTGGGAATTTTTATTGTTCTAGGCAACTCCAAAATTCCCATCTTTCACTTAAGTGATTTAACTTTAATGATGGGAAAAAACAACCTTCTAAGAAGGCTCCAAATTCCCACCTTCCTTCCACCACCAAAATTACCATTGACACTTAAGTTATTTAACTTTAATGATGGAAAAAAAAAACCTTCCAAGAAGGCTCCAAATTCCCACCTTCCTTCCACCACCAAAATTCCCATTGGAATTTAAAATCCCTCCCAAAAAATGTGACTTGCATGGAAGAAATCTTCTTCCCAAAAAGTGTGACTTGCATTAATAAATTGCTCTTCCCAAAAAGTTTGAGTTGCCTGACTTATGCTTTTAAAGTTGAGCGAAAACTCATGAAGAGAATTTTATTTCCATTTTTGGATTTTTAGTGAATAAAATTTTCCATTTTTGGAAAGGGTTCAGGAAGATGTAGTAGAAAAAACTTGCAAGTACCATAACTTTCACTCAGTGGCTCCGTTTTCTCTAAAAGTGCATATTTTATCGAGCTTTATGTATTGATGGCAATATTTTCCTTATTTTCATAAAATCCATTTTTGCACCTTTTTGGACCAATCAACTTCTTGAAATCTCCTAAAAGAATCATGATCTCTGATCACCTTTAAATGGATTAGTAATTAAAAATACTGGATAAATTTTCAAAACCCTAGGCCTGTGGAAATTTTTAGCAGGAAGAATGAATAGGCTATGAGAATTTCCAGTGAAAACTAACCAAAACAAAGACAAAAATAAAAAAAAAGAAGTTGTGGGAAATTGCTCAAAAAAATTCTCCAATTAGCTAATCTACAAAAATTATTCTCCCCGCGTGAATGTTCTATGGTAATAACGAGGGGGTGAAGTGTCTTATATAACCTAAATCATCCAATTTTTACTCAATCTATTTTTAAAAGAACTTTATTTATTTAATAAATAAATAAATAAAATGCATGCAGACAAAGTCTAGCGAAGGAATAAAGTGAGCTTTGACATGTGGGTATTTGTTGAATTTGGATTTTATAACTCTCTGGGGATACTCTAGAGCAATGAAAACAATTGCAGGAAAAATAAACACAAAACGAACCCATTACTTTGAAAATAACTTAATTTTTAAAAAGGGGTAGTCCCAGATTTCAGGGTGAAATCTCAGGGACACCAGTTGCCTCTGTCTGTAAACATCTTTACCTCTATCAAAATAAAAGGAGTGAATATGAGATCCCAACATCACTAGTTTCATGTCTTGTCTATTGGGTTCAGAGTCATGCCACATAAACAAAACAAAACAAAACAAAAAGAAGAGAAAAGAAAACAATCAAAAGTTTTATTTATATTCAAAAAGGTTTTACCCTGTCTCTCAATTTCTAAACAACCTCATATGATTCATGTTGAAAGGAAGTGGTAACTCAATTCCATCTGGGTAGGAAAGGATGAAGCTATCTATTATGGCAGTTATTTTGATCATGAAGGGCCCTTTCAAGAGTGAATCTAGATTTTCCATACATGCCCTTCAGTTCTTGCCACTTGTCCAACTAGAGTACCCAATATCTGATCTCAAAATTTCTTTCTCTGGCCTTCTTGTCGAATGCCTTGGGCAATTATTGAGAGGGGGATCAACTTCAACTTGTGGTGGCTCATCATTTCTGAGGAAGAACTATCACCATATTATTTGTTCTTCTTCATGCACTCCCAATGAGGATCATCAAGGCACACATGCTTGTCAATCAACGTGTCTCCACATTAAGGAAACTAAACCCTTAAGGGCATTGTTACCTTTAAGTTGGATTACTCCACTACTTTCATCATAATATGGGTCAATTTCATCTATGGTTGTTTGTCATGATGGTGATTTACTATCTTAAACATACAAACTACCAAAGTTTTCTTACTCAAGACATGCAGATGTTTGTTTGTCATCATTCAAAATCCTTTCCACTATTCAACATTATCAAGGACATTGGGGTGGTAGACCATCTCCACTTTATACTTTCCTTGTCTGAATATGGATGGTGGTCTATCTAGATTCAATAGTGCAGTTGTGATAGTCAAAGAGTCTTCCTTGGAATACTGATTTATTGGAATGATGTCAATAGAGAAGGATATAAAATTGAGTGTGGTAGAAATCACTTTATCTCTGAAATTCTACATATTATCTCCTTTGAATTGATTTCACCCTCGAACCTTGCTTTACTATAAGTTCAACATCTCCTTTGGGATTTGAGGAGTTTAACTCCTTTATTTTTAGATTTATCCATTCCTAGAAGCAATGCTTCATACTCCATTGTATGATTGGTGTTCTCGAACATCAGCTTGTGGGAGTATGGGAATATCTCATGATCTAGATATATTAATAGAACGTTGAAATCTTATAATCCAAAAGAACAAAAATTTCCTTTAAAATCCAGCTTCCAAAATTTTTCCTCTTCTTCTACTAACTCTAGATTTGGTTGAATTTATTTCTTCTAGAACATGTCTATCCATTTCCAAGAAGTATACACTGTGGTCAGACCACTGAAAAAAAATCGAGTATCTAGGATCTTCATATTTTGCAATAGTGTATGTGGAATTATTTTCTAGATTATTCCTTTGATAGGAATATGGGCACATGACTAATCCATCTTTACTTCTCCTCCCAGCTCTTTGTAGAAGTTTTTTGCTTAGAAACATCCCGTAGGAGACATGAACTATATGTAACTAATATTTTCATCTTTAATCTTTTGTCAAGAAAAGCTACTAGAAGTGGCTTGTGCATCTTTGATTTGTCCGATTAAAGGGACTTGTCTCTTCCATGGAATAACACCTTTTTATGGTCTTTATCAAGGTAGGTCCAAGAGCATCTATAACTTTAGTTGACATGACATTGTTAGAAGCACCTGAATCTAGAATGTAGTTGTTTAACTTGAAACCATTAAGCAATAAGGAGACATAAAAAGATTCCACTATTTCAGAAGATGACAAGGGTTTAAAATTGCAACATTTATTCTAGGGAGGAGTATATTTGGTCTTAGGAAAAAGGCCTTTTGATGTATTGGATTGTCCTAGTGATTATAAATATTTTACTAGCCTATATAGTAACTGCTCAGGAAAGGCTCTCAAGTATTCATCTTCTGACATTTGAACTCTGGTTTTCTTGACATGATCAATAATGTCAAAAGAAGGAATAGATTCAAATACCTGAGCTACTTTCTATGGTTGAGACAAAGAACTCACGTTCTTATTTTTGGGATCTAAAGAAGAAGGTAAAGGGCTACCCCTTCTTTTTTCATCACCTAACGCCTCATCTTGGGGAGTTTGTGATCTTGTAAGTACTACATATCTATGACCATGATCATCTTCAAGAATCTCTTCATAGTAATGTTACAAATTTGTAGTTTAGGTAATTAATGTTGAATTCACCAGTGGGACCTACAAAATCATCATTCTCAAAGATGATCAGTGTCACCTTCTTGGTCTTCTTCATTCATCTCCATGTTGTTTCTGGGAGTAACTCCAATTGCTAATATTTGGGAACCAACAATGTGGTTCTGATTTTTGTTATTCAAATTCCGAGCAGGGGAAGTGTTGTTTCTGTGAGCCATTTGAGCCATTTGTTTCTTCATCTGTGACATCTCATTCACTAACTTTTTCAATAGTGTATTCGGAAGTAGTAGCATAGGAGGAACTTTCAGCTCTATAAGTGTTGTTCTTTATCTTTCCAGCCATGATGAGGTCCTCTTCAATTTCAACCACCATGTTTTGAGATGCTAATAAGTCAGTAGGACGTCTCTTTGCAGTTGATAGCTTACTTCATGAATTAAAGCATTGATGAAGAATACCTTTTGATTCTCATCATTCAGAGAAGCAGAAGCCAAAAATTTGTAAAGTAATCTTTAGAATTTTGTTCAATAAAATCTCGCATGTTCTCTTGTTTCTCCTTCTTTAGCAAGAGTTGAGTTGAGTTATCAATGTACTAGAATCTTTAGCTAGCTTGAATATTTTCAGGAATGCATCTCTCATTGTAGCCCATTTGGTTATGGTACCATGAGCTAACTAGTAGAACCATTCTCTAGCCAAGTCATGCATAGTCTCTATGAAGAGTCTGATAGATACGTCTTCATCTTTGACTATAAGCACTCCACGGGATTTAAAGAATGCAACCAAGTGGTCATCTGGATTTTTCTTTCCATCTCCAATTAATTTTGAAAATTATTTCTCATCCCTTTAGGTAGATCATGCATAGGAGGAATCAGATTCAAAGGTCCAAACGCTGCACCCCATGGAATAGGTGTTGCATTCACAAGTGGTTGATTCTGCAACATGAAAGGAACATGTCTTCTTCAAGAATAGACTTGGTGAATAATCCTAGATGCTGGATTGTGTTGGAAACAATCCAGATCTAGAGGATTTTACACTCTACTTCCTGGTGAAAGAATGGATCTGTGGCTTCTAAATTTAGGAGGATGATTGAAATTGAAATGACTCCTACAATCTATAAAAATGATCAGTCCTTCCTTGAGCTCTGTTAGATCTGCATGAATGGATGTTCTAGCGGATTGAACTTATAATATAAAAGGGAACTTAACAAGAGAAATCTTTGGTCTCCTAATTTGTGTTGTTCCCAAGTGGAGTCACCAAAAAATCTTAACTAGATTTTCTGCATGGCTAAAACCCTAGGCATTCATGAGATAAATCTACCTCATTTACCGGTGAGGCTCCTATGTAAGATTTCTGTCAATTATGTATGAATCCTAATAACTATCTGTGGGTTTTACTTTAATTACAAATCTCATGAACCATAGCTAAGCAATTCTGCAGCAAGTAAGCAACTGTAAAGAAATATTTGCAGAAGGGGGGAATATAATAGAATTTGTGAAAGAAGGAAAGAAGATGTGTAATTCAACCAATAGTTTACAGAGTTGGTTTCATACACATAGATAAATAAAGCAAGTAGATCTCACATATATTCAGAAGTAAAGGAAAAGAAAAGCTTCTAATCTAAATCTCAGATAACACAAAGTTTATCTAAAGATCCACATAGAAGTAAGAAGCAAATGCACCATTGAACACAAAGTTCTCCAGAAATTGACCTTTATTCAATTCCTCAGCTTTCAGAAAATGACATCAAGGGTTGCAACACAAATTCTGGAACTCAAGAAGGCTGATTAACAAATTTTGATCCTTTAACCCGTATAGGCTCTTCCTCTATTTATAGTGTATAGAGGGAAATTATAAATAGGAAGCTTTCAATGAATTGCCACATGTGGAAGCTATGAAAAGGGGAAGCAACTGTCAGTATTCTTCCTTGAATTCCTCTTTTTATGACATGCATGATTTATACCTGAAAATAGAACCTTCTATTTTGCATGTCTGCCACCTATTTCTAAGTAATTGACTTCTTCCAGTAACTTGAAGTAATGGATTTTATAGCCAATTACCTAAGTTTTACAATTTTAATTGATTTTTCAATTGACTTTGTCATAGAAAATAAGAGAAAGAAGAAGAAAGAGGAGAAGAAATTAGAAGAAAGTTGCAACTCTCTCAGTCTTGTTCTTCTTCCATACTTTGCATGTTGATCCAACCTGTATTGCACTTCTGCTTCATTCAAATTTAGCAATGAATGATCTGAATGATATCTATTCCTTGAATGTGAGATGTTTTTTTCTCCCATATGTTGTTGAATCCTTTCCTTTGATTCTCACCAAACTGGATCTGGAAGCAGCTGACTGAGATTTACTTATGGGTGCTGCCTCTGACATGTCTTCCCTCTTATCCTTGAAGCTTTTGTAGCATTTTTCTCTAGTACGTGCACCAGTACAATGTTTACCAATTCAGACAAAAACAATTAAGAAAAAAATTATCACACTTCATTGTGCTAAATTGAATCAACATTTGTGGGAGCACATGAGATATTCTTTTTTTATTTCTACCAGAAGACCATGAGGAAATATGAGAGTTAGATCTATTTGTGCAGAACCTACAATTTCTTCCTTCTGATTCTGAAGATATATTCAATGTATCCGACATTGAATTTGAATTTTTTCACAAATATGAGCACCAATGAAGTATTCTTACAAATAATTTAGACAAACATGAATCCATGGCATGAATATCTAATTTCTTCACCAAGATCTGATTATAAAGTCTGCTGCCCTCTATTTTTAGACTTTCCTTGCATGCCAAGCAAGATAAAAATATTATTTGATTCCCCTGTGCACTCACATCAACATGTAGATAGCTAGAATAATAAAAAGGAAGCCTTTCTAACCCTAGGCACCAAAACTGGATGTTTCCTGATGATTAATTAAAAAAAGTCAGCTTTTAGGCATTTAGCTATGCCAGAATGGGTCACACTTTTTGGCTAGAAGTCATGTTAAAAAGAAGAAGGCAAGGAAGTGGGAATTTTTACCCTTCTAGGCAGCTCCCCAAAATTCCATCTTTCACTTAAGTGATTTAACTTTAATGATGGGAAAAAACAACCTTCCAGGAAGGCTCCAAATTCCCACCTTCCTTCCACCACCAAAATTCCCATTGGCACTTAAGTGATTTGACTTTATAATGGGAAAAAACAACCTTCCAGGAAGGCTCCAAATTCCCACCTTCCTTCCACCACCAAAATTCCCATTGGCACTTAAGTGGCTTGACTTAAATGATCCAAAAAATGTGACCTTCCATGGAAGCTCTAAATTCCCAGCTTCTTGCTACCTGCCAAAAGTCCCATTTTGCACCTTAAGTGAAACTTATAATCATGGGAAATTTTAACCTTCCAGGAAAGACTTTGAAAATTGCACTGGAAACACTTCTGATTCTTTCATGAAGAAGTCATATTTCCCAAAAATGCGACTTGCATGAAGAAAGCTTCTTTCCAAAAGTGCGAGCAACATTTTATTTCCAAAAAGTGTGACTTGGACTTCTACTTTTAAAGTTGAAGAAAACTCATCAATTTTTCGTGAAGAAAACACAAACAGAATAAAATTTTCCATTTTTGGAAAGGGTCCAAGAAGATGTAGTAGCAAAAACTTACAAGTGTACCATAAGTTTCACTCTGTGGCTCTGTTTTAGGTGTCATTTTCTCTAAAAGTGCATATTTTCTCGAGCTCTATGCATTGATGGAAATATTTTTCTTATTTTCATAAAATCCATTTTTACACCTTTTTGGACCAAGCAACTTCTTGCAATCTCCTAAAAGAATCATGAGCTCTGATCACCTTTAGATGGATTAGTAATTAAAAATACTGGATAAATTTTCAAAACCCTAGGCCTGGGGAAAGGTCTAGTAGGAAGAATGAATAGGCTATTGGAATTTTCAGAGAAAACAAACCAAAACATAAAAAAAAATAAAAACAAAACAACAAAAGAAGTTGCGGGTCAAATGCTCAAAAAATTTCTCCAATTAGCTAATCTGCAAAAATTCTTCCCCTCGAGTGAATGTTATATGGTAATAATGATGGGGTGAAGTCATTTATATAAACTAAATCCTCCAATTTTAGCTCAATCTATTTTTAAAAGAACTTTATTTATTTAATAAATAAATAAATAAAATTCTCTATAGACAAAACCTATGGTGAAGGGATAGAGTGAGCTTTGGCATGTGGGTACTTGGGGAATTTGTCTTTTATAACTCTCTGGGGATAACCTTAGAGCAATGCAAACAATTGCAGGAAAAACAAACACAAAATGACATGTTACTTTGAAAAGAATATATATATTTTTAAAGGGGTAGTCCCAGATTTCAGGGTGAAATCTCGGGGACACCAGTTGGATCCGTTTGTAGACATCTTTACCTATATCAAAATGAAAGGAGTGAATATGATATCCTAACATATGTGGTTTCATGTATTGTCTATTGGGTTCAAATTTAGGCCACACAAACAAAACAAAACAAAAATAAGAGAAAAGAAAAAAATAAAAGTTTTATTTATATTCAAACAGGTTTTACCCTGTCTCTCAGTTTTTGAAAAACCTCATATGATGCCTATTAAAAGGCAGTGGTAACTCAATTCCATCCGAGTAGGCTAGGATGAAGTTATATATTCTTATAGTTATTTTGATCATGAAGGGCTTTGCAGAGTGAATCTAATTTTCCATGCATGCCCTTCGGTTCTTGTCTCTTGTCCCACCCGAGTACCCAATTTCTGATCTCAAAATTCCTTTCTTTAGCCTTCTTGTCAAATGCCTTGGGAAAGTATTCATTAAATTCATCTTTTGGTGGCTCATCCTTTCTTCTCTCTGTGGTGAGTAAGTCTTCATCAAATTCTTTCATGTACTCAAATTTACCAACTACATTTCTTTAGGAAGAAATATCACCATATTCTTTGTTCTTCTTCATGAACCGATCATGTTTGTCGAAAGTATCCGCACCAAGGAAACTAAACCCTTAGGGGCATTTTGTTACCTTTAAGTTGGATTAATCCACTATTTTCATCATAATCTAGGTCAAGTTTCATCTATGGTTATTTTTCATGGTGGTGATTTACTATCTTCAACATACAACCTACTAAAGCTATCTTGCTCTAGACATACAAATGTTTGTATATCGTCATTAGAAAGTTTTCCACTGTTAAACATTATTAAGGACTTTAGGGTGCAATAAACCATCTCGAACTTTATAGTTCCCTTGTCTAAATATGGATGGTGGTCTATCCAAATTCAATAATGTAGCTGTGATTGTCAAAGAGTATTCCCTGGAATTACCAATTTATTGGAATGAAGTCAATAGAGAAAGGCTAAAAAATTGCGTGTAGAAGAAAGCACTCTATCTCTTTAATTCTTCATATCATTTCCTTTGACTTGAATTTCATCCTCAAACCTGCTTTACTATAATTTCAACATCTCCTTGGGATTTGAATAGTTTAACTCATTTATTTTTCGATTGTTATATTCCTAGCAAGCAATCCTTCATACTCCTTCTGTATGATTGGTGTTCTCAAACATCAATTTATGAGAGTATGAGAATATCTCATGATTTGAGAGATATTAATAGAATCCCGATGGCTCCTAATCCAAAATAACAACAATTACCTTTAAAATCCATGCTTCCAAAAATTTTTCCTCTTCTTCTACTAACTCTGGCTCTGGTTGAAGTTTTAGGCTCTGGAATGTCTTTATCCATTTCCAAGAAGTATACACCGTATGTCAGACCCCTGAAAAAAAAATCTGAGATCTAGGATCTTCAGATTTTGTAACAATGTACTTGGACTTATTTTCTGGCTTCAGCTTCTGGCTTATTCCTTTGATAGGAATATGGGCACATGACCAATCCATCTTTACTTCTCCTCCTAAGTTCTTTGTAAAAAATTTTGCTCTTAGCAACATTCCATTGTGAGGAGACCATAATATCTGCAACTAAGATTGTCATCTTTAATATTTTGTCAAGAAAAGATGTACAGAATAGCTTGTGCATCTTTGATTTTTCCAATTAAAGGGACTTGTCTCTCCATGGAATAACACCTTCCTACGGTCTTTTTCAAGGTAAGTCCTAAGAGAATCTAAAAATTTATTTGGCATACATTATCAGAAGCACCTGAATCTAGAATGCAGTTTCTTAACTTGAAACCATTAAGCAATAAGGAGACATAAAAAGGTTCGACTCTTTCAGAAGATGATGAGGATTTAACAATTGTAGCATAGTTTTCTGGGGAGGAGTATCTTTGAGCTTAGGAAAAAGGCCCTTTGATGCATTAGATTGTCTTGGTGATTGCACATATTTGACTAGCCTATTTAACTGTCTCAGGAAAGGTTCTTAAGTATTCAGCTTCTAACATTTGAACTCTCAGTTTTCTTAACATGATCAATAATGTCAAAAGAAGGATAGATTCAGATACCTGAGCTGATTTATATGGTTGAGATAAAGAACTCACATTCTTATCATCTGGGATCTAAGGAAGAAGGTAAAGGGATGCCCCTTCTTTGTTCATCAGCTAATGCCTCAGCTTGGTGAGTTTTTGATCTTGTAAATACTACATATGTATGACCATGATCATCTTCATGAAGCTTCTCATCATCATGTTGAGATTTGTAGTTTAGGTAATTAATGTTGGAGTCAGCAGCAAGACCTACAAAATCATCATTCTCGAGCTTATTAGTGTTAACTTCCTGGTCTTCTTCATTCATCTCCACGTTATTTCTAGGAGCAACTTCAATTGCTAATCTTTTGGAACCAGCAATGCGGTTCTCATTTGTTGTTGTTGAAATTCTGAGTAGGGGCAGTGTTGTTTCCCTGAGCCATTTGAGCCATTTGTTTCTTCATCTACTGATCATCTCATTCACTAAATTTTGCTCAATAGTGAATCGGAAGCTAGTAGCAGATGATGAAATTTCAGCTCTAGAAGTTTTGTTCTTTATCTTTTCCAGCCATGATGAGGTCATCTTGAATTTCAACTACCATGTTTTGAGGCTACTAACAAGTTAGCAGGATGTGTTCTTCGACAGTTGATAGATTACTTTAGGAAGTAAAGTATTGATGAAGAATATTTTTTGATTTTCATCATTTAGAGAAGAAGAAGCTAGAAATTTTGTAAAGTAATCTTTGGAATTTTGTAATAAAATCCCACATGTGCTCATGTGGCTCCTTCTTCAACTGAGTCAGTTGAGTTATCAATGTACTGTAATCTTCAGCTACCTTGAAATCTTTTTAGGAATGCATCTCTCATAGTATCCCAGTTGGTTATGGTACTAGGAGTCTAACCGGTAGAACCATTCTCCAGCCAAGTCATGTAGAGTTTTTATGAAGAGTTCTGATAGATACGTCTTCATGTTTGATTGTACAAGCACTACATAGGATATAAAGAATGAAACCAAGTGGTCATCTGGATTTTTCTTTCCATCTCCAAATAATTTTGGAAAATTATTTCTCATCCCTTTAGGTAGATCATGCATAGGAGGAGTTCAGATTCAAAGGTCCAAAGGTTGCACCCCATGGAACAGGTGTTGCAGGGGCAAGTGGCTGATTTTTCATCATGAAAGGATCACACCTTATTTAAGAAGAGATTTGGTGAATAATCCCATAGTTGCTAGATTGTTTCTAGACACGATCCAGATCTGGAGTAGTTTGCACTCTTCTTCTCTGGTGAAATACTGGATCTGTAGACTTCTAAGTTGAGGAGGATAATTGAAAATTGAATTGCTCCTACAATCTATAAAAAATGATCATTCCTTCCTTGAGCTCTGCTAGACCACATGAATGGATGTTCTGCCAGATTGAAATTATAATATAAAAGGGAACTAGTAAGAAAAATATTTGGTTTGCTAATTTGTGTTGTTCCCCAACGAAGATTCGCCAAAAACTATTGGCTAGATTTTCTACATAGCTAAAAACCTAGGCAGTCATGAGATAAATATCCCTCATTTACCGACGAGGCTCCCGTTTAATATATTCTATTAATTATGGTAAGTATAAATCCTAGTAACTATATGTGGGAGTTTTACTTTAACTAACGAAGATCTCATAAACCATAGCTAAGCAATTCTACAGCAAGTAAGTAGCTGTAAAGAAATATTTACAGATGGGGGAATAGTTGAAATATGGGAAAGAAGGAGAAGAAGATGTGTAATCCAACCAATAGTTTACATGAGTTGGTCTCATACACATAGATAAAACAAATAAGTAGATCTCACAATATTCAGAAGTAAAGGAAAAGAAAAGCTTCTAATATAAATCTCAGATAACACAAAGTTTATCTAAAGATCCTTACAGATAGTAATTGATCAGCAAATTCACCGTAAACACAAAGTTCTCCGAAAAATCCACCTTTTATTCAATTCCCAAGCCTTCGCAGCAATCACACCAAGGGTTCCAGCACAAAGTCTGAGAACTCGAGAATGCTCAAATTAACAAATTGAGCATGGAAAAAATAGTAGGCTCTTTGTAACAAGTAAAACACGAGTCCAATGAGAGTGGTAGTATGTACAAATAGGCCATGATTTGCGAAGTGAATTACAACATGTGGAAGCCATTAAAAAGGGAACTCTCACAGTATGGAAATATTGAACAAAAAATGTCCTCTGTTTCATCAAATCCACGATTTATAACTGATATTAGACACATTCTATTGTGCATGTATTAACATTTTTTTGTAACAGGTGGCTAGTAGTTCTTCTAGCATCGAAAATTGGAGTACATATGCCTTCATCCACTCAGCTAAACAAAACAAGTTCACATCCAAGAAGGTTACAAGATTTAGTATGATGTACATTCCAATTCATTTGCCTCCTAGACGCACATATGACTAAAGAACAACATGCTATTGCAGGTCCTACTTCATTCAGTTTTGGGATGATTTATCTAAATGATATCTACTGACTTTGAATGCTTCCACTAACTACTTTCGCCCAACTTTCACTATTTAGTATTGATGATGAAAATCCAGGGAGTTCTTCACCAAACTGGGTCTGGATAGCAGCTGACCTAAGATGTCACTTGTGGAGTGCTAGCTACTGACCTGGCATTCCATAGAGTTGATCCTTGACGAAAATCTAAATGATATATACTAGAAAACTAGCATTAGTGCAATCATGTACATACGAAAATTGAAGACAAAGTTGAATCACCCTTGAACTTTCATGAATACAACCTTATGTTTAAGATGTTATTATCTAATTTCTCCTAGAAGACCTTGCAAAAATGAGCAGTTGGATACTATTTCTTTAGAACATGCAATTATATCCTTCTGATTTTGAATAATATATTGTATGGATCAGTTATTATGTGGTTTTGTACCCAAGGGTCTTTTGATCAACACTGACGTTTTCGCATTTGGAACCTCTACTCCTGTACCTATTTCTTGGCAACCTAGTTGAGGGTATCAAGTGGTCATGAAGGAGGTAATAGGGAGGCACGGTAGAGCAAGTCTAGGGTGATGCCACAGCCTTGACTGCTCTCTACCATTAGTACTTTGCCAAGTATGCCCAAGAAAGTTCTTGATATTACCTTTATTCAGGCTATGCACTCATGGAGGTTAATGTGCAGATAGCCAAACTAACAAAGAGAAATCATTAGTAACCCTAGTAGCCAAAAATAAGGTGCTTCCCAACAATATACCCCAACCAAAGATCAACTTTTCGCATGTCACAACAATGTCACGAATGAGATACACTATTCGAGAAAGAATTCATGGTACACACCAATAATCAAAGGAGAGTAAATAGATTAACGGATGAGAACTCAACCAGGAAGCTGAAATACACTTGCCTTACCTTTCCAAAAAAATGGATGTGTTACCCCTCGTCACCATGGATGGGCCCAAATCTACCTTCCAAGAAGAACCCAAATGATACAAGCCTAAAAGAAGAGGATACCAAAACTGCACGCATGCGTGAGTCAACTTAAGTGAGGTACACAAAAAATGATAGGAAGAGAGCTCAGAGCAGGGTGCTAGGGACATGTCTCCAAGAAGAGGACCTTGGGTTCAGGTCCAAAATTGCTTATGGTAGGTAATTAGGTGGGTATTACTTTACATGGTGACGAACAAATAGAACCTAAGTCAAGTCTAAATAACCTAGAAAATTGCATAAGGTCCTTCCACCATCGAGAAATAATCGACCGAACAAGCAAGCCTCATTTAAGGGTATAATGATAGGAAATAAAACCTTCTAGGATCAAGCTCCGAATTCACACCTATAGGTCCACCACCATAGCATTAGGTCTATTAGGAACCTGGTAAAATGTCATAAGGCGTTATCCAAGAAATGGTAAACCGATGCATAGCAGAAAGCTTCTTCCCAAATAGTGCAACTAAATAACATGGTAAGAAGGACTAGGTCGAGTCCCAAATAGCCTATGACTTGAAAAGACTTCTACTTTTAAGGTTTGCGAGAAAACTCATCAGCAAAATGTTGTAAGTTGTGAATGGCTCTATTCTCAATGAGCGATGACCCTAACCCTAAAGCGGCAAACTTTTCCCTTTGTGGAAGTGTTTGCTCATGGAAGATGTTGTAACCAAAAGTGGCAAGTACCATAGAGCTTGCTCACTAGCTGATGGAACTCAGAAACGACAGCCTTGGTGTTTCAGGGTTCTCTCTAATGTCAGTCGCCCTATTTGCAGCGATCTCCCCTATGTCAAACCGTGTTGTGCAGGGTTTTGGGGGAGTCTTTGTGCCTCAGCCTCAGCCTTTCGGCCCCAGCCTCTCTGGCCCACGGCATGCCTCTTGGTGTAGTCTCGGGAAACGAGGAGGCCCCTGATCTCTTAGGCACCTTTCGACATGGGAATTAGGAATTAAAACAAAGCTTTATAGCAGTTGTTCAGATCTTCTGCCCGGAACCCTAGTGAAACCAATGCCTTTTGCAGGAAGAAATCCCCTGCTATTTGTTTTGGCATAGATGTTCTTAAATCTGAGGCTTACTTGAAGCAAAACGGATTTATTTACAGATTCAACAATTTTTGCCCGAGAAAAGTCAGCCTCTGCATGATTGAATTTCGACTCATTGGAGGCCTTTCATGTCAGGTAACGGATCTTGAAACATTCTACCCTACAACTAGAGTGAATGTTCTTCATTGTAATAATGATTTGTTGAAGTGCTCTGACAAAGATCTGATTTTTGGAAAAGTTTGGGATATTCAATCCCACTTTTTACTTATGAAGCCATGGTTCCCCTTGTTTAATAAATC
Organism: Taxus chinensis; assembly: GCA_019776745.2. NCBI lineage: Eukaryota > Viridiplantae > Streptophyta > Pinopsida > Cupressales > Taxaceae > Taxus > Taxus chinensis. The sequence goes on from CM034152.1 coordinate 679,222,716, forward strand.
CGAAACTTCTCTCATGACAAAACCTGTCAAAGAGATAGAGTCGAGTTTTAGCATGTGGGTATTTGGCCCCTCCAACTCTTTGGAGATGACCTTAGAACAATGCTTACAACTTCAATTGGAAATGCCTTGGGTAAATGACTCTGTCTACTTGACCCAAAGATGAATAATTCTATTAAAAGGACTAGTACCACATATCAGCTTGAAATTTTGGTTGATATGCCAATGTACCCATGTTGATTTTTCTGCTTCTATTGAGGCTCAAAGTGGAGAAACAGTATCAACCTGGACTCAAAATTTAGATATAATGCATATGAAATTTCCCTTCGGATACCAGAACATGTTTTTCTCTTGATTCAAACATAGCTTCAATGACTAGTCAAGTTGTGAGAAAACCTTGTTATATGAAGTGAAAGAACCTACTTGGTGTTAGAAGTGTCAAATGCGCTTATCACTTAGTTAGTTAAAGGTCCCTTGGATAACAGTGATGCCAAAGGAGGATTCAGTGAGGAATGAGGATGAGTTAGATTCTGATACAGGCCACTCCTCTTGATCTGCAACATGAACTGGATAAGGAATTCACCTGGAAAGGAACCTCCCCCCATCAGAGATGTTTCAACGGAGCATCAAGTGTCATGTGGATAAGGAAAACATTGAAATCATCATACCGGTTCACAGATATTGTATAAGGAGGAGCTCATGCAACATTTTCCGACACTTGATAGGTGATGATTGGACTATCATCTGAGTTAAAAAGAAAGACACATGGGCAAATTGTAGGCTGAGTGCCCTTAAGATGCATTCTCATAGATCACATGTGGTTTATGGCATGTCTCAGTGGAGTTAAGTTAGGTTTGTGCTATCTTGTTTATTGCAAACATATTGTTAAAGTTTGCACAACCTTGTAATCTTTGTTGTGCCGCATAGAAGTGTGTTTGCTAACAGAAACCTGCTTGTGCAGGAATTGAAAAGTTCAATATGTTGTTAAGAATCCACAGATTATGCAGCAACTCAATACGCAAAAAGTGGAATAACAAATTAACAGTTTACAGAGATAGAGCAAGAATAAAATATACAAAATACCAAACATGCAAGAGACGAACACCAGATTTTCGTGGTAAAACCCCAGCAGAGTACTTAGGGAAACATCCATGGTGCAAGATATCAAGCTTTATTCAACTCAAGATGAACATATTACATGAAAAATCATTATGAGATACTTTGTATCTCCACAAAAAAAATACACCTAATTGGAAAATTACAGTTAGGATTCCTCCTAAAAATAGAGTGGAAAAACACCATTAGGATTTTTCCTTCCTAAAAATAGAATTCATTTGAATTCGTCTTTCTAGAAATAAGGGATTGAATCCTTAATTTTTTCTTTAGGGGCTCTGTCCATGAACCCCCACCAAGGGAGGATCCATAACATGTTGCCTCCCTTGGACCCCCTATGATAAGAGTGACATGAATGGGGGGGAATTCCCCATAACACCCCACTTTGGGAAGTGATATAAAAACCACACCGTAAAGAGATTTAAAATTTAACTTTGTTGGCACATATCTAACAATCTCCACCTTGACAAAAATCCGCTTGATATCTTACACATCATCACCTTTTCTATATTCCAAGAGAAGCAAAACACCATTTTATCTTCTCTAATAGTACTAGTTTTGTGAACATATCAACACAATTTTCTATGGTGTGGACCTTTTCCAGTGCTAATGTCCCTTCATCAATAACATGTCTAACAAAATGATACTTAACTGCAATATGCTTTGTCTTACTATGATAAGCCATGGATTCTTGGCCAAATAAATAGCACTTTGATTGTCACACAATACCTTCATCTTGTATTGATCTCTTCCAAACTCATCCAATAGAAATTTTAGCCAAATTACCTCTTGACAAGCATGATAGGAAGCTACATATTCTGCCTCAGTAGTTGAAACAACATTAATTTTTGAAGCTTTGACATCCAACTGATAGGTCCACCTACAAGTATAAAAACATAACCAGAAGTTGATCTTCTTTTGTCCAAATCACCTGTAAAATTTTAATCAACATATCCACAAATAGAATCACCAGTATTATTATAGGTGATGCAATAATCACTTGTGCCTCGCAAGTAGTGAAAAATCCACTTCACTACTAACCAATGTTCTCTACCTGTATTTTCCATAAATCTACTGATAACTCCAACTAAATATGAAATGTCAGGCCTTGTACATACCATATCATACATTAAAGTTCCTATTGCACTAACATATGGTACATGAGACATATACTCATTTTCTTCTTCTTCTCTAGGACATAAACTTGAAGAAATTTTGAAATGGGAAGCAAAAGGGATTATAACTGGTTTCACATCATTTCATACCAAATCTGGTTAGTATATTTTCCAAATACCTATGTTGTGATACCCAAATCTTACCATTTATCCTGTCTCTATGTATCTCCATGCCTAATATTTGTTTTACAGCTCCTAGATATTTCATATCAAATGTCCTAGCCAAATGAGCCTTTAAATTTTTTATTTCTACCATGCTTTTACTTGCAACAAGCATATCATCAACATACAATACAATATAATAAATAATCCATTGTCCAAAAACTTGAAATAAACAAAATGGTCATACTCACTCCTTAGAAAATTATGGCTCATCATGAAAGCATCAAACTTCTTGTACCATTTCTTGGGTGACTATGTTTCAGGCCATACAATAATTTCCTAAGCTTGCAAACAAATAATTTTTTGCATATTTTGTACAAATCCTTCAGGTTGTTCCATATATATATCCTCTTCCAAATCTCCATGTAAGAATTTTATTTTAACAGCTAATTGCTCCAACTCCAAATCAAGTAAAGAAACTAGTGCTAAGACTACTCAAATTGAAACAAGTTTAACAACTAGTGAAAATATTTCATGAAAATCAATACCTTATTTATCTAAAAATCCTTTTGCTACCAGTATAGCCTTGAACCTTTCAACTTTGTCATCAACACCTATCTTATGTTTATAAACCCATTTGTGACCAACAAGTTTTCTACCTTTTGGAAGTTCTACTAGGTCCCATGACTTGTTATTTTCCAAGGAATCCATATCCTCATGCATTTTCCTTTTCCATTTGGAACTATCCACATCTTCCAATTATTCTTGATAACAACTAGGTTCCCCATCATTAGAAATCAAAGCAAATAAAATATTAGGACTGTACTTACTAGGAGGATACCTAACTTGTGTAGATCTCAAAACTGGTTGTGGAGGTGTTTCCTCATGTTGTTGTGACCTCCATACCAAATGTTCAGGTGTTTCCTCAAGTTGTTGTGAATCTTCAACATCTTACAACATCTGCAAATGATTGATTTTTCTTCCTTTTTAGTATTTGAAGATGGCTGAATTTCAACCTTCACATGTTCATGTTTAGGTTCTTGTTCTTCTTTGATTTCAACATCTAATTTTAGTAGAGGAGATTCCTCAAACTCTACATCTCTGCTAATGATGATTTTGTGGGTAGTAGGATCCCACACTTTATATCCCTTAACACCATCTACTTCACCATACCCAACAAAGACGTAGTTCTTCGAATCTTGGGTCTAACTTTGAACGTGCTGATTTTTACTAGTAAGAGCATAAGCATTACAACCAAAAAAATTTCAAGTTTGAATAATCACATGGATGACCTATCCATACCTCTTCATGAATCTTACAATCTATTACAACTAATGGTGAGTTATTTATTAGATAATAATATTGTACAAACTGCTTCTTCCCATAAATTCTGATCCAAATTTGCATTGTTGAGCATTCTCCTTACTCTCTCTAAAAGAGTGTTATTCATGCATTCCTCAACCCCATTTTTCTATTGAGTATAATTGGTGGATTTATGACTTTCTATCCACACTTCCTTGTAATATTTTTGAAACTTAAAGGATGTGAAATTGCGTCCATTATATGTTCTTAAACATTTGATAAAACTACTAGGTGCGCTTTTCAATCAAATCTCTAAATTTCTTAAATGTACTAAAAATGTTAGATTTTATCTTTAAGAAATTAGACACATACTTTCATGGAGTAGTTCATCTATAAAATGTAAAAAAATACAACATTTATCCATATGAAATTAAAGGTGTTGGACTCAAAATATCATAATGAATATAATCGAGAGTACCTTTACTTACAATGACTTCCATCTTTAAACTTATCCTCTACATTATTTTCCAAAAACACAGTGCTTGCAAAAATTGAAGTCTAGAAACTTTAAATTAATGGAGTAACTCGTCATATTTCAGTACCTTTAAATCCTTTCTCACTCATGTTTGTTAAACGTAGATACCATAAATGAGTAGAATCTTCTATTGTTTTACATACCACGACTGCTTGACTGATATATGTTACTCCCTTGTAATATGTAAAGGTTTCATTACTTTTAGATCCTTAATTACAACTAAGTAACCCTTAGACACCTTTCAAGCTCCACCTTGATCTATGAGCTTATAACCACTAGAATCTAATTCACTCAAGGAAATAAAATTTCTTTATAGTTCTGGTACATGTCTTACTTTTGTTAGAGTACTAACTATACCATCAATTTTTTTTATCTTGATGTTACCAATCCCTTCTGTTTTACAAGAAACATTATTTACTAAAAGAACAAAACTACCATCATGGGTTTGGTAAGAAAGAAAACCAACCTCTATGTGGACACATGTGATGTGTAGCACCATAATCCAATAACCATTAATGATGATAAAAGAAAACATTACAAGAAGATAAAACTTCATCAATCGTACCTTCACTTGTTTCTACTTGATTTGATTCCTTGGTGACATCTTCCTTGTTTTCTATTTCTTTCCTCTTTTAGGAATCCTTATTAAGATTCCTTTCTTTTCCATAGTGCCAACACCTTGCTTTATTATTTCCACCCGAATTGTGACTTAGTTCTAGATTTGCCTCTTGATCTTTAACTTCTTTCTTTATATATTCCTTTAGAAACCATGGCTTCAAGTGTAGAGGTCTCTCCACTAGATTTTATTCTCATTTCCTCAGCCAATAATGCTCCAAAAATGTAATCATGGTCAGGGTCATCAACAGTAATTAAACTAATAGAAGTTACTATATGATCCTAAGAATATAGTATAGTACATAGCAAGGTGTCTGCCTTGTCATCATCCCCCACTTTCATGAAAATACTAGTCAACTAGAATTATAGAGTATTGAAAATATTTAAATGATCAACAAATTTCATACCTTCTTTCATCTGCAATGTATATAACTTCCTCTTCAAGTAAATATGATTTGTTAGATAATTCGTCATGTAAAGACTTTCTAATATGGTCCATAAACATTTCATTGTATTTTCTCCAACTTTATTGAAGAGAACCTCATCTGCTAAACATAACCTTATTACAATGAGAGATTTTTATCCATCTCTTCCCATTCATCATCATCTATACCTACACATTTATTTTCCTTTCCATTCACGTATTTATGCAGCCCCTATTGCACTAGTACATCACATGCTTTGAGTTTCCACAACTCAAAGTTTTTCTTATCGTTAAACTTCTCCACATCAAACTTTACACTTGAAATTTTTTCCATTTGATGTAATATCAACACCAAATACAAAATAGTTATTACAAATCTAGAAAATTTTTCTCTGATACCACTTATTAGGAAACCAAAAAATTTACAACAATGAATATGTAGATAGTTGAATAACAAAACAAAAATATATAGAGATAGAGATAATATAAATATACAAAATACCAAATATGTAAGAGATGAACACTAGATTTACGTGGAAAAACCCAAGCTGAGTGCTTAGAGAAACATCCACGGTGTAAGATATCAAGCCTTTTTAAACTCGAGATGAATAGATTACATGCAAACTCATTATGAGATAATTTAGATCTCCACAAAAATAAACACACCTAATTGGTAAAGTAAAGTTAGAATTCCTGATCCTAAAAATAGAGTGGAAAAATTCCATTAGGATTTTCCTTCCTAAAAATATAATTCAGTTGAATTCTTCTTTCTAGAAACAAGGGATTGACTCCTTAATTTTTGCTTAGGGGGCTCCACCCCCGAACCCTTGCCTGGACCCCCTATGACAAGAGTGGCGGGGCAAGCCCCCCCACACCTCCCTTTAAGAAGCGAGGTACAAAATGCACTGCAAAGGGATACAAAATTTAACCTTTTTTGGCACATATCTAACAAATGTATTACAACATCTCTGCATTATGCATACACCTTGAGAAGGATGGTGCAATTATTTCAATTCTTAGTTCAAGTTTTGGTCACTTGGCACAAGACTGAGAGACTTCGGAAATATAAATTTAGGTCACTCTTATCTTCTTGTGCATTACCACTCATTTCGCGCATTGTATCACATACTTCATTCCTAGATGTTCATATTACCACCAGAGGTTCATCTCAATATTGTATATCTACTTTTGAATCCATGAGGCCATTTGAGTTCATTTGAGAAAACATGCAAGGATACATTTAGTAGGTTGGTGCACCATCTTTGTGCATAGGAGTGTAATGTGTTCGTGGTCTTCGGGAGCACAAGTATTCAAATTCAAATTTGTTCGTTGTATATTAAAGATTGAGTTGATAAAGATTCAACCAAGCAATAATTGCATTTGTTAAGCTGGCTCAAATTTCTTCAAGTTATGTTATGATTTTAAATGTATTAAGGAACATATGGGCCTTATCTTACATAGTGAATTGTGACACATTGAATTTATGAAGCTTTAATAAATTTATGAAATGTGATTTATTCTAATTGCTTTAGGACAAAAGTTAAGTCACATTTTTGTGGTGAGCAAAAGAAGATTATGGGCGTGGGTGGTTGTGGTGAAAATTTAAAGGCTTCAATGCAAATTTCTCTGCAAATATGGTGGAGACATTACATTGCAAATGCTCTTTTCATCCTATTTCTAGCATTTTCGGTGTGAAAGAAGGTATTACTTCACAATCTTTGATACCTTTCCATGTGAAGTTTCGTGTGGTTTGCAGTTTTCAAACTTACTAACTTTTTGATAAAATGCAACATTATATTAAAAACAATATGTAAACATACGTTTTAAGGATAGAAAATTCAGAGCAAAGGGGGCTGCTAATGCTTTTTTTTTTTGAAGGGAAGTGCTCAAATATAAACAACTCTTAACAATTAATGTCATTTTTGAAGAGATCTTCAAATTCTGTGTTGCATGTAACAAGATATCCCATTCAGCTACTCTTCGATTATTTACTCATAGAGTTTTACTCTACATATAGAGTTAGATCAAAAATCTTGTTTGTTTAGCAGAATAAGGATCCACTGTTTCTCTGTAACAATTTAATATTTTGAGGGAATAAGGCTTCTCCCAATTTTAAGGTTATAGCTTTTAAAGCTTGCGATTCTCCCTATTGTCTAAGGGCGGGCTCAATGAAGGAAGACATTCTTTAAGGCTGGGATCATTTCTCCTCACTTTAGGCTCTGCATTGCCAAGGGATTTTTTGTAACAACTCAGAGACAAAAATACTTGCTTTGTTTCCACAGATCTGACATCAAATGTAACCCCACGCTTTATCACTAATGAATTTAAACACACCTTTTCTTGTAAATATCAGATAAAAGTTTTTAAAGAATTATGAGAGACCTCCATGAGACCTTGTTTTTTTTGTATGATTTTCGTAATAAATTGTAAGATGATGTAAAGAAATACAAGAAACTGCAGCAAAATAGATATGGGTATATCTTATTTATAAGGAACTGCCAAATACAATATATTCTATAATTTATTGTAAGCATTACTTTGCAGATAGTAGTGATTCTATATATCTATATATATTATATCTCTTTATGGCCGGTAGCTGATTCTTCCATAAAATATTCTAGATATATGCCGCTGCAGTTGTCAAAATCAAGTGAGTTTCAGTGAGTCCAACAATTCTCTAGGTTTGAATGTCTTTGTGGTGATGAGATTCATGAACTCAGAAAAACTTGTTTCCCTGTACAATGGAGGGTGGTCATCATCAATGAGCTCAGGTGCAGGAGCAATGTTTGACTGCAATTGCATGCTCAGCAAAGTGGCTACAGAAACTCTGAATTTCTCTGGGTTTACTACCGCCCTGTGCAGTACGCTCTTGTATTTTCCATTGCTCATAACCTGATACCACATACAATATCCAAACTAGGATTTAAGCACATTAATGACACACTTTGATCTACATTGCTCTCCAGTCTAATTAACTCAGTTTTATTTACATCAATTGTTACCTCAAAATGATCCCCGATGTTTATAATGAAAGAATTTGGTATAGGTTGAACTCCTTCCCACTGGTTGTCTTTAAGAACCTGCAACCCTCCCACAGAGTCCTGCAAAAGTATTGTCATGCAACCGTAGTCTGTATGGGGTGGCATCCCAAGTGTAAGCTCTGGTTCTGGGCATGCCGGATAATAGTTGATAACCATAACTTGGCTGCCATCCTTGCAGGTTTCGTCTAAGTATTTCTGTGGCAATCCCAGGCTCTCCACAATGGCACCCATTACTCTCTCTGCCATTGTCCTCATCTCGTCACTATAAGCCGATGCCACCCTCCTGCATTGACATTATTTGCAGTGGATTCATTTTTTTTAGTAAGTATCATAAAATCTGTTTCAAAAACTGGAGAACCCTTATAAACCATTTATCTTGAAGTTGATATAGAATAATTTGAAATTCAAGCCAGTATATATCTTTTTCAATGGTGGTTGCCTTGGCCAATGACCTGTAATCGGGAGGATTTGATGGCCAGAGATGAACCGTTTTCTGACTGGGATGGCAGTAGAGCTTCAGAAAATCTCTCCAACACAAGACTTGATCTTTGAGTTGATTGAAACTGGAACCATATCTCACTGGCTTCGTCATGTCATCAGACATGTACTTCTTCCTTTCTGGTAGAGGCAACTCGAAGAACTCTGACGTCACTCTGATCATGTCCCTTATCATGGATGCTGGCACACCGTGGTTAACCACCTGCACAAAGAGAATGCTAAATGTTACGTGAGTCACATTTTCCGCAAGTGTCAAACATTATAATTAGCGCACCTTCTGGATCAGAAAGAAAATAAGTTGTATATGCAAGTTGATATTTCGAGAATGCTAAATGTTACGTCAAACATTATAATTAGCGCACCTTCTGGATTAGAAAGAAAATAAGTTGTATATGCAAGTTGATATTTCATGAGACATTTGAAACTTATTATAATGATGAGAATGACACCTGCCCCTCCATAATGAATTTTATAAATAATTTTTTAGATAGTCACATCCCTCTATTATTTTTAAAAACTAATAATAAATAAGTAAATCACAAAAAAACTCATTATAAATTATCATTAATGAATACAATTTTATTAATCTTCAAACAAAAATTAAATTGAATTGTATAATCAATTTTATAAAATTGAAGTGTATAATCAATTTTATAAAATTGTTTAGAAGATCGAATTTAAGATATTATAATTATTTTACAGTATATAATAAGTATAGTTGCTCCATATGTTTATACAAATTAGATTAGAACTAACATTAATAAAATTGAAGTCTTTGATTTCTGATTTACAAATTTTATAATTTACTAATTATTATTTATAAAAACAAGAATTAAAGTTTTACAAATCTTACAATAGTTCTATTTTTTAAAGACTTTATAATAAAAAATATGTGATATTTAGACACAGCTGTAAAGAAGTATCCAGAAATACCAAAACAAAATAAGTCAATGGATAATAAGTGACAAGACCATAAATTATAAATATTAAAGTCTTAAAGTGCGGCCCAATTTCACTCCAATGAGAAAGAACAGAAGAAAAGATAAAAAGCATTCACAACAAAGTGGAGAATTGGACAGGCTGATTTGGGAATAGAACCAATAACCATAAGAGAGGTGGCAGGACCATTAGCCATCACAGAGTTTCGTACATGGCAATGTAGCAGACAAGACTAGTAACATGATGCAGAGATACTTGTACTTAGAGATCAAATCTAATAATTACTTAGTATGGCATTAAATTAATGAAGATAAATTTTGCTGAGAAAAGTGAGATACAGGAATTTGACCTCTCAAAATGCACTCGAAATATTATGCAAGAGATTCAAGGTGTAAATCTTTATGCATGTTCATGCGGAAGAGTCTAAACATCACATATATCAATACCAAATTAATAGTAAAATTTAAAATATTTGAACTTTTGATTTATAGCATACTGCAAGCATTTTACAATAATTGTGTTAAATTTAAGATAATTTTTTCTGAGATTGTAATGTTCAATCAAGAAAAATGAGATCCAGGAATTTGATCAATCAAAATACTATGCAAAATCTCTATGCATGTTCAAGTGGAAAAGCCTAAACATCGCGTATGTTAGTACCAACCAAACTCGTATTCAAATCTGCAAAATTTAAACATTTGAATTTGTGAAAATTCTGACTTTATAATCAATTGTCAAACATACATATATTAAAGCACTACTAGTTCAGACAACTTTAAATGCCAAAACACAGATTATATATTTCATACGAGATTCATGACTATTTATTTATATACCTGGAAAAATCCAAAGTCTTGACAAGCCTTGCCAATGGCAGCCACAACCTCTGAGTGCCTAGCAGCACCCAAACCAGAAATGTCAATGACTGGCAAACGGCTCCCTGGAGTGACAGCCACAGGTGTCGCATTTGGACGTTCAGAGGGAGGGAGAACATAGTTGGTGGGAAGTTTCTGCAAACCCATATCAATCATATGCTTCACCCCAACAAAGTCACCTTTGTCTTGCTCGCCAACAGCCTGAATATCCTCATCACATGAAACCATAGCCATTACTATCTAAATCCAAATATTAAGCCAAATATAAATGAAGTTTACAATCTAAAAAATCAATGAATCTATTTATGATTCACTATACAAACACACTTCCTAAAGTCAGGGAGTTTAGTGGGTCAAAGCTAATTTTTAACTACTGAAGACTGCACCACAACGACGTAGTCCTAGTAATAAAATAAAATAAACTCAATCACACAAGTCAACGCGTGCAGTCTAACTCTTTAAGTTTTTCCCAGTATAGCCCCCTAAATCATCTAAATCTTTTTTTCCTTAAGGCAATTCTTTCAGTCAAAACACCTGCTTGCTCTGTGACTCCATTGCTGATAACTGCTGCTTTTATAGCAGTTGTCTGTGTTTAGTTTCTGCTGTGTAATCATGGCGGTTTAATTGAAGGTGGTATTGGTAGGGGTTGACTTGTGTATTCTTTATGATGACGAAGGCAGATTCATTTGACTTCATTGGTTGCCCAATCCAGAGAGGTTGACTTTATTTCTTTTAATTGCAACATAGGTTCTAACTTCTGACAAACCACCTTAGAAAACATTGGCACCTAGCATGAAAAAAGAATTACATCATCCGAGTTGTTCTTGCTTAGAGGACAGCTTATATACCATGTATATATGTCCGTAGCATTGAATATAATTATAATGAGGCCAGATAGGCTAGTCCACTAGATAAAATGACTGTATTCTTTTTGGGAACAAAAGTTCATAACCCACTTTCATGAGTGGACAGTAGTGAAATGTTTATGGAAGCGTCCTCAATATGAGGTGGAGGGCAACAAGTGGTCGTCCTTCCCATTATTTTCCCACTTACGGACAAGAATTATCACTAGGGTTGAAAAAAAGTAGTGCCAATTTTTATTTTTATTTTATTTTGAGGTTTATCATTTGAGGAAAAAGTATATTGTGATTACTGAATCTTATGTATAGTTATATAATGTGATTTCTATTAATATTAATAAAAGAGAGTTATATTAGTTGGGGCGAACACAAAAAAGTCACAAAGGCAACATGAAACATCAAAAAGGTAGATGAAACAAGTAAAACTATCAAGATTCAAAAGGGAAATGAAGGCACCCGATGCCGTAGCAAAACGAGTAACAGGTGGCTCAAAGCGCCCCTTCTTTTCCTTAAACCTCGTGACAACAATCCAATTCACCAACTAGGAAGCCAAATCTAAGCGAGGACTACCCTGATTGGGGTCATAATCGAAAGAATCAAATATATGAGACCACTTGACACAACCGTCAACATGGGAACCTCAACATTCATACAATGTGATTTCTTAATAAATATAGTGTTTTTTAATAATGTTTTGATAATATGATTATTGAATCATATGTATACTTATATAATATGATTTCATAATAATATAGTGTCGTTTTTAATGATGTGATTATGATACTTTTTCGAGGTTATAATTGGTATTTTGAGGCGTATTTTCTTCCACTTATATTTTGTGCCATCAAATGTTGTACTATATTATTTTATTAATAAAAAGGTACTTTTCAATAAAAAATTATATGATAGTTTATAATAATAATAATTAGTTGAAATATTAATGTCCATACATAAATTGGAATAAAATAAATATGAGATTAAAAGTTTGTTATTTTTGTGACAAATGAGAGTATTTTTCATGTTTCTAATTATTAAATAATTGTAAACTTCAAATATTATTATATTTCATATATTTCAAATATGACTCTCATTTTTTATTTAGATCTATGTACACATTCTACTAATATGCACAAGTATATATTAAAAATTGTTAAATATAAATGAACACATCATCTTTTTTATTGAAAGACAATAATAAAGTCGTTGTCATAACTTAGAGTACATGTTCCCTCTATCATATCAAATGATAACTAGGGTAACATCTATCATATCATAACTAGGGTAATGCCCCATAACTTAATAGTACACGTTCCCTTCGACTATTACATAACTTAAGTACGCACTACTTTTTATTATTATATTCATTTTTTGGTTATCATTATAAATTATGTTTATGGGTAATAAGAAGATAAATTTATAAACCATTTTTTTTATGATTACAAATTTATGACAATCAAAGAAAAAAATGAAAGAAACTAGCCGATTTTTTAAATTTTAATAAAAAGTTAAGGCAGTGCTATATCCAAGCTGTTAGAGACTCAAAAACCTCCATGTAAATGGGGTTGAAAATTTCATCCATTCTAGTCAATTCAAGGAACGTGATGTGTAGAGGGTCTCTTCCAAATATCCACATTTACAAAGTTGTTTCAAATTTAGACTTTGAAATGTTCCCTTCAAAATATCAAACATTTACTTTTTAAATTTATTTCAAACGCATGGGGAATGAATTTAGACTTTGAAAACGTATTGTTTTATATTCATTATATGGAAAAGGCTTCTAACTCATTTGGCGACTTGTCTCTTGTTTCTAGAAAGTTGTATGTTCAACCCATATATGTTTAGTATTGAAGTTTTAGTTTGATAGAAACTTCGTTTGAGGATTGTGATAGAAAAGAAAAGTTAAAACAGGAATTGTGTAGGGTTCATTCATGTGTGAGAGTTAAAAATGAGTGTCAAATTGAAGGGTGTTGTTAAATCCAAAAAAATATCTAGGTAATTTCATATTGAGTAGTTGTGTTGTTTGCTGATTTCTAGTTAGAATTTTTTTATAAGTATTGTTGACTATGTTGTTGGGTTTATAGTAGAACTAGACTTAAATTATTAATTTGTTTTAGTTTTGCATTTTTATGACTATATTTGTTTGACTCTGTATAAGGTTATGAGAACCTTTTAAAACTTTTACCCTTACCTAATTAATAAAAAATTCAACCTAATTAATCTATTATCCAATGTGTAATCAAGTTTGATGATATACTTTTTAAAATAAATGTGTTGTTTTGATCTATTATGCATGTTTTAATATTTGTCATATATTTGATATAATATGTTACAATACCTACACGCGATTGCATTTACCATTATCTTTCGGTTTTATAAAACTGTCAAAATTTACTTCATAAAATATTTGATAGAAAAATAATAACTCACTGTAAGTTAGTACATCATGTGTATACTTTTTTTCGATTAATTTACATATGAAATTTTTTATAAGAAAACAAACTTTGTTCCTTTGAAATCTACACATTTTTTTTCCTAAACACAAATATTTATCTAGGAATGGGAGGTTGCAGATTAACATTGAATTGTTTCTTTTGTAGCAATTGGAAGAAGTAAATGCTATTGTGTTTTACACAACTTTCATGTTCATATTTATTGCATGTATCATAACCTTGTAATTCTATGTCGAAATGTTTATTCATTATTTTAATTCAGAAACCCTATTCTTTGTTTGCATGCTTTGTTTCCATGTTAGAATTTGGTGTCATGGACCATTTTGTTTACTTCATTATCTTATATAATTGATAACAATATTAATTTCAAATAAAGTAGGCTCGTAAGTACATGATCTACCTTTAGACACAAAAATATGGTAACTTTCCCTTGTGCATTTCCAAGTTTGACCTTATATCCTTGCTGAGACAAATTATCACATTCAGAATCCAATCTCCTCATCTCTCTATCCATTCTACAACTTACTTATCTTTAAGAAATGATATGTCGTCAATTCTAGGAATATTATCTCATCAAAGAGGCACAAAACATCTTATATTCATGACACAACTTCAATTTATATGTTTCTCTCTCTTGTCCAAAACTGTATAGAAGGGTTGGGATGTGGGGTCTCATCCTTGCTAACCTATATGTTCCTTCCCCTTCTCAATCACCACATTTTCTTTCAATTATAAATCATTCTTTGGGTCATTTCATCTTCATAGGGTTGACCTTATTAGAATATATTGCCTATGGAAGACTATACAAGCAAGTCATTATCACATTGTAATGCACTTGACATTTTTACAAGATTCTATTGCAAACATCATGTGATGCCTACTTCAACTACCACTTGAGACCAAGAAACAAATTAGGAAAATTTATGGAATAATTTTTTATATATATAGGAAGAGTCTACAACCAAGTTGCAAGACACTAGTTTGAAACTAAATAGGTTCCAGAACAAATTTTGATTAACCAAACACAATATTTCCATTTTTATCTTATAACAAGTTTACTAGGTTCCAATTTAGAGGTTACAAGTTTTACTAAGGTTCAAGGAGAAATTTATCGCCAGGCCTACTCTCTATCAATCACTAAACTTCAAATAGATTTATCAGATACTTATAGTTATCAAAAATTTCCTAAAATAGGCTCATTGGATAGGAAATTTCCTCACCTTTCCAACCATATAAAGAAGTCCTCCTAACTCCTTGTAAAACGCAAGTTATGGCTGGGCGGAGTTTTAGGGGAAAATTTTCCCTTGGAGGTCCGTGGGGTTAGGGAGAAAATTGGGAATTTTTTTCCAAATGCCACATGTCATCATGTGATTGGTGTGAGTGAGCTGGTCGTGGGGAAAAATTTGAAATTTTTCCCAAAACCAAAGTCTCAATTTTCCGAAGGAAAATTTTCCTCCATGCCTCCGCACTTGCTCAAATGGCCACGTGGTGCTTTGTGATTGGCCGCGGGCCGGCGGAAGAAAAAGTGAAATTTTTTCCAAAAGTGTAAAAAGTTAAGTTTTCAATTCTAAATCCTCATTCCTCCCTGCCACGTGTCAACACGTGATTGGTGCGGGGCCGAGGGGATGCGGGGATAAAAGTGAAAATTTTCCAAAGACAAAAAAAAATAAATGGTTAAGTTTTTATTAAGGATCCGCACCTCCAAGGTGCCACGTGGTGAATTTTGATAGGATGAGAGGGTTGGCGGGGGGTCGCGAGAGTTTTTGAGAAATTTTTCTATAGTTCAAAATTTAATTTAATTTTTTTTTATAAGGTCGAATTATTTCATTTTTGTTTTGGAATGGCCATTTTGAAGTAAAACTTCAAATGGCCATAACTTTTGATAGGAAGCTCCATTTTAGGCAAACAAGGACTTTCCGGAAAGCTCTCGGAGTTCTCGTTGCATAGAAATCATAAATTTTGGAATTTGGTGAAGTTTAGAGGGTTAATTTTAAGAAATCGATCTGCAGGGTTTATAAAATTGAAAACTGGCAGTTTTTCAAACTTGCAATTTTTATAAAATTGAAACCCTTCCTCCACTCCACATGCCAATCAGACATGGGGGATCAACTTAGGGAAGAATTCAAATGTTTTAAGTATGTAAATTTGATCAATTTATTTAAGTTGTGTTTTTCTCCATCGAGGGATAGAAAAATGACCTAGGAAGGGGATTGTTTCAAAATTTAAATTTGTTGGATTGTTTGCTCGAGTTCACTTTGTCAATTTGAGTTTGGTGTAGTCTTGGCATAGTAACATATGACATTTTAAAGTTAATTAAGAAGTATAAATGTGAGCTGTTCATTTATTCAAATGTATATTACCAGTTTTAACTTTAAAATAGTGAGTTTATTCCTCTAAACTGATTTTGCAATTTTATCAACTGAATGTGCATATTGTTCTAATTCAGACAATTACAATGCTCCTTAGATTATACATTCAATATGCAAGATTGATTTCTAGTTCAAAACTCATTTTAAAAATATAAAGCTTCTATCATTTCTTTTATACGTACTCTCTTTTCTAAAATAGAATTTGTATAATATAACAGCCATGTGATTTCAGAACAACAATGCAATTGGGAGAAGGATATATTTCTTTCATTGATTTCGAACAACACATTACAATTTAACTCCCTTCCAGTTGATTGAATTTTCAATTTCCAAAAGGATACAAGTATATCATTTCAATTTCATTTCTTTACAAGTAAAATAGAGAATTACAATTCTTCTCTACATTCCTCAAATTTTATTACATCTTTCAATAACAAGGTAAACATCTCACATATCTATATCAATTACATTCATCCACTTGAAGTGGGTGGGGTTACATTAAAACTGCTCAAAGGAATGACTGTCAAATTGATTTCTCCAAGCTCCAAACAGCAACATGCTGATTTCTTCATCCTTTAGCTTTTAATCACAACAAGGAAGGGGGAAAGGCAACGCTCTCCACCCAACCAAGACATCCAATGGGATAAGAGAAGCCATCTTTCCCCATTGGCCCCCGAGCCCCAACCATAATGGAATGGATCATGAACATCAACACATGGCAACAAGGCTTCTTCACATACAAGCATATATTTTCACAATTACAAAGAAACACAAACAATGAGGTGTAGTTCTCAACTACCACAAGCAATTTCAATCAAACTAAGGCTCCTTCTCCAAGCAAGCAAGCCAACAAGAGAAAGATCTATGGGGGTCTCCTTATGCCTCCCATGTTGAAATTGGGCATCCACCAAAAGCAAACCGCCATAAACTCAATCAAATCCCATAAACCTTATATCTCCCAACCCCTCCTTATGCCCCCCCAAATTTATCCCTTATGCCCCCCCCCCCCCCCCCCCCCCCCCCCCCCCCGCCCCCCAAGAAGTAGGAAATGAAAGCTATTTCCTTTCCTAGGTGGATCCCAAACCAACACTCCCTCCACAAAGAACAAATGCCAATGACAATTTCCTTATGCCCCCCATTTGAAACCCCATAGTCTTCTCTTTTTACACCATGTCCTAGGCATTCTACCCATCCCTCAAAGAATGCAAACACAATACCATTCAATATTTTGCATGCAAGAAGGGGAAAACAACAATTTAAAGGAATGAGAGCCTACCTCTCCATAATGGAGATTTTCTTTCAAACAGTAGATTCTTGTTGCTCAAATCAGTCCCAAAACAGCAAATGCAAAGCATGCAAAACAGTCCAAGCTCCTTCCACAAGAACAAGCTCCCAATGCAAGAGAAAATTTTGACCCCAAGAAGCAAATGGCAAGGTTTCAACAACCTCCAAAAGAGGAAGAAATTACATTTAAAAGGAGAGGATGGAGGAGGATGATGTGGATTCCAAGTGGGATGCCACATCATTTTTCCTCATCCCAAAATGAAATCACATCAAAAGTAAATACATCATAATAAATGTGAATGACAAAATTACTTACATACACAAACTCAACCCATACCCA
Source organism: Taxus chinensis (assembly GCA_019776745.2). Taxonomy (NCBI): domain Eukaryota; kingdom Viridiplantae; phylum Streptophyta; class Pinopsida; order Cupressales; family Taxaceae; genus Taxus; species Taxus chinensis. The sequence continues at coordinate 679,240,635 of CM034152.1, forward strand.
AAAGGAAAATGCATTAACTTCTATGACATTTATTTATGACAACCTTTTGACATAAGATTTATTTAATTACCATAAGGTTATAAAATATATAAATCAAATTTCATTTTCAACCAAGGAAAAAACATTTTAAATTTCACATTCCACATCCCATTTAATTTAATTAAATTTTAACTATATGACTCCCACATAATACTATCATATTTAAATAATTACAATAAAAGCACATTACAAAATAAAACACACACAACAATAAATAAAAAAGGAATACATAATAAACGTACACACATATGCCCCATGGTCACAAAAGTGGAAATCCTAACACAAAACAACACACAAATCAACACAGTTGTCATGGTGACCTTGTTGATTTCACACTGAATTCCAATATGGTTAGTCTCTAGTCCCTTGACATTGTTGTGATTTTTAACCTGCAAAATGTAAAATACCCCTTCGGCCTCGTGGCCATATCAGAACATCCAAATGATATAAGCAACATACAATTATTAAATCTAAATCACAACAATATCGAGAATTTAACATTTATCTTTTAAATTCAATTGCAACTATATCATCATCCAATAGATCTCTATACTAGAGCTATTTAAAATCTCAATGTCACATGTCTAAAATTAAAAGCAATATGATATCCATGTCAACCAGTATATCCTCATCAATAAAATAACAATAATGTATCAATGATCATCAAACAAAATATCTGCATCCAGATCAATACTAATTCAGGATCTAATATATAACCATTATACTAATCAAAACATAATAGTGTCCATGATAATCCTTGATACATCATACTACATCAAAACATAATAATATCCAAAATATGATCAATAGTGTCAGGATCAGTTATCTAAACAGTGTCAAAGGAGAGTGGGCACTACATCCCCCTCCCCTTAGACTTGAATTCCTCCCGGAAGTCACTGGAACAAATGTGGAAACTACACTCGTAACACAGTAGCATCCTCTCAAGTGGCTGCAGTCTCATCATATTTGTCCCACTACACTCGTACCTGATCAATCTCTCTACCTCGAAGGCCCAGGGTCCTGCGATCGATGATACAGACGGGCTCCACCATCACCTACCCCTGATCCTGTACCTGCAATGATGTCCAATCCAGCACATGAGAAGGATCTGTGATGTATCTCTTAAGAACATAAACATGAAACACATCATGTACGCGAGACAAGTTGGGTGGCAATGTTAGACGGTAAGCCAACGGGCCGATACGCTCTAGGATCTCAAAAGGTCCAACGAACTGAGGAGCTAACTTAGAACCTTTTCCATAATGGATCAGACTCTTATGTGGCCTAACACGAAGGAAAACCTTCATGCCCACATCAAAATTACGCTCGGTTCTATGCTGATCAGCGTACTTCTTCTGCCTATCCTGTGCCTCCTGTAATCTCTGCCTGATCAACACTACCTGCTGCTCCATGTCCTGTAAGAGAGCTGGTCCAAGAGATACTCTATCATCCAACCTATCCCAATTAAGGGGTGTCCTGCACTCCCTACCATACAAGGCCTGAAAAGGAGCCATGCCTATAGAACTCTGATAACTATTATTGTAGGCAAACTCCACAAGATACAGATACTCCTCCCACTTAGACTACTGATCCATCACGTACATCCTGAGCATGTCCTCCAAAATCTGATTCACCCTCTCAGTCTGTCCATCTATCTCTGGGTGATAAGCTGTGCTGAAGTTAATCTTCGTCCCAAGAACATACTGCATGGTAGTCCAGAAATGGGAAGTGTACAAAGGATCGCGGTCACAAATGATCTTCTGTGGGATTCCGTGCAACCTGAAAATCTCATCCAAGTAGACACGTGCCACTGCACTAGCTTTATATGTGGTCTTTACCAGAGAAAAGTGAGCTACTTTTGTCAATTTATCAACCGTGACCATGATGGCGTCGTGGTGATATCTCGACATTGGTAACCCAACAATGAAATCCATGGAAATGGTGTCCCATTTCCACTCCGGTATAGCATGAGGATAAAGAAGCCCAGCTGGGTGCTGATGCTCGGCCTTCACTTTCTGGCACTCTAAACAGTGTGACACAAACTGAGCCACGTCCCTGTGAAGTCCTCTCCTGTGATATAACTGTCTCAAGGTGGCGTGCATCTTCTTCACCCCAGGATGGGCTGAATAGGGTGCACGATGTGCCTCTGTCAAGATGTCCTGCCTCAAGCCTCCGTCTCTAGGAACATAAATCTGACCTCTGTGCCTGAGAAGACCATCTGCCTCTAGTGAGAAACCATCAAATTTCCCCTCAAGGGGTCTCTGGGACTCAATCTCTGCTCGGGCTGCAATGTAGAAACTGTCAAGAGGAAGCTGTTGAAGGATCCTGCTCTGTAAATCTGTGCTCACTGAAGTAGCCATGCTCAAATGCCTCCGTCTGCTAAGAGCGTCTACAACCACATTCTCCTTCCCTTTCACATGCTCTATCTCCATGTCATACTCACAAAGTAACTCCATCCAACGTCTCTGACGAGTGTTTAGATTGGGCTGTGTGAAAAGGTGGCGAAGACTCAAATGATCTGTCCTGAGTGTGAATCTCCGACCAAGAAGAAAGTGTCTCCATCAAACTAAAGCATGCACAACTGCCGCAAGCTCAAGATCATGGGTAGGATAATTAAGCTCATGATCCTTGAGTTTGTGAGACTCAAAAGCTACAACTCTTCCCTCCTGCATAAGAACACCTCCAAGGCCTTCCAACGAAGCATCTGTGCATACAAAGAACTCACCATGTGGATCTGGCACTGCAAGAATGGGTGTTGTAGTGAGATATCCCTTCAGGTCCTGAAGGCCTACTCACACCTATCTGACCAAACAAACTTCTTCCCTTTCTGCTGAAGGGAAGTGATGGGGTGTGCTATCTGAGAGAAGTCCTGAACAAATCTCCTGTAGTAGCCTACTAACCCCATGAAGCTGCGCACCTCTGTCACTGTAGTGGGTGCTGGCCAATCCATAATGGCTCTAATCTTGGAAGGATCGACTGCGATACCTTCCCCTGAGATGATATGACCCAAGTACTGTATCTCTGACTAAAAGAAAGCACACTTCTCCAAGTTCCCGTAAAGCTGCTACTCACGAAGACACTGAAGAACCTGACGAAGGTGCTCCTCGTGCTCCTTACGTGTACGCGAGTAAATCAAAATGTCATCAAGAAAGATGAGCATGAAGTGATCTAAGAAGGTCCTGAATACCCCATTCATCAAACTCATAAACACACGGGGGCATTCGTCAAACCAAAAGGCACCACTGTGAACTCATAGTGCCCATACCTCATACGAAAAGTAGTCTTATGGATGTCTGTCTCTGTAATCCTCAACTGATGGTACCCAGACTTGAGATCAATCTTAGAGAACACCGTGGCTCCCCTCATTTGATCAAACAAGTCATCAATGCAAGGTAGGGGATAACGATTCTTGATCGTTACCTTATTCAGCTGGCGGTAGTCTATGCATAACCGCAAGGATCCATCCTTCTTCTTCACAAATATAACCGGTGCACCCCAAGTGGATACACTAGGATAGATAAGGCCTTTCTCTAGAAGGCCCTCCAGCTGAAACTTGAGCTCACAGAGCTCTGGGGTGGTCATCCGATAAGGAGCTCGTGAGATAGGCTCTGCTCCTGGAACTAGATCAATATGGAAATCAATCTCACATGGGGGTGGCATCCCCGGTAGCTCCCCTGGAAACACATCTACATACTCTCTCAAAATGGGATGGTCATCTAGCGATGGCCCACTAGATCCATCCTCTGTCCGGTCACTGACTGTGACTGCATACATCTGACAACCTTGTCACACACACCGCTTGAGCTGCATAGCAGAGATAGTGTGAATAGAAACAGGTCTCCTGACCCCAGAAATCACCGACTCAACTCCAAGATCATCTACACAAGATATAGTCTTGTGATAGCAATCCATCCTGGCCCTATGTGTAGACAACCAATCCATGCCTAAAATGACTCCATACGAGCCCAAAGGAAGTACACGGAGATCTGAAGTGGTGGTGAAAGGTCCCAAGTTAATAACACACTCCTTTACCAAGGAGTCTACAGAGACCTTGGCTCCCGAAGCCATCTCGACATCCCAACTATGACCCTGTCTAACAGCCACCAGCCTGCATCACTCTACTAAGGATGGTGTAATAAATGAATTAGAAGAACTAGAATCAAACAATATAGAAGTAGGAACACCTCCAATGCTACCTGTAGTCTCAATGACCGTGCTCTGGTGCTCGGCCTGGCGGTTCTCAACCGCTGCATAGATCCTGTGACTCCGTCCCATGTCTCTGACTATAGGCTCTGAGATGGGTGCCTTACCCTTATTAGGGTTCTGGGGGAAATCTCTCCAAAAGTGTCCCGCTACTCCACACCTGAAACAACCACCTGAACCTCTCCAAGGAGCGGCACTACCAGAAGGTGCCCTAGAGGTAGGTGCTGTGGATCCTGATGATCCAGCTATAGTTTGTTGTGGCCTCTGTGGTCGAGCTCCTACCGACTGAGCTCTAGCTCCACCCTGTGTCTTGGTGGGTCCCCTAGGAGGAGGCCCCATACTACGACCTCTCTGTGCATCAGCTCTCTGAGGAGGCCTAAACGGTGGGTGGGACTGCTACTGTTGCTGTGGTCTGAAAGATGACTGCGAAGAATGCTGACCACCATGAGGAAGAGGAGTTGACCCCCTCGATCTACTATCCTACAACTGCTGAATACGGCTCCTGACCCGGTCTCTAGCCTGCTGGGTTTTACCCCGAGTCTCCTCTGTAATGTAGGCCTTCTCAACGGCCTCCACTAATGTCTGTGGGCAGTGGATCTGAACTACACCTCCAATGTCTATATTAAGGCCCCCGGATGAACCTGTGGATCTGCACCTTGCTCATCCTACATGTAATCAACGTACTGAAGTAGGTCCAGGAACCTACTCTCATACTCGGCCACTGTAAGGGAAGCCTGTCGAAGGTCGTGGAACTCATCGATCCTCTGCTGTATGAATCTCTGTGGCAAGTATCTACTCCTGAATCTCTCCTCAAATAGCTCCCAAGTGACTGTCTCTGAATCTATATGGAGCTTCTGCTCCTCTATCCTCCACCATACTCCAGCTCCGTCCTTCAGTAGATGGATCGCAACACGAGCTTTCATGTTGCTAGAACAAGGACAAAGCTTAAAGCAACCGCTCAAGCTAACCAGCCAGGCCTCTACCTGGAAACCACCTGTGTCACCTGAATAATGTGAGGGCCTAAGCTTCAAGATCTCCCTGATATGATCCACAGCTGGGGTCTGACGGCCTCTGGGCCTCTCTGCCTGCCTGTCCCCGAGCCTAGGGCTCCGAGACCTCTCTCTCTGTCCTGAAATATGGTCACCATGTCCCCTCAAAGGAGACTCTGCTCTAGCTGACTCTCCATGAAAATTCTCTCCTCCATCCTCCTCACCCTGTGGAGGAGGTGCATGTCCCTCAATGGAAGTATCTCTGTCCTGTCTTCCTCGAGTGCCCTCCTACTGATCCTCAACGTAAGGTGGCATTAACATCCTAGAGGGTCTGTAAAATCTGTGGTAGGATAGCTGCTAAACCCTGGTCTAGTGGTGGTGGTGGCGGTGGTGGAGGTGGTGGTGGTGGTGACTCTGAGCCTCTGTGAATGTTCCTCCTGCTCCGTCTGAGCTCCCTGCACAGACCAGAGTGGGAGTTAGTTCATTACCTTGAGTTTTCTTCAGTTTTCTAAGTTTACTAACATGTTCAATTTTCAATTAGTTTTGTTTTCTAGATTATCAATTTGCTAGTTTTAGGTTTCAAGTCTCAATGTTTCGAGTGTGCCCAATAGTCCAAGCTTTTGAACCACTGCTCTGATACCAAGTGTAATGCCTACTTCAACTACCACTTGAGACCAAGAAACAAACTAGGAAAATTATGGAATAATTTTTTTTTGTATAGAAGGAGTCTACAAACAAGTAGCAAGAGGGGGGGGTACTAGTTTGAAACCAAATAGGTTCTGGAACAGATTTAGATTAACCAAACACAAGATTTCCATTTTTATCTTATAACAATTTTACAAGGTTCCAATTTGGAGGTTACAAGTTTTACTAAGGTTCAGGGAGAAATTTATCGCCAGGCCTGCTCTCTATCAAGCCCTGAACTTCAACTAGATTTTTCACACACTTAGATTTATCAAAACTTTCCTAAACTAGGCTCATTGGATAGGAAATTTCCTCACCTTTCCAACCATATAAAGAAGTTCCTCCTAACTCCTTGTAAAACTCAAGTTATGGCTGGGCGGAGTTTTAGGGGAAAATTTTCCCTTGGAGGTCCGCGGGGTTAGGGAGAAAATTGGGAAAAATTTCCCAAATGCCACGTGTCATCACGTGATTGGTGCAGGTGAGCGGGTCATGCGGAAAAATTTGAAATTTTTCCCAAAACCAAAGTCTCAATTTTCCAAAGGAAAATTTTCCTCCATGCCTCCGCACTTGCTCAAATGGCCACGTAGCGCTTTGTGATTGGCCGCGGGCTGGCGGAGGGATTTTTCACCCTTGGGGTTTAAAGGATAAAAGAATTGCATGGAAACAGTGGGGACATGTGTCATCACCCCATTAGCTTCGCGGAGAAAAAGTGAATTTTTTAAAAAGTGTAAAAATTTAAGTTTTCAATTCTAAATCCTCATTCCTCCCTGCCACGTGTTAGCACGTGATTGGTGCGGGGCCGAGGGGTTGCGGGGATAAAAGTGAAAATTTTCCAAAGACAAAAAAAAATAAATGGTTAAGTTTTTATTAAGGATCCACACCTCCAAGGTGCCACGTGGTGACTTTTGATAGGATGAGAGGGTGGCGGGGTCGCGGGAGTTTTTGAGAAATTTTTCTATAGTTCAAAATTTAATTTTTTTTTATAAGGTCGAATTATTTCATTTTTGTTTTGGGATGGCCATTTTGAAGTAAAACTTCAAATGGCCATAACTTTTGATAGGAAGCTCCATTTTAGGAAAATGAGGACTTTCTGGAAATCTCTCAGAGTCCTCTTTGCATAGAAATCATAAATTTTGGAATTTGGTGAAGTTTAGAGGGTTAATTTTAAGAAATTGATCTGCAGGGTTTATAAAATTGAAAACTGGCAGTTTTTCAAACTTGCAATTTTTATAAAATTGAATCCCTTCCTCCACTCCGCATGCCAATCAGACATGGGGGATCAACTTAGGGAAGAATTCAAATGTTTTAAGTATGTCAATTTGATCAATTTATTTAAGTTGTGTTTTTCTCCATCAAGGGACAGAAAAACGACCTAGGAAGGGGATTGTTTCAAAATTTAAATTTGTTGGATTGTTTCCTCGAGCTTACTTTGTCAATTTGAGTTTGGTGTAGTCTTGGCATAGTAACATATGACATTTTAAAGTTAATTAAGAAGTATAAATGTGAGCTGTTCATTTATTCAAATGTATATTACCAGTTTTAACTTTAAAATAGTGAGTTTATTCCTCTAAACTAATTTTGCAATTTATCAACTGAATGTGCATATTTCATTTCTAATTCAGACAATTACAATGCTCCTTAGATTATACATTCAATATGCAAGATTGATTTCTAGTTCAAAATTCATTTCAAAAATATAAAGCTTCTATCATTTCTTTTATACGTACTCTCTTTTCTAAAATAGAATTTGTATAATATAACAGCCATGTGATTTCCAGAACAACAATGCAATTGGGAGAAGGATATATTTCTTTCATTGATTTCAAACAACACATTACAATTTAACTCCCTTCCAGTTGATTGAATTTTCAATTTCCAAAAGGATACAAGTATATCATTTCAATTTCATTTCTTTACAAGTAAAACAGAGAATTACAATTCTTCTCTACATTCCTCAAATTTTATTACATCTTTCAATAACAAGGTAAACATCTCACATATCTATATCAATTACATTCATCCACTTGAAGTGGGTGGGGTTACATTAAAACTGCTCAAAGGAATGACTATCAAACTGATTTCTCCAAGCTCCAAACAGCAACATGCTGATTTCTTCATCCTTTAGCTTTTAATCACAACAAGGAAGGGGGAAAGGCAACGCTCTCCACCCAACCAAGACATCCAATGGGAGAAGAGAAGCCATCTTTCCCCATTGGCCCCCGAGCCCCAACCATAATGGAATGGATCATGAACATCAACACATGACAACAAGGCTTCTTCACATACAAGCATATATTTTCACAATTACAAAGAAACACAAACAATGAGGTGTAGTTCTCAACTACCACAAGCAATTTCAATCAAACTAAGGCTCCTTCTCCAAGCAAGCAAGCCAACAAGAGAAAGATCTATGGGGGTCTCCTTATGCCTCCCATGTTGAAATTGGGCATCCACCAAAAGCAAACCACCATAAACTCAATCAAATCCCATAAACCTTATATCTCCCAACCCCTCCTTATGCCCCCCCAAATTTATCCCTTATGCGCCCCCCAAGAAGTAGGAAATGCAAGCTATTTCCTTTCCTAGGTGGATCCCAAACCAACACTCCCTCCACAAAGAACAAATGTCAATGACAATTTCCTTATGCCCCCCCATTTGAAACCCCATAGTCTTCTCTTTTTACACCATGTCCTAGGCATTCTACCCATCCCTCAAAGAATGCAAACACAATACCATTCAATATTTTGCATGCAAGAAGGGGAAAATAACAATTTAAAAGAATTAGAGCCTACCTCTCCATAATGGATATTTGCTTTCAAACAGCAGATTCTTGTTGCTCAAATCAGTCCCAAAACAGCAAATGCAAAGCATGCAAATCAGTCCAAGCTCCTTCCACAAGAACAAGCTCCCAATGCAAGAGAAAATTTGACCCCAAGAAGCAAATGGCAAGGTTTCAACAACCTCCAAATGAGGAAGAAATTCCATTTTAAAGGAGAGGATGGAGGAGGATGATGTGGATTCCAAGTGGGATGCCACATCATTTTTCCTCATCCCAAAATGAAATCACATCAAAATGCAAATACATCATAATAAATGTGAATGACAAAATTACTTACATACACAAACTCAACCCATACCCAAAAGGAAAATGCATTTAAAATTTGTAAGACAAGTGCAATCACTTCTTTCATAAAATCATGTCAAAACATAATAAAATAAGTTGCTTTTGACTCTAAAATTATAATCATGGTTGGTGGAGGTTTTTGAGAGGTGTGGGACAAGTTTAACTTGTCCCATAAGCCTCCTAAATTTGTCCTTCAAGGCCAAATTCGAATTTCAAAGAGGAAGGAGTGTTTGACCTTCCAAAAATCAGCCTTACAACCTCTTACAAATTCTCACACAACCCATACTTGGTAACTTACACACTCTTCTAAAATGCATTAACTTCTATGACATTTATTTATTACCTTTTGACATAAGATTTATTTAATTACCATAAGGTTATAAAATATATAAATCAAATTTCATTTTCAACCAAGGCAAAAACATTTTAAATTTCACATTCCACATCCCATTTAATTTAATTAAATTTTAACTATATGACTCCCACATAATACTATCATATTTAAATAATTACAATAAAAGCACATTACAAAATAAAACACACACAACAATAAATAAAAAAAGGAACACATAATAAACATACACACATATGCCCCATGGTCACAAAAGTGGAAATCCTAACACAACACAACACACAAATCAACACAGTTGCCATGGTGACCTTGTTGATTTCACACTGAATTCCAATATGGTTAGTCTCCAGTCCCCCAACATTGTTGTGATTTTTTTGCAAAATGCAAAATACCCCTTCGGCCTCGTGGCCATATCAGAACATCCAAATGATATAAGCAACATACAATTATTAAATCCAAATCACAACAATATCGAGAATTTAACATTTATATTTTAAATTCAATTGCAACTATATCATCATCCAATAGATCTCTATACTAGAGCTATTTAAAATCTCAATGTCACATGTCTAAAATTAAAAGCAATATGATATCCATGTCAACCAGTATATCCTCATCAATAAAATAACAATAATGTATCAATGATCATCAAGCAAAATATCTGCATCCAGATCAATACTAATCAGGATCTAACATCTAACCATCATACTAATCAAAACATAATAGTGTCCATAATAATCCCTGATACATCATACTACATCAAAACATAATAATATCCAAAATATGATCAATAGTGTCAGGATCAGTTATCTAAACAGTGTCAAAGGAGAGTGGGCACTACACATCATTCCAAAACAATCAAAGGTTATTAAATTTTCTCAAATCATCTAGGGAAATCTCTACTATATGTCTTATGGAATCAACTAGGTCAAGAAATCTAGCTTCATCAATCTAAAAGCATGCAAATATCATAGAGTCATGTCTTAACAAGAGAAAAGTCACTCCAAGACTTACACATGGAGTCCAATCAACACGAGGGTTAGGTCACATAGGTAAGGCATACCATATCTCATAACTACCAAATTGGTTACATTTTATACTATGTAGTTATCCTAATATCTTGGTATCAAGAGACACGAAGGTTCCCCTAGGGGTTAGCTAGCGATACACACTTACACAAGGACTTATGAGAACTACACGAGACTTGATTTCCACAATGAGGATATGTAGTGTAACATTGAGATTGGTTCATTAGTTGGGAGTCTGACTATTGAGGGTGGTCTATCCTCAAAGCCATACACATGTTTTTATCCTTTTATTTGCTAATGTTATGATGAAGGGTTATATAGGTCACTAGGGTTTCCAATTTGTTATCATTCATCAAATACCATCCCTAGGTTGTGTGGGAAAGAGTGGCACGCAATGAGCACCATTTGTTGAAAATAGAAACACCTAAAAAGTTTTATAACCTAACTTTCTCTTAATACAAAAATGTATAACTCTCGTCATGGACCGTACATCTCTTTCGTAGGCTGTATAGAATCCATATGGTCATGAACCTATTTATTTTCAAATTCTAATATCTTTAGTGTATAATCCATAGCTCCAAAGCTTATAGTCATACTACTATGCACATCAAGATCACTCCTAACTTCTCATGAACATCTAATTCTATCTATCCCCTCTAGTTTTGAAGTAATTTCTTATCATTTAATTCATTTTGAAAGTTTGAAAGCATTATTCAGGTCATGCATTGGTGTTGGATATTTATTAAATCAGTGTTGGCCATTGTGTCTTAGTGTTTTCATTGATGCCAATTCCATTGATGAAAAAGGATGGCATGGTGTCATATTAGTCTCCATGAGGTATAAATCGAGTTCAAGTATGAATGTTGATTGCTAGTGACATGATTTAATGAGTTGTCATGTTGTCTTTTCATTGTTCCAACTTGCATGGTCATTATATGAGATCTCTAGAGTTGGTCAAAGGGTTTCATAAGGTCAAACATGGTCCTCTAGGTATGTTACAAGTGTTAATGAGTCTGTAATGAGTCCCCATGGTCAGTTCGTGAGTTGGCATGTTTGAGTTAGGTCATTCTAAGCATATTCCTAGACCTAGAACATGCAGAATGGCATGGAGGTATGATTTTTGGAGTTGATAAGTCTTGTTGGAGCATGGTAACAACATGAGGTGTATGATGAGTTTCAGGTTAGATCTCAGTGGTTGGATGGTGTTTCATGGTCCTTGGGAAACAAGAAGGTGAAGTCATGTTAGGAAAGCACATGTAAGTCATTGTGGTTGGAGAGTTCCAGAAATATTTGAGATAGGTGGTGGCTATGAAAAATTATTGGATTTTTTCATGATACTTCATGAAAATCTTTAGGTCAAAGGGGTGAATGAATTGCAATCTACATCATTTTTGGTAAAACTAGGTTTTCAAGAGTGTGTTTTTATGCTAAATATTGATCTTTCTGATGCTCTTTGTGAACTATGTGATTTTCATGGGATACATAGGTTTGGGGAGATTTTTTTCCATTGATCTAAGGTTGTTTTTCAAATAGAATGATGTCTTTTGATCATTAGGTTTTTATGAATGATCGCTAAGAAGATAAAGTGGTTTGAAACACTAGTTAAACCCTAGGTCAAAAGTGACTTGGAGAAAATTTCTTGTACAGGTCCATTTTTTATTGGTTTTGTAAAAGTGATGATTGTAGGTTGTACAGGAATCCTCCATATTTCCTAGAAGGTATGATAGACCTTGTGATAGTATGTGGGCCCCACTCAAAAAGGCTTGGTTTTGAATATTTTTAGTTTGTGGAAAAGTTATCCATTGAAGGAATTGATTAAATCACCAATGATTGAATATTGGGATTTTTAATACATTTTCATGATGATTTTAGATCCTGGTTATGCCTATAAAGTACAAAGTGTGCCTTATTTATGAAGATTGGTTTTTGGGGTTGAAAAGGTTGTTTTGAGTAGTTACAAAGATCGACCTGGTTGAAGGCCCACTTAGAATTAGAAGGAAATGTAAGATGTTATAGAAATTATATTTATAAAAATTTCCAATTAAATATGGTTTGTCTCTTGACAAGGTGTTTTGATAAGTGAACCAACTTAGTTTGTGAAGACCTAGTTTGATTGAATTAGGACATGACTACTTTGGCTAGAAGATAGATGTAGAAGACTCATGTTTTGGATTAGTTGACATTTTTTTATCCATTGGAGAGTGAATATGGATGAATTTTGTTCCTATTTAAGGAATTTAGAGGTCTTGAAAGTGACATCAAGGGTGCAAACTAGTTGAGTTTCCAAAACTGCTTTCTGGGTAGTTAAATTTTTTGAAGAGTAAAAGAGGTGTGGTTTTCTTTGTTTTATGTTTCATGAGGTATATCAAGCATGGATGTGTTATAAAGGTAAATAAATTTCATATTAGTGGTTACATGACTTATTTGAGGTGTTCTTGGGTGATCTTGAGCATGTTTGGTAAAGATCAGTTCCTAGAAGCAATTGTTTTGAATAGGAAATGGTCGTACTTGATAAAGTTATGAAGAAAATGATTAGTGCAAGGTAATTTGCAAGCATAGATGATTTTTTTATGATGTGTATGACATGTTTGAGGACTTTTGACGTCTTTTATGAGCCAAGTGATGGGGTTTTGAACCTATTGTGGCTTGTTTGGTTGTCTTGGTGCATGACCTACCTACATGGGTCCATTTTATAACTTTTTATGAGTGTGGTGTTATGTTTTTAAGTTTAAATGGTCTATACATTTGGTCAAGACTTCCCTATGTTATGGTTTTGAGTTGAGAAGCATATAATGTGTTTGTTTTGATTCAAATTTGAACTAGCTGATTAAGAGAGGAAAATGTGACCTAGGTGAGGAAGTGAAGGTGGATTAAAGGCATCAAGAGAGATGATGATGTGTGTGAAAATATGAATAAATTTGAAGAGAACATGTGCAAGGGTTTGAATCCAAATCAGTCCATGAAAGATCAAGATAGATTGACTTGAAGGAGAGAGAAGTTGAAGAGGATTTGACATGCATGTGAGCTAAACTTGGATCAGAATCAGCTGTGGGATCAACCTATTTTCAGTGTTCATTATTTTGAAGAATCTCTTATGATGAGTCATATTCATAGGAGTCCTTTGTTATGAGTAATATCAAAAATGGTATAGGGGTTGGTGCCTCACTAAAAAAATCGTGTAGGATGTGTAATATTCTTGTAATTCCTTGCTTTGAGTGATATAAGCAATGGTTTTTAGTGGGTTTTATTCCCCATGAGGGTTTCCCACTTATATCTTGTGTTTATGTGTTGTCACTCATGTTTTATATTCATTTGAATGTATGGTCCACACCTAATACACTCTTATGGAATGTATATGATTGAATGGATGTTTTAAACAATGGTAAGTGAAGTAAGAAAATTTTAGGACAAATTCACATCCTTCCCTCTTAGTCCATTGTGCTTCCAAAAATTGGTATCAGATTTGATTCTTGTGAAGAAAGTTTCGAAACTTAAAGGATATCCTCTTGAAGCACAAGCAAAGGGTAAGTCTTGAGATGTTGAAGTAGCCTAGAGAAGGAACTATGAAGTTATAGAGTCCTTAATTCATAACTTACAAGATCATATAAATTACATGGAGATAGAGCATGGTCAAGCCATCAAGGGTTTGGAATCACAAGCTGAAAGAGTAACCAAATCCCTAATGGACAAAGAATAAACTTGTTCCAGGTACGAAGAAAAGTTGAAATCCCTAGAATCTGATTTAGAAGGTGCATCTAGTAGGTTGAATATTTTTGAAAGGTTAGAAAATAGCTCTAAAGATATTTATGGTATTTTAGAAATTTAAAGAGATGCTAATGAAAAGACAAGTCTAGGTTTCAAGTTAAAGAAAGAGGAGAATGATGACAAAACTAGACAAATTTCTCAATCATTCAAAAAGGATACAAAGAGGACTAATTTAAGAAGGTCTAATCCTATTAGATTACCTAATGCTACTAAGTACAATGCTTCCTTCAATGGTTATTTCTATATTTGTCATGATTTTGGTCACAGAAGTAGAGATTGAAAAAGAAGGTCTTCTAGGAATTTTGAGAGTCTCTTCAAATATGAATGTTATTTATGTTGTGAGTATGAACATAGGACTAAAGATTTTGGTTGGTTTAGAGTCTCTTTTGTCTAAGAATATTTTATCAACCACCACTTTTTGTTCCCCCAGGCTCTTATTATTTTTTTCCGCTTAAGCCTAAAATCAACTAAGTATGAAGATGTAAATGGAATGCATCCACATGTCTCTCTGGCACACTTGGGATATGAAGCAAAGAAAGGAATACCCCAACTAGTGCAGTCCCTCCTCGTGTCCCAGGCCCGAGGAAGTTGCCTTGGTGGGTTGAAAAGTAGAAATATAAAAAATTCAAAGGCTCTCCATGTGTCGCCCTGGTGCACAAATTCAAATAAAGAGAAAGAAAGGAAGGCCTTAAACAAGCGCATGCACGCTCCACATGGCAGAAAAGGAACATCACCAACTCAAGGAGTGCACTAGTTGGACGAATTAAAGGAAATCGACAAATATCCCAATAGGTAGTTGAAATATTGACACCAAAAAGGGAAGATCGTGTAAGAAAAATTGAATGCTGTTGGTGGAAGCTCCGATTCTAGACATTGGAGCAAGAGCTAGGAATATCTATAAAAGAACGTTTCGATCCAACAACAGAAAGGAGGGAAATGTTAAAATAAAATAAAATAGAGCTGTAAAAGGGATTCTAGATTCAGTTGTTTGTATTTGCTAGCCTTAGCAAGACTCTATTATATAAGAAAGTTGTAATCTGTGCCATATCAGCCTTATGTATCATTTTCTCTATAATTAAGAATTCTCATTCTGTGTACTTTGGCTTTTCAATATTCTGTGTCTCTCTTCCTTCACTGTTGGGTCAAAGCACAATGTTGTGTCCCACTTTGTGTCCCAAAAATGCAAGTAAGAGGTTGGGCAGGATCGAAAATCAAGGGTGTTCATTTTCTCTATAATTAAGAATTCTCATTCTGTGTACTTTGGCTTTTCAATATTCTGTGTCTCTCTTCCTTCACTGTTAGTAGTTCTAGATAATTGGAAGATCAATCGTGTTTTATTCCCTTGTGTTTTTCTTTACTTATCTATTATCTACACTTGTTATGTTTTGTATCTCCTCAGACACTTGATAATCTAGGATACTTCTAAAAATAGTGGATCAAGCTAAAACGATCTTTGAACTAATCTAAGTAGTTTCTCAAGAGGTATCTTTGTGTCTTTTTAGGATCTGTTGTTGTGCACATCGCCTTAGTTAGTTTTTTACAATTCCTTTCAGCTTTCTTCTAAACCTTATCTCACACCAGAGAAGAGCCAGCTTGTTTAAACTCTAGGAAGTTACCTTAGGGCACACGTCCCACTAACCTAAGGTATCCAACAAATCTAGATGATTCATCCGCAAAGATAATCGTCAATAGATTTCCTGGCACACTTGGTGGGATGAACATCTACACATCTTAATATCTACTGATTTTAGCAGTACTTGGTTGGTCATGCTCTAGTTTACAAGATGAATGCAAACAAGGGAAAGGACAAGGGAGGAAGGTGTGTTTGACTACTGTACAGTTATCTCAACCATGCAACAGGAGAGGTAGATAGATCCAGAGATATCCCTCTCCTCCAAACCAGACTCTCTCAACACCTCTGCTAGGTAGGCCCTTCGTATAGTCAGCTAGGATTCTCAGACCTATTTTAATGTCTCACCTTCAAGCTCAACCTCCAAGGTAGTTCAGTTTCATGGAATCAAGGGAGCCCATGCTCATCCTACCCACACCTCTGATAATGTGGAATCCTATCCCAGGCTATCACACTAAAGGCACTACCCAAATTTAGTGGAGAAGCCTTCAAAACTACAGAACAACATATCGAGGACATAGCAAAAATATGTGGGGTACATTATATTAGGGAACAAGACATCACCTTACGATTAGCTAGCCATGATTCCTTTAAAGGAAAGGATTTGGATTGGTACCAATCCTTGAATCCTAATACTATAGGCTCTTGGGACCAGCTAAGGGATGTGTTAGTAGTAAGATTCCATGAAAAAGGGGATAAATCATCGCTCTTGCAACAATCTTATTAACATTAAGAAGAGTCCTGTAAGAGCTGATGACTGATTTTAACACCAGGTTCCACAAAAAATGGAAAAGGATCCCTGCTCTAGCAAGGCCACCAACAGGTATGGCTATTGTTTTTTACTTAAAATCTCTAAATTCAGATATTTCTGTAATGATTCAATAATTAGGAGGGGATTCCTTACCACAAGTATACAAAATTTCCATCCAAGCTGAGAATAATTTAATAGATGTCGGGAAGCTTCTTCCTTGGATCCCCTTTGCTCATGTCCCCTAAAATAGATCCCCTTCCACAAGTACACAGGTACTCGAGTTCCACTCAAGCCCCTACATCCTTCTGATAACTAAAAATCTTCTCATCCGGACTCCAACTCCCATTATAACGTCATATTCTTTTTCTCCCGAAATCAAGGAAATGAAAAAAAATCCTTAGAAACTTATCTAATGAGATACTAAACCTTAAAAGGAATCAAGCTCGCTTACCCAAGACAAAACTATCAAAGCTATCAGGGTGGCAAGGATTACCTATTCCCCTTAATATCATGATACCCAGAGACCGCCATCCTACACAACCGTCTAACCACTTGGTCCCCATGTACCAACTCCACTAAAAACTATTCCACCCAATAGCAGAAGAGAAATGGTACCTAGAAAAAACCATTTGGCAGAAGATCCTAACGCATGGTGTCTTCCCATGTAATAATTACTCAGATGCCAAGGGATTGTCCCTAAGGGAATCTATAATAGAAGGTAGTTGAACAAATAATGAGGGAAGGCTATGATGTTGAAACATCAAGACCTTACCAGTTTGCAGGAATCTAAAATGATGTTTTTCGTTATGTAAATTCAATGGATGTCCCTAGAATAGAAAGCAGAGATCACGCAAGAGCACACACTTTTCTCTTAGATAGAAGGAGAGGAATCTGTATTTATGAATGAGGCAGCTGTTTCCAAGACTGTTCAATTTAGTTATAACACTTAGCTTCAAAAAGAAGATAATCGAGACAGATGCAATCCTACTTTGGGCACAAATAGCGGGACACTGTAGAAAGAGTCTCCAACCCTCACATTGTCACCACTTATGGTCATGAAAGAATATCTGAGAACTATTCAGAATCCATGATGCTCCTCATCCCATGGGTGAAGGAATAAAGCACCAATCATTTTCCAAAGCATCATCACCCGAGCCAATTAATGCAGCTCAACAACTCAAGAAAGCACTAGCCAACACATCCTTATGAGATCTTTTGGGCATTCCAAAACAAAAGGAGTTTCTTCAAGAAGTGACTTAAATAAAATGACGATCCGAATACCACCCTTGGGAAGGAGAAGGAATAGATCAAATCCATTCGAGTCTCAATGGAGGAAGTTCTGATAAATCAAAAGTGAGAGGTAAGTAAACCAAGGCCCAATCCTTGTTGATGACTCTTATCGTAGGTAAGAAATTATTGCATAATTCCATGATAGACTTTGGTGAAAGCACTAAAATCATGCCCAAAGTGATTACAGATGCCTTGGGAATTAAATATGAGCCCTTAAAGAAAGGATTCATGCAACTGGATGGAAGGTCCTTACAAACCATAGGTGCTATCAAAGGACTCCCATTGCAGCTCTATTCCTGCCCAAACATAACCATTTTGCAGGATATTATGGTAATAGAAGTTCCACCAGTATTCGAAATGTTTCTCTCCAATGATTTCACAATAAAAATAGGAGGCTATATGTCTCTTGATTGGTCTCATCTGATTATGTGGACCAAGTACGGGTCTAAGATGAAGGTCTTATCGGAACCCCTTTCCAGGGATCATATAATAGACCAAGCGCCTCAGGATTTGAGGGTTCCCATGTTATGATCAGTAAAGAGGATGCATCATATATGAAGGAATATGATATTCAAAGCGGCGATCATCTAGCCAATCTACCCTTGGGAGATCCCTTTGGGAAATTTGATTCCACTGGTTTGGGTACTTATGTCATCTTCGACGAGGACTCCTTAATCCTGAAGGTGGTGAAAGGAAAGGATAAAAAGGAAGAGAATCCCTCCAAAGATATCTAGATATGGACCCTATATTTCTATGGGGCCAAAAGAAAGAATGGCTCAGGAGCTAGAGTGTGCTTATCATCCCCAAGAAGAAGGAAGATACTCCAGTCATTTTGTTTTCAATTCTCCTGCACTAGTAATGAAGCAACATATGAGGCCTTAGTACATGGCTTGACCATAACCCGAAAGGAGGGAATCAAATAGTTGAGAGTATTTGGTGACTTGGAATTAGTAGTGACATAAGTAAAGGACACTGCTTCCATAAAAATATGAGGATGAGGTCCTATCAGGATCGGGTGTTGGACCTCATCGATGAATTTAAAGCCTTCAATATCAGGGTTATTTCCCGAGATAAAAATACATAAGCTAATAGGATGGCCTTGATTGGGTTGTGCTTTGACCCAATACAATATTTGATAGAAAATTAGAATACCATAAAGTTGATCATTTTCTCCTCTATCCCTGACAACATCGATCATTGGCAGGTATTTAATAGTGACCGAAAGATTATACACTTATTCTAGCAATCTAACTAGTTTGAGAACCAACTCCAACCCAAGATCGAGGAAGCATATGGAGATCAGATTATCCATTTAAATATAAACAAACTTATGAAAGGTCTAATAACCCTAGAAAGTCTTTTTGACTCAAACAATGCTATTTTAGATCAAAGGAAGTTTGTAGTAGTAAAGGAGGATTATGTTGAGCTGGAAGTGATTAGAGAGAGAAAGATAAAGGTCGGGACACTAGTCACTCAAAAGGAAAGAGAAAGACTTGTAGCTCTATGTCATAAGTATGATAAGGTGATGGCTTGGATGTACGATGATCTGAATGGTTACAACAAGGACATCATTCAACACACCATCGATCTTGAAGAAGGGACTAAGCATGTGTGTTAGAAATAAAGGCCCGTAAACCCAAAAATAGAATCCCTCATGGTGGAGGAACTGAGAAAACTACTGAAGGCCAACATAATATTCCCGATCAAGCATACAATGTGGGTCTCTAACCTAGTTCCAGTGAGAAATAAAAATGGCAAAATCAAGCTCTACATAGATTTCAGATATCTAAATAGGGAGGCCCTAAAGGACCATTTCCCTTTTCCCTCCATGAAGAAAATATTACAGACAGTCATAAGCTCAGAGATGTATTCTCTGCTAGATGGTTTTTCAGGCTATAACTAGATACGGCTTGCAGAAAGGGACCAACATAAGACTATGTTCATGACCAAATGGGGAACTTTTACATACGCAAAAATTCCATTTGAACTCACGAACAATGGAGCTACCTTTCAAAGAGCCATGGAATGAGCACTGATCAACAAGGTGATTCTTATAGACCTTGATGCTCTCACATTATTTACCAAGATAACAGAGGTGACACCTTAGAAGTTGTGTTTAAAAAATGCCAAGAGTTCGGAATCTCTCTGAACCAAAATAAAGGTGTCTTCGAAGTCCCCAAAAGAAAACTCCTAGGACATATTTTTTTCAAAGGATGGGATCTCCATCGACCCTAAAAGAGTTGAAGCTATCATGGAGTTTCCCCTTCCGGTCAATAAGAAAGTAGTCCAATCCTTCTTGGGGAAGATCAACTTCATCAAAAAGTTCATTTCAGACTTTGCAGGAACAATCCACCCAGTCACTCTTATGCTAAAAAAGGACCTTAATTTCAAGTGGACCACTAAAGGTCATCATGCCTTTGAGGTGATAAAAGAGGTTATTGTATCCGCCTTGGTGTTGTGCAACCTTGGATTCTCAAAGGAATTCATCATGTATGTATATGGGGGTAAATATAGCATAGCATCTATACTAATGTAGAAAGGAGAGTCATAGGGAAAGAACATTTGATCACCTTCTTTTCAAAAACCCTCCACGAATACGAAACAAGGTACACCTTTGTAGAAAGACACGCTTATGCCATAGTTAAAGGTCTAAAGAAATTCAGACACCTTGTCACTCATAATAGAATACAGGTTATAGTGGCTCACTCCAGCGTCAAAGAATATATAACAAAGGGTGAGATAACTGATAAAAGAGCCAACTAGATTACTAAGATCCTCGAGTATGACATCAAGATAAAACCTACAAAGCTTGTATAGGGTAGGGGCCTATGTAAATACCTAACGCAGGACTATATGGCCCTAATTAATGAAGGACCCGAAGAAATAATTTACATCCAAGAAAGCGACTTGGGAAGCTAGGTCTCGGATAGGATCCATTTCACGCAGAATGGGAAATACCCAAACCATCTCCCCATGAAAAAGAGGAGATACTATCGGCAACAGGGATCCAATTTCATCATCATTGGAAATTTCCTTTTTAAGAGGATTTTTAATGGAAACCTACTCAGGTGCCTGAAAAATGAGGAAGCTGAAAGAGTCTTATGTGCATTGTACCATGGGAGCTCAGGAGGTCATTTTTTGGCCCAAACTATAGCCATAAAAATCCTACAAATAAGATACTTTTGGCCAAGCATGTTTGCTGACAGTCAAGTAGAGACAAATAGATGCAAGGTTTGCCAAGTTTACATAAGTTTTTGGAGGAATGCAACATTTCCTGTCAACCCCATCCTGATTGAGGAGCCATTTGCAATTTAGGGTTTGGACTTCACCAAAATGGTCAACCTGACTTCGAGCACTAGTCACAAATGGATCCT
The DNA here is from genome assembly GCA_019776745.2 of Taxus chinensis. Taxonomy (NCBI): domain Eukaryota; kingdom Viridiplantae; phylum Streptophyta; class Pinopsida; order Cupressales; family Taxaceae; genus Taxus; species Taxus chinensis. The sequence goes on from CM034152.1 coordinate 679,261,864, forward strand.
CACGACTACCGATTACTTCACCCAATGGGTGGAGGCAGTCCCATTTAAAGAGACCATTAAGAATGTGATCTTAGGACTCCTATAGGATATAACTACCTGCTTCAGAACCCCCTTGCACTATTATATCGGATAATGCTAAGGCTGTTTTGGGGGCCAAAGTATCTAACTTTGTGGTAAAGCATCAGATATACCTGAAGAAATCCTTCAACTATTACCCCTAGGGAAATGATTTGGTGGAATCTACTAATAAAAACTTAATCAGGCTCATAAAGAGAATGGGGCATGAACACATCAAAAAAACCTTATGGGTTGATCGGATCACCCCAATGCAGATCCTAAAAGCTTTTTTGTATGAGATAGTTTATGGGAAATGCATTTTAATGCCTATTTCCCTAGAAATCCCTATGTTGCAACTACTGAAACAGGATGAGATAGAAGAAACTGGGGCGATGTAAGTAAGACTCATCGAGTTGGTAGAGCTCCAAGAGAAGAGGGAGTCCACTAATGAAGCCATGATCAGCCACCAGTAGGTGGTCAAAACTTGGTTTGATCAAAAGACATTGGACCCAAAATTCCAGGTTGGAACTATGGTTATGAAATGGGACACAAGGGCTGTCAAGCCAAGGAATCATGGAAATTTTGATCCATTGTGGATGAGACCCTTCAAAATTAGGGCATACAAGAAACACAATTCATTTGAGCTTGAAACTATGAAAGGTGATTTCTTAGTAATTCTGGTAAATAGTGTTGGGGTTAAACCATATAACAGTGTTGCACATATCTATAATCAGAGCAATCATACAAGCATTAAATGTAGAAATAACTAGAAGACAAAATAAATAAGAGAAAGATTACAACATATTTTATGTGGTTCACCTAGTATGGGCTACGTCCACCAAGAAATGGCTTATATTATTATTCAATGCTTTACAAAGGAAATACAATGAAGATCTACTGTCTTCCAATACCTCACAGGATGTTCAATGCTTTTCCCTCACTCAGCTACTCTTTCTTACTCACTAAGAAAACTTACATGCAAAACAATTGCTATATATCTTCTCTCCTTCTTATTTACCCTCATATAATTCATACATGCATATATATCTATTTTGGGTAACTTAACTATGATTTTACAATCAATAAATCATCTTTAAAAAAAATTATTCTAATTTCTGTCAAAAAATAAAAACTACATCGCACATGTAACCGTTTCCGGTTACTGCCTAACCATCACCAGTTATTTCCTGACTGGCACCGGTTATTTCCTGACCTAGACTAACTGACGCCGGTTACACCCTGACCGATGTTGATTACACCCTAACCAACGCCGGTTACTGTCAGAACTAGTAACATGTAAAAGTAAGTTTTGTGTGAAGAAATTAAGCTCCATTCTCAACAATCTCCCACTTAGAGATCAATTGCTGCAATGTACTATGCATCACCATCCTTGGTTCCTTTTCATTGGCCTGTTTCTTCCTATTCAAGTCTTAAACTCAAAGACCAATAGAAGTGGAGTGAATCTCCAACTTCTCCCTTACTAATGGCTTCATTATCATATCTACAGGGTTCTCATCCATATGAATTTTCTCTAACTTTAGTTTTCCATCCTCCAACACCTTCCATATGAAGTGATACCTCAACTGAATATGTTTTGTTCTTGAATGAAATGATGAGTTATTTTCCAGATGAATCACGCTCTAACTATCACAGTATAATCTGTAATCCTCTTGCTCCTTACCCAACTCTTCCATGAACCTTCTCATCCATATCATCTCCTTGGTAGCTTCTGTAGCTGCAACATACTTTTCCTCTGTAGTAGAACAAAGACACAACCTTTTGAAATCTCAAAATCCATCTAACTATTGTTCCACCTACTATGAAAATATATCCAGTGGTGCTCCTCCTACCATCCAAATCTCCAGCCATATCTGAATCAACATAGCCACGTAAAGAAGTATCTGAACCTCCATAACATAAATCCATGCTAGACTATCCCTCTCAAATACCTGAGTATCCATTGGACTGCTTTCCAATGTTCTTTACCTAGATTAGCCATAAACCTGCTCACAACTCCCACTGCTTGTCCAATGTCTAGTCTAGTACAAACCATGGCATACATAAGACTTCCTACTACTGAAGCATAGGGAACATGTGTCATGTACTCAACCTCCTCATGTGATGAAGGACACTGATCTTTGCTCAATTTGAAGTGTCCAGACATAGGTGTACCAACATGTTTTGATCTTTGCTTATTAAACCTTTACAACACCTTATTGATATAAGCCTCTTGAGACAAATACAACTTCTTGTTTTTCCTATCTTGGTGAATTTGCATGCCAAGGATTTTCTTTGCAGCTCCCAAATCCTTCACTGTAAATGTGTGAGCTAACATTTCTTTAAGTTTACCAATTTCTTGCATACTAGATCCCGCAATCAACATATCATCCACATATAGTAACAAAATAGCATAGCTCCCATTTTCAAACTTTTTAAAATAAACACAATGGTCAGATTCACATCTCAAATAACCATGCTCATGCATAAAACTATCAAACCTCATGTACCATTTCCTTGGAGCTTGCTTGAGCCCATATAGGCTCTTTTTCAACTTGTACACTAATTTCTCCTTACCCTTGACTTCATACCCAAGCGGTTGTTGCATATAAATCTCTTCATCCAAATCACCATGAAGGAAAGTTGTCTTCACATCTAGTTGCTCTAAATGCAAATCATGTACTGCAACTAAACTCAATACAGTATGAATATGGAAGTCATCTTAACAACAGGAGAAAATATTTCACCAAATTCAATACCTGCTTTCTGTGCAAATCCCTTTACTACAAGCTTTTCCTTGTATCTTTTCTATCCACCCTCTTCTTCCTTGATCTTGTAAACCCACTTGTTTTGCAATGTCCTCTTACCTGCTGGAAACTTAACCAAATCCCAAGTCTGGTTTTGTTCCAAGGATTCCATCTCCTCATCCATGTCATGTTCCCACTGACGTGGGTCTTATCCTGCATTGCTTCTTCAAAGCTCTCTGGTTCACCATTATCAGTCAATAATAAATAAGATAGAGAAGGTGTAAATATTTCTGGAGGTTTACTTACCCTTTGTGACCTTCTCACAGGAGTTTGGGGTACCAGAGGCTCATTCTGGACCTCCTGGACATTTGTATCCAAATCTGATCAGTGACCGACACCGGTCACCTATAACCAACATAGTTCTGCTAACGATGCCAGTTTAGATCCTTTGTAACTGATACCGAGTTCATATTGATTGATGTCGGTCAGGGGTCAATTGGTTACTGTGTAACCATGTAGGTATTATTTTAAAATCTGAGAGTTCATTTTCATTCACAAACTTCTCAACTGGTTCATCCTTGGGTACCAAAATTTGATCCCTGTACATTCTCTTTTCATTCCATTCAACATCATGAATCCTAATAATTTTAGAATTCTCTAAATCCCAAAAACAGAATCTGAAATCACCAGATCCATAACCAATGAAAGTGCATCTCTTGGATTTTGCATCCAACTTTTTCCTATTTTCCTTATCAATATGCACAAAAGCTTCTGAACCAAAAACTTTAAGAAAAGAAAGATCTACCTCTTTTCCGGTCCAAGATTCCTCTAGTATTCCTCCATCTAGTGAACTTGAAGACCCATGGTTAATCAAATAAACTATTGTATCAACTACTTCTGCCAAAAACTGCAAGGGCAATCCAGCAATGTATCCTCATACTTCTAGCACGTTCCATGATTGTCATGTTCATTCTTTCTACAACACCATTCTCTTGTGGTGTTCTTGGAACTGTTCTTTCTCTACGTATTCCATTCACTGAATAATAATCATTGAAATCCTTTCTACAGTATTCACCACCATTGTCAGATCTAAGGCACTTTAACTTTGAATTTGATTCATTCTCAACAAGGGCTTTCCATCTTTTAAAAGTCTCAAAAACATCATATTTATGTTTAATACAATAAACCCATACCTTTCTTGTAGCATCATCAATGAAAGTAACATAATACTGGGATCCTCCATGAGAAGCTACCTGAGTGTGGTCCTTCACACATCTGAAAGTAACATAATACTACAACCTGGGCTGGTCTCACAATCTGAGTTTCTAATCCTTCTTAGTTGCTCCAAATTTGAGAAATCTCACTCTCTTTTTCTTTCCAAAGATACAATGCTCACAGAAATCAAGATCTAAATATTTCAAATCTGGATAACTTACCCTTATCCTTTAAGATGTGCATTCCTTTTTGACTCAAATGGCCCAACCGATTATACCACATGCATGCATCTGAATCTGAAGTAGATAATAGAAAAGGAATCAATAACACAGGTAGATAAATATAACGTTCCTACCTTCTTACCTCTTTCCACAACAAAATCACCCTTGTGAATTTCCAAGAGTCTGCTGTGAATGTAACCATACAACTAGCTTCACCTAGTTTCCCTGTAGAAATAAGATTCCTCTTGAGGCTTGGCACATGCCTCACATATTTCAATACCCATGTATTTCCATTCTACAATTTTAGATGAACTTCCCCTTTACCAGTAATACTGCAAGGTTCATCATCACCCAAATAAACATGTCCAAAATTTCCTTGGACATAATTTCTGAAATAACCCTTATTAGGGGTTGCATGGAAAGAAGCTCCTGAATCTAAAACCCATGATTCAATTCTATTATCTAAAGAAATAATAAGAGCATCTTGCATTACCTCTGATGCAACAAGATTTCCTCTTTATTTTCTTTACCTTTGTCTTGGTGTTGGTTCTCTTTATCCTTTGACCAACAATCTTTCTTTGCATGTCCTTTCTTTCTACATTTCCAACAAGTAATTCCCTTACCTCTGGATTTAGATTTATCCACCCTTGACTTTGATTTCCCATTACTCTTACTCTTGGATATCTCCTTCTGCCTTCCTCTACTTTCTACATTCAAAGCATTCCCAGATGATGATTCCTCTGTACTTTTCCTGTGAATTTATTCATTCAAGATTATACTAACCACATCATCAAACTTCAAAATATTATTTCAGATGTTGTATTACTAACAGCCATTACCAAGTTATCCCAACTATCAGGCAAAGAACATAAGAATAAAAGTGCTTTTCACTTCATCATCAAATGGAATATCAACTGATTTTAACTTATTTACAATAGATCAGAAATCATTCAAATGACTAGATGCAGATCCACCTTCATGCATCTTAGAACTAAATAGTTTCTTCATCAAATAAATTTTATTTGAAGCACTAGGTTTTTCATATAAATTAGCAAGAGATTTCATTAACTCTACTGTAGAAGTTCGCTTCTGTAATATTGGAAGCCATGGATGTTGCTCAGGCTCAATCTTATAGATCCCAAAGCCTTTCTGTCAAGAATCTTCCATTCTTCATCATATCATCTTTTTAGGTCTAGAATTTTCATCCAACAGTAATTAAAAATCTCTTTGATACAGATAATCCTCAATCTGCATCTTCCATAATTGATAATTTCGACCATCAAACTTCTCTACCTTGTATTTATTTTCTTCTGCCATTGTTGTAGCTCCCACTCAATCAGAAAACCTCTGTGAGTAAATATTATCAACACATAAAACCCTCAAACAAAGCTCTGATACTAGTTGTTGGGGTTAGCACAAGGTTGTAGTGATAATATATCATATCTAAGCATACATGTAATAAAAGTGGATATTCTACTAGAAGAGATATACAAAACAAGAGAATAAATCAACACCAAATTTAACATGGTTCACCCAGTATGGGCTACATCCACCAAGAAACAATCCAATCTATTATTCAAATGCTTTACAAGATATACAATGAAGATATACAATCTTCCACACACTCTTACAGATGTACAATTATTTCTTTCACTTCAAGCTTCTCCTTCTTCTTTAAGAATTATCTCTCACACAATCATTTTCACAATAATCATCAACTATTTCAATCCTCTTCTTATAAACCCTAGCTTGTATGCTTATATATATATATACAAACTTAGGGCACTTAGCTATGTAATTAAAATCAATAGATCTTCTTTAATGCTAAAATTAGACATCTAATTCTCATGAGTTAAATAAAACACCACACACATAGGTAACCGACATCAGTTAGCCCTAACCAATGTCAGTTCCTCCTTGCTGACTGATGCATTGGTCACTAGTTGACCGATATTGGTCCCTCCATAACTGATGTCGGTTACTGGGCTTTCCTGCAAGTTTAATATAGCATGCTAATTTGAAGTAATTGATCTCCACAACTCAACACATTGTATTTATCATACGTTATCATATGTAATTTTGCTTTTTATAAATTCTATATTTGTTAAATCATTTTTCCCGACATTTGAACACTCTCAAATATGTTCTTTCAGATTCTTCTTGTTTCATAGAATCCTAGGATCCTCTCAGGATGGATATCTCCATTCGTGATTATCTTAAAGCTAATCTTGATTGCAACACTAAAATCCATTCTCTCTTGGAAAATACTTGTATTCCTACCAATACTCATCTTGGCCTTGTATATCAGTTAATTCGTAGATGTATTTGGCACAACTTACTTTAAGTCCATTTGATGTAGCTATTACTCTTTTTGTTTATAGACATTGATCCTCCCCTATATTTATCAGCTCGCATATAAACATAGGGAATATTCAAAAAGTGCGATATTCGATAATGGATCTGAGATCAATCTTTGAATAATTTATCACTCCTTTAGAACATTGCCACCTTTCCTTTGTATATGTTATCCCTTCATTCATTTCTCTTCATGATAGTATGGTTCTTCTAAAGTGTCCATGCATAGGCACTATCACTTTACCTCTTATAGTTGGGCCGAAAACATCTTCCTATGTTAAACTTTAAATCTGATGCCGACGTTCAATATCCAATTTCTTACTTGGTTTAGTTCATGGCTGGGACATTATGCAGGTAGTGTCTTTTATAGTACATCTGGAGTGTTAAATCACCTTAATGATGGCTTTAAAAATACTATCATTGTTAACCATGACCCATTCAGATATTGTCACGTAGACCCAATTTTCACGGCACTTCCTACTACCACTAGGTAAGGACCACCTATGGTGGTGATTATATTATCATGGGTGGTTTATGGAACATCCTAACATTCTCTAACCTACTTGTCCCATAACCAGGGAACTATTTATCATATGGACATTTTACCACCTGTCTCATCTTCTCATGTCAACTCGGAAGAAACATTGCCTCCTTTAATGCACTCTTTTTATAGATAGATCTTATTAGCATCAGAATTCCATTTTAACCTACCTATTCTGATACTATTTGTATCATAATGGTCAATCTTGGTTGGGATGTTACATGTTGATGATCTCATTCTTCCGCATGATTCTAGGAACCTCTATTAACAGATATCATCACCTGTTTGAATGCATTTTTCATTTATCAGTAATTTGTGCACGCACTTCTCAATTCTCCACTTAAACTTGTTGTGTAGTCTTTTTGAATACACTTGGAACTTTGGATTCTGATCATATTGATATCACTTTTATGCCTTTAATTCATTTTTCTATTTCCAATGATTCTGTTTCTTGGATATTCACATAACCTTACTCGATATTACTTCAGAATCTGACAAGGATGGGACATGGGGATGAATCATTCCTATAATAGGTTGACTTTTCTTTTCTTCTTCAAACAATGATACATCCAATTATGAATCACATATATGAATGCTTTAAGATTTTGTATAGTCTATTCTTGACATTGATCATATAGGGAAACAACATAAAGCTTTTATTTATGTGATATTTAGAACAAAGTACAAAACCTTAATCCTTATCTTTGTTTAGAAAATACAAATAAGAGATCAATCTAACGGTTACAAGACAGTAAGACTTATCCTTCATCAATTTGTCCTTATAAGACTTGTTTTCTACAATCCATATCAACCATCTATAAGCCTAGAAGAAAGTTCCAGGGGTTTTGGCCTATGCCCAAGGTGCTTTTTCTTTGTAGCAAAGTTTTCTTCAACTAAGATAGTGAAATGGTGGATTTCATCTACATTTTGCAAGACTAAAACTTCCCTTATGTACACCATAACTCAATTGACTTGGAGATTCAACTTCTTGTTATCTGGACTATTAGCCTTTTGATCCTCCCTTCACACAAGGTAATTACCTATAACTCATGTATATTCATAAACTCCTTGAGAGAACATATGACTCTTCACATGTAAACCTTGAGACTTTGGATAATTATCACATCAAAATCAAAAACCCTTGCTTTTACTTCTAGCCTTTAGATTTAAAATTTAGAGTTAAAACTAGTGAATGAATTTTTCTTATGCTTAGTTGCATACATTACAGAAAAAAGAATAAGAACATCATTTACACTTCATTTTTATCCTGGAAACCCTCATGAACAAAAACCAGTCAGGAAGGGAAATTCTCTTTCTTCCCAGGTTATATTGGCTCAATTAAAATAGACATTTTTTTACAATAATCATGAAAAGAAGTACATAAACAATTACTTCCATCCCATTTACTTGCTTTCCTTTGTCTCAACAATCCTTCTACCTTTTCCACAAACATAAATTCTAGCACTAAGTATTCTTTCTCACTTTCTTGCAACATCGATGATCATTTTCTCTTGCACAAGAATATTAGGATTTATAGCTTTCTCATGTCCTCTTGCACCAAGAATAGAAAGGTCAACAAAGGAAGAGACATGAATAACTGACTTTCAAATCCATGGTATGCACTAGTTTGTTTCATATTTTTGTTTTCTGTAAAAAGTGAAAGAGCTAGTGACCATGTACCCTGGTTGGGTGGAGGTTTTGTAACCGCAGCTCTGCAGAGGGTGGTTAGTCAATGTTACTCTATAAAGATTTTGTAACTTGTTTATCTTCTATTATTTTTCCTTCTAATTGCTAGACTGATCTGATGAAGTGGTTTTTTTGAATCCCTATGGATCACACCTCCCCTGCTTAGGAGGATTTTGGTCCCACAAAATCTTAGTGGGGGAGTAGATGAGGAAATAATTCCCTCACTTTATCCTTCGAGTACCACCGGGCTTACCTTGGTGTCTTTCCTTTCAATCCAATCTTTCAAGACTCCTGTGGACCTCTCCTAGTCTCTTTGACCTTCTATTACAGCACTACATCCTCATCCAATCTACCTCATAAGTCCAAGATGCAATCCTCAATGGAAGGTAGAAACTGTAGTCCTTCATCTTCATCTAGCATGGATGGCTCATATAGGTGCAAGTTCTCACAGTTTACTATAGATTACATCCTCATAAATGATGGTAAATCAAGTCAGAAGGCATTTTCTCCAACCTACTCCAATATGGTGAAGGGCCCATATCGTAGTGGCTTGAGCTTTTGTGCTTGACCTTGTAGTCTCTCCTTGCTCAAGTAAAGCCAAACTCTATCTCCAACATGAAGCTTATGTTCCTTCCTATGACGATCATGCCTAGCTTTGTACTTGGCTTGAGATTTCTCTAGATGTTCTTTGACTTTGAGATGGATTTATTGGATCCTCTCAATGAATTTTTTTTCTCTAGTCACCTTTGTGTCTCATGTATCATCCTCATCATGTTGCCCAACTGCTATGTCCAATGGATTTGTAGGTAGATATCCCAAGCATGCTTCAAATAGTGACTTCATAGTGGATGTGTGTACTGCCCGGTTATAGGAATGTTGAATGTAGGCTAAGGAATCATCTCAAGTTCTTGGGTATTTATTGTTATACCCTCTGATCAACTGTACCAAAGTCTTATTCACCACCTCTATTTTTCCATCTGTCTGTGGATGGAAAGTTGTGCTCCTCTATAATCTAGTATCCATCTTGTCCCAAAAAGTAGTCCAAAACTTCCCCAAGAATCTAGAATCCGTGTTAGAAACAATAGACTTTGGAAAACCAAAATGCACCCATATATTAGCACAGAAAAGATCTATTTCCTGATGTGCTTTTATTGCCTTTTTACATGCCATAAGAATACACATCTTACTGAATCTATCAACAAAAACATACAGATAGTCATGGCCATGTTTAAACATAGGTAATTCTCCTACAAAATCCATAGAAATTTCCTCCCATGGATGAGTAGGTACTGAGTAAAGGCATATACAAACCCTCCTTCCTAGTTTTAGGCTTGCTGGTACAACAAAGTTTACATCCTCGTATGAATTTTGATACTTCTTCTTGCATATTGGGCCAATACACGTAACTTTGCAAGTGGGCTAGGGTCTTACCAAAACCTAAATATCCCACTACTCTCGAGGTATGTGCTTCCCTGATCAATAAAATTATTTCTTCTTTAGGCACACAAAGCTTCCCACATCAATAGAGTAGCCCATTCTTGAGATAACAATCTTCAATCCCTTTCCTTTTAGTCCCTTGGGACTGCAACTAATAAAATGTCACCCCAATGTCTCCATCCTAGGCTTATGCCTCTCTGTAAGCTTCCTTTGTGAAGGGCTTGATCTGAGAGATAGTGGCCAAACAGGAAAAATTCTCCTATGTAGGCGGCCTATACAACATGTCTGCCACCAAATTTGTACTACCCTTCTTGTATTTGATCACCAGATGGAACTGCTAAAGGAGCCCCATGCATTTGTAGTTCCTTTCTTGCTATAATTTAGACTGTGATTGTAAATACAAGAGAGGTTTGTGGTTAGTGTGCACAATAGTTTCTTTACCTAACAAATAATGCTTCCATTTTTTAATTTTCTGAACTAGTGCATACATTTCCTTATCATATAATGAATATCCTTTGACTGGTGAAGTGAAATTTTTAGAATGATAGCATATGAGTTTACCTCTTTGAAGCAACACTACACCCATAGTGTAATAACTGGAATCTGTATCTACTTCAAAAGGCTATTGAAAATTAGGAAGAGAAAGTATTGTAGCATGAATAATCTTGTATTTAAATATTTTAAAGGATTTGTCTTGTTCCTTACCCCAGTCAAAACCCTTAATCTTTGTGGCCACTATGTGTAGAGGTGTTGCAATCATGGAGAAGCATGGAATGAACCTTCGCATGTATTGTACTACTTCCATTAAACTCCTAGTCTATGTGGCTCCTGTTGATGTTATCCAATTAGTGATGGCTTCCACCTTCTTTGAATCCACTCGTAGCTCTCCTCCTCTAACCACGTGCCGAAGATAGACAAGTGACAATTTGGAAAATTCACATTTCTTCATATTACAAAGTAGTTGTTTCTCCCTGAGAACTTGCAAGACTTGTTGTAAATGAGTTAGATATTCTTCCCATGTGGCACTAAAAATCAAGATATTGTCTAGATATACAATGACACACGAATCTATGAAATCCCACAATACATCATTCATCAATCTCATAAATGTAGCAGGTGCATTACATAACCCAAAAGGAAGTACTAACCACTCATACAAACCTTTTTTTTTCTTAAAGGCATTCTTCCATATATCCTCCTCCTTCATTCTAACTTGGTGATAACCTAACTTGAGATCCAACTTCATGAAGAATTTGGCATGTTGAAGCTAGTCCAAGAGGTCATCTATGTGGGAAAGTGGATATCTGTTCTTTATGGTGATCTTGTTCAAAGCGTGGTAGTCAATGCACATTCTCCAAGAACCATCCTTCTTTGGCACCATCACAATAGGCAAACCACATGGTGAGTTCTCAGACGTATCACCCCTTGGTCTAGTAGTTCCTGGAGTTGTTTCTTTACTTCAGTACTCTCAAGCAAGGATTGCCTATACAACCCGATGTTCGATAGAGGGGACTCTGAAAATAACTGAATATCATGATTTACTTCCCATATTGGTGGTAACCCACTGGGAGCCTGAAATACTTCCTAAAAAGACTAAATGATACTATCCAAATCATGATTTCCCTCGTTATAAATCTCTGAAACTTATACCCCATCTTGTTTATCCTTTAACAAAACTAAAAAAAACTAATTATGATTTTCCTGAATAAGTCATTTTTATTGGTTAGCACTCACCATAGTAACCCATGTCTTACACTGGTGTGCCCAAATGTTGTAGCTGATCCCATACTTGATCCATCTATACCAGTTTTCCCTTCTCATAAACATAACATCCCTAATATACAAGTAAGGACTCCCAAATAAAACATCAAAAGCATCAAGTGGAATAAAATTGGCTTCTAAAACATCAATATACTGGGAATCTATCCCAAACTTGACCTTACATCTTCTTGTTACCTAAATTTCAACACCCTTCTTCATCCAACCCAAAGGATAAGGGTGTGGATGCTCATGAGTCTCAAGAACAAGCTTCTTTACAATTGCTTCAGAAATCAAGTTAGACTAAAAACCTGTATTAACCAAAGCATTTTCCTTAGTTCTCTTGATCTGGATTTTGATCTGGAATAGTCTACTCATCTCCTCTTCCTGTCTATCCATGTTGGTGGCCGTGCATCCAATCCTTTCATCTACATTAGATTCAACTTTGCTTTCCACCTCCCCTTCTATTTTTACAGCTGTCATGGACTTATTTGAGTCTTTGGTTTGGTTCTTCGGATGTAACTATGGATGCAACTTCCAGAATGTAGCATCAGTATGACCATTGATATCACAATTCTTGCAAAAACTATTGGGATATTTACAAGTATTCAAAGTAGTGGCAGCTTGTTTACTATTCCCTTTCCACTTACCCTTGTTACTTGTTTTCCCATACTATTTTTTCTGCTGATTTATCCACTAATTTTCCCTTGTCTCTGCTTCTCCTTGCTTCTTTTCATCATCTATGTAGTATGCCTACACACATGCCTCATTGAGATCCTTGGGCTTCGTGGAAATGACATTTCCTTCGAAGGTTAGTGTGAAGTCCTCCCAAATATTTGGTCATAATATCCTCATCCTCCAAGTCCATGTTTAGCAACATGGCCTACCTCTGAAACTTGACAGTATAGTCCTACACACTTTGACCACTGCCTTATCTAAAATACTTCCATTTAATCATTTGGTCAGTCTTGTGGCCAATAGGGTAGAAGTTAGCTCTAAGTAATTCTTTAAATTCTTGCAAAGATTTCACAATAGGATGCTTCTTCTTTTCACAAGTGGTTAGATGAGTTTCCCACCAAACTAGAGTGTGTCCCTCCCAATTTTGAGATGTGCAAAGGTGATCCTCTATGCCTCAATGACATTACGGATGCTAAAGTAGACTTCTAACTTTTTTAACCATTTATCAAGCAACTCTGCATCTACTTGTCCTTCAAATCTTTTAATCTCAACTTTCGTCTCAAATTTAAAAGGAGTATGGTCATATTTTACCTTTTCTTTTTCATTTGAAGTCTCTTATTCATGTTCTTCCCCATAATATTCCTCATGGTGGCTCCTCCCTATGCCAAACTTTTCAGCTAAGCCTTGAACCACCGAGTCCATAGAATATTTCTTGATAGAAGCTGTCTTCTGCAAATTTGCAAGTTCTTCTTTCCTTTTAAACATCCTATCCATCATGGTCTCCAGTATCTCAATTCTACGGACCAAGTTATCTTCCTCCATTTGTCCATGAATTCTCTATTTCCACTTCTTTGTAGAAATTTCTGAATCATAAGGTAAAGCATCTTCGCCTTTAGATCTCATCATTGTCATACAAATCCAAGAACGAATACCACAGTTCTGGATACTTGTTAGCTATGATACCAAAATGATTTGTAAACTTTTCAACTTTGGAATTATCCACAAAATCAAAAATTAATGTTGTTGTTCTTCTTTCTATTAGAAAATGACAGAGACAGTTAGTGAATGAATTTTTCTTATGCTTAGAATCCAAAATTACAAGAAAAGAAATAATAAAAACTAATAAACACTAACAAGTTTTATACTGGAAATATCTAGAGGAGGAAAAACTAGTTGGGAAGGGTAATTGCTCTTTCTTCCCACTTTAATTGGTTAATTCAAAACAATAGGTATAGAAATTATAATAAGTATGAAAGAGAAATAGATAATATCTCACACTTCCTCCCAATTACTTGTTTTCTCTATCTCAACACTCCTTTCTTATACAAAAACACAATTCTAGCACTAAAAATTTCTTGCTCACTTTCTTTCGTGCTTCAATGATCTTGTTCTCTTCTACAAACATGTATTTATAACCTTTCTCATGTCCTCCTGTGCACTAGAGAATGGGAAAGGTCATGAAGGAGAAGAGACATGAATAACCTTTCAAATTATGGGGTTGTTTGTTTCATATTTTTGTTTTCTATCCAAAAGACCCAGGACCACCGCCCTGGTTGGGTAGCAATTATGTAACCACCACTCTACACATAGCGGTGGTCCTATTACTATAAAGACAACCTATGTGTATTATTTTTCCTTCTTCGTGCTGATTGATCTAATGAAGTAGAGTAATTTTGGATCCCTATGGATCACACCATAACAAAGGGACTCAAGGTAGCCCAAAAAAATAAGGATTGGAGTGCGGATAAGATTGAAGCCTATTGGAAATATAGGCAGGAGATCAACCAGAACACCCTCAATTTTGTGGAAGTTTCTAGTGATGAGTAATGGGAGGAGTTCTAGGATGCTGATCATGGATCTGAGATGAAAAGTGAGGATACAATGACAATCACCTCAAAGTAGCCCATGGGAGTGACCACAAAGTCTTTCGGTACCTCCCAATAGTAATTACCAATTCTACCTCTGCCTTCCATTCCTCAGCAGGGACTTCCAGTCTAGACTCCTACGCCATAGCATGTAACCATTCCTTTAGTTGAGGAACCTAGGGAGGAATCAACATCCATCCCGCTGTGCAAGAAGTTAAAGATAGCCGCAGCACCTATTTCTCCTCCCCCTCTTCCACCTCTAGAGGCCCCATTTTAATCTCCTCATCTACCACCATTTTACCCTTCTGGAAACATTCCTTCATCTTTCACCTCATCATAGAATCTTCTTCCACCTAGAGCCCCTCTCATGCCTCGATCTCCATCCACCATTCCAAACTTCTCCCCTTGCATTGTGACATGCCCTTCTTCGGCCCTAGTAATTTCAATGCCCCAACTACAAGTTACAATTCCTTATAGTTTTTCACCTGGGTTCCCTTTTGCGGGAAGGATTTTTCCTTATCCCTTTGAATTTTTGAGTCATGTAGAGACCACTAGTGCCACACGAGACAACAGAAGGGAGAAGTAGAAGAAGAAAGAAATGATGGTATCAATAGTGAATAAGATGTGGTCATTATATGACCATCGGCAAATCTCCTTAACTATCACCTGACTCATCCCCCAAGTATCCAAACCCATGGAACAAATACAACTTGATGACTACTCTATCAACGCTATTGCGGTTGACTTTTCTAAGTTCTGGCCTCAGGACAAGGTCCAATTAATGAATGAAACTATGATAGTAGTCAATATAGACTCACTGAAGCTCAACAATCACCTGAAGAAGGTGCAATCTATCCTCAGTAGGGAGGAGGCCACCATGGCCAAACATCAGGCTGAGATAAAGAGCCAGGGAAAAGAAATAAACTAGCTCTGTAAAGAGTTAAAGGAGGCTTCATCACAATAAGTCCTTATAGCTTCTCAAGTGGAAGGTAAGACTTTAGCAGCAAAACTTACCACATCTGAGGGCTCTACCAATTTTCTCACACAAGAGAAAGGATCCATCCAATAGGAGGATGATTTAAGAAGGGTGGAAGTGGTTATGATCCAAGCCAAGTTATGCGCCATCAAGGCAGAAAGGGGTAACCTCCAAGTAAAAATGAAATAATTTGAGGACACGGTCAAGGACTTGACCTGGAATATATGACAAAAAACATAGAAAGGGGGAATTATAACATTAGTGCATGAACTATATGCTTCCTGTTGTGACAGAATTTCCGCTACGGTAATAGATCTAGCCCCCACACTTGGATTCATATCCAACACACAGGGATTGTGCTCAAATGTGGAGACCACAACCTCCACCGTCATCAGTGTAGTGTCTGATAAGGTCTATGAATCAAATATTTTTATCCATAAACACAATGATGATTCAGAATCTTCCCTTCAAGGGGAATGGTCACTAAATGACGGCTGATTGGTGTGAAAATCAATGAGATTATGAGCTGCAATAAGGCCTCCATCAAGTTCCTAAATCTCTTGGCTCGGCTCCACCATGGAATCAAAGAGAGAAATTAGAACATCAATGAACTAGTCTAATTAGGCTTCCCTTCCCCCTTCCCCAATGAATCTACATTCCTCTCAAAGGACCAAAATCAACAACTCCTAATTATCAAACGCCAAGATAAGAATGTCTTTCTATCTTTAAAGGAAAGCTCTAGTGTTACTAAGGTGGAGGCTATTCTAAACCCCATCATACAGTAGGAGTTCCACTTTCATGTAGTAGTTTAGAACCTCCAAAACTTATCACATAAGGAGACAATCAAGCTAAATTGAGCTTTCTAGGCCTTATAAAGAAGGACCTATCCAACAAAGGAGGAATGGATCGGATATCAAGTTGCTTTGCGGCAGCTCTGAGTGGGATTTTACAAACCACATTTTTTTAGGCTAGGAGATTGTCGTATCCTTCCATGACCAAAACATAGTCCCTTGGTGAGTTGCCATAACTGTAGAGTCTTTTTTATAAGACTCATTTATAAACCACTACCTTTTTTTTTTCCCCCGGCTCTTGTTATTTTGTCCCCTTAAGCCTAAAATGACTAAGTATGAAGATATAAGTGGAAGGTGTCCACGTGTCTCTTTGGTGCACTTAGGGCATGAAGCAAAGAAAGAAAGACCCCAACTAGCACACTCCCCCCACATGTCCCAAGCCTAAGGAGGTTTCCTCAGTGGGTTGCAAAGTTAGAAATATAACAAACGCAAAGGCTCTCCACATGTCCTCTGGGTGCAAATTCAAATAAAGAGAAAGAAAATAAATCCCCAAACAAGCACGTGCCCTCCATGTGGCAGAAAATGAACATCACCGACTCAAGGAGTGCTGGTTGGAAAACTTAAAGGAAATTACAAATATCCCTATAAATAGTTGAGATATTGACCCAGAAAGGAAAGATCATGTAATAAAATTGAATTCTTTTGGTGAAAACTCCAATTCCAGACATTGGAGCAAGAGCTAGGAATATATACATAAGAACGTTTTGATCCAGGAACAAAAAGGAGGAAAAGATTAAAATAAAATACACTAGAGCTATGAAAGGGATTCTGGAATTAGTTGTCTGTATTTTTTAGCCTCAATGAGACTTTGTTAGAGAATAAAGTTGTAATATGTGCCATATCATACTTATGTGTCATTTACTCTATAAATCAATAATTCTCATTCTGTGCGCTTTGGATTTTCAATATTTTTTTTCTCCCTTCCTTCACTGTTAGTAGTTCTAGATAATTGGAAGATCAATTGTGCTTTACCCCCTTGGTTTTTTCTTTACATATCTATTATCTGCAATTTTTATGTTTTGTATCTTCTCATACATTGAAAATCTAGGATACTTCTAAAAATAGTGGATCATGCTAAAACACTCTTTGAACTATTCTAAGAAGTTTCTCAAGAGGTATCTCAGTGTATTTTAAGGATTTGTTCCAACGCATCGCCTTAGTTAGTTTTTACATTTCCTTTCAGATTTCTTCTAAACCTTATCTCACACTAGAGAAGATCCAACTTTTTTAAAATCTAGAGGTTACCTTAGGGAACATGTCCCACTAACCTAAGGTATCCAACGAATCTGAGGGTTCATCCACAAATATAATCATCAATAGTTGGAACCTTATTATATATGAGCGTAGAAGTGTGAAGGGTGCTGTGTGATACAAGTTTCACAAACAAGGACACATTGTTATATTTTTTCACCAAGGTGAATATCCAAGAGTTAATAACATGTTTTAATCCCAACATGGAAGAGTATTCAAGAGGAAAAGCAGTATTATGTCAGATCCTAAGGCTAAGAAGATGATTGTTCAAGAAAATGAGGCTAAGAGAACTAATTTTCAGTCCTATATGCAGAGTATGAGAGTTGAAAAATTCAAGGTATGACACGAAGGATGCTTCAAAATCGGAGGTGCTAGGTATTGATACCGATCAAATTAATTTTGGAAAAGAAGGATCTATTTCAAAAAAGGAGGAAGACACGTCACTCAAGATCTAATTATATCAAGGAATGCATGACAAGTTGAGAAGGCTAGGGATTTTGGATACATAAAAAGTGATAAGGTATGATCTATGTTATCCATAAGATATGAGTTTAGGAGTTATTTTAGGTTAGTAGGATGTCTAGTTCAAAAAGAAAAGTTAAGTCTAATTATGTGTGTGTTTTCTTATTTTCCTTTTCATCAAGTTGGAAGTATGGTTCTAAGTGAGAGTATGTCATATCAAGATGTTAAAGTATAGTCATACCAATGTTGAGTTTGAAGGAGTTAGAATTCATGTCTCTTGAAGGTCTCTAAGTTTTTCAAAGGAATTTGTGTCTTAGATTGTATCTGTGTCATCATAAGTTTTAAGAGAGTGTGATAATTGATAGTTAAGATTGAAATCATTTCAAGGTCTATAGAGTTGAGTATTAGATTGTGGTGCCATGAGAATCTTAGTAAAAGGTCAATGGCATGTTACAAGTATGTTTTTGAGGTCTACATTAGTATTATGGTTATGTCAGGACTTGAAAGAAAAATAGGTGTATTAAATGCTTGAAAATGTGAATGAAGTCATGATATATATATGAGTCTCAAAGTTGCAAATAGGTTTGTGAGTCATATAAAAAAATCTAACATTTATTTTGGTTATGAAGGCCATGAAGGATTAATATGGTCAAGATAGAGTGTGTGCACAGTCCAAGTCTATGTAATCCCTGAGATCATGATGAGAGGTATGTTGATTTGAGCTTGTTAAATAAGTGCAAAAGTGTTGAATTAGTTGATCCATTTTTTAGAGAACTAAGAAGGGCGAACAAGCTGAAATTTGATCCATCAAGGTATGTTGTATGACCTTATGATGTGTCATAGCTTCATCATGTATGAAATATGTCTTGTGATAGGATTTCACTGTCAAAATGTATGTTTGGCCTTGTTTATAAGCTTGAATAGTCATGATGAACCCCTGAGTTTGGTGTTTCATAAAAGGAAAGTATGTTTTTTTATATTTCCCATGTTATAAGTAGTTTTTATAGCACAAATGTATTTGATATATGTGTAAATTCATGTTGATCATTCATGAAAATATTCCTTAAAGTATTGTCATCTATTCTGATTCAGTATCATGAATAAGCTTGTGACTGGTCTTCATGTATGATCACTAAAATGCTCTGAGTTATGAATATGATTCAAGACATGTGATATCCTAGAAGTATGAAATCATATTGCATTGTTTTTTCAAAATATGTTTCTCTGATCTATGTTGTCATATCATTTACAACTACTAAAATTCAAGTATAAAGAAGGTTTGTGCACTGAGATACATTTTCAAGGTTAAAAGATAAGAGTTAACAATGTGAAGGTTTGATATTGACATTCAAAGTTATGACAAATGCCTAATAACAAGATATTAAAGTTAAAGATGCATTGTTAAGATCAAGAGCTAGATCGATGGTATTCAATTTGAATAATGTTTAAACAATTATCAAGAGTTAGTTTAACCAGTTGAGTCAAAGTCTAACAAAAATCTTTAAAAGGACATGAAGTACTATGGGAAGATATAACATATCAATTTTTATTATCAACTCATAAGGATTGGTGCAAATGTTCAATGTTGTCCTTTGTGTCTCGAAGAGTTATGGAGTATCAAGAAGATGGATTGATCTATGTCTTGTTGATAAGTGTCTTCATGAAAGGAAGTACTAACCCAAGGGGAGATGGGTATGTGAGTTTATGTATAGCAGGAAATTATTTTCCCTTGAGTCTTAAAATTTTGAGTCACTGTTTGATTATCAATCTTGAAGATGGTTTTCAAATTTTGCAAAGTTTCTAATCTCCAAACATATGCTTAAAGTGTTATGAAGATAGCCATGTATGTTCATATGTTGACTGAGTCTACAAGGTGCTCATTTATTTCTTGACTCAAGTTTAAATTCCTCTAGCATGTTTGAAAACTTGAAATCAGGGAAGAGTCATGTCAATAAAGTCTAAAATAGATTAATTAGGCTTCACAAGTAATATCAATATAATAATAGAATTTTTTGAGCATCAAAACATGATCACAAAGATTTGGTATTCAAAGGTGAGTAGATTATTGAAGTTTGAGGATTTACATGTTCATGTATCATGGAGAAAGTGAGAAGGAAGTGAAAAGATACATGATGGGTTGAGACAAGTTCCTTTGAGGAGTATCAACTATGTTCATTCATCTTAGAGGCATGAAATATTTTTTTCATAGGTATGAAATCCTGAGAATTGTAAATATTGTTGTCATGGTTTGGTTTTCAGTGTCTATATCTTGAGTCTAATTTTGTGTTGCACTGAGAATGTTTTGGCATATTGGAATTTGATATTATGAGATAAGAGGTATGAGATCAAAATACCTCTTTGAGTTGTTAAGTGTCCCGACTATGTGTTTACACATTTAGAAAGTCCATGGTATGAGTGTGTATCAAAGACTTGTCAATTTATTGATTTCATTGATGCAAGGAGAGTCATGATTCAAGTGTTACAAATTATACTTAAAGGCTCTTCAAGATTGTTGATAGTTAAGTGTAATCTAGAAAGAAACAAATCATTATGAAATTAAACAGAGAAGTTTGAGTCTGTGCAATATATATGTATATATATATATACATTAGTATAGTCATTGATTCAAGGTCCAAAGTGTATCAAGTGTGACTTTCTTGGACTATGGAAAGGTCTATAAGTATGATATCCAAGAAATTGAAATATGTTTTTGAAGGATTTAGGTTTAATCATTAATGATGTTACATAATTTCAAGGATCAATATCATGAAATATCATGAATGTGAGTGTTTGAGATCTATAGCAATGTTCTAGATAGGTGTATTGGTTGGTATGTTGATTTAAAAAGCTACAAAGGCTTAAGAATATGAGGTACATCTTGTTGTTGATCCATATAAACAAACCAAAGTATGTAAGTTTCAAAGTATGTTTTTCTGAGTTCTTTCATAAATCAATAGTAGTGTTTGCAAACCAGTAAAGTTTTTGATCCTTGATTCATGATTGAGAATTCTTTAGAAGTATGTATCCAATCGTGAAAGTAGCATGACATAGCACAAGGAAAGGATAAGTCTATTTATCATAAGTAAATCAAGGCTACAAGTCTGAGAGTGGTCATTAAGGTCTACAAAGTTGTTCTAACAGAGATATATGGTACAACTATAGTAAGAGAATATTGATTATGATCGTTTTATAATGATGCATAGGTTTGAAGGGGAGCAATTGTGCCCTCAAACCTCAAGAAGTGGTAACTAAGTATGTTTGCAAGGTTTATGATGGTATTCTAAGGCAACGAGAGCTAGCTTTGGTCCTCTCCAAGTGTACAAGGTGTCAAGAAAGATAGAATAACGATGTTCTATAGATCTGAGAAGGATAATTGAGACATGGGGAGATTTTTTTTATGTCAATCAGGTGTGAAATGTATGCAGTAGACTTTATATATCATTTTTTGTCATGTTTGCAGGTATAGTGACAAAGAGGGGAAGTTATATGCTCAAGGAAGTTGTAATAGAATATAAAGAAGGTTGATTGTACTAAAAGGAATGATAACCAAATTGTACAAAGACAATAACTTAGATTCTAATCAAACACCACGATCAATAAGATGAAATATATTTGACAAAAAAAGCTCTACACAAAACCTTTACAAACAAATGACTAATAATATGATATATTATTATGGAACTCAATGAAATACAATTAGAATGGGCCTTGCTTATATAGGTAAGGAATAACAATCTAAGAAATAGTCAAGGTCATAGATCAAGCCATAAATAAAGGAAAGAACTAGTCATCATAGAACTATTCAAGACCATAGATTTAGGATAGAACTATACATCAAGGATCTAGTCAATACCATAGATCAAGGAAAGAACTATACCTAACAACCAGATAATATCCCCCTAATATCTAAATAAATAAAAAGAAATATCCACACACATAAATGGGTGAGGATAAATACAATAAAGGTAAATAAATTACCTAGGTGAACATGAGATAAGATAAATACCTACTCTAACACCCCCCTCAAGTGAATCTAGGGGCCAAAATAGAAGTGGCATGTCCACAATATGAGTCCTAACAACTAGGCCTGATGGTGTACTCATGTAAAATATATCCATGAAGAAATATCAAACAAAAAGAAGGAAAGAATTATGCTAGAAGGAAAGAGAAAGAAAAAGAAGAAGGAAGATGTTCTCATGAACACCCCCCAAGAACAACTTCCAAAACCCCAAGCATGCCACGTAACTCAAGGTAGGAAGGTGATGCAAAAGGCTTCGTAAATATGTGTGCAACCTGTTGTTGAGTTAGAATGTACTCCAAGCAAAGAAATCCATCTTAAATGTGTTGATGAATGAATTGGATGTGTATCTCAATATGCTTGGTCCGTTGGTGCTCAACTTGGTTGCGAGAAATGTGAATTGTACTTTGGTTTTTACACCAAAGTACAGTAAGTGAATCTTGTGGGAATCCAAACTCTGTCAATAATTGTCGAAGCCAAAGAATCTGCTAACTCATTGTAACTATTGCCATGTACTCTACCTCTGAAGATGAAAGTGCAATATCCTGTTGCTTTTTACATGCCCAAGCGACTGGTGAAGAACTAATACAAAAAAGATATCTAGAAGTGGAACGCCTATCATTAATAGAACCTGCCCAATCTGAATTTGTATACCCAAAAAACTGAGTAGAACCCCTAGTGTAGTGAAGGCCAAAGTGGGAAGTGCCTTGCAAATAGTGAAAAATACTTTCAGCAACCTGCCAGTGACTAATATGGGAGAATGTGCAAACCAATATACAAGCCCTACTATAAATAAAATATTAGGGTGAGTATGGGTGAAGTACATGAGACTCCTAAGAAAATACGTATATAATGTAGGATCACATAGTGGTGTGGTACATGTGGAAGTAAGATTAACCTCAAACTAAAAAGGAAACTAACTTGGCTTACAATCAAACATATCAAAGTGATGAATAAGATCATGGGTGTACTTTGGATGACTCAAATGAATCCTTGAATCTATCTAAGAAATATATAATCGAAGGAAATAATGTAATAACCCAAGATTTGTCATGTCAAACTGTGTAGAAAGAGCCCTCTGAATAGTCTAAACGTGGGAAGAAGACCTATCAATAAGTATCAGATCATCAACATAAAAGACAAGTATCACAATATCCTCACCAACATGCTAGAGATACATTGTATAATTAGTGTGGAAATGAAAAAAACCAATAGATAGAAGAAAAGAATCCATCTTCAAATACCAAGCTCGAGGGGCTTGTTTGAGACCATAGAGAGACCTTCAGAGCCTAAAAACATGAGAAGAATCCTGAACAAATATAGCAGGATGCTCCATGTATATTTCCTCTTGTAAATATCCATGTAAGAAGACACTCTTCATATCCATTTGGTATACAGGCCACCCCTGTTATACAACAATAACAAGTATAAGGCGTACATATTCCATCTTGGCAATGGGTGCAAAAGTCTCCGGGTAATCAATACCTTCAACTTGTGAAAAACTCTTTACAATAAGATGAGCCTTAAACTTGTCAGTGGACCCATTAACTACATATTTGGCTCGGTATACCCACTTACACCTAACCATCTTTCTTCTTTTAGGAAGAGATACCAAATCCCAAGTATAATTCTTCACCAAAGAAGAATACTCAGCTGTTATCGCATCATCCCAGTCTTGTATCCTATGAACCTTTGAAAAGGACTGTGGATCCTCAAAAACTATCTAACACAAAAGTCTAGAACTTGTAGAATGTGTGTGATGATGCCTAGTGGGTGAAAGATCATGTGTGATAGGTGTTTCATTATAAACTGTAGTACGAGCCCACTTAGGCATAGTGACAACATCAGTGAGAATAGGATCCTCAATGAAATCTATAACCTCCTCATCAACCTTCTCAAAGAAAGCATCCTCAAGATGAGATGAAGAAGAATAAGTAGGCATGGAAGAAGATGAAGAATCATGAAGTGTGAAGCGCTCATCAAATTGAATATGTGTTCGAAAAAGAACATCATGAGTATCAGGATCTAAAAGTCAATAAGCTCTCATGTCCTCACAATACCATACCAAGATTACGGGTTTTCTCTTCTTATCCAACGATTTCCTTTTATTATTTGGCACAAAATCCCAAGCATGGATCCCAAAGACTCACAAAAATGAGACATCTGGCTTAGTGTTGGACCAAGCTTCCTCTGGAGTCAAATTCTCAAGTGCTTTGTGTGGTGTGTAATTATGAATGTAGTTAGCACAATTAACTGCTTATGCCTAGTAGATATGAGGTAAATCTCTAGAATGTGTCATACAGTTAGCCATTTCCCTTGAAGTTCTATTCTTCTATTCTACCAAGCCATTATGTTGTGGAGTAGAAGAAATAAAATGTTGGTGAATAATTCCTTGAGTTGCCAAAAAATCAGAAAAATCATTGCTGAAGTACTCCCCCCCATTATCAGTAAAAAGTTTATTTATGAAACTAGAATATTGTTTCTCGACCAAATCCTTGAAGACTTTGAAGTGTGAAAAAACATCAATTTTTTACTTGAGAAAATAAACCTAAGTACGCCTCGAGAAATATTATGATTTTCTGTCACACCAAAAGCTCGAGCTAGTAATGGAGATCGATCTCATCCTATTAACCAACTGCTACACCAACACACCCCCACATGATGGAGCTAGATGCAACCACGCAAGTTTTGAGTTCACTGTGTATTCACTAAATTAGGCCCAACGACATTACAAGGAAACGACACTGGGACTTCCTAGGAGGACACCCATCCAAGTACTACTCTAGGTCGAGCGCACTTAACTGCATGGTATCAGAGTTGCACAAACTTTCCATCACACCAGAAGATTGAATTGGTAGTGGAGAGGATCTCATTTTGTTAACCAGATGCTATGCCCAACACACCCCCATGCGATGGAGCCAGATGTAACCATGTGAGCCTTGAGCTCACCATGTATTCACCAAATTAGGCCTAATGACATTATGAGGCAACAACACTGAGACTTCCCAGGAGATCACCCATCCCAGTACTACTCCAATTCGAGAGTGATTAACTCATGGTATTAGATTTACACAACTTACCGTCACACCAAAAGCTTGAACTGGTAGTTGAGAGGATCTCACGAAAAATTGTAATATGGTATCAGAACAATATCATATATTATTATGAAACTCAATGAAATACAATGAGAATGGGCCTTACTTATATAGGCAAGGAATAACAATATAAGAGCCATTCAATGTTGTAGATCAAGACATAAATCAAGGAAAGAACTAGTAAATACCATAGATCAAGGAAAAAACTATACCTAAAAACTAGATAATATCCCCCTAATATCTAAATAAATAAAAAGAAATATCCACACACACAAGTAGGTGAGGATAAATACAATAAAGCTAAATAAAGTACCTAGGTGAACATGAGCTAAGGTAAATACCTACTCTAACACCCCCCTCAAGTGAAGCTAGGGGCCAAAATAGAAGTGGCATATCCACAATATGATTCCTAACAACTAGGCTTGATGAGGTACTCATGTACAATATATCCATGAAGAAATATTGAACAAAAAGAAGGAAAGAATCCTGCTAGAAGGAAAGAGAAAGAAAAAGAAGAAGGAAGATGTTCTCATGAACACCCCCCAAGAACAACTTCCAAAAACCTGAGCATGCCATATAACTCAAGGTAGCAAGGTGATGCAAAAGGATTTATAAATATGTCTGCAACTTACTGCTAAGTCGGAATGTACTCCAAGAAAATAAATCCATCCTGAATGTGCTGATGAATGAAGTGGATGGTGTGTCGCAATATGTTTTGTCCACTGGTACTCAAATGGGTTGTGAGAAATGTGAATTAAAATTTGGTTTTTACACCAAAAGTACAGTCGGTAAATTCGGTGGGAATCCAAACTCTGTCAATAACCGTCAAATCCAAAGAATCTGCTAACTTGCTGTAGCTATTGCCATGTAATCTACCTCTGAAGATGAAAGTGCAATATCATATTGCTTTTTACATGCCCAAGAAACTGGAGAAGAACTAATATAAAAAATATAGCTAGAAGTGGAATGCATGTCATCAATAGAACCTACCCAATCTGAATCTGTATACCCAACCAATTGAGTAGAACCCCTAGTGTAGTGTAGACCAAAGTGAGAAGTGCCATGCAAATAGCGTAAAATTATTTTAGCACCCTTTCAGTGATGACTATGAGGAGAATGTGCAAACTGAGATATAAGCCCTACTGCAAATGAAATATCAGGGTGAGTATGGGTCAAGTACATGAGACTCCCAACTAATTTCCTATACAATGTAGGATCACAAGAGTGGTGTGGTACATGTGGAAGTAAGAGTAGCTTCATACTAAAAAGGAGATGGACTTGGCTTGAAATCATCCATATAAAAAGCACCAAATAAGACCATGGGTTTTATTTTGCTGACTCAAATGAATCCCTGAATCTATCTAAGAAATCTTCAAACCAAGAGGAAAATAATTCAATAGCCCAAGATCTATCATGTCAAACTGTGTAGCAAGAGCCCTCTGAATACTCTGAATGTGGGAAGAAGAGCTGCTAGTAAGTAACATATCATCAACATACAAGACAAGTATCACAATATCCTCACCAAAATGCTAGAGATATACTGTATGATCGGAGTGGCAACAAAAAAATAGGAGATAGAAGAAAATAATCCATCTTATCATACCAAGCCTGAGGGGCTTATTTGAGACCATAGAGAGAACTTCAGAGCCTACAAACAAGATAATAATCCTAAACAAATCCATTTGGTTGCTCCATATATATTTCCTCTTGTAGATATCCATGTCAGAAGGTACTCTTCACGTCCATCTGGTATACGGGCCACCCCTGTGATGTAGCAATAATAAGTATAAGGTGTACATAATCCATCTTGGTAATGGGTGTAAAAGTCTCAGATTAATCAATACCTTGAACTTGTGAAAAACCATTTGCAACAAGAAAAACCTTACACTTGTCAATGGACCCATCAACTGCATATTTGGTTTGGTATACCCACTTACACCTAACCATCTTTCTTCCTTTAGGAAGAGATACCAAATCCCAAGTATGATTCTTCATCAAAGAAGAATACTCAACTGCCATCGTATCATCCCTCTATTGTATCCCATGAGCCTTTGAAAAATATTGTGGATCCTCAGAAACTGTCTGACACAAAATTCTAGAACCTTTAGAATGTGTGTGATGATGCCTAGTGGGTGGAAGATCATGTATGACAGGTGTTTCATTATAAACTGTAGTACAATCCCACTTAGGCATAGTGACAAAATCAGTGGGTATAGGATCCTCAACGACATATATAACCTCCTCATCAATATCCTCAAAGAAAGTATCTTGAAGATGAGATAAGAAGTAGGATGCATGGAAGAAGATAAATAATCATTAGGAGTGAATCTCTCATCAAACTGAACATGTGTTTGAAAAAGAACATCATGTGTATCAGGATCTAAAAGTTGATAAGCTCTCGTGTCCTTACAATACCCTACAAACATTAAGGGTTTAATCTTCTTATCCAAATATTTCCTTTTCTTCTTTAGCACAAAGACCCAAGCATGGCTCCCAAAGACTCGAAAAAATGAGACATTTGGATTAGTGCAGGACCAAGTTCACTCTGGAGTCAAATGCTCAAGTGCTTTGTGTGGTGTGCGATTCTGAATGTAGTTATCATAATTAACTACTTCTTCCCAATAGATAGGAGGTAACGACACTGGGACTTCCTAGGAGGTAACCCATCCTAGTACTACTCTAGATTGAGTGTGCTTAACTTCCTAGTATCATATTTTCACAACTCACTGTCACACCAGAAGTTCAAATTGGTAGTGGAGAGGATCTCATCATGTTAACCAACTGCTACACCAACATAAATTATCAATAAATGTAAGTGTATACTTAGCTCCATTAAAAGAGGGGCTAGGAAAACCATCAAGTTACTATGCACAAGCTCAAGTTGTGAAGAATATCTCTTAGAAAAATTCTTAGGAAAAGGATCTTGGTGTTGTTTCCCTAATGCAAAACCATGACCAACTCCCTCAAGACAAGAAACACTAGGAATACCATCTACCATACCATGAGTACTCAACTCCTTCAAATATATATAATTGAGATGTCTAAATCTTTCATGCTGAACCTTACTCTCTGAATCCGCATAAGAAACCAATTTTGTCCCTATAGAGGAAGTGTCATCAAAACCCTCAAAGTGATATAGTCTAAAATTATGATCAACAATACCTTGAGCAACAAGTGAATGAGGCTCCAACAAAGTTTGTACTTCTACCCCATGTGGTGCAAAAAGTCACTATTTTTCCTTGACCAAAATGAAAAATTTGATATACAATAAGCAAATTTGTGGTAATGTTAGAAACATATAGTGCATTTTAGATACTACCACCATCAAGGTGTATATCACATTTTCCTTCAACAAAAATAAAGGAATAATCTCCAACCTCAATTTTTGAAGTAAAAATCAAACCTAGAGAAACAAAAGACTCCTTGGAAGAAGTCATGTGATGAGAAGCACCTGAATCTATAACCCAACTATTTACAATTGGTCACTGAGATCTCCCAACAATATTAAGTGCTTTGCCATGCTGATTAGAAGGAGGTGGAGTGGAGATAGATTTTTTTGTTTTTTGACTACATCCTCTAAGGCTTACATTCACTTATAACACCTATGTTCTTCTTGACCACTACCCCCACAAAAATAGCATGAAAGGCTAGACTTACTCTTAGATTTAGAAGACTCATTGGGTTTAGAGTTGTTTTCTTTGGGTTTCAGGAGCACTTTGAGATGGAGAAGGGGTGGATTTTGTTTTAATTTTTAGTTTTCCATTTCCCTTAGGATTAGATGAAACTAATGCCTTTTGATAGGTGGAAGACTCAAGGTGAGAAAATTTGGATTCTTCCCTAGTAAGTCTTTCACAAAAAGTTTCTAAGTCAATCATTTTGAATTTATCACCTAAGGCATCCATGCTAGAGAAAAAGGTAGAAGAAAATATTTGAAATAGTCCTCTCAACTTGGATTAGAATCAAGTAAACACACTTTTCATCTTTCTTAATCTCTTCCACTCCCCTTAAACTATGTTAAAAAATTCTTGAACTTGGTAAGATAGTCTATAATTATTGAAAAAATCTTCAGGATTAAGAGAGGTGATCACAATTTCAAGTTGCATGGCTCTCATATGATCCACCTTACCAAATAAATACTCCAATTTCTCCCATATTTTAAAAGTAGAGTCTTATTTTTCTAAATGAAACAAAAGACTATCACTTACATAAGTTCCTATCAACCCATAAACTCATCAAATTTGTACTGATACTAAATTTTTTCATATTCTCTAGTGAACACTGGTTGTTTTGAAGAAGTTAAAAGCCCATAATCCTTTCTGCTTAATTATTGTTTCCATTCTTTATTTCCATGTGTAGTAATTATGTGTTATTAATGGATCAACATGATATAATGTAGAAAATAGATAAATATGTCATCCTATAAAAATCACCAAAAGAAATGCAAGAACCAAACAATGCAACAAGACCCCCAAACAATGTAACAAGAGCCCCCCCTAGATTTTGGCACTTTATAATGAGTGTGTGTTATAATATGACAATTTATAATTATATTTAAATTATCAAAATAAATACTTTTAAAGGAAAGATAGATGAAAAAATAAGTACTTTTTCCAAAAAACGACACTCAAAAACTGAGTTACCAGTCAAAAGATACAAGCTTTTCAATATTATGCTCTACTATTTATTTTAGTTACTACAAAACATAATAAAATGATCTTACTTCACCACACAAGTAAAATTAAAGGGGGCTGGAGTTAAGCACCTACTAGTAGGAATCACAATCTTTAAGCCCTCATATGACCATACCATATAACCAAGGGCTAAGGATTTTGATGGGTAATAATGACAAAAAATGACTGCCTCCAGAAATGATTGAGTTTACAATCGATCTTAGGGTTTTGCCACCTTCCAAATCCAATGGAAGGATCTTTTTTTCTTTTTTAAAATAAATGCAACAAAAAATATAGACAAATCCCAAATATATGAATATATAAAAAAAAATTTACAAAACGAAACTTACAAATGGATGGTCAACAACAATCTGCTACTCTGATACCATAAAAAGAATGATAAACAGATGGTACCAAGCCAAGAACTTAAATGATAATCAAACACCATGATCAATAAGATGAAATAAATTCACCAGAATAACTTTACACAAAACCTTTGCAAACAAATGAGAAGCAATATCATATATTATGGAACTCAATGAAATAAAATGAGAATGGGAATTGCTTATATAGGAAAGGAATAACAATCTGTTGGTGAGAAAATTTGTCAGGTGGAAAAACTTGTGGATTTATTACCAATGCTCTGGGAATATAATTCCATCTACTTAACCCGTGTAGCTTCCATATATGCATGCGTGAGAAAATGTGGATTTCTGTGGTGGCATTTTGACCAAGGATCTAATAGGGACACTCTAGTGACCCTATGACAAAGCTTACATATACTTACAAGAGAGGATTTTGTTTGTAGAGAGGGAAAGATGAGTGAGAAAAGAGGTAGGAGAACTAATGTTACAAGTAGGAAATTATATTTCCTGCACATACTAGTCAAAAGTATCATCACATGCATTTATGAGAAGAAACAACTTTGTAAGCATTATTAAGACCAAATGAAATTTGGAACACAAAGTATCAAGAAAAATCTTAGTCAAAGAAAGCTAGAAACTCCTTCTTGTATTAATTTCTCAAACAAAAGTTATAGATAGTGGAGTAATGGAGGAAATTGAGAAAGGGGGGAAAGGAAGAATTTGGCTATCTCCTTTTATTCTCTCAAGGTAGAATACACTCTTAAGATTACAAAATTAATGACCAACCCTTTAAAATGGGAATGACAATACTGTTAGTGAAAATCAGCAGCACCCCCTGGATGTTGATCAGATTTCTAGTTTGATCATACTAGCATCCAGTGTGATTGCACAACATTGAAAAACTCTCTCCAAGTGTGGGACTTGCAAAATGAGAGAGGAATCTCTAGATTAGAGGCTGGTTCCTCAAAATCCTCTGATCAGATCTGTTATTTACACAATTGCAAAGGTTTGAATCCTAATCCTACTCTAAATTCCAAGGAGATTGAGATAGAAAGTGCAAAAGTTGAAACTAAACTAATAGGTGATGCACCAAAGGAGTGGTGAACACTTCTAGTTCTACAGATAGACACAGATCATGGAATGCAACATAAACATCATGCACAACTGATAAGATGTAATTGAAAGTCTGAAATGAAGCAAACAACACAACCAAAGGGCTGAAAACTGGTCACAGAGCCTGTATTGTCATTTCCACTGTCAAAATCCTTGCATTACAACATCAAAAGGTAGAAAACCTGTTACAACCATCAAGAGGTCTGATACTTACAAAAATCACTTGTTGAAGGTGAAAGAAGAAGCTTGCTATCCAAAGAAATGTTCCCCCCAAGAAAATGAGCCAAATCTGGCTTTTTACAATGCATGGGTCGAGCCCAGGAGAGAGAAAGTGTGAAAAAACGTGGGAGCCATTCCTTCATTGAATGAAGATGCATTAAAACAGCATGGGTGTCCTTACAGACCCATTCCCTGACATTTTGGCCATGCTGAAGAAGAATGCGACCCATTTTTCATTAAAACTAGTTGAAACGTCACTTCTGGCCATTACCACGTGCTAGAGACGTTTCTTGATTTTCTCTCTCCAAACTGAACCAAAATGTAAAAATGAACACGGAATCATGTACCTCTTGATGGTTGTAACAGGTTTTCTACCTTTTGATGTTGTAATGCAAGGATTTTGATAGTGGAAATGATAATACAGGCTCTGTGACCAGTTTTCAGCCCTTTGGTTGTGTTGTTTGCTTCATTTCAGACTTTCAATTACATCTTATTAGTTGTGCATGATGTTTATGTTGCATTCCATGATCTGTGTCTATCTGTAGAACTAGAAGTGTTCACCACTCCTTTGGTGCATCACCTATTAGTTTAGTTTCAATTTTTACACTTTCTATCTCTGTCTCCTTGGAATTTAGAGTAGGATTAGGATTCAAACCTCTGCAATTGTGTAAATAACAGATCTGATCAGAGGAGTTTGAGGAACCAGCCTCTAATCTGAAGATTTGAAAGGTTTCAATCCCAAGTTAGCTCAGCACACCATTGAGTTGGATCCAAATAAAGGCCAGTCAATCCACACATGGAACCTCTCATGAGGAAGGAATTGAACAAGTTGATAGAATCAAGGATCATATTTCCTATCAAGCATTCTAGTTGGGTTGCCAACTTGGTTCTAGTCAGAAAGAAGAGTGGGGAAATCAGATTGTGTGTTGACTTCAGAGACTTGAATAGATCATCTCTCAAGGACCATTACCCACTCCCTTCTATGGAGAAAATTTTTCAAGTTGTGGCTGGCTCCGAGAGGTTTTCACTACTCGATGGCTACTCGGGCTACAATCAGATTATGGTGAAGGAAGAAGATCAGTTCAAGATAGCCTTCACAACCAAACGGGGAACTTATGCATACATGAAAATTCCATTTGGGCTATCCAACACTGGAGCTACCTTCCAAAGAGAAATGAACATGGCATTCGAAGGTTTGATTAACAATGTGGTGCTAATATACCTTGATGATATCACTGTTTTTTCAAAGAATGCAACAGACCACCTCTCTCATTTGAGACAAGTCTTCACAAGGTGCAGGAGATTTGGAGTGTCTTTGAATCCTAAGAAGTGTATATTCCTAGCACATGAAGGAAAGCTCCTTGGCCATATTTTCTCCAAAGAAGGATTAGCAATTGATCTAGAGAGGGTTGAAGCCATAAGAGCACTACCATTGCCAAGCCACAAGAAGGCCCTTTAGAGTTTCTTGGGGAGAATAAACTTTGTTCGGAGGTTTGTCCCATATTTTGCAGCCCTTGTCAAACCTATCACCAATATGTTAAAGAAAAGCATGGCTTTCAAGTGGACAACAGAAGGCAAGGAGAGTTTTGAGGCAATCAAAGAGGCCATCTCTCAAGCACCAACTCTCATCAACCCAGATTTCTCCAAGGATTTCATCCTCTATGCATTTGGGGGTAATGATACCATTTCTACCATTTTGGTGCAGCAGAACAAGGACAATGATGAGCAGCCAATTGCTTTCTTTAGCCAAAGCCTATATGACTATGAGGTGAGATATTCTTTTATTGAGAACCATGTACTTGCAGTAATCAGAATCTTAAAGAAATTCAAGCATCTAGTCTCAAACAACAAGGTTCAGTTGTTGGTATCTCATGTAGGAGTAAAGGACTTCCTCCTCAACAAGGATTTAAATGAGAAAAGAGTAGGTTGGATCACTCATGTCATGGACTATGACATTGAGATCAAGGTTACCAAGCTGGTAAGAGGAAAAAGATTGTGTGAGCAGCTGATTTTGGGCAAACAAAAGGGAGTATGCAATGAAGAAGAGGCTGTTTTGACAGTTCAAGATAGCCATGTGCAAGGTAGCACTCAAGAAGAAGATAATGTTGTCCCCACTCCTTGCTGGACCCAAGGTATAATGCACTTCCTAAGCACGGGCCTATGCCCTCCAGAGATGAACAAAACCCAAAGAAGACACTTCAAGATTACAGGATGTCCCATATGCCATAGTAGACGGTGTTTTGTTCAAGAAAGATGTGAATGGAGTGCTGCTGAGATGCATTAACACAAATCATATTCATAGGGTGTTGGAAGAGTTCCATGGTGGATCAGCTAGTGGTCATTTTACACCAAGAGTGACAGCCCTAAAAATCATGAAGGCTGGTTATTATTGGCCCAAGATTTTCAATGATTATTATGCATGGATCAAGAGGTGCAAGAATTGTGCATTCTTCACAAGTAAAGAGAGACTTGCTGCCCTCCCATTGCATCCAATTTCAGTTGACCAGCCATTCATGCAATGGGGTTTAGACTTCATTAGAGTCATTAATCCCAATTCAAGCCAAGGGCATAAGTGGATTTTGATAGCCACAGACTACTTCACCAAATGGACTGAAGCAGTAGCACTCAAGGAAGCAAATGAGTCTAGCATCTTAGAATTCTATGAGGGGATAATAACCAGATTTGGCATACCTGCTACAATAATCTCAGATAATGCATTAGCATTCATTGGATCCAAGGTGACTGAGTGGGTTGTCAAGAACGGGATCTACCTAAGTACTTCATCAAACTACTACTCTCCGGGTAATGGCCAGGCTGAGTCTACGAACAAGAACTTGTTGAGGATCATTAGGAGGACTCTTGATGAGAATTAGAGGTCTTGGCATACCAGACTGAAATCAGCCTTATGGGCTGATAGGATAACTCCCAAGAGATCCACAGGTAAATCTCCATTCAGGCTTGTTTACGGAAGAGAGGCAATCTTGCCCATGTTACTTGAGTTGCCAACATTGGAACTCATGAAGCAGTTAGAGTTGCTAGAGTTTGGGGCCATGGAGGTGAGATATGCAGAGTTTATGGAGCTCCAAGAGATCAGAGATCGGGCATCCCAAGCAATAGAGAAGGATCAAGCTTTGATCAAGAAGACCTTTGATAGGAAGGCCAAGAGTAGATCTTTCCAAGTTGGAGATCTAGTGTTAAAATGGGATGCAGATAGAGAAAAACCGGGAAGGCATTCAAAATTTGATGCCATTTGGAGTGACCCATACATGGTCACAAAGTGTAAGGACTGCAATGCCTTCTAATTGTCTTCATTAGATGACGAAGAACTGCAGATTCCAGTCAATGGAATCTATCTAAAGCATTACTACTAAAGGGAAATTCTCCACCTTGTAAATATTAGCTTAGGTTTTCATTCCTCTAAGTGCTTGTGCACATTGTTTTGCTATAGGTTGTTTTTCTTTCCCTAAGTGCTTTGGCACAAGCTTGCTGTCCCTGGAGATGTTTTGTAGCCCTTGCTTCTATCGGGTGATATTCCATCTTCCTCCTTGCAACATTCTAAGTCAGTTGGGGTTCCGAACAGACAACTCATGACTCCATGCCCAATGGATGCTTCAGGAAACTAGTAACTTCATCCAGAAGGAAAATGACCCCACTGAGTCGCCAAAATTGTTATCCAAAATTCACCCTCAAGGTAATTTTGATAACATGCATCAAATTATTCAGTCCCGAGCAAGTAAGATTGATTCGGGGCCCAAAATCATGTTTTTTGGGGTCCCCTCGGCCTTTTTTCTAACTCTCCCATCCAAGAAGAAATCCCAACAAGTTGAGAAAATGGAAAAAATGCAAAAAATAAGGTTACAGGACTATTTTAAAGCATTTCAGGTAATACTGAGGTTCGTCGTACCAAGCTTGGGGCTGAAAAAGAAAGGAAATCGGCTAAGTCTTGTTCTGCGGGACAGTTGGGATGTTAGGACGTGTGGGACGTGAAAAGGTGAAAAGGCCGAAAGCACAAGAAAAAATCGCCTAAGTCTATTTCACGCGGTTTTTGGGAAAGCCGGGACAAAAGTACGCGGAGGACGTGAACCGGCCGATTCGCCGAAGGACAGTCCATTTCGGGCGGTTCGGATGTATTTGTCCTAGGTAGTCCAGGACATCTGGGCCAAAGGTACGGAAGGGACGTGTGGGACATGAAAAGGTGAAAAGGCCATAAATAGGAACAAGGAAGCCCAAATTGGCCAATGCGGGAGAATGTGTCCCAGGAAGTGGCGGAGAAAGAGATGGACTTAGAAAATTTTCCAAGTTTCAGTCAAAGTTTTCAAAGACAACAGTTTTGGCCCGCTGCCCTGCCATCGAATAGAATCTTAACACGTGTCATCCAAGTGGCGGAGTGCATGGGGAAATGGGAAATTTTCCCAAAGTGAAAGATGCCAAATTTTCAAAGGACAAAGTGCACCCCTCAAGCTCGAGCCAATAAAATAGTGCCACGTGTCCAAGTGGCAAAAAATTAAAGGGAGGGCCCGAAAGAAATTTTCAAAGGATGAGCCCAAGGATGAATCAGAGCCTGACACGTGTCATCCAAGTGGCAGAGTGTGGGGAAAATTTGAATTTTTTTCCAAAATGCAAAAAAGAGGTAAAATTCAAATTTTTTTCCCGCCGATCCGTTTTGGGCCTGTTTTTGCCCTAAATCTTCAAACGGCCATAACTTTCGTTCCAGAGCTCGGTTTTTCACGTTATTTATATCAATGGAAAGATGGTAAAATTCTATACATGATTCCATAGTAATTTTTGCATTTTGGTTCATTTTGGAGAGAGAAAATCAAGAAACATCTCTAGCACGTGGTAATGGCCAGAAGTGACGTTTAAACAACCAGTTTTAATGCAAAATGGGTCGCATTCTTCTTCAACATGGCCAAAATTTTAGGGCATGGGTCTGTAAGGATTCCCATGCTATTTTAATACATCTTCATTCAATGAAGGAATGGCTCCCATGTTTTTTCGCACTTTCTCTCTCCTAGGCTTGACCCATGCATTGTAAAAAGCCAGATTTGGCTCATTTTCTTGGGGGGAACATTTCTTTGGATAGCAAGCTTCTTCTTTCATTCAAAAAGTGATTTTTGAAAGTATCAGACCTCTTGATGGTAACCAATGTAATAGGTTTTCTACCTTTTGATGTTGTAATGCAAGGATTTTGACAGTGGAAATGACAATACAGGCTCTGTGACCAGTTTTTAGCCCTTTGGTTGTGTTGTTTGCTTCATTTCAGACTTTTAATTACATCTTATCAGTTGTGCATGATAGGTTTATGTTACATTCCATGATCTGTGTCTATCTGTAGAACTAGAAGTTTTCACCACTCCTTTGGTGCATCACCTATTAGTTTAGTTTCAATTTTTTCACTTTATATCTCTGTCTCCTTAGAATTTAGAGTAGGATTAGGATTCAAACCTCTGCAATTGTGCAAATAACAGATCTGATCAGAGGAGTTTGAGGAACCAGCCTCTAATCTAGAGATTCCTCTCTCATTTTGCAAGTTATTTTGCACTGGTACCAAAGCTTTGGATTTGGATGGAACATTAGGGTTATCGGGCTGAAATGGTCTGTTGGTTGGAGGCCTTGCTTGATTCTGATTTGCAGCTAGATTGGGTGGTCTTTGAGGCTGATATGGCTGCCTATTAAGCCGAGCTTGAGGCTGATAAGAAGGTCTAAAACTTTGGGCTTGTTGCCTCTTGAGTGTAACCAGCTCATTTCCTAAACTTTGCAGTTGCTTCATGAATTCTTGAAGTTCGTTTGAGGCACTAGAAGATGAAGTAGAAGCTTCACTTGAATTCTGATTTCTAGGAGTGGGAATAGGAGCTAAGACAGGCACTTGACTAGTACTTGGGCTCTCTAAACTTGGATATAATGGCATTGGAGGCCTCCGTGAGGTAGGGTAGTAGAAGGAATTGGGCAATCCTTGTCAGCTCTAATGGCAAATGCTATGTGCAACAGGGATAGTTGTGCCTCCAATAGAGAGGATGAGAGGCAACAATAGAAATACCAAAATATGGGGGCATTATAGGTCAAGGATAGGTGTGAACCTTCTATTGTTGGCTTTGGTGTCAAAGGAATCCTCTACCCACGTCCTTTTGATGAATCTGAAGTTGTGGTTTGGTCAAAGGCTTCATTAAATATATGTAATTTTTGGTTTGTCAGGTGCATTACAATTTTCAAGGGACTAGTTATCTCCATTATCTCCAACACTACTCTTGGAGGGCAATATTATTAAATGGTCTCCACATTTTCCATAGAACCCTGATGGCAAGTCTCCTGAATGCGATGGTAGTTATAGTAATCATTTTCTTTATACATGAAGGAAAAGGGTGGGAATTTGATCAGCAACCAGTATGTGGTTTGATTTCAGTGGAATTACATGATAGCTTGGCCATGTCTTTCAACATAATTTCTAGCACAGGAGGAGTCTAAGGTTCTCTCCTATGTGGAGTATGGAACGTCTTTTTTCATACCTATGCTGAAAATTCTGAACAGGATGTTGAGCAGTGAGAGCAAGGGTTTTGGTTTTTTGGATGTGATTAGATGGACCCACTTTCAAGACTACCGCGTTGGTTGCGATCCATTTTCATTGGCCTTGAGAAACCTTATTGTTTGAATGAAAGAGGCCTTTGAAGTGAAGAAGAAGACATAGGTTCTGTTTGGTTTGAGAGGGAGCACTCTTGTTAGCAAAATTATCCCCATTTTATTCTCTTCAATAGTACG
Source organism: Taxus chinensis (assembly GCA_019776745.2). Lineage (NCBI taxonomy): Eukaryota > Viridiplantae > Streptophyta > Pinopsida > Cupressales > Taxaceae > Taxus > Taxus chinensis. The sequence goes on from CM034152.1 coordinate 679,300,194, forward strand.
AGTATTTTGATAGTTTGAGCCATTTTGAATGCCTTCATCAAATAGTTCTGGACTTGGTCTGGATTCTTGGAGAGTTGGAGACATATGTCTAGGCACAGGACTACTAGTAAACCAAGTCTATTATGCTTCTAGTTTGAGGAAATTGGACCAGATGATGTTATTTTAATAAGGCTCTAGCCAATGCATGACAAAATCTGCTATAGAATTGCATCTTCGATATTGGTGTAATCAAAGTGACAGACCTCATGTCCCACTGGGTATGCCAAAACTGTTAGTGCAAAATCAGCAGCACCCCCTAGATGTTGATTAGATTTCTAGGTTGATCATACTAGCATCCAGTGTGATTGCACAACATTGAATCCTTTCTCCAAGTGTGGGACTTGTAAAAATGAGAAAGGAATCTCCAGATTAGAGGTTGGTTCCTCTTCCTAAACTACTCTGCTCACATCAGTTATTTGCACAAGTGCAGGCAAGTTTGAATCCTAATCCTAATCTAACCTCCAAGGAGATAGGGAGAGAGAGAAAAGAGAAAAAAACAAAAGCCTACACTAAAACGGTGATACACCAGAGAGAGAAAATGCTGAACATCTATCTAGTTACTACAGATAGAACATAGCTCTAACCCTGTAATGCAACATTTAACATCATGCACAACTGATAACCTGTAATTGAAGAGTCTAGGCAATGAAGAAAACAAGCAAAAACGAGCAAGGATTGAACAGACTGCATCACAAAACATGTATTGTCATGTTCCACTATCAAAAGTCCTTGCATTAGAACATCATTTTAATGGTAGAAAGGACCTATTAAAATGCCATTACAGAGTAGGGGGAGGAGGTTGCAAAACTCACATTTTCAACCTTGGTGGAAGAAGAATAAAGGAGAGCAGAGCAGAAGAAGATGAACAACTGCTTTAGAAAATGAGCCAAATCTAGCTTTTTTACAATGCATGGGTCGAGCCCAGGAGAGAGAAAACATGATAAAAACATGGGAGCCATTCCTTCATTGAATGAAGATGCATTAAAATAGCATGGGCATCCTTATAGAACCATGCCCTGACATTTTGGCCATGCTGAAGAAGAATGCGACCCATTTTGCATTAAAACTGGTTGTTGAAATGTCATTTCTGGCCATTACCACGTGCCAGAGGCATGTTTTTCAATTTATCTCTCCAAAATCCATCAAAATGAAAAAATTACCATAGAATCATGTAGAGAATTTCACCAGCTTTCCATTCATATAAAGAATGTGAAAATCTGAGCTCTGGATCGAAAGATATGGTGATTTGAAGATTTAGGGAAAAAACAGGCCCAAAACGGATCGACGAGAAAAAAAATTGAATTTTACCTCTTTTTTGCATTTTGGAAATTTTTTTGAATTTTTTCCGTGCTCCACAACTTGGATGACAAGTGGCAAGATTCCATTCAGTGGTAGGGGCAGCGGGCCAAAACTTTCCCTTTGGACTTTCGGGAAAACATTTTTGCCAAAAATTCAAATTTTTTGCCCCACTCCGCTGGGTTGATGGTGAAGACACATGGCGAGATTTGATTTGTCCGCGGGCGTCCTTTCAAAGTTTTACCTTGCGCCAAACACTTAACAATTTTTTCAAATTTCTTCCCCTTCGATGGCGGGGCAGCGGGCCAAAACTGTTGTCTTTGAAAACTTTGACCAAAACTTGGAAAATTTTCTAAGTCCTCTTTTCTCCGCCACTTCCTAGGACACATTCTCCCGCATCGGCCAATTCGGGCTTCCTTGTTCCTGTTTGCAGCCTTTTCACCTTTTTGCATCCCACGCATCCCTCACGTACCTTTGGCCCGGATGTCCCGGACTGCCTGGGACAAATACCTCTGAACCACCCGAAATGGACTGTCCTTCGGCGAATCGGCCGGTTCGCGTCCTCCGTGTACTTTTGTCCCGGCTGTCCCAAACCACGTGAAACAGACTTAGGTGATTTTTTCTTGTGCTTTCGGCATTTTCACCTTTTCGTGTCCCACGCATCCCGACGTCCCAATTGTTCCGCGGAACAAGACTTAGCCGATTTCCTTGCTTTTTCGGCCCCAAGCTTGGTACGACAAACCTCAGTATGACCCGAAATGCTTTAAAACAGTCCTGCAACCTTATTTTTTGCATTTTTTCCATTTTATCAACTTGTTGGGATTTCTTCTTGGATGGGAGAGTTATAAAAAATGCCGAGAGGACCCCAAAAAACATGATTTTGGGCCCCGAATCAGTCTTACTTGCTCGGGACTAAATAATTTGATGCATGTTATCAAAATTACCTTGAGGGTGAATTTTGGATAAAAATTTCAATTTATAGAATGAGAGGTGAATTATTGTCTTCCTCATGACCCTCCATATGCCTTATTTATAACTTTAGACTATTCATATTCCTACAAAATATTTAAGTCCCTTTTATAAAATCAAGGTGGCTTAATTTACATTATGTTTATAAAGTCACTTTTAAGTTACTTAAAGGCATATCAAAAATTGAAAACCCTGATGAAGAATTAGAACATTTGAAGGGAGAGAAATTTGGGGGAGAGAGAAGAGAGAGAAGGGGAGAAGATGTTTCCCCTGATGAATTCTGATGATCCTCGTTGATGGAAATATCTAATGCAGTGAGGCTCTGAATCTCCGAACTCCTTGCACACTAAGAAACTCCTTCAAATTAGCTCATGAATGCTCACCAAGTTGAATGAACTAAGATGGACCTCAAATTCCCTATGAAAAATGCCTAGGGTGATCCAAAACAATGATGTCCCCTTGAATGATCATCCTTGTATGTCCCATTGTGCCAAAACTGCTCTTTGAGTGTAACTTACTATTTTTAGTAAGTGTGAAAAAAGAAACTCCCTCGATCCTCCTATGAGCGTTGAGACCTTGATTCCCCTTTCTCCCTACATTCCTCGCTCCTTTGGATCAAATTTATATTTTTAGCAGGTTCTCGTGAGGCCGCTTACTATTGTTAGTAAGTGCCAAAATTGGAAAAAATTCACCTTTTGATGATTTATTAGTTGTTATGCATCTTCCATGTCTCTATCTCTTTCGCAAGTTCTTCTGTTGATGGCTTTCCCAAAATAGTCATTTCCTATGTGGAAGACCTTCTATTTTTATAAAGTGGGCTTCTGGAGGTTGGATTGACATGCAAATTTTTTTCTGATATGGGGTTTTACCCAATATCGCCCCTTTGAATTTTTAGCTCTACCCGCTCAAAACTCTAGGAGATTTTAAACTTTTAATTTTCAAACCTGACAGTGCTTCTAGATGCAGCAACCATTAATAGACCTCAAAATTTCAGGTCTAGTTTTCTCCATTTTTGATGAAATAAATTCCATTGCAATATGTTTTTTCTTCTGGTGATTCATGCAAAATTTTACTTCAATCTGACGACCAGTTTTATAAGAAATTGAACTTTGTTCTTCATGGGGCCGAAACTGAAATTTCTTCACTATGAGCATTCCTTTCTAAAAATTGGAGGTTTGAATGTGATTTTTTAATGGCCTTCAAGAGATAATAACTTAGCAACAGATGGTTTGTCATTCCGTGCACCAGTTTACAAGATATCTTCGAATCTTCATGTTATGGCAATGGGGATTTCCACTGTTCTCCATTTCTTCTTCTTATCTTGATGAATTATTCTTATAAGAATTGTGTATAGTAATGGGGTGGAGTATTTTATTGTTGTGGTGAATCTGGTTTGAGCTTTGGCAATGGTGGAGTGGTGGTAAGAAGTTGCAAAGGAAGAATGGAGAAAATCTGTGCATGGGAGTGGAAGCATTGAAGCGATAGTTAGATTTTTTGAATTTTTGTAATTATGGAAGGAGAAGCTTGGATAATTTTTTCATGACTTGATTTCCCTGAACTCAAGGATGTGAGGGACATCAAAATCCACAGTGGTCAAGAAGAGAACATGTGGCGGCGATCCGACGGGGGGAATGAAGGTGAGAAAAGATTCTTTAAAGCATCTGGGGGCTGAAAGTCGGTCACGTTGGTGACCAAAAGACTCCCCATAGGGGATGGGTGCATTTTTCCATGGATGATATCCCTAACCTCAGGTACGTGAGGGATATCAATTTCCATAGTGGTCCTAGAGCTAACATGTGGTGCTTGATCCAACGACAGGGAATGGATGCTCCAAAAATGCACCTGGGGGCTGAAAGTTGGACATGTGGGTGACTAAAAGACTCCCCATGGAGTTTGGGCACATTTTTCCATATCTGATGTCCTTAACCTTAGGGAATTTAGGGAAATTATTTTCCACAGTGGTCTTGGAGCTGACACATGGCACTTGATCCGACGACATGGAATGGATGCTCTAAAAATGCACCTTAGGGATGAAATCTTAAGTTTGGAGGTCACATGAGGGTCCCAGAAGTCACATGGGGGCTAGGAACATTTTCCCAAGGTTGGTGTACCTAACCTCAGGGACTTTTGGGACATGAAATTCCGCTAGGCTCCTGGTGCTGAAATGTGTTCTCCTAAAAATTGACTAACTTTTGAATTGCCTTTGAGAGGGCAATTTGAAACGATGATAAATTTAGCTCCCGGTGGAATTTATTGGTGAAATTGTCTATGATACTAACTGGAAATGGAATTTTGAATCTAATGGTGGGGTTATCATGTCTTGATTCATCCATTTAATCCCTAAAAATTTGGAATTGCGATATGAGACTCCACTTATACCTAAGAAAAACTGCCTATAAATCATATGCACAAAGGTGTTGTGAAAAACATGATTTCACCATCATATAGGTCTTGGAATCCTCTTTCCAAAGATTTTTTTTTTGACTTATAACTCCAATTGGAGCTCTTAAAATCTTCTTCTAAAGTCCAACAACTATTTTAGGCTTGTGTACTGCCTAGGCTTATGAACCTTGTTTTTACTCAGACTGCTCCAAGTCCTTCAAAACTTCACCAAACCTTCCAAAATAATTTCCATAATGTTTTAAGGTCTTCAATTCACCTCCATGATGAGATTTACCCCCTTTTCCTCTCTAAGGGGTTGATCCAGTCCTAGGAAGGCCAACGATAACCCTTCCCAATACTGCCAGAAGATAGTATCTTTTTAGAAATCCCTAAATCACCTAGGGGGAATGAATAGACTTCTCTAAATCACCTAGGGGGAATTAATAGAATTCTCTAAATCACCTAGGGGGATGAGATAACATTGATTTAGGAGGTCATTTGGACTGACTGGACATCCCCGGGGTGTCTTGGAATGATGGGACTTGAAAAAATTTAACACATGGGGTATCATTTATCGTGCTTGGAAATGGTTAATTTCCCTATTGCACATTTACACGACAACAACTTGTAACCTAATTTTTCAACCATGTTTCACAAGTCGTTGATCAAGCCATAAGTCAAGGCGAATAAACCTTCTATCTAAAGAACTATTTTTAGACCACTACATTTAGGGATACAACTTGAAATCAAGTATGTTTCTTGATACCTTAGTCATCTTTTATAGAACTGTACCTAACTAGTCTAGATAATATGTGCCTAATATCATAAACAAGTAAAAAGAAATTTGAAGACACATTGTAGTGGACTATGAGGCTAAATTCAATACAATGTCATCTGAAGTTTCTAGGTAAACATGAGCTATGTGTAAATACCTCATATCAATTTTGGCTGACGAAGAGGGTTAATTATATGCTTAAGGATAGACATATAATTGCACAACATCTACATGTAAGAATGATTGCACTTATAGCCTTGAATCAGGTACATGTGGTGACATGGTTGACCCTTTTGGACATGGAAGATTTGAGATTTCTCAATAGCTCCAATTTATTTGTAGCTTTGAAGGAATAGAACTACACTTCTAAATCATCTTCATAGGGAACACATACTGAGGATGTATGTCAGGTTATGCACAGGATCCTAGGGGAATCATGATCTTTGGCTAAGATTTATCTTAAGGCAATGGTCTATTTGAATCAATGGTCACTAGGATAAAAGGTTTTCCTAGCACGTTAGTACAAACTCTGAAGATGATTCCTAGCATGGTTCAAACTTCTTCATGGACATGTTTAGCATGATTAAGAAAAAAACTTCCCATAATGTTAATGTATAGTTTCTATGATTTGAGTCTTCAACCCTGCATAGTAAAGGTTTCTAGAAAGGTAAACCCTAGCAGTCTTTGTTTTTAGTCCTCCTAAGCTCTTTCCCTGTCACTTTTATGAGCTTATACCTTGACAACTACTTCAAGAAATGTCTTTGAGCCTATAATATTTCTGCATCACTAGCCACCACATGTAGCATTCTTCATATATGACAGAGAGATAGAATTTGCACACACAACTTCACAGTGGACCAACCATTCAGGTATGTGTTTGTTCTTGTTGGTTATCATCAATGTTTCTGAAGCTGATATGCTATAAATGACAAAGGGGAAGATTGTTGGCCAATCAACTGTCTTAGTGTTTTCATTGATGTAAGATTTTTCATTGATAATACATGGTTTAAACATGTCATCACAATCTCCATTAGGTGTAAATAATTTTTAAGTATGAAGGTTCCATTGGTAGTGATAGGATTTGAAATCAGATATGTCACTATTTTCTCCAACACAGGAATTCCATTCTTGCATGGTCATTGGTATGAAATTCATGCAAGAGTTGGTCATATCATGGTTTTATGGAGGTCAAAGATGGATATTTTAAGTATGTTCTTCAAGTGTTCAATGACCTGTTATATTCATGAGTCCCCATGGATTGAAATACTCACAAGTATGGAATGGTTGACTTAAGTCATTCCTAGGACTATTGCAGTAGAACTAAAACACATTTCACAATGGTATGGAGATATGAGTTTACATAGAATTCTAATCTATTATGTATTCTAGAGCATGATATTTTATAGTATGGTGATGGTATGAAATGACCTGTATGATGAATGTTAGGTCATCTCATCAGTCAACTGGACACAATTTCATGGTCACTAGGACAGAGACCAATCTTATTTCATGCTAAGACATCACATGTAAGTAGATGTGACTTACAAAGAAGACAAAGCATATTGTGCTCTCCTTTTTTCAGTATACCCTAGTTGGATAACAGATCTGTCATGATACTGGATGACATGCTTTCAGGTTAATAGGTGCTATAGTCACTGCATGATCACTATCTTTTGGGTGCAACCATATTTATAGGGAGAGAGAGAGGGTGTGCTAAGCATTGACACTTATGACCCCTTATTTCTTGACTATGTGTGATTTGCCTTGGAAGCAGATAGAAGCTTTGGGACACTGAACTTCCATATAAGGATACATATTAAACATTCCATCAACATTGACATGAGGATAAATACATAACCTTGTCACATTCTCATGACACGACTTTACTGTTCAGAAGGTCCATGACTGATTTGAAACCATATCATTGATAACCCTAGCTGAAATACCTTTGTATTGGATAAAATCTACCATGAGTATCAAAAGAGATATCATTTTGATTGAGGATGAGTATATCATACTTCTAAGAATATGTCATAACTTATATAGGTATCCTTCAAATTCAACATAAACATACTTTTCACCTACCACTCCAAGACAGAAGGTCTGGACCCCGAAAAAAATTGTCACAAAAAAGCTCAGTAACTTCTGGAAAATTTTCTCCATTTATGGCATTCCTTCAAATCATTTTGCAATGATTTTAGGCTTGGAGTGATCTTCAAAAATTCCTTCTATTAATTATTCGAGATCAAGGCTTGACAATTTTTTTGGGTGCTAAGAAGTACATGTAACTCATTTTGTATTTTTCAATGAACCAGTCTTTGGGGTAGAAAAACTAGCTATAAGCAGTTACACATATTGACCTAGTTCAAAGGCCTTCCACTGAGAATTATAAGGAAATGTAAGCACTATTTGGAAATTACATTTAGATACACTCTCCAATGATATATTGGTTAGTCTCATGATGAGGTCTTCCTATACCTCTCATACCTATCTCAGTTTGTAATCATACCTACTTTGATTTAGTTCTCAAGGCCAGGACTGTTTAGTGAACTTTTGAAGATAGATCCTCCGAAGAGCTAATATACACCTTGGATGTTGCTCATAAATTCTTTCTAGACAACATTCCTAGAGCTTGAATTGATGACTCAAATGATCTTTTTCATGACCTGTACCAGGCCTTTCGCACCTAATAAAAGCTGACATAGAAGGGTAGACCTAAACTGAGTTGAGTTTCTAAAATTGATTTCTCGGCAGTTCAGTTTGACCTGAACACTCACTATAAGAGATCTTGTCCCATTTGTTTGATGTTTCATGTATATCTAACCTAAACAACATATATGCCAAACATACCAACCATGTCCATGATTCCACTAGACTGGTTACGTCATAAACGTAGCATATGTGTTCACCGAAACCATCTTGAGCATGTTTGGTCAAGACTAGTACCACTAAGAAGGAACCAACAATCAATCTTCATGCCTCTGAACAGAGTAACTTACTTCAACCATTTCACTGCTGTTTTCATCAATGCCTCGTTGACATCAATGAGGCCTTTACACCAATTGAATAATAAGGGTTAGATGATAGTCTATAGGTCTCTCATGACAAAATTCATGTGCTTTCCTCAAACCTATTTCCTCCCTTGTCAACTTTGAGTTGAATCCTTCTCACTCCTTCTCCTACCTCCTCTAGGTGGATTTTCTGAACTATTTTATGAGTGTGAAGTATTATATTCCTTTTAACTCATCATGGTCTGAGCTCTTTTTTACAACCTTAACTGGCCATTAATGACTCATGCCTCACACACAAGAAGAGAGCATATTACATCATGTTTTTCTCATTTTGATTGCCTCAGTTGAACCAGTTGATTATAGACTTGAAAAACACAACATATGTAAGGAAGTTACGTACCTTTGAAAGCCTTCAAGACACCTTAGATAACCATGTATTTGAACACTTTTACAGAAGGTTGAAGAGACTGTGTGCAATGGTTTGACTTGGAGGGAATCATTCCATAGGATTTAAAGATTATGAAAGCATTTTGACTCCAGACTAGCACTTAAAGAGGTTTTGCATCTTATGTCTCTTATCATGACTAATTGGACCCCGTAAACATGATGATAAGGAATTGGGACCTATTCTTCAGTGGTCATATTAATTATGATGAGTCTCTTGCATTAACATAGCAGTATAAAATCTTGTTAGTAATGTCAACAATGGTGTGTAGAAGCTTGGTGCCTCACTAAACACATCTTGCATGATGTGTAACATTCTTGGAAGTCTTTGGATTTGAGATCCTATAAGATCTTTCCAATAATTAGTCCAGAAAGAGGTAGGGGATCTTTTCTATTTCAATGAAGGTTTCCCACTTTGGACATCCCTTGTGGAAATTATAGTGTTCAATCTCTAAAACCGCAAGATGATCATTTGAAAGTATTTTTCACACCTAATACAAGACAATCTTGTGGTATGTCCTAAGACATGGATCAGTGTTTAATGGGTATGTTGTTTGCAATAGTAAATGACAGATAGAGAAATTTGTAGGCACTCATTTACCTACCCCTCCTCTCAGTCCATTAGTACTTCCAACAAGTCAAAGGACTTAGGAGTTCATTCCATAGATAAATTTCCTCAAAGTTCTCTAAAGAGCTAGATTAGGGTCGTCACTAGAATCTTGGTGAATCTGATCCTTAAACTAAACCATCTTCTGCTAGGGAAAATTTTAGTGACGTAAATATTTGTTAATTCATGAATATTCCGGATTTTGAAATTTGATTCTGGTGAATTTTTAGGGGTCGATAACTTAATATTTTTTCCTAAAATTTATAGGTATAAGTTAATTTTAGGGGTTAGTTTTCTTCCTATCAGTTACAACCAATAGTCAACTTTGTTTATTTAAATTCCACCATTAGCATGAAATTAAATTTGTAAAACTCCTCCTCTCATAAATAGTGATTCCATATTTTATTCAATTGAAGTTGTATATACTTCGAAGTTCGCTACCCATTGGTAGCATACATTTATACTACTTTCTGTCAGCCATATTTTTCTGATTGCAAGCGATAGTGGTAAAACTTTTCTATCATATGGTAGCATAAAAAAAATGCTACCGATCGGTATCATTTTCTGTGCTACCGGTCGGTAGCGTACAATATGTTGCCAACCGCTAGCATTTTTTTCTGCTACCGCGATAACATTCTAGGGAAAAAAGTATGGATATTTGTTTTTTCTTACATACACCGACCATATTTTGGAGAAATATTTCTCATTGAGAGGAGCAATTTTGACTGCTAATATCAAAAAATTTAAAAAAAAAAATTTCCATACAAAATTAGCAAAAATCTACATTTTTCACAAAAAATCACTATTTTTTGAATTTTTTCCTTTGCGCCCTATTTTGTGAGGACAAATTTCTCGTCGAGCTGGTAAATTTAACTAATATTGTAAAAAAACATTACATTTTTTGTTAGCTGACATTATATACTATCAACCAACAACATACATTGTCAGTCAAAAATTGTTATTGGCCGACACCATTATTAAATGATTCACTAAACCATTTGAAACCCATTTTCTTCAGATTTTCCATCATTTCGATATTCATTTTCTAATATTTTCCAAGTAATATATATGATTTTTTTTTGGGGATTCTTAAAATTTACCATGTCTTGTGACAACCCTAATTCCCCCTAGGATTTCTTATTTTGAGCCCCAATTATTATCAGTTATTGTGTCTATTACTTCAATATTTTTATGGTCATTTTTTCAAACCCATAGGGATAATCCCTCATTATAATATGGGTTACTATCCCTCTAACAAGGTACATACCCATATCTCATTTGGTGTGGGGAGAAATTTATGATGGTTTTAATTTTTTGTTGACAAAAGAGGATCCTACATACATTAATGTACAAGCCAGATATACTCCTCATAAATGGAAATACACACCTAAATTTATTTCTTCCCATACAGATACTAATATAAATGCTATCACAAACTATTTTGACAAGAAACTTGTTGGAAGGACCCACCATTTCCTCCCCTACCTGTAGAGCATACTGCTATCCTAGTGTTCCTTCTAAGGGATTTGAAGTTTTATATAAATTAAATAATACCACAAATATAATTTGTTTTCTTGAATTGTTGAAGAATGCACCTATCTACAAAGACATGATATGAATTATTGTGATTTGTTACATTACCTTCCACTACATAACCTACTACTTTTTCTTCTATCTTAGACACATTCATAGTAATAGATAAGGTCATCACTTTTAGCCTGATATATATCCCACCCATAATTATTAAGAATCCTTGCAAAAATATTCTAATTACAAGAAAAATTTGGGGTTTCCTCATCAAGCGAGTATTAATCGATAATGGATATGGTCTAAATATATTCCCTAGTTCTTTACTTAAGAAAATGGGAATTTCTATGTACTTGATCAACACAAATATTAACATTATCTGGGGTTTTGATAAAGTTACGAAATCTACATTAGGTATTATCACTCTTGATGTTTTTTTTTTGGCCCAAAAATGTTTCCCACTAACTTATGCAAAATGGAATCATATCTACATCACAATTTTATTTTATGTCATACTTAGATCCATGTTATATAAGTAGTACCATCCTCTTTTCACCAACATATCAATTTTATGCATGATAGATGTGAGTATACTATGGATGTTAACCCATAACATTTCAAATCTTGCTAAGTCGATACCTCCACTTCCCAAATCCCTATTATCACTTCCTCGTAGAAACCCATACCCATGGATCAATTTCCCACTTATGTTTTAGGTGATTATAATCATGATGCCAAAACTAATAATCAAGTACAACCACTACTTCAACTCAATCAAACTGCAACCCTTCGTGACAATGAAAATGATTCCTTTGATAGAGATATGGAAACCATTGAGCTTACTAATGATGACCTTTTTCAACATAATTTTTACCCTATTGAAAAGGAGGAATTTATGTTTCACTCCCTCTTCACATCTATTGGTCTTAGGATTTATATGCTCAAAATTTCTTTATCAGGAAAATCCTTCTTTTTTTGCATTTCCTATCCATGTCACATGTCCTATAGTTAACCCCCTAGAACATGCCATTAATGCAATTGATCCTATATGAATTATTCATTATAGTCACCATTCTAGATAGCCTAGACACTCTAAAGGAATTTCTATCTATCCTATTGGATACTGACGTACTTCCTTAACCCTCTCTATGGCACTAATCTACCTGAAATATGTTTGAACAACTAGGCCATAACTTTTGTGACTATCATTGCATATCTGGACATGGTGTTAATACTCTAAAAATATTATTGCTAATATTACTATGCTAAAATTTTAGGGTGTTATCACCATATCTCAAAAATACTCCCCATGATTGAAACATTCACGATCATTGGGTGTGACAAATTCGAACAAATTTATATGTCATTACTAACACAAATCTTATTCTTTGGAAAAAAAGAAAAAAGAACAAAAAAGAGGAGACTCGGAACAAAAAGGAATAAAGAATAATAAATGCAGGTAGAAACTACTCCAGAAGAATATTAAAATGAAAAAGGCCTTCAGGAAAGGAGATAAGGATAAGAGAGAAAAAAATTAAGGAAAGAAAGGAGAAAAGACAATGGATATAAAAATGCATATCACTACTATTGGGGGTTTTTCCCCCTTAGATCTTATTGATTTTGACCTTGACACAAATGATCTTCTCGAAAAATTTTAATCTATTGTTTTTACACCCTTAATTAACCTTAATAGATTAAATTTTATGGACTTACACAACACTACAGAATAACTTAAGTTTTGGAGACTAGGATTTATTATGATTAATTAACTTTTAACATTAATCATACGATAACAAAATAATGTGTTAGTTATAGCAATTAATTATTACAATATTCTACAATATATAAAACACAAGAGTAAATATGTGTGTGTGTGTGTGTAGCTACACATGAATGTACAAAAATGGATATGGATGCAAGTAATGGATAATTTGAGAGTGTAGAGGTTGGAGATGCTTTGTTTCTAATATTGTGACTTTGAAATCCCTCTGGTACAAGACCATATAGCTTATTAGGTATGTAGAATCTAGTTCTACCCATTTTGTACTTTCTTGAGCCCCCTTAGAATGAGACTCTGCAACGTTTTTGGTCCTTTAGTGGTCTATACATATATTTCACTATCAAACCTTGGTTTTTACACAATCTTGAAACCATTCATAACCAACTCAATCATTCCAAAACCTTATACATGGTGGAAGACCCTATAAGAAGGTTAGGGTTAGGATGAAATGCAATATGTATAGATCCTATGTTAGTAATAATCTAAAGAGTCATCAAAGAACACATAGTTATCTACCTATCATGTAACATCTATATCAATTTAACTAGTTGGCATCTTAACCCACTTTGAACAAACATCATAAGAGTTTTCTCTTGTTAAGAATTTGAAGTCGGGATTTTTATGTGCTTGAAAATGAGGGAAGGTAGACTCATTTACCTGGTTGAGTTCTTCAAAAATGTATCACTAGCTTCCCTAATGGACATGCATTAACTTTGAGAAGATTTAGGGAGCATTGAGTTCTTTTTGCATTTATTGGAAACGAGCTTCTAATAAAGTTATAGGTTAGTAAATAAGGTAAAATTAACCTGCTTATATGGATCTATGAAGGTAAATTATTATGATAAGGCCAACCTGGGAAGATGAAAAAACCCAAAAAATGTCATTGCATAAAAATCAAAGTTGGAAAAGGTGTTGGTGAAAGACTGTACATGTTGGCCAGGACCGTATTATACAACCTAGTTAATTTGTAAGGTTTTGAGCAAGGATGTAGTGAATAAAATATAGAAGTTCCATAATGAAAAATACAATTTAAGCATTGGTCTCATGTATATATAGTCTAGAATTAGTGTGGAAATAAATAATTTAGGAAAGAGATATCAAGATGTACTGAATAGAGATAGGATGTGTTTGTTTTTCTTAGCCAAGAAGAACATTCATGATTAGTAGTTTCAAAGAGTAAATTTTAAAATTTGAGTATCTACATTTTCCCCCTTTAAGTATGAAATAAAATTTACATTCTTAAAGGATATACACACTTTGTCTTTGTTTAGAGTTTTTTTGTCTAGATTTGTTGGTGTTAGCACACTTAATGATGAAAATTGCAATAAAAAGTGTAGCCAATGTACAGAGTAGAAATTGAGATATAAATCAATTATAGATAAATAATTTTGAACTTGTATAAAGTGAAATAAAGAGATATAAAGCATGGAAAGAATATACATGTTTATCTTATAGAGGGAAAATTTCTCGTTCCTTGTTTCCAGTTTGAGATTTGAATTGTGTTTCTGAAATTTGTTTACAGATTGGAGTGATCAATCCTCAATCACGTAAAAAGAGAAACTAGATTATTAAGTGCATTCAACCCAACACCAAATATATGGTCGAGAGAGAATTAAAAAGAGGTGTTAACTCACCCCATGAAGGAAGTAGATCATGTATCAAAGTTTTTCAGTAGCCTTGATATCTTCCCCTCTCAAATGAGAAGAGGAAATACTACCTACAAAGAGATTATATGCTTTGATACTTTCCATAAACCCATGAACCACAATGATGTAGATGAATCTAGGTATATAGACATAAGGTATAAAAGAGAACGAGTTCCCCCTATTTTGTTCTTGTGTGTCATATTGTTGAGTAAGATTGTGTAGTTTGCTAAAATATTAATGGATAAGGAGACCCATGCCCCCAAAATACCTATATTTTGTAACCAGAACTAATTACTAAATTGGGGAAGGAGTAAAATATTCACCCCCTATAAAATTATATGAACTATTTCAAATAAATCTAAGACTATGCCAAAAACATGTATCTATGATGAGAAATTTGAAACTATAGAAAAACATGGTGTGATTGCCTCCATGGTAGAAACATATGGTAGGGCCAGGAACATCAATATGGTCATGATATTTCCATATATTCTTACACGTGTGTTTTCTACCAAATTTTGATATTAAAATATGTTTTTTGAGTAGTTGTTCCTTGTGAAAACTTATTTTTGAACCTAGAATTCTACCTATAAGTAGAGAATATATCCTCATGAGTTTCCCCACTTTGTAGTCATGCATGATAAAGCATTTGAGAATGCAACTCAAAATAATATATGTGTGCCCATGCAATGTATGTATAATATGCTATAAGATAATGTGGAATACTGAAGTGGTGACCACCTTTGAGAACTTGTACCTAAAAAAGAGGTTTTGCATGGTGGTACCCATGTTGCGCAAAGAGACAAAAAACCATAACAACAAGAGAAACAATAGTAGTGATATACATAAGAACAACAATAATAGAAATAAAAAGTATAAAATAGAGCTAGTATAAAGATAAAATGACAATCAAGCAAGTAAAAAAGAGAAATAACATGTAGAGAAGTGCCAAATCAAGGCATAGATATGCTAACATGGGACACCCATAGTATCACAAGACAATAAAGACACTCAATTTTCATATAAGAGAAGCAATGTCATGAAAGAATGCATAGAGTGACAACTGTGGGACACTCAATTTTCACAAGACAAGTAAGGAACTTAGGCCACATACAATGAAACAAATAAGTAGCAACAAAATCCACTAGAAAACATTTTATAACAAATATTAATATCAAATAATGATAAGAGAAATAAGTAATATGAAAACAAATGAAGAAAGGTATGTCACTACTGCATAAAACACATGTGTTAGTCTTATTAGGTTGAAAGATAGCATGCACAAAAAATATGTAATCAAGAAAAATAAGGAAGTAGAAAGGAACTATAATGAAATAACAACACATGTAAAGTGCGGAGGGATGCCCCCAATAAAAAAATTAAAAGATTCAAAGTTGCTCCAATTAACATGTAAATATATGTGTTGTCCTACATTAATATTAATATAACTCATGAAAACATGTGTATAAAGAGTTTAAAATATATCTTATCAGTAAAAATATAGTGAACAATAATATATGTAATGTAAATTATTGAAAATGTGTTTTCATGAAAATGTGCAACAAGAAAAATTCCCACTTTTTGAGCATGAGAACCATACCCTACCTAAAATGTTTTTCTCAAAGGTCATTATGAGCACTCCTTCATATCACCCTAATCCTCAATTTAGTCCCATCCCATCTCTCTAAAGCAGTTTCATGTGTCGTGTCAAGGTGTCCGTAAGTGATTTATGGTTATCTAGTCCTTCCATGTTCTTCCAATGCAAGATCCTCCAAGACAAGCTTTTTGACAAGCTTGGGAAGGGTTGTTCTCAAGTATTCTTAAGGCTGGTGCACAGCCCTCAAAGTAGAAAGAAAGGATGAAACTCATCAAGAAGGTATAATGGGGATCTGAGAACATTGTGAAATGAATTTTTAAATATTTTGAGAGGTTTCATAGGGTTTGAAGCAGTTCCAACAATAGTGGGTCTTGGAGGCTTAAGCAATGCATAGTGCGAAAACAACCCTTGAGATTTAGGAAGCAATTTAGGGAGATATGAAAGGAGTTAGGAGTAAAAAAATATCATCGTAAAGGTTATTTAGATCCCTAGAGTATGGTAATATCATATTCTTTACAATACCTAGGCGAATCATGTCCACAACCATTATTTTACAAGTACATCCTAGGAGCCAGAAAAAAATACTATTTTTTCAGGAAGAAAATGGTAGAATCAGGAGCTAATACCCCCACCATTGGCTTTGAAAGGTCATTTGAAGGTGGAATAATATAAAATTTTACCAAAAAATTCCTCCAGGAACTCAAGATACGACCTCGACAAGTTGTTCCATAAGGTAAAGGAGTTAGTCATTTTTTGGTGAAAATTTGGACTAATGGGAGAGTGGCACACTTTTGTGTACCAAGTGCACTAAGGCCTTGGTGAAATTGGTACAAGAAATTTTTTTACCCTCCCATTTAACCCCATGGACCCAAATTTTACCTCCTTTAAGCCCCTTTTTGCAATTTAATCCCTTGTGCACATTTTCTTAGCCCCCTCACCTTTCTATCCCAGCTTATCGCAAAGCACCACATGGCATGATAGGTATGTGGTGTAATTTTTTACACCAAGTGCACCAAGATCTCGGTGCACTTGGTGAAAAAAAGTGTGCTCCTTCTAAAACATTAAAAATATGCAAAATTTTCATATTTCATGTTGCTTCCAGTGCTACCTATGTTCACGCCCATGAAAGCTCCAACTGGTGAAATTTCTTCACCCTACAATTGCTGCTTCTTCCAAAACCTTGATGTCACATTCAACATATTTATTCAATAATTTCATGCTCCTATAGTGTGAATAATGAATAATTTAGAGAAAAAAAAACCATTACTACATGGTGTGAGAAACCTTCACACCAAAACCATAAATTACTCATAACTAATGGATCGGTGATCAAATCCTCATGAAGTTTTGGGAAACGGTCTTCATCCAAACTCCTTAAAGATTCCAAAAACAAAACCTCGAAAGATGTCCCTGATTTTTTAATGGCCTTCAATTTAATGTTTTTCCACTAGGGTGTTCTTCCTTCATTTTCCACCAATCTGGGAAGTGGTTTGACTTTAAAATTTGTACAGACGATCCAAATCAAAAAGATAGAAAGAATATATTGAGTTATCATCAATCTAATACTCAAAAGTTAAGATTTGAAAAATATCAAGTGTCTCTAGTTTTCAATTTCCATTTTTAGTAAGTTTCAGAAAATAACAAACCCCCCAGAAGAAAGAACAATGAAAATTGCACAAACTGAAAACTAGGGCACGTGGGTCAGAAAGTCAAAAAAGCAAAAATACAAAAATAAATTTTACAAAAAATATAAAATTCTTTAAATTGACCCCAATAAATTTGTGAAAATCCTAGAACGTGAAGGAAACACCTCAGTGTAAACAATAAGGCGAAAAAATGACACTACCTAAAATAGCAGTTCACAGGACCTATTTTCCAAAAATAAGTTTTTTGGTTCCGAATGCATATTGTTTCTACAATCTCCATAGTAACTTATATTGTTTCTTTTTTTCATCATAAAGTTAAAATTCACTGATCTAGAGCCGAAACGAAAGAATTTTTGGTGGACAGAGGGAACCATTTGAAGAGAAGATATTTTCCAGTGGATTGTACGCAGAAGATAAATCCATCTTCATCACTCAGGGGGATAGGTGATTTGAAATTATTTGGTCATGGAGAGATAAATGAGTTGAAGTGGTTTGTACATCAAGAATCAAGGAGGATGATCGTGAGTAGTTCCCGTGTCCATCTCCAATTCACATTAGGAAGTCCTGAGATAGTGTTTCTCAACACTGATTCTATGATTAAGATGTCAAAACATCATGTAAAAGGAGTTAAATTGTGTTCATCACTGATAGAGAAAAAGTGTTCAAAATGCACTTCATCAAAGTTTCCTAATAAGTGCAACAATGTGGTTACGTAGCAAAAATCATCAGAGATTTATTTCCATCCTCAATCTTCTTCAGAGTGGGACCTCAGTGAACAATGCCTATGGTCATCAAGGTGATCATTCAATAGTGCTTATAAACCCTTAGTTCGAGGTGTTCATGCATCATTCAAGGGAGGGTCTCATGGCATAAAGAGTTAAAAGATGAAAATTTCACCATATTGGGACATTTCATTAGATCAGTCAGGTAATGAGGTGAAGGCGACGAGGCATCATCTTCATCAACATTCCTTATTCCTTCTCCTCATTAATTCTCTATCCTTTTCCTTTCTCCCCCTTTCTTTCTAATTCTTTTTTGGGCTTATTCATTGTATTTCATCTCATTCACTTATGTGACTTCGTAAAGTAACATTGTAAAAGTCCCTTTAATTTATAAAAATGGAACTTGTTTCTCACTTCCTAGGAAGGTGAAAAGTCATGAGTTAAATGAGACGACAAAGATTCATGGGGGGGGGGGTAGGAAAAGATTCAATCCATGTAACTATAAATTGGGATGGTTTCTCCATCCAAGGGATCCCAAAAATCACATCCTGAAAATTACATTCTAAAATTTTTGTACTTTGTAGCAATAGTGGATTGTAATATGTTGCTGCACTTTGTGTCATCCATATACATGAAATAAAGCTACATTTCTTCTTTAACCCTTTTTTTGTACAACTTGTGTAAATATCAATCAAGGAATAGAGTTTCTATTTTCCAAGATGCATGAATGTGTGCATTTTTGTGAGCATGGTTTCCTCTCATTGTGGACACAATAAACATAGTTGTTATAGGCATCTCATGTTTCTTTTATTTCCATATTTTATACACTCTAAAAGCATAATGATGTAAGAGATTTATATCTTCGGTAGATGAATCCAAGAACTTGGTGTCTAGGATTTTCCATATCATTAGATAGATTCATTGTGTTTTCCTCTATATTGAATATTGAACTACTTTGGTTACTGGGTGTGAGCTCTGTAATCTACCCATCACAGTAATATTCCTTGCCTAATTTCCCTCATTTCCCCTCATCACTGTAATTTTATTCACATACCCTATATAAGAACTTTTCCAAAAGTTCAGTAGAGTGTCCCTATGTGATCCCTGGAAAATTTGGCCACCCAAAACATTTAGATGGGATTAGGATTAGTTTACTTTCAATAATAGGAGCTGTACCATTCAATGCAAAGGGGCATAGCCCCATGAACGTTGGTGGAGACACTTGATTTTTCCACCTGAAAATTTTTCTCACCAATTTTTTTTAGTGAATATACTAGGGAGAGATTTTCCCAAGTGCACCCAAAACAGGATCTCTACCCTAAACATACAAAAAAATCATATATTTGATAAGAACATAAAAAATTTAAATTTCGAAAGAAAATCAGTTTTGAAGGTGACTACATTAAGGAACGGATCCCTGTCACGTGCATTTCCCACACACCATGAAGAAATTTCCGTATTGGAGTGAAGTACCAATGAGTGAAAATGCATAAGAAGAATAACATGGTTGTCAAGAAATGAAAATTGTTGATCAACCATAGTTCGACACTAGTCCTTGTAAAGAGGAAAATTTGAGAATGAAAGAAGGGTCAATTTATTCAAATAGTTACATGGATATAAAAATCAAGGAAAGATGGGGTAGAATAAGAAAAAATTTCGCTTGCAAATATCCCATCATCAAATCTGCATGGCTACAATTTAAGAGGATCTTTGTTAATGGAAAGAAATGGGAATTGTTGTGGCCGATGATCAAGAATCTAAGAGACCAATGAAAAATATTTAGAGAAGGTACAAGATGATGTCTAAAGTCCAAGAAGGTGAAGGATTTTCTGAAAGTAATAATTTCAATTTTGCATAGCTAAATGAAAATCTTGGAACCATGCCTTTTATCAACCTCTCTTGGGATGATTTCTTTGTGTATAGAAATGATGAGATGACATCCTTGAAAATTGAATATGTGTAAAAAGTCATGAGAATTGTAAAGGAGATTTTAATGCCCAAATCTACCTCAAGGTTCTGAAATATGTTAAAGCCTTGTAAGAGATGTATGAGAAACTTGAATCAACCCATGAAAAGGAATGTAATGCCTTTTACATGGTTGATATCTATGATGAATTCTGTACTAGAAGTTGTAAACATTGATATGTGATTTTTTTCTAAAGATGCTGTACTCTTGTAAACTACGTAATCATGTTTTTTGTAGATAATATGTTATATTTTGAAATATATACAATTATGCCATGTCTTTTATGAATTTAAAATGAATTATTTCATTCCATATTATGTTGAATGATTCATTGCATGTGGATACAAGAAATAGATTCACCTTAAACTCATTCATAATATTTATTACACTTGAACTTTTGCTTCGATATTCATGATATCTAATGTAGGATAGATATACCTTGGATCAATTTCAATGATCCAAGGCATTCTTTCAATTTCATGACATTTAGGTCATCTTGACCGAGATGGAAAGAATATTAGATTTTTGAACCCAGGATGTCTTGGGATCACTGGTATCCTCTGCTACTAACGTCCTTCTTATGTGATCCTTAAACGTCATTTTGTTTCTTCTTTTGGTAGATTTAATTGAAAATTTTAATAATTGTTATGAGAACCTAATTAAATCTAAGTTCCTAATTTGTAAGCTTATCCTAAGTGACTAAGTTATTTTATTAATGAGGAATGTTTATTAGAAAGGGGTAACCTTAGACTAAACTAATAAACTAACCTAAGGACCTAAGTTGGTTTCTAACCTAATGTTATCAACCTAACCTAAAAAATAGGAAAAACTAAAAAAGATGGCATGGACGACATACAATGGGATGTCGGTGGCACCAACCGCTAAGTGTTTTTGAGGATTTAATGTGGATTTAAACTCTTTGTTTCCGGAAAGTACATGAACGGTAGTAGGAGGCTAAGTTGGAACCTCTCCTAAAGTTTTAGTTGCATGGATTATTAAATTTGGTAATAGCCAAACATGAATTGGTGTAGGCAGGGGATAAGGAAGGAATTCCAGTCCTATTTGCATTAATGGATCTTGAAAATTGAGATAAACTAGCTAGGAATTAGGAGAAATTGGAAGAAAGGATGGATTTTAGTTTTTCATTGTTCATTTGGTTTTTGGGAGCCTTAGGCTATGCATGTAGTTTTTCATTGAACCTCCAGTTTGAGTCTGTGCATGCTTCTTTCGCCTTACATGGTAGTGACGGTAATGGAAATAAGGATATAAAATTATAAGAAGAAGGAAAGGAAAGTTTCAGAGCTAGTTGTTGTCGTTTTTGTGGAAAAATTACTATCGAGGCTCTGCTTGAAGATTTACAACAAGGAATAGAAGAAAAGAGCTCTATCGGGCATGATAGGCCCTATGTCTTTAAGTATTCTTCTTTCATTTAAATTTCTGTGTAGAAACTAAAATTAGGTCACACTCTGCTTTGGTCCCTTGACAAATAAGCACCCTTCATCACATTCACCTAGCCATGGCCCCCCTTTACCCCTCTAATATTAATCTAATTAATTTAATTTAATTAATTCATTATCCTCACCAAATTTATTATTTAAATATCTTAATTTAGATAATATCCAATTCATACACCTCACCTAGACACCTCATCAAGCCAACTCACCCTAAGACCTATTCTTAGTAAGTTATCATAAATAACTAAGACTTACCTAAACCCTAAAAATCAATGCCTACATTCTCTCTAACCACATTCCCGCATGCTTACAAGAAGCTTCCAGTTTAATCCGTAGGTTAATGACATGAGATGCGAGAAAATCAAGATGATCTCCCTAGTTTAGTAAACCTAGGAAATACCACCTTGACTAACGTTGGTTACCCCTAATCGTCATTGGTTAAGCTAGAACCACCATCGGTTACCCTTTTAACCCCCAAAATAACCTTATTTTCAAGGTTGGCAAAGATTGGAAAAGGTTGACAAACATTAGCACATCCCTTAGAGATATCACATCTTCTGAGATCAAATTCTAGTGATAACACACATGCAAGGAGGATATCAAGCATTTTTATCTTGCACAGCCATCCAACACTCACTCGAACACTGATTTGATCAAACCAAGGAAAAAGGAATACACATGCCACCCAAGCAGAATATTTCTAGTGTTTGGTGATCCTCAGTAGTCTTTAACTTATCACCAACACCTCTATTCATCACTCACAGGAATCCAGGACCAGAATCCAAGTAAGTAAAATGTTATACTTCTCTGGTTCATTTCATTTCATCATTATATTATCACCTATTATTTACCTAGCCACCCATTTACCTCCTTCAACACTCCCCTTCCATATGCCCATTAAAACCTTGCTAAATTCCACCCAAGATACCAAATACCTCATTCCAACCAGCCAAATTCCTTTGTGTAATCATAAAGGAGACCTAAAACTCATTTTGTGGCATTCCCAGTTTTCCACAGTAACTGGCGTCAGTTACACCCAACCGCCATCGGTCACCCTTAACTGGCATTGGTCTCTGTATTTTCCCATACAACCCAAAACAGTGACCTATCCACCTAATTCTACATCACCCTCATTCACCTGTGATCTGCCTGAGACCTCTGTCAGACCTGCAGAGACCTAGAACCAGTTACTTGACCTTCAGATCTTATTTTAACTTAGCCTGTTAGATTAGATATTTCTTATTGTATTTTGGATGAGATACCTAAATCATTTCAACTACGATAGGATTTACTTTATTATTAACATTAAATTGTCTTAAACAGTGGACTGACAGCCATCTAGAAAGTATCACACTTCTCGGATCTAGCACATGCTAGGTAGTTCACTACACATATTGTTTAATTTTTTTTGGAGGTCTTGCTTTTCATTACAAGTAGTTCCTCCTAGTGAAAAGGAAGCTCTCAAAATTAGTTGTGGATTCAGAAGTCCTATGTGTGTAACAACCCATCAACCAACATTTGAATATGTATTCCTCCTATGCCCATTACTCTATCTGTTTTGTCAATACTTCAAAGAAATGTCTAAGAATCAGGTGAAACAGTCTTCATTAAAATAAATCTTCTCTTTTTGGAAAGTTCTGGTTCTAGATTTTGTGTTTGATTTTCCTTACTTGAATGAAATTTTGAATTGGTTCTTTTGGATGCATAATGATTCTATGCTTGTTGTGTTGAATACAAAATCTAGGTTGTATTATTTATAGTTGTGATTATATTATTTGTAGTAGAACCTTCTTTGGCATTGGAATGGATCTATGTTTGTTCTCTGTTGAATAAATATCTAGACTGAAGATTATATATGCATTATTAGTATCTTGGGTAGAGTATTAAATCTTTGAACACGGGATGTCTTGGGATCACTGGTAACCTTTATTTCTCAAGTGTTCTTCTGTGATCCTTAAATGTCATTTTGATTCTTCCTTTGGTAGATTTAACTGACAATTTTCATAATTGTTATGGGAACCTAATTAAATCTAAGTTCCTAAGTTGTAAGTTTATCCTAAGTGACTAGGTTATTTTATTAATGAGGAATGTTTATTAGAAAGGGGTAACCTTAGACTAAACTAATAAATTAACCTAAGGACCTAAGTTGATTTCAAACCTAATGTTATCAACTTAACCTAAAACTTGGACTAACCTAAAAAGATGGCATGGAGAGCATACAATGGGATCTTGGTGGCACCAACCTCTAAGTATTTATGAGGATTTAAACTCTTTTTTGTCATCAATTTTGGCAAGTGCATGAAGGATAGTAGGAGGCTAAGTTGACACCTCTACGAAAGTTTTAGTTACATGGATTTTTAAATTTGGTAATAACAAAACATGAGTTGGTGGAGATGGGAGATAAGGAAGGACTGTCAGTCCTATTTGCATTAAAAAATCTTTTCAATTATGAAAAACTGTGTAGGAAGGAGGGGAAGTTTGAAGAAAGGATTGTTTTCAGGTTTTCATTGTTCATTTGGTTTTTGGTAGATTTTAGCTCTGCATGCAGTTTTTCATTTTTAAATCTCCAGTTTGAGTTTGTGCTTGCTTATTGTTCCTTGCATGGAGGTGATGGTAATATAATTAAGGCTAGAAAATTATAAGAAGAAGGAAAAGAAAGTTTTAAAGCTGGTTGTTACCACTTTTCATGGAAAAATTGCTATCTAGGCTCTGCTTAAATATTTGCAACAAGGAATAAAAGACCAGAGCCCTATCAGGCATGATAGAGCCCTATCTCTTTAAGTCTTCTTTTATTTAAATGTCTTCATTAAAATAACTCTGATCTTTTTGGAAACTTCTGGTTTGTGATTGTGTTTGATTTTCCTTACTTCAATGGCATTTCGACTTGGTTCTTTTGGATGCATAATGATTATGTGCTTGTTGTGTGGAATACGAAATCTGGGTTGTATTATTTGCAGTTGTGATTAGCTTATTTGCAATAGAACCTTCTTTGGCATTAGAAAAGATCTATGTTTGTTCTCTATTGAATAAATATCTAAACTGAAGATTACATATGCATTATTAGTAGGTTGGTTTTGTTGAAATATTTAGATTTTGGCTTGTGTGCTCTCATTGTTATTGTTGATTCGAGACTAACTTTATAGAGACTTTGTTTGGCAGTTTATACTTATTCCTATGACTTAGGAAAATCTATGTTTTATGTTGGTCTGTAGGCTAATTTATGGCAGTGAGGACCCACTTTTTTGTTCGACTTGTTTCGTGACTATATTTTTGTTCCTGCAAAGAATATATAGTTTGTTTAGATTTGAGTTATCCTTATTTTTTGTTCTTCCCCAAATGGGAACGGTATCAAATCCTTGTTCCTTTTATAGAACCTTATTTTTCAATGGAAGTTGAACATGAAAGCATTCTGTGGTATGTTTTGGTTATGTTCTTTTGCATTAAATCATATTTTGTAAACGCATAATAGGATTCTAGTTTCCTCAACAAGATCTTGTTGATCTATGGAAGTCATGTAAAGATTGTTGGCGGTTGTTGAGTATTTTTTAAGAGGGAGGTTATTAGCACTCTCTCTCTTCCCTTCTTTTTTAGATGATTGTAATTTCTCTTGGTGACCAATTTTGAACCATAACTGAAATTGTTCTCTTTCCTTTTTGTTGTTGAGTTTACTTAGAACTCAAACCCTTTTTGGGTTACACTACAAAATAAGGAAACAATGGTTGATTGTTCTAAGATTTATTATAACTTAAACAAAAGGTTTAGTGTTGTTGTGATATGGATAAACTATGTCTTCTTCCTGTGAGGGAAGTGTTGTTCCTTTAAGATATTATCTTTTAAGAGTTGATTCTAACTTTTGAGAATACAAAACTTATAAATATGTGGGTGTATATCGGAATTCATAACTTGTTTGAAGATCATATTGTCTTAGAAATTGATTTATCATATCATATTCATGACCATGATACTATTGAATTTGGTGTATGACTTCCCTTAGGATGGTTGGATTATTATGTTGTCTTTTATTTGTTGTTTCATTCATTATTTTGGATCCTTTCATTAAGATGAGTTCCATCATTTGGATAACACTGTAATCAGATATAAATCTCAGAATTGATTGTTATGTCTTTGACATTAGCATTGAAATAATAATTATGTTATTAATGACATATAAGGGAATACTTAGCGTTATCTATGAATGTAGTATTGAGTTCTAAACTTGGGTTGGAATTCAAGCCTTTACAGAACCTTTATAGATGTGGATGTTTTTGGGAAACCTGAATATTTTCTATGTATTGATCACTTAAGATCCTAACTCTAAAATGAATTCAAGTTTGCAGGGAACTTTTAAAGTGAGTTATGTTGGTCTTGTTTTTAATCTTTAGTTGGATAAACCTTCCTTACCTAGACTGTTGAGAATTATTCTTGATCAATCCAATTTTTAGACTCTATGTTGAGTCTGATATAGTTAAGATTGTTTGATGGAATGTATTTAGATTTTTGGTTGATCTTTTCAGTTACTATTTGGGTTGTTAAATTTTGAATAAAAAATAGTATATTTATTACAGAAAGGTCATCTTATATATCCTTGTTCTTCTTCTTGAAAATTTAGAATAACTTGAGTTGAGGAACTTAAGTTGGAAACTTGACTAAGAAGATAAAATTAGGATTGGAAATATGAAATTATTCCTTCTTTAATACTATTGTTCTGATTTCTAGCAAGTTAAAATGAGTTCATAGGGATGTGGAAATAGAATTAATTATGATAAGTTAATTATTTCTTTCTTATCATTACTTATAGATTCCACAATCTTTCTCTCTCCTTCTTGATTTGTAATCTTTTGGGAAAGTCTTTTTGTTAATCTTATTTTGTGATTTCAGAACTGTTTCATAAACAACAGGTTTCCTTTTATGAAATATTTAGATAAAAGATTTTTTTTAATGTTATAGCACTTATCATGCTCATTTCATATGAACTGACTCATGCTAACAATTTTGCAGATGGATTTCATAAAAGATGAAAGGAGAAAGACATATATAAAGTTACATCTGTTTGACTAAAGAAATTATCTCTTTATTATGATGGTTATGTAGCGACATTACTTGAAATTATCTACTACACCCCCACCTAAACAAACATGACCAACACCCAAAACCATAGCTTGATCTGCTCCTCCTCTTCCAAATACTGTTCCTCAACAATCAACCGTACCTACACCCAAACCCATGTTCACTTCCCATTGTAATCCACTAGCAGGGTCTTATGCCAAATTTTTAACTAACCTCCTTGAGACTTATGTCATCACATTACTACCACTCAGACCTTACGACCCCCTCAAACCCAAGCCAAAAGGGTTTGATGACACCAAAATTTACGCATACCATTATGTGCCAGGGGAACAATGTGGAGAACTGCAAGGCTTTGAAAGCTCGTCCTTATCTAGTTGTGTCCTCCTGAAGCCAACTTTGACGATGACGACCTTCTCGATGAGGGACCCTGCTTCACTGACACCCCATTCCCACACTACCCACTCAACAACCACAACCTCCACCATCACAGCTCCTAGAGCCAACCCCAAGATTTGAAATTAACATGGTTTGCATCAGAGAACTTTCCGCGCCATCACCTAAATGTCGTTGTGATCAACTCACTTCACAAGTATTTTCTCCTCGAGTAGGTTTTTTTCCCGTTATGTTGTTTTACCACTCATCCTACACCTTCCCCATTTCATGCCTCCCCTTAAATCAACATGATACACATCAATACACGTGCTCAGAAAGATAAGGGAAAATAAAAGGAAACTGACTCACCAACTAATCCCATACCCAACATACCATCTACACCCATGCCTAAAATAACTATCGACGGCCCCACATATCCTATTTCCAATGGGGTTACACATCACACCATGCTCAAACAACTGCACCAATCCCCCCTCAAAATGTCCTTATATGACCTCATCCAAACCTCAAAATCCCATCGTCAAGCTCTCATGGAGGTTCTTCAATCTACTGAGGTTTTACCTAATGACCCTATACTCGTAGCCTCTATTATCACACCCCATCATATAGCCTCTCTCACTAAATTACCACCTTCATCTTTGCCCCACCCTATTCACCAAGTAGCCTCCCTTAGCTTCTCAAAGGAAGAGATCGTGCCATACCAAAATGATGACCCAGACCCAGCTCTCTTCATCTCTATCCACATCAATGACATATGGGTACATCATGTGATGATTGATGGGGGTGCTAGCATTAACATCATTTCATCCCATGCATTCACTCAAATGCATATACCTGAAAATTACATGCATAAACATCCAGTCATGTTACATTCATTCAATGATGCTATCACCTCTACACTAGGCACCGTCATCCTCCACATTCGCGTGGGCCCCCGCACTATTCTAGAATTATTTTACATCTTAGAGGGGGAATTCAAATATAATATGTTTCTTGGCAGACCTTGGATTCATGTCATGGGTTGTGTTCCTTCCACTTTTCATTGTTGTGTAAAGTTTGAACATGAAGGACACACCTATACCATTCCAGCTGACCCATCACCTTTTAAAACATGCAACATGCTTTACCAACCCAATGATGTGCTCATACCTATTAAGCCATTTACCTCCGCAACCACTACTTCTTCACCTACATTTCCACTTACCAGCATAGCCACTGCTTCAACTGCACATACCTCTTCCATTCCTACCACTGCCACAACCTCCACGGCTGACCCTTCAGCTTCCCAATCTGTTATCTCTACCTCCACATCGACCTCCGACACTTCATCCATCCCAGCTACCTACATACCAACCATAGATCCCTTAGAAGGTGTTTTTCAACATCTCACTCTGGGGGAGTACCGTCTATATAGTGTCAACACATTCCTTACTCCACAAGAGTACGGAAGCCTTTACCAAAAACCATGATATGATCACCATATAGGATAACATCCCTTGTATGGTCCTCCTCACCTTCATACTAGTCTCACCTATGGGGGACTTGATACTACCACTTACACACCTGAACCACCGTCACAAACCTGCCCATTTTCTGTTGAATTTCAATCACTTACCAATCACCGTTTTTCCCACACCTTCTTGCACCAATGTGCGTGGAAGGGTTTTGGTTTTGGATTTTACGAGAAAGGCTTCCATACTATCATTCCATGTACCAACCGTAGACATAACGACCATAGTGGTATTGGATTTCCTGAACCACCTACCAAATAGGCCCGCATTGAACTCAATAAGGACTCTAGCCCTTCTCCACCTTCTTCACCTGCTCCACCTTCATCACCACCCTCACTGTTGGAGTCGATGGATCCTAAATCTATCCCTCCTAACTTTTTTTTTCATAAACACCATTTCCTTGGGGCCTCAGGAAAATGTAATAAAAATAGTTTTATATTATTACAATGACATTTTGTAATACTTTGAAATATTTATGTACTAAGTGATTGGATCACTCCCTTTTTGCTTAATGAATGACTTGATGATTGTTGATTGCTTCTTTACTTGTTATACTATCATTGACATAAATTTTAATATATTATTAGGAATATCATTTATGAAGGAGGAGAAGTTTAGATATTTATGTGATATGGGATTTCGAAACTTAATAGTTCTTATATTATATAAGACTCTTGGATTAATAATGTGAAATATTAGTTGGTTTATTTAAATGTCAAAGAGCACAATTAATAGTTGATACTCTTGAGTAGATCCGTAAATTGTAGAAAAGGATTATGATTAAATTATATATATGGGTATGAATTATTTTTTGTATTAAAACATATGCGATCTTCTTTCATAATTGGACATTAGTCCTTGATAAAGGAAAATGGATATTTTCCTTGAAAATAATCAAAGACATTTATTTGAGATCTTGTTAAGTGTTATGAATAGATTATGAGGATGGTTGAATGTGTTTTACCTTAGGAAGATTCATTTAGTCAAAATATGGATGCCTAAAAAGGGCACTAAAAGGATTTAGACTTCACCATTATGAATTCTAAAGTAGCAGTTTTAAATAAGCTTATTTTAAGCTAAAATTGAAGTAAGGAAATATCTAATGAACACAACTCCATAACATTGAGATAAATCATGTCGTTATATGATATAAGCTGATACATTTAAAATAAACTTAAACATATATTTGGAATGGTTAGGAAAGAAAATTTTATCTACATACCTACCTCTTGTGTAATATACACCTTGTAACCTTTTAGGTTAAATGATGCTTAGTTGAATTTTAAAGCATTATTATCATTAATATTTAATACAATGATTAATTGGGTTAATAAAATTATAATATTACCTATGTTAGTCCAGTTGAGGAAACTCAGTTGGATTTTGGAAGATAACAGTTGTGGCATAGTAACTTCATAATGACAGGGGTCATTACGAGGATACTATGATGCATCCTACTATGCCTCAATACCCCAATTAGTTGGATTAACTTGACTGACATAAGTGGAAGACTGGATCACGGTCCCACCCTAAACATGGATAGAAACATGATCTAGTGTTGAGGTCAAATCATGTTAAAATAGGGTAACTAGACACACCCAATCGACGTATCTTTAGTCACCACGAGTAGTCTTCCACACTAGTGCATGTTGCTGCCCTTGTCTAGTGTTGAACCTTGAATCAAATTGAATCGATAGAAGGTAGGGAACACCTTTCTAGATAATAAAAAAAGTTTGGTGAGGGACATATTGCTTTCGATGGGTATGCCATATAAGAATGTAAAAAATGTTAAACATGTTTAAAAACTTATGCCAAAGTATCAAAAGTTGTTGGTTATGTTTTCCTATCTCACCTAGTCTAAGATACATGATTTCAAATGAATATCAGTAACAAATATTCATATAGGATTCTTAGATAGAACACTTGGGTACCCATAAAAGGGTAAAGGAACTAAGTATCCATAGTATACAAATTATAAATTTAACTTGAGAGTTTGGTTTAATATCGAGTTATGGAATGAGAAATCAGTGTTTCACCGATTCATTTACAGTTGCATATGGTTTTCTTTTATGAGATGGATTGGAATTTGAATGTGTGTTATAAATTGTATTAATTTAGAATAGAGAACATTATGTAAGATAAAAAAATCCCTTGTTTCTAAAGTCTTAAAATGAGGATGTTACAAGGAATAAGAATAGGAGATTTGTCCTATGGAAGAATACCCTAACGAAAATCAAATCAGCACTATGGAAAATGATGAAGAATCAACTAGAGAATATTTTTACAATCTCGCATATCTCACTATAAAATTAATAAAAATGCCCTTTTTCTACCACTCTCTACATGACTTCATTGCACACGGTGATGAATAAATCAACATGTTGAAAAGAGAATATGCGGAAAGGATTCAAAGCATAATAGAAGTAAGTTCTAACCCCAAATCCTATCATGAAATTTAGAGGTATGCTTTATCTCTGCAAGGAAGTATGAACATATTGAAGCAATACATGTTGTCAACAATGAAGAAATTCAAGAGTATCATGATGAATTTCCATGTTACGAGGTGTTCATCCCCATAAGATTCTTGGACGCTCTTGAATAAGATCTTATCATGGAACCATCCAAGGAAAACCAAAGCAACGTCACAAAGGATGATGATGAAAATAACATGGAGATGGAACTTATATTCATCAAATATTCTAGCTCGAGGCATATCCCATTGGAGGAGAAATGGATTCAAAGGAAGAATCTTGTTACATGATGAATGTTTCAATGATTTTCGAAGACTCCATCAACACTGAAGAACTACAAGATGATGGATTTGAGGTAATCACAGATTATCTCCTTTCATATTTTGATCTTTTGATTAGTGATGGAATGGAGGTATGTAAATAAGTGAAAGAGAACCATCATGCAGCCCCAAACCTAGAGGATGAATTCTAAATGATCATGGAAAATCTTCCTTCTTATTTCGATTCTTCAAGCGATGTAAAACTTTTGAATGAAGAAATGGAGATAGTAGAAGAATCAAATTCACTTCCCAATTCAATCATGGATGACCAAATGGGAGAGGCCAATCTAATTTTTGAAGCTAAGGAGGATGAAAATATTGAACACAACCTCTTCTAACCCAAGGAACAAAATGATCATCATGGTGAATATGAAGTCCTTCATTGTCCATATAAGCAAGAGGATTTAATAATGGATCATCAAGATGTAGCTGAAATGTTTTCCCATACTACTACCTCAACATGGTTCTCTTATTCCTACCAAGGGGAGGATGATATGGATTTCAAACTTGAAGGATTACCCTTCACATAAATCATGGACCTCTTCTCCTTGTCAGAAGGTGTCATGAATCAAGTATGCCCGTGCTTGCAAGAAAGTGATTCTTGGGAAACAAAGAGTATGGAAGAGGTGAATGAGGATGTTTTAAATGAATCATGGGAGCATATGGACCAGATTATCAACATTATCATGGAATCACAACATAAGATTGAAGAAGAGCCTATGGTGAACTTGAAAGGGCCATCTCTGTAAGAAATATTGAAGGCTACAGAAGAAACTAAAGATCCTCAACTCAATCCTAAACTCTTAACTTAGGCTATGGAGATGTAAGATAAGTAAGAATCAATTATTTCTTCTCTTTTTGATACACCAATATTTTATACTGAGATATAGCCACTATATGAAATTGATGTCTTCCCCAATGCCTTAGTTGGTGAGAGAAAATGTGAAAATATTTCTTTCTCTTTCATGCTTTGTGAAGAAGATCATAAGTAAAAAATAAGGAAGATTCTCAAATCTCCTTTAATGGTACTCAATATTGAAAACAATGTCTCCGCCATGGAGGAAGATAGTATAGAAAATGTGAAGTTAACTCGCATTAAAGAGAGCTTTTCAAAACAAAGTGAAAATTTGCATGATTCTTGGGAGTGTGTTCAAAATCATCTTCTTCCCTCCACTTTGGAGAGCTCCACTAGTCCAGAAAAAGTGTCTAAAACAAGTGTTCATATGGAAAACTCCACTTGAGGATAAATAATGCTTCCATGCAAAAAATTGAGGGTTACAATTTTATGAATAATACCAAGATGAAATTTGAGTGGGTGGATAGCAACAACAATTGTTCTAGAAAACAAAGTGGAAGTACACATGATTCTTATGAAAAGATTCAAAATCAAATCACACTCCTCATTTCCCAAGATCCAATGTCTCTTGCACATATAACCATGTTGCAAAATTTTCTTGTGGAAGATGAAGGCCTCTGATTCAATGATATAACCTCTATTTTGGAATGTAGTCACCAGAGTAGTGAAGTGAGACGTTTAGAGAAGTTCTTGAGCAGGAAGAAAATCAATTTGCTCTCATTCCTTCTAAGTGCCTAGATGATTCTAGAGATGGTTCCATGCTGAAATTCTAGGATGAAGGATGTTTCCATGAAGATATCAATTATCCCACTCCAAAAGACATGGAGAAACTGTGTCTCATGAACATAGGGTGTCAAGTGGAAACATCAAGGTACAAGATCATGGAAAAGATAACAAAGTGTTTATTGGATGCATGAACATTATCTATGTAGTATGAGTATAAAGATGTAATTATGGTCATTATTATTCTTCTCAAGCCATGAAAATCCATAGTGAAATCATGGTTTGATCAAATAACAATTTTGGTGCTTCAAAGGTCATAATTTAATCCATTGTTTCATGATGGCATGTACTTCTCTCAACCTGTTTTCAGGTATGTGTATATTCTTTCCCCACCTTTGTAAATATCCCTTAGATGTAACATAGTTTCCATGTTTCCACTACATGTTTTTTAACCATTTTTTGTTTTTCTCTTTTATTTTTGTGTCTATTTATGTGTGTGTTCAGTAAAACAAGTTGTGTAGTATATCTTTCTGGTGACTCTAAAGCCCAATGGATAAGGCATGGGTCATTGTTATATACAAAGATTCTAGAGTTCTCATGTGATGTCCTCACTATGATCAATCCAAAACATGTCCTAAAGATAGATCCAGTTGTTTTCATGAAAATGTGCAACAAGAAAATTCCTAATTTTTGAGCATAACAACATTACCCTACCTGAAAATTTTTGCTCAAAGGTTATTCTGAGCCCTACTTCATATCACCATAATCCAAAAGTCATTCCTATCCCATCAGTCTAAATTAGTCTCATGTTTTATGTCAGGGTGTCCATAGGTGATTTATGGCTATCTAATCATTTCATGTTCTTCCAATGCAAGATCTGCCAAGACAAGCTTTTTGATAAGCTTAGGAAGGGTTGTTCTCAAATCTTCTTAAGGATGGTTAACAACCCTCAGAGCAGAACAAAAGGATGAAACTCATAAATAAGGTTTCATGTGGAGATGATAACATTGTGTAATCAATTTTGAAATATTCTAAGAGGTTTCACAAGTTTGAGAGCAGTTCCAACAACAATGGGTCTTGGAGGCTTAAGCGGTGTACTATGCAAAAACAACCCCCGAGCTTCAGAAAGTGATTTTAGGAGATGCGGAAGGAGTTTGGAGTCAAAAAAATTTCATCGGAAAGGTAGTTTAGATCCCTAGAGGATGGTAATATCATATTCTTTACAATACATGGGCACTTTATGTGCACAACCATTTTTTTACATGAACAACCTTGGAGCCAAAAAAAATCCTATTTTTCATAGAAATAATACTAGAATCAAGAGCTGAGACCCCCACCATTGGATTCATAAGGTAATTTTTAGGAGGAATCATATAAAATATCACCAAAACACTCCTCCTCGAATTCAAGATACGACCTCGACAAGTTGCTGCATAAGGTAAAGGAGTTAGTCATTTTTTGGTGAAAATTTGGACCAGTGGGAGAGTGGCCCGCTTTTGTATACCAAGTGCACTAAGGACTTAGTGAAATTGGTGAAATAAAATTCTCCACCCTCCTATTTAATCCTCTGGGCCCCAATATGACCTCCTCTAAGCCTCTTTTTACAATTTAAGCCCTTGTGAACATTTTCTTAGCCCCCTCACCTTTTTATCCCAGCCAATTGTGAAGTACCACATGGCCCAACAGGGATGGGGTGCACTGTTTTGAACCAAATACACTAATTACTTGGTCTAATTGGTACAAAAAAGTTCACTTCTTCCAAACCATTAAAAATATGTAAGTTTTTTCATATTTCTTGTTACTTCCAGTGTTACCTATGCGCACACCCGTGAAAGCTCCAACTACCAGAATTTCTTCACCTTGCCATTTCTGTTACTTCCAAAACCTTGTTACTACCTTCCAAATATTTATTCAATCATTTTACATTACTTTAATGTGAATAATGAATACTTTTGAGAAAAAAAACATAAGTACATGCTGCTATAAACCCTTCACTCCAAAACCCTAAATTACTCGTAAGTAACGAACTAGGGATTGAATATTAATGATATTATGGGGAAACATTATTCATCCAAATGTCTTGAATCTGAAAAAAAACCTCAAAATACGTCCCTAATTTTTAATGGCATCCATTTTAATTTTTGAAGCAGTTTGACTTGAAAATTTGTACAGAGCATCCAAATCAAAAACCTAGAATGAAACCACTAAGTTTTCACCAATCCGACACTTATAAGTTCAACTTACAAAAATATCAAGTGTCGGTGGTTCACACTTTCCATTTTTGGTAAGTTTCTAAAAATGAAAAACTCCCCTAGAAGAAAGAATAATGAAAATTGCACAAACTGAAAACTAGGGCACATGTGTCAGAAAGTCGAAAAAGTGAAAAAGAAAAAAGCAAAAAATAAAATTTTCAAAAATGGAAATTTATTTAAATTGACCCCAAAATAACTGTGACAAGCCTGAAATGTGAAGGAAACACCTCAATGTAAACAACAAGGAGAAAAGTGAAACTTCCCAAAATAGCAGCTCCAAGGACCTAGTTTCCAAAAATAGAAGTTTTTGGTTCCAAATGCAGAAAGTTGCTAACATCTCCATAGTAACTTATATTATTTATTTTTTTATTCGTAAAGTAAAAATTTACCAATCCATATCCCATTCCATCCCTCACCTCAAAATTTCTGAGTATGGTTGACAATAAGGCTACTCACATGGACCTAGAGGAACTAAAGCAAAGAATTTTTAGCGGGCCAAGGGAACCCATTAAAGAGAAGATATTTGTCAATAGATTATATGCAGTAGATGAATCCATATTAATCACTTAGGGGGATAGGTGATTTGAAATGATTTGGTCATGGAGAGCTCAATGAGTTGAAGTGGTTCATCAATCAGGCATCAAGGAGGATCATCATGAAAATTTCCCGTGTCCATCTCGAATTAACGTTGGGAATTCCTAAACCAGTGTTTCTCAACACTCATTATGTGACTGAGATGTCCAAACATTAGTAAAAGGAGTTAAATTTTTTGCATCACTGGTAGAGACAAAGTGTTAAAAATTCACTTCATCAAAGTTTCCCGATAAGTGTAACAGTGTGGCTGTGTAACAAAAATCATCAGAGATCGGTTTCCATCCTCAAGCTTCTTCTGAGTGGACCTCAATGAAAAAATTCGGTGGTCATCAAGGTGATCATTCAATAGAGTTTCTAAACACTTAGTTTGAGGTGTTAATGCATCATTTGAAGGAGGTATCATGGCATAAAGAGTTCAAAGATCCAAATTTCACTACATTGGGACATTTCATCATATCAGTTAGGCAATGAGGTGAAGGTGGCAAGGCATCATCTTCATCAACATTCCTTCTTCCTTCTCCTCATTCATTCTCTCTCCTTTTCCTTTCTCCCCCTTTCTTTCTAATTATTCATTGGGCATAATCATTATATTTTTTCTCATTCACTTAAGTGACTTCATAAACTAACATTGTAAAAGTCCCTTTAATTTATAAAAATGGAACTTATTTCTCACTTTCTAAGAAGGTGAAAATTCACAAGTTGAATGAGACAAAAAAGAGTCATGTGGGGGTAGGTGAAGAGTTAATCCACATTGTTATAATTGGGATGGATTCTCCATTCCAAGGGATCCGAAAAATTACATTCTAAAAATTCTATACTTTGCAGCAATAGTGGATTTTAATTTCTTCTACATGCTTTATTTTTTTCCCCTTGCTTTGTACAACTTGTGTAACCTTCAATCAAGGAATAGATTTTCTTCTTTCCAAGTCTCGTGAATGTGTGTATATTTGTATGCATGGTTTCCTCTCATCATTAGCACAATAAGTATATTTTTATAGGAATCTCATGTTTCTTTTGTTTCCCTCTTTTATGAACTTTGCAAGCATAGTGATGTAAGAGCTTTGTATCTTTGGCAGATGAATCCAAGAACTTGGTGTCTGAGTTTGTCCATATCACTAGATAGCTTCATTTTGTTTTCCTCTATATTTAATGTTGAACTACTCTAGTTACTGGGTGTAAGATCTGTAATCTACTCATGATAGTAATCTTCCTTTCCTAATTTCCCTCATTTTCCCTCATCGCTGTAATTTTCTCCCTTGTACCCCGTACAAGAAATTTTTCACATGTTCAGTGGAGTGTTCCTATGTGATCCCTATCCAATTTGGCCACCCACAACATTTATATAAGATTAAAATTAGTTTACTTTCAATAATGGGAGCTGCACCATTCAATGCAGAGGGGTGTATCTCTATGACCATTGGTAGAGATACCTAATTTGTCCACCTGATAAATTTTCTCACCCACATAATGCAAACTATGTTTAGAGGTGTTGGTCTTATATTTTGTAAATATATGAATGTTTTTGTATTGTTGAATATATCCATGTACATGGATTGGGGTAGAAAAAGGGATACCCAATGAGATTCTTATGAGGGGGAAAATTTATCCATAAGAAATGGGAGTCAAGGGCCTGAGTTATGCCAAAGAAGGATTTTCATATGAAAGTGGTAAAAAATTAATAACATGTGCCATAGAAACCTCAAGAGGAGATAAAATTGGAATATATATATGATATATAATGTGTGATGGAGTATATCTATGAGAAGGACTAGTAGAGGGAGAGGGAGGGTGAGAGAGATAGAGATTAGAGATGAGATGTGGACTAGAATTCATATGAGAATCGTGGGAGGGTGAAAACCACTAGATATAACATGTGTGTGAGAAATCCTCTCAAGATAGCTAAGAGGTATAAAGCTTCTAGATATACCATGTTTTCTAGAAGGCATTACAAGATACCTAGAAGGGAGAGAGCCACTAAATATGGCACGTGAAAATGAAGTCCTATCAAGAAACCTAGGAGTAGGGACTATAGTAGTATGATGAGGCAACGTAGGAAGAAGATCCTCAAAAGGGATATCTTAAATTGTAATAACTTGTTACTGGTGAATAAAATTAAAAAATTGGTGTAAAATAGATGAGACAACCCTAAGATCATGTAAGCAAGGGATACCTAACCGCATGTCACCCAACTTAAGAGTGAATTCCCCTAGAACGATACCTATTTAGTAACAAATCTGATAATGATAGGTATAATAATATTTCCATAGGAAGAATTAGAATCACTTGATATTCTATTTAGAATAACTGAGTGAGTGAAGTACCTTGAGAGTACATATATTATTCCTATTACATGGATCAACCAAAACACTATGTATAGGGATGTAATTAATAGATGCATATATGTAAAGAGTATCCAAAACAAGAGTATCATCCATATCATAATCATCAAAAGTAATAACCGATGGATAAGGTAGAGTAGGGCCAAAATTATTGTTGGAGCTCAAATGTGCACTCATGCATGAATCATAGAAAATTTGGGATTTGAATCAACATGGGACTTTCTCCAAGTTATAGGACTCAAACTGAGACATACCTCTAGAGAAGGATGACTTCCTCTACTTACTCCTAATGCTAAACTACTCCTAGGAATTGAAATGAAACTATCTAGCTCTAATCTAACTTTCCAAGGGACCAAGGTGAGAAGGAGATGCATAAAACATAAAAGTAAACTAAAGAAGGTGATAACACTAAAAATAAGGGCATAAACACTGTGATAAGAGAGAAAATGGAAGAAAATGACTATGAAGATGGCTGAAATGAAAGCCATAGATCAAAATCATGTCCAAATTTCCACCTTCATGATACAAAATAGACATAGACCTCTGAAATAACACATACAAAACACTTGAAAATGAATGAGAGGTAAGAGAGTGCAATAAAACAATAGCTAAGGCCAAAAAAGCCATAAATTTTTTTCTATTGCTCAAAGATCATACATGGATCATCACGATATATGAGGAAGATGTAAAAAATTTACACAGGCATAACCCAAGGCATGCAACTCTTAGAACATTTGTGCAACATGAAATGATGCCCTCGTATTCCCAAAGTATCCAACATTAAAACTAGGTATCACTTTGAAATATATAGAAATTTGGAGAAGAGAAATAAGGAAAGAAGAGAGGGAAATTCAAATTCCCTATTACACCAACCAACCACCTCAATTCAATTCTCTGAAATTCGTAAAAAAAACACTTCCCCATTTCATTTCCTTGTTAAAGAAGGAACGACACTTATACTAAATTTAATTTTGGTGGTTGAGTCATCAGGGACAACCCCTTTACGTTTTGGAGACTTATTTCTTCACTTCATCAACCTACCAAAATTTAATCCATGAAATCTAATTCCCTTCACATGGAGAAGATAATATTCCTTCAAATAATATCAGATTTATAAAAACCAAATCAGATTCATGCTCACTTAGTAATCCATGGAAAACTATTGTTTTCCTTCAATACGCGGCTTTCTTCTTTCAGTGCCACATGACTTTTGGATTTCACAGTTCCTCTTTATGTTCTATTTTAATCCACAACATTGATACGATGCATTTTTTGTTACAATTCATGGATCTATCTTACCCTTTGCTTGATCCGCATGTTATCACATGGTTTATATCAATAGCCGTGGACTTCTTGATTTTCTCTTACCCATGGTTTTTTACCTTAGTGTATTGTGGCTTACTGGCTAAGCCATCCACGGCCTCTCTCTAACATTGTCAAAGTCCAAAATAGTAGACCCTAGCGTTCCTTCCTACATTGTTCCATTTGAACTTCATTAGAGCACGTCCCCTAATATCATGTAAGCAGGGATACCTAACACCACCGATTTCACCCAACTTAAAAGTGAATTCCCCTAGAACGATACCTATTTAGTAACAAATCTGATAATGATAGGTATAATAATATTTCCATAGGAAGAATTAGAATCACTTGTGATATTCTATTTAGAATAACTGAGTGAGTGAAGTACCTTGAGAGTACATATATTATTCCTATTACATGGATCAACCAAAACACTATGTATAGGGATGTAATTAATAGATGCATATATGTAAAGAGTATCCAAAACAAGAGTATCATCCATATCATAATCATCAAAAGTAATAACCGATGGATAAGGTAGAGTAGGGCCAAAATTATTGTTGGAGCTCAAATGTGCACTCATGCATGAATCATAGAAAATTTGGGATTTGAATCAACATGGGACTTTCTCCAAGTTATAGGACTCAAACTGAGACATACCTCTAGAGAAGGATGACTTCCTCTACTTACTCCTAATGCTAAACTACTCCTAGGAATTGAAATGCAACTATCTAGCTCTAATCTAACTTTCCAAGGGACCAAGGTGAGAAGGAGATGCATAAAACATAAAAGTAAACTAAAGAAGGTGATAACACTAAAAATAAGGGCATAAACACTGTGATAAGAGAGAAAATGGA
This sequence comes from Taxus chinensis, assembly GCA_019776745.2. Taxonomy (NCBI): domain Eukaryota; kingdom Viridiplantae; phylum Streptophyta; class Pinopsida; order Cupressales; family Taxaceae; genus Taxus; species Taxus chinensis. Next base: position 679,340,740 of record CM034152.1, read on the forward strand.
AGAAAATGACTATGAAGATGGCTGAAATGAAAGCCATAGATCAAAATCATGTCCAAATTTCCACCTTCATGATACAAAATAGACATAGACCTCTGAAATAACACATACAAAACACTTGAAAATGAATGAGAGGTAAGAGAGTGCAATAAAACAATAGCTAAGGCCAAAAAAGCCATAAATTTTTTTCTATTGCTCAAAGATCATACATGGATCATCACGATATATGAGGAAGATGTAAAAAATTTACACAGGCATAACCCAAGGCATGCAACTCTTAGAACATTTGTGCAACATGAAATGATGCCCTCGTATTCCCAAAGTATCCAACATTAAAACTAGGTATCACTTTGAAATATATAGAAATTTGGAGAAGAGAAATAAGGAAAGAAGAGAGGGAAATTCAAATTCCCTATTACACCAACCAACCACCTCAATTCAATTCTCTGAAATTCGTAAAAAAAACACTTCCCCATTTCATTTCCTTGTTAAAGAAGGAACGACACTTATACTAAATTTAATTTTGGTGGTTGAGTCATCAGGGACAACCCCTTTACGTTTTGGAGACTTATTTCTTCACTTCATCAACCTACCAAAATTTAATCCATGAAATCTAATTCCCTTCACATGGAGAAGGATAATATTCCTTCAAATAATATCAGATTTATAAAAACCAAATCAGATTCATGCTCACTTAGTAATCCATGGAAAACTATTGTTTTCCTTCAATACGCGGCTTTCTTCTTTCAGTGCCACATGACTTTTGGATTTCACAGTTCCTCTTTATGTTCTATTTTAATCCACAACATTGATACGATGCATTTTTTGTTACAATTCATGGATCTATCTTACCCTTTGCTTGATCCGCATGTTATCACATGGTTTATATCAATAGCCGTGGACTTCTTGATTTTCTCTTACCCATGGTTTTTTTACCTTAGTGTATTGTGGCTTGCTAAGCCATCCACGGCCTCTCTCTAACATTTCAAGTCACAATTTAGACCCTAGCGGTCCTTCTAATTTTCCCATGACTTCATTAGAGCACATCCTTTATTCCATGGTTCTCACTCCCTAACCATGGTATTTCTTTTCAATCCATGACATTCCTAAATACTTCTACGGTAAATCAATCGAAGTTTGTGGCAAACCAAGTTACTCTATCTTTGCAATGGGTGCAAAATTAGACAACATTTTTTGTGACTCATAGGGGCCATATACCTTCTAGATGAATGATTATTAGCCTTAGCATCCATTGGGCATGAAGTCAGCTTGAAATATTTGAGTCTAATTTAGTTGCTCTGCATTTGATCTTATAAGGCAACTATAATGAATCCTTGATATTTTTAACTTCCCTTCTTCAGTAACCTCCTAGATAACATGATGTAATAGTGCACAAGAAAATATCTAAGAAACAAGAATGTGAAAAGAAATTAGGGAAATAAACTTACACTACCAATAGAACAATGTGCTGAAAGCACTTGGAAGAATTGAAATTCTAATCTACTATATATAAGATGCAATGAAAACTATTAATGAGAGGTTTTGAGATGAATCCAATTAATTGGAATTTGAAACACATTCCCATTAAGATTAGATAACTCGAATGAGTTAGCCACCTTACAAGTAGTGATGATGTATGGTCCACTCCAAATAATATCAAATTTGGAGTGCATTCTAGGTTTAGCTCGATATATGTCCCATTTCAAGACTAGGTCTCCAACCTTGAATGTATGATCTCTAGCCTTTCTGTCAAAACACTATTTGGTTGAATCCTGATGTTGTTCCATCCTAGTCATGGTAGCCATTTCTATTATCCTTTAGTTGCACCAATTCCACCATTCTGATTTCTCTCTGATTCATGCCTTCAAATTCCAACTGCTGAGATAACTCCAATGAAGGCAACTCAAGTGATAATGGTAATATTACCTCTTTACCATATACCAGTTTGTAGAGAAAAGTGTCAATTGCCTTCTCAGTTGTTATCCTATCAGCCCAAAGAGAATTTTTTACCTTTGTGTGCCATTATCTTTGATTTAAGTCCATTTTCCTGTTCATGATTCTAATCAAGTTCTTATTAATAGACTCTGCCAATCCATTACCTTAGGGGTAATAATTGCAAGAATCTTTTAGATAAATTCCAATTCCCATATCCCAATTAGAAATCTTGGATCCTAAGAAATCTTTAGCATTATCAAAAATGATGGTTTGAGGAATGCTAAACCTTGTAACAATTTCTTCCATAAATTTTAGGATGAATGATTAAGTGGCTTCCTTTAATGGCGTAGCCTCGGTCCACCTGGTGAAATCATCTATGTCTATGAGTATTGATTTGTAACCCATACTAGATGGTGGATTGATCATACCAATGAATTTGAGACCCCATTGTGCAAACGAATGATCTTCTTGAATTGGATGTAGTTACAGGGTTGTCAATATTTTCTTTCCAGTGAAGACCTCACACTCTTTTCACTTCCTAACCAATTTGTGGGTATTCACGAACAACATAGGCTAGAAATAACTTGCTTTTATGATCTTCATAGATGTATCTTTAGCAGAGAAATGTCCACCTGAGAAGCCATATTGAAACTCAGTCAGAACCCTATCACATTTCTCACCTTCAATACACCTAATTAGCACTCCATCAATGTTTCTTTTGAAAATGATGCCATCAACTAGTGCATAAGGAATGTATCACAACCTCAGATGTTTTCTCTTTTCTTTATTCAAATCAAAAGGGTATATACTAGTAGACAAAAAATTTGATATATCAGCAATACAAATGTGATCATTGAATTCATTTCTTTCATCTTGTTTCCATTCAACATCATGTGGCATCTCCTGATTTGAGGGTACTTTATTCATGAGGAAGGTCTTTTGAGGTTTTGTAACATCCTAAGCTAGTTTTTCACAAAGTGATCTTCCTCTTACCCATTTTTTGGCCTCACATCATATTCCATGATTTTAGTTACTCATCCATCTCATTTCTTGTTGATTTATTCTCCCATGATGAAGTATCTGACACTAGAGTGTGATAATTAAACCTTTACGCAGATAGAAATAATCATGTTATTGAATTTCTTCAAGGATCTCATGATGGAAAACACCTATTTTTCAATGTGATTGTGATTAAGCTCATAATTCTTTAGTGTTTAACTAAAAAATTCCACTGGCTATTCCATTGCTTGATAATTCAACTATGTCAAAACTACGGCTATGTTAGATTCTGCCCCATGAGCATATATGATGAAATCCTTGGTATACTATGGTTTAATAAATGTTGGGGCCTAAGCAATATCTTGTTTTATCTTTTCAAAGTTTTCCTTCCCTTATGTGGTCCACTTGAATGTTGCATCCTTTTTTAACATGAGGGTAATAGGTATTACCAAACCCACGAAGTTATGAATGAAGCACCTAACAAATTTGATTTTCCTAAGGAAAGACTGTAGATCCTTTTTATGAGCTAGAAAGGAAAGAGCCACAATAGATGTAGCTCTTTCTGGATCAATGGCAATGCCTTATTTTGATACAATATTCCCAAAGATCTTACCTCTAGGGACTATAAAGTTTCACTTCTTATGATTAAGGGATGCACCAAATTCTCTACATCTTTCAAACACTTTCTCCAAGTAATTCATGTGATCCTCTCTCTGATTAGAGAAAATAGTAATGTCATCTAGGTAAACCAAGATGAAAATATTGATATACCCTTTGAATGAAATATTAATTGCTCTTTGGAAAGTAACACCTGCGTTTGATATGAAAAAAGGAATTTTTTTATAAGAAAACATTCCCCATTTGGTGGTGAACACAATTTTATACTGATCTTCTTATTTCACTTTGATCTAGTTAAAACTAGAATATCCATTGATCATGGAGAACCTCTCTACTCCTACTACTGTCTACAATATTTGTTCCATGGAGGGAAATGGATAGTGATCCTTGAGAGAAGCTTTATTTAAATCCCTAAAATCCATGCAGATCTAAATTTCACCATTACTCTTCCTTACCAAGACCATATTTTCCACCTAAGTAGAATACTTGATTGGGAAAATTATGTTGGCCTCAATGAGTTGGGAGAACTCCTTTCTCATGAGGGGTTCAATCTTGGGGTTGACTGGCCTCTTTTTCTATCTAATTGGCTTGATGTTGGGATCTAGATCAATAGAGTGTTGAACTATGTTTGGATTGAATTATTTTAAATCTTCATAGTCCCATGAAAACACATCACTAAATTTATATCACAAGGAAAAAAAAGCTTTCTTTTCATTTTCATTACATACTTTCCCAAGTATAAGTTCCTTTCCTTGAGCAATTAAAACTTGTTGACAATATTCTTTCTTTACTACCATGTTCTTTTCCATTCCTTTGAACTCATAATCTAGGATGAATATCTACTCTAGAGTGACTAATCCTTTGGGTAACATTGTTTGATTTTAGTTGAATAATATGATCCTCATATACTTCATGAAAATCAGCTTGTATCTTTGAGGATAACTCCACCTCATTTTAGATAAACTACAAAAAAAAATCATCACTGTAAAATACCTTCTAGCAGACATGGTTTTCTGAGAATAGATGGCCTAACCACCATTTTGATATGTTAGGAATTCCCTTTGATCAAATTCTTAGCATGTGAGAATTGGGATCCAATGGCCGCCATTTGGTTTGCATCTTTGTTCAACTTTCTAGGAACAAGCTGTGGATTAATGGCATAAAAATTTCTAGAAAATCCCAGACTCTTTGTTTGTAAGCCTTCAATATCTTATTCTTCATTACACATCTACTGAGGACTTGGTGAATGACTAATTCAGTGTCTCTAAATACCTACAAATCCTTGATTTTCCTCTTTTCCATGATTAACAGACCATTCACTAATGCTTCATATTCTGCTATATTATTTGAACATGTGAATTGGAACCAATGAGCAAAGGACTTTTCATTTGTTTGAGAAATGAGTACAACACCCACCCCAAATCCATTTCTGATTCTAGAACCATCAAAGAACATACACCATAGCCCATAAGTATATTTGTTTTCTTGTTTGAATGTCATAGGTATAATATATTCTTATTGGAGAATGCAATAAGTTCCTATAATAGTTGCAAAAGTCTTGAGCTCTTCATCATAAGGATCAAACTTATGATCCCTCTCAACCCACTCATCTAACAGTAAATCAAACATGGAAGGAGAAATAACCTATTCCTCTAAAGTTGATTCTTTCTCATGTTCTTCTTGGATTAGGAAAAATGATTGAGCAAGAGTGGGGTCAAATGACTTAATATGTTAAGAAAATATGGGGTCATCTTGTATTTTGAATCATGCACCATATTTGTTTCTTAGAAGCATACGAGTTCAATATGAGGATAGGTAACCACCTACCTTATCAGTGAAATCTCTAGACAAACAAATGGAAAACATAGGAGGAAATTTAATAACTGAAATGTCATGGGTTATGCTAAGGCTTGGGCATACATGAAGTGCAAAATCAATGTATTTAATTATGCTTAGGACATTCACAATTGACCCGTCAAGTTGTAAAATGCCCCTAGAAAAAGGATTGCATTTGAGATGTAGGATATCAATAATTTTCTTAGGAATTATAGAGCTATTAGCCCCTAAATCAATCATACAGTTATGAACTAGGTATTTTCCCACAATTATCAACATGTAAAAGGGTGGGGTATTGATATTTTTACTTACTTGGTCATCCTTTTCTTAAAAAACATGAACCGTGGCATGAGTCTTTTGTTAGGATAAAATATTATTATCCTATTTAATTATGCATTCCATAATTAATAAGTTTATTAATTATAGTTTTTTGGTTATATTTAATTATAACCATTCTTTAGTTTTATATTTGAATATTTCAAGAGATGTTATATTTTTTTAACAATATATTTGTTTTTATTCAATTGTTTCTTCCCGGATGTTATTAGAATCTAATGTAATTGGGAATATAGTTGCACCTGTGCAACTTAGTCTCTTGTTTGTATTTGGTTGTGCAATATCTATAAATATTGCCGCCCATTCTCTATAAATTTGGTTGATTGTGATTAATAAAATTTAACTAGGCTTCCACCCCTGTTGCTAAATCAACATTTGGTACTAGAGTGAATTTAAGCTCCTGGAAAGGTTGGAGAAGGTTACAGAAGAAGGAGAATTCATGGAGAATAAATCTGTATCAATGGAGAGCCAATGCTGCCCTCCTGTAGCTTCCCAAAATCCCCTACAAACTCACAACCTCCTGTGTATTCTCCAAGTAAATGGAAAGCATTTTTTTTTTGCCTTGGTGCTCTCTGCACCAGGCAAATTTTCTTCTTGAGCATTTTATAGTTTATAGCAATCAAATAAAAAGAATTAAAAAAATATATTTTTCCTCACTCATGGGTTCTTTCCTCTAAATTATCTAGCTATAGATAATATTGTTTGTTTATTATCAAAATTTGGAGGTGCATCTGGTGGTCTATGAAGAAGATTACTTGGAGACCAATGTATATTGAGACTTGTACCTGCATCTAATCAAACCCGAGGCATAGAAAACAGCCGCTGAGGTCTAGAAAATAGTGACCTAGCGGTGGCGTGCAAGTAAAGAAAATAAAAAGAAACACAGCGTAAATCACACCTTTTCTGTCCTCCATGCCTTTTCTTTCTTACACGAGAACCGTGGTCTCTCCTACCAGCAACTCAGACCTGTACAGGCCAATATATGGTGAGAAAATAAAGAAATACAAGGCTTGTGGCATCCTAGTCTAATGCATAGATATCACCTCTCTCGCAGTCCGCGACTCCATTATAGAGGTTGGGGGACTAGATTATAGAGTGCTACTTGGACATAGGGATAGCCTGAATTTTGCAGCCAAAGATGTGACAAAAGGAAGCCTTCACAACGACCTGCACAAAAACAATGAACAACACATGGTGGAGAACTGTTTTCCACACATAGTGAACTTGCACAACTAAGTTTTCCCTCCATATGCCATGAGTTGTACCTACAAACAAGCAAACACATAGGCATTGAAAAATAAAAAGCATTCAACAAAAAAAAAGTGGTTTTACCTATAAAGTCTAGTGAATAATAAAAAAAATGAGAAGGGGCAGCAAGCTAAGGAATATAGAAAGCTTCAGATCCATTCTTTTAGCGTGGAGAAAACCCTAAATCAACCTCATAACAGCTGCTAACACGTGGATCTCCCTACCAGGTCGCATCTTCCTTAAGAGGTTAGTTCAAATTTTTATACTTTAAATATCAAATACTTCATTTTCTATTTCAAGCGCTCATATGAGCCATGTTGGATAGTGGAAACAACTTGGAGGGATGAGATGTGGGGTTTGAATCCCACCAACAACACAAAAACTAGTTTTTTGAAATTTGGTGGATTTGTTCTAGTGGAAAAATTCAAATTTAGTTATAACTAACTAAATTTAGCTAGAAAAACCCTATTTTAAGGGAATTTTTTTCCTCCACTCTATATATTTTTACATTCTGAGCATCTTTTGCCAAAGAAGGGCTACCTAAAAACTTCATTCTAAGCTAGTTTTTTATGGTTGCTTTGCTCAACAAGTCATATTGGGCTCGAGAGGCTACCAGGGCCCACAAAACAAAAAAAAATTGTCCTGTCATTCAAATTTTCTAGATTTTTGAATGTAATTTGTATAGTTTATGAATATTGTGGTAATTTGCAGGTTGCCATAGTCAACTGCAAAATTTGTAACTTCTCAAAAACTGGTAGAATTGTAATAAAAAACAATAAAAAATTGGTTCTGTAACACTCACGAAATCCTAGATCTCATTCACAGTGTTCGGTATATACGGTACCTCTGGGAAGCACTTACGGGTAAAGCCGTCATGACTACTACTACACTTAATGCCTAATATAGCTATAACAACGTCATTTGGGCATCGTCCCTTTAAATCGACGGGGAGTAATAAGGTCACAGTGCACACACTATGAACCATCCCATCTGTCTGTGAACGATTGCATGACATAAATCCAGAATGAGAAATTATCCAAGTATATAGCAAAGTTACACGCGCGTATGAGGATATTTCTTTGAGCTAGTGTTAATAATGACACAGACCCCATCAGTACTGTCTTGGTACCATGTATTGAATTATTTCACATACATTAACACCTTTTTCACGTACCACTGGGTATATAGAAAGGGAAAGCTTCTTCCACGTACCGACGGGTATATCGGAAGGGCACGTATATAGAAAGGTTCAGTATATCAGACTAATGGTATATAGATTGGGAGACCTAATACCTGGAGTGATAAGAGCTAATCCCTGTCAGTGATCTCTGCAAAATGGGCACCAATGCCCCCAATTTTTTTCTTCTAGATTCACAATTGCTCAGAGGAAATAACTATGCTGCATGGAAGACTAAAATCAAGACACAGCTTGAGTTTGAAGAAATATGGCCTACTGTGAATGGTACTTTGACTAGATTAGCCACTGATACAACACAACAGTGGTAGTTTGATAAAGTAGATCAGAAGACCAAACTCATCGTCTTTTTTGGAGTGTCTGATGATGCGCAACCCCACATTCGAGATGCCAAATCAACAAAATAAGCGTGGGATAAATTAAGCACAGTATACGAGGCCAAGAACAAGAATGTCATACTGAATTTGCAAAGTCAGTTACATACACTAAAGTTCAAGCAGAATGAGAAAATTGAAGCTTTCTTAAGAAGAGTTGTAGAATTGAGGGCTTCAATTTTAGCCCTGGGGGAACTAGTCATAGATGATGCTCTCATTCCCATTGTTCTGAGAGCACTCCCCTCTTCTTACCACATTTTTGTCACAACACCAAACGTGATAGATATGACAGTTGGTTTTGAAAAACTGGTAAACCTACTACAACAGGAGGAAGCAATACACAATAAGGATGTTGAAGAGGAGTAGGCACTGTCTTCACATCAAAAATGGAAAGGAGAAGGTAAAGGAAAACCTAATTCCTATAAAGAGTCCCAACACCAGAATTAGTATCACGGGGACAACCAATAGAAGAAGCGATGTCCTATCTATAAAAGAGGACATGACTTAAAATATTGTTGGTATAACACTTACAAGAAAGGTTCATCCAACAACTCTAGACCACAACAACAACAATATTACAAGGGACATTCTAACAACAATTACAGGTAGAAAAAGGGGAAAAGGAGACCCTACTAGAAAGGTAATATTGTTGAGAAACAAGAACAGTCTGACAATGAAGACTTCTTGTTCATTTCTCGATCAAGTGAACCATCCACATAATCTAGTGATGTCTAGTATGTTAATTCGGGAGCCACTCAACACATGACTGGTCACAGAGACTGCTTTATTTCAATGAGGGACATGCCATTGAAAAATCATGTTTCGTTGGGAGATGATTCTTCATATACAGTTTAAGGGATTGGAAACATTTCTCTACCCCTTGGTTCACGTAAATGCAAACTATCAGATGTCCTATATGTCCTGGGTTGACAAAGAATCTTCTTTCAGTTAGTCAACTCCTAGATCACAACCTAAAAATTGACTTTGATAGTCAATATGGCAAGAAAATGTGCTTGATTTGAGATAAATCATGGGGCTTGAAAATAATTGCAAAAGCCTCCAATGTGGGACACATGTTCCAACTTGATTTTGTTCACAGAGATGATCAAACACTTGTGGCTAAAAACTCCACCTCAACACAATTGTGGCATCAGAGATTTGGTCATGTAAGTTTCAAATATATCTAAACACTTTGCCAGTGTAATATGGTACATGGGCTACCATCTCTTTAGAAGGATACAGACAAGTGTCCTCACTACCTCGTAGGAAAACAACATAGAGCTTCATTCCAAAAGAGTACATTTCAAGATCATGGTAAACTTGACCTGGTTTATACTGATATTTGCGGTCCAATGTAGCCAAGTCATTCTGGGTTCCAGTACTTCATGCTTTGTGTTGATTACTATTTGAGGAAAATGTGGATTTTCTGTCTTCACAAGAAAGTGAAGCATTTGAAACCTTCAAAAAGTTCAAAGTAGAAGTTGAGAAAGAAATTGGTCGTCACATTAGAACTCTCCACTTAGATTGAGGTGGGGAATTCACCAGTGAAGAGTTCATAGACTACCTATAAACTCACGAGATTCATCGATTAATGCCTCCTCCACACAAACCGCAAAAAAAATGGTGTTGTTGAGAGAAAAAATCATACCATCATGGAAATGGTGCGATGCATGATTGATGATTCTAAACTTGTAAAGAAATTTTGGGCAGAAGCAGTAAAGACAATAGTGTATTTGTTGAACAGAGTGCCCACAACTACTCTTGATGGAATAACACCACAAGAAGCATGGTCAAAAAGGAAACCATCCATTGCACACCTCTAAGTATTCAGGTGCAAAGCAAGCATGCACATACCCAAACAAAACAGAAATAAATTGGACATGAAGTCACAGAAAATCTTCTTCATTGGGTACAGTGAAGAGACTATTGGGTATAGATTGATGGGTACCCTAAGACCAGAAAATTCTACATCAGTAGAGATGTTGAGTTTTTTGAGAAGAAGGAAGTAGATTCTCCTCCTCCAGACTCACAAGATGTAGGTTTTTCACCTGTTGAAAAAATTGAAGTTGATGTTCCTTCAGAAGATGAAAGTAATGATGGGGATGATGGTGTTGATCAGATAGAACCACGACCCATGGGAACAGTTCAGCGTATGCCTAAATGGTGTACAAGTACATTACGAGATGCAAGATTGGATGCTCCACTAGATACATCCACCCCTAGACCACGGACTCACAGTAAAGCAAGAGAAGAAGTTAAATGTGCTTTGATGAGTAGAGTTATTGAATTAGATGAGCCCTCTATAGTCTAGGAATCCCTATAGTCAAAAGCTTGGAAAGATGCCATGGATTCTGAATATCAATCAGTGATGAAGAATAAAACCTGACAACTTTTCGATCTTCCACTAGGGAAGAAACCCATTGGATGAAGATGGATATTCAAAATGAAGTACAAAGCAGATGGGACAGTGGACAAGTACAAAGAAAGACTTGTAACAAAGGGGTAGACACAAAAATAAGTCATTGAATATGAGGAGACATTTGCTCCCATAGCTAAGATCAAAATGATCAGGATGATCTTTGCTCTAGCTGCTCAGTTTGGATGGAAAGATCACCAAATGGACGTAAAAAGTGCCTTCCTAAATGGAGATTTATAAGAAGAAGTATACATGACTCAACCTGAGGGATATGTAGTACTTGGTCAAGAAGAAGAGGTATGCAGACTCAAGAAATATCTGTATGGGATCAAACAGGAACCCCAGGCATGGTACATCAAGATTGATGAGCATATCATACAACATGGATTTGTTAGAAATCCATACGATCCCAATCTCTACCTCAAAAATTAAGGGGAGAGATGATGATTGTTTTTGTCTATGTCGACAATATATTCATCACTGGTAGTTTAGTGAGGATGATCAATGCAATTAAGAAATATCTTAATCGATCATTCAACATGACCAATCTCGGGCTGATGCATTACTGTCTTGGATTGGAAGTCTGGCAAAAAGAGAATCATATTTTTCTTTCTCAAATGAAATATACCAAGACTATGCTCAAGAAGTTTATGATGATGGATTTCACACCAATTGCAACACCCATGGAGAATATATTGTAGTTATCTCATTCAGATCCATCTCCTAAGGTAAGTGCCACTCTCTATCGACAGCTGATTGGGAGTCTAATTTAACAGACCTACACTAGACCAAATATCAGTTTTTCAGTAAGTTATCTATCCAGGTTCATGCAAGAACCCCAAGTGTGTCATTGGAAAGCAGCAAGGCACATTTTGAGATATCTTAAAGGATCAGTGGATCTTGGTCTAGAATACAAGAAGAATGAAAACTTCTTCTTGTCTAGATATTTGGATTCAGATCATGTAGGAAATATTGATGATAGAAAATCCACTTTTGGATTTGTATTCTTTATGCGATCTGGACCAATATCATGGGGAAGTAAGAAAAAGCACTTTGTTTCTCGCTCTTCCATAGAAGCTAAGTATCGTTCTGCTGGAGAAGCTATTTGTGAAGCGATTTGGCTACATTGCATACTGGAAGGACTTGGAATACCACAAGACAACCCTAATACCATGTATGTTGACAATGAAGGTGTTCTCAAACTTGTTCGCAATCTAGTTTTTCACGAGAGAACAAAGCACATTGAGGTTCAGGTTCATTTCATATGTAAACATGTGTTGAAGCACAACATCTAGCTTCAATTTTGTCCAACTGCTGAACAACGAGCATATATTTTCACAAAGTCACTTGCACGTGACAAGTTTGAGTTGTTCAGAAAGTTCCTCTCCTCATCTCTTTATAAAATGCACAATTAAGGGGGGGAATGTTAGGATAAAATATTATTATCCTATTTAATTATGCATTCCATGATTAATAATTTTATTAATTATTGTTTATTGGTTATATTTAATTATAACCATCCTTTAGTTTTATATTTGAATATTTCAGGAGCTATTATATTGTTTTAATAGTATATTTGTTTTTATTCAATTGTTGCTTCCCAGATGTTATTGGAAGCTAATGTAATTAGGAATATAGTTTCACCTATGCAACTTAGTCTCCTATTTATATTTGGCTTTGCAATATCGATAAATATTGCAACCCATTCTCTGTAAGTTTGGTTGATTGTGATTAATAAAATTTAATCACGCTTCCGCCCCTGTTGCTGAATCAACATCTTTTGCATTATTGGATCTGTAGGAGGCATTTGATTAAGGGCTTCATATAGGAGATCACACTATGATGGAATGGAAATCACATCCCACATAGAAATTTTGGCATTGGTATTGTTCAATTGATCAAAAATGTTAAAAGGAAGACCCATGGGTTTATGCATATGTGGTATGCTACCTTATTTTCTCAGTTGTGGTGGTGTTTTATTTGGAGGCTTTAGCTGAATAATAATATCTTTATCCACAGCTTTGCTAGGAAGTTCAGGTGGCTTATTTTTTTTCAATGTGAATTCTATTTCCTTTTCTGTGGCTTTGAATTGATCCATGAAAGGTGGATATTGTAACTTCAACATCCTGTTCTTCTGCCACATATTAGATTCTATGTTGATTAATGGTTTTTTATAACTTCCTACCGTTTGGTTGACTACACAAAAATCTTTAGTTCTAAAGAACAAGCTATTGGTATCATTGTTTGTGTCTTGACTTGCTTCTATGGATGGATTTGGTGGTGTCTAGCAGTGGTTCTTGTTGACTTGAAGAGCCTTGAATCATGTATGCTTAAAGATGAATTTCCCTCTCACAAACAAGTTGGTTATGCATAATATTGCATGGAAAATACCATTTTGTTTCTTGTCCTATATTGTTTTACATAGGAACTAAAGCTTGTCTTGACCTAGGAGTAGGTAGTACTTATGGAGGAGGAATTATTGCTAATGTAAGAGGAGAAATTTGACCTTTCCATTTGTTATTTTGTTGGTTTGGTGCATGCCTTTGTTTAGAATGATAATTTATCCATGGTTGATATCCCTGATTAAAATATTTTGCTTGATTCTGATAATTCTTATAGGATTGGGCTGGATATTTCTCTAGGGATATAAGTTTGTTTGTCAAATTTAGAATCAAATCCTTCATTTGTTCATCATTTTTTGTTAGGAAGTATATTGTGAGGTGGGAAGCAATACGTCGCGTATTTAACTTAGGGATAGGAGAAATCGAGGGTTGAGAAACTTTAGGTAGTTTAGGATACAATAGCATGGGTGGTCTAAGAGCTAATTTCCCAACTTGGATTAAGCTATTTTCATCTCTGATTATAATTTCATAAGTAGATGGTAGAGTTATTTGTCACATAGATAATATCATAAAAAATATACCAGAGTTCAGATATTTTAAAAATAAATAAATGCACCTTCTGTTTTAGGCCTTACAAGAGTTGGAATTTTATCCCAGGTTCTCTAGAATCTGAAGTTGAAATCTGCCATTTTCTGATTAGACGCTCTCTTAACTGTAGTCAACTACTCTAACAGAGATAGGTTGTCTAATCTTTCTCCAAATTGATCACAAAGGGCTATGCATAATTGATCCCAGTTTTGAGTTTTTCCTGCCCCTAGGCTTATGAACTATTGTAAGGCTTTTCCTTTAAGTGATGAAGCCAAAAGTTTCACTGCTACGTCCATCTCAACAATCTCATGGATAACACAAAAATTCACAATGTCCTGAATGTGGTCAACTGGAGTAGTGTGATTTTCTCCAGTAAAAATATGGGATATTTTTCAAGGAATATACTGGAATAGGATTTTGGGAATTCAAGGCAAGGGGAATACTGCCTGTGAAGTTCCCAAAGGGATTTTTTTGTTGAGGTTGCTGTTCATGATCCATTATGATAGGTATGATAAATCTTGTCAACTGCAAGAAGGGACTACTAGGAGGAGGTGTAAAAAGAGTCTGATTTGGACAATATGGAGATCTTGGAAATTTTTTTCCTCTTCTTCCTCTACCTAGGGATAACTGCAAGTACTCAAATACAAATTCTTCTCTTATTCTTTACCATGTTTGGATCCTCTCATAAATTAAGGAAACTTAAAGCACCAATACTATTGAAACTAGTTGATATTCTGAATGGAGTCTCCAGATGTGTTACTGCAGAGCCTCCAAAGGCTAGAGTTTCATAAAGATACACATCAAAACTTGATAAAACTAGAAATATTAATTTCAAATTTCCCACCATGCATGCCAAAACTATTAGAGATCAGATGTGCACTTGTGCTTGAATCATAGAAAATTTGAGATTTGATTCAACATGGGACTATCTCCAAGTTGTGGGACTCTAACTGAGATAGATCTCTGAAGAAGGCCAACTTCCTCTACTCACTCCTAATGCTAAACTACTCCTAGGAATTGAAATGCAACTATTTAAATCTACTCTAACTTTCCAAAGGACCAAGGTGAGAAGGAGATTCATAAAATAAAAACCTATACTAGAGAAGGTGATAGCACCAAAAATAGGGGGATGAACACTTTTACAAGAGAGAAAATGGAAGAAAATGACAATGAAGAGGGCCAAAATGAAAGCCACAAATCAAAATCACGTCCAGAGTTCCACATTCACGATACACAATAGACACAAACCTTTGAAATAACACATACAAACACACCTACAAATGAATGAGATGCAAGAGAGTGTAATAATACAATAGTTAAGGCTGAACAAGCCACAAAAAAAGATTTTATTTCTCAGAGATCATGCATAGATAATCACGATACACAAATAAGATGCAAAAAATTTAGAGAGGCATGTCCTAAGGCATACGACTCTTAGAACACTTGTATAACATGAAATGATGCCCTCATATTCCCAAAGTATCCAACATTAAAATTGGGCATCACTTTACAATATATAGAAATTTGGAGAAGAAAAAGAAGGAATGAAAGAGGGAAATTCAAATTCCCTATTACACCAACTGACCACCTCCATTCAATTCTTTGAGAAGCTTTGATATTCCTAAAAAAAATTCTTCCACATGTCATTTCCTTTTTAAAGAAGGAATGACACCCATAGTGCATTTAATTCAGGTGGTTGAGCCATTTAGAACAACCCCTTTGCATTTTGGAGACGTCTTTCTTCACTTCTTCCACCTACCAACATTTAATCCATGAAATTTGATTCCCTTTACATGGAGAAGGCTAAGATTCCTTCAAATAATATCATATTTGTAATAATCAAATAAGATTCCTTCTCATTTAGTAATCTACTGAAAACTATTGTTTTCCTTCAATACACAGTTTGCTTCTTTCAGTGTTGCGTAACTTTTGGCTTATGTGGTTCCTCTTTATGTTCTATTTTACTCTACAACATTGATATAACATGGTTTTTGTTACAATCTATGGATCTATTTTCCCCTTTTCTTGATCCATGATATTTCTCATGGTTTATATCAATAGCCGCAAACTTCTTGATTTGATTTTACCCATGGTTTTCTGTCAAGGAAATTTTTAGTGGTGATTATTCCTTAATTCACGAATATTCCAGTTTTTTCAAATTTGAAATTGGATAATTTTCAGGGTACTAGTTAGGACCATTTTTCCAAATTATTTTGGGTGCAATTCAATTTTAGGGGTCAATTCACCATTCCCATGAAATAGGAATTTGAATAATTCGCTTGAATACAATCAGTCGATAGCATTTTTTATGCTACTGGCCAAAAACATATAGTATGTTGTCATCTGGTAGCATAGAAAATGCTACTGACTAGTAGCATATTATATGCTACTACCCAAAATCATAATATTATGTTGTCGTTCCATAGCATAAAATTGCTACCAGTTGACAACATAATAGATGTTGTTGGCCGGGTAGCATTATACTATGCTACTGACTAGTAGCATATAAAAAATATACCATCTCGTAGCATTTAATAGTGATATCCATGATGTCTTGATATTCACTATTCATGCGAAATATAATTTTCACATATTCACCAAATATTTTCTAAGGATTTTTTCAGAGAGACCCTTAAAATTTTCCCTATTTTCTGCCTTAGTGTATTATGGCTTGCTAAGACATCCATGACCTCTCGCTAACATTTCACGACAAAATTTATACCCTGGTTGTCCTTCTACTTTTCTCGAGGCTTCATCAATTAACATCCTTTATTATGTAGTTCTCACTCCCTAGCCACACCATTTCCTTTCAATCCATGACATGCATAAATAATTCCGCAACCAATCAATCAAATTTCATGGAAAACAATGTTGCTCTATCTTTACAAGGGGTGAAAAAATATACAACAATTACCAATCATTGCATCTAATGGGTTGGCATAAGAAGGTAGAGGTGGAATCAAACAATAAACATTATGAAATTCCAAATTTGATTTTCCTTTGTCGATGATTAATTATTATCTTCTTTATATTTCCATTTTTAGGCGTATAGGATTTGGTGGGATCATATCATTCAATTTCATTTACATCAATAAGATCTTCTATTATATGTTAAATATTGATACAATGATTAGTGAGATGACCAATGCATTTATGATAGTCACAATAAGGAGTAGCATAAAAAATATTACTCTAAGGCTTTCTCATATCAACCTCATGTGGGTGGAGGGAGAGAGACAAGATTTAAATCAAGTAATTATTTAAGAACAATGTGTGAAACACAAGTTAAACACTTGAATTATCATCATGTAGGTTGGAAACTATAGCTTAGTAGGTTGAGATATAACATTACCAGTGTCCTTAGTAGTAGAATTATTATTAGTATCCTTGCTTTTGAATGTATATTTTCTTGGGAACTTAACATTAGGTGTAGTAGAAGAGTTGAAAACATACTTAAGATTATTCATGTATAGTAACTTGGCCTCACATTATTTAATAAGATGGAATATATGATTAAATGAGGAGAAATGATCAAATATAATGGATTATTGTAAGGAAGTAAGATTTTTTTTAAGAGATCTTAATGTTCACTATTAGCTAGAATACTACTCATTTTATTAAGCATATTCTTATCATAAAACATATTAAATGATGTTATTATTAGGTACTTGGTGTAATTTATACATTTGAGCATAAGAGATTTTTTGCCAGTGTTGATAGAGAATTTTTCAAGAGAATGATTTTCCAAAGTGGTGAAGATTGCACACAATATGTTGGCAGATCATAGGATTGATGCAAGGAAATTCTTTGATACTTCAAGAGAATGATTGGTAATTAATATGTCATGAGATGTATAGTCAAAGAAAGCAACACAAAAAAATTTAAGGTGTTTTTGTAGGGTCACTCTTTATAAAACCAATAGGCAAGGGATACAAAGCCTCTTCTGGTGAAAGTGAGTTATGAAGCAATTGAGTATAATCTATACTATGAGAAGTAGAATATGTTCTTTTTTTTAATCGTAAAACTTGATTTTTATAAAGTATGAACAATGGTTTTAAGGACCTATGCGCTACAATAAGAAACATGTGAAGTACTATGATTACAAGAAGCAATAGTGGTTGATGTAATAATATGCATATAAACATTATGCATTAGGGCACTAAGTTCCCCCATAGATATATTCACAGTAGAAGTAGTAATAATAGACATATTTTTATGAGATGTCCCAAAAAGTGATGTTTTCATTAGCATTCTAATTAAAAAAAAATCTTAGAAACAAGAAGAATATTAATAATAGGCTCAATGTGATGAGGGTTTTCTTGAAGTTGTGCGTGGGTGTTAGATACAAGTTCAACTTTTTCTTGATTCACATTGTGATCTTCATCATGGTTATAATCATAAGAATGTTAATTATCAGGTTTGATGTCACATAGTGGTACCTCATTAGTAGGATCAAGCATAAATGGAATGATAAGGACATGTTATGAATAAGAATCCATGGGACTATGATGCTTGAGAGTAGGGGTGTTGGCATGTGGATGCTAAGTTTTCATTGATTTTGAAGGCATATTAATGAAAAATATGGATGCATGAGACCTAGAGGGAGCTTGGAGTGACTCAGAAAATGAAGGACATGTCAAAGGCTTGAGAACACCTGACTAAACACTGTGTTCTTGAGAATCTAGTGACAGGTATAGGTAGGGTGATGATGTGAGAGCATACCATGATGATGTATTACATTTTCTAGCATGCATGTGATGCGGAAACAAGTTTAAAAGGATGAATACAAGGGTACATGATTTGAATTTGTCAAACTAGCTCAGTTTAGGATGCTTAATCCCTAGACCTAGCTAGAAAAGTGACCTAGAAAGGTAGAGTGAAGTCATGAGGTAGATGGTGAGGCATGATAGAGGCATGAAACACATGTTAGTACATGTTTAATGGGTCACATGGTGAAGAACTATTCAGTTGTGGTAAGTTGTGGTGTAAACTAGCTCAAATTGGCCTAATTCAAGGACCTAACTTGAAGGTATGAAGAAAAACATGCTATATCAAGAAAGCAAAATAATGGTAAGTGTTTAGGGATAGTTTCAAAATTCCTCACATGAAGCTACAGGTCATAATTCAACATTTAGGGGCATATTCAAGGTCATTAGTATGATTTCCCTTTAGGAAAACCAGGTTTAACATGCCCAAATGAGATGGGATTGGAGTTTTTAGGGTGAACCAAAAAAAAGTGACCATTGTAGATAATGGAGGAGGTATCATTAAGGTTTGGACCAAATTTGAGGACCCGAGGAGAATTTTTGTGCTAAAAATTATAATTTTACCAAAACCGAGATAAGTAAGGTATGCTAAAATAACACCCTTTCTTCTTAGCATTCAAACTAAATTGTGGATCCTTCTTCGAATAAATAATAATATAAATTTTTAAAGAGCATATAGATAAAAATATGTTGCAAAAAATCTGCCAATATAATAAGAAACAAAAGAGTTCTATTCATTTTTGTAGAACTAACTTAAACCCTCCTAAATCCTAGTTTAGATCAGTGTGGAGAAAAATGCTTAGTTAGGTGCTAAAATGGAACTGTTTTTATTTCTTATGAACATGAACATGTATATAATTAATCATATCATATTTTTATGGTGGTTTGAGCTCATGAAACTTGGTTGACCCTACAAGAAAAATTTGTTTTGTGAAAAATTCAATGTACAGAAAAAGTTTGCAAAGTAACCCATGCTAAAAGTTTTGGTGAAGGTTTTAGGGGTATGTTGTTAGTATTCATGAAGTTATCTCAATCAATCCTTTGGAGAATTTTTATGGTACATGTGTGTTTTCAGTTCTACCATTTGAGAATGTTCTAAATGCAATACTAGTCATGAAGGAATAAGGGTATTCATGGTGAATTGCATCATGTAACAATTTTTTTTGTCCTAAACAACATGAATGTGATTTATATAATCTCTAAGTGTGATTCATTTGGTTTGATGAAGTATTTGTATGAATTTTTTTGGATGATCTAAAATTTCCTTTCTGAGCTAGTGAAGAAGCTTTTTGTTACAGGTGAGTAGATGGAGTTTTTTTTTAAAGAAAAATTTTGAATGCTTGTACAAGATTTGTATGATGTCCTTGAACTACTCAAAGTGTTATTTGAGCTTGGAGATCAATTTGAAGGTGTTTAAACATAAGAATTTGAAGACTATTTTTTAAGCTCCCAGAATGTAGTCATGCTAGTTTGAGAAATGAATCTAGTCGAGTGACTTGTCCCTTGATTTAGTGAAATAAATTTGTATTTACAGAAAGAATAGTTCAAGAGATTTATATTGATGTATGATAGGTGGTTGGATACAAGGTTTAGTGCTCCAAACAATCAAATATTGAGTACAGTTTTTTTGTGCATGAAAAGTCAAGTATACCTTGATCAAATTAAGTATCATATGGCATGAATGAAGAAAGTGTTGGTTACTCCAAGCCTTGAAGGTGGACTATAGGTACAAGGCAACTCTCCCAAAGATTTTTTGGAACTTGAACCTGTAAAAATTAGTGTTAAAGAAGCATGCACTATGACTGTAATTTTTTTGGACTTCCATGAATGTGATTTTGGAGCTCCTAAAGGAAATTGAAGGAGAAATGAAAAATATAAAAGGATGTGAAGAGGTTATAGGGTTAATTGAAGAGTATTGTAACATACATGCATGCATATGAATTTTTTCCTTGGTCAAATCAATTAGAAGACAAAGACAACCCACCAAAACAAGAAGACAAAATGTATGATAGGGAAGTTTTAAAAAGGATGTAAGAAATCATATTTTAGTTGCATGAATATTCTCATCAGTTTTGCAATGAATTTTGGAGTTGTTTAATGATAAAAATGAAGTCTATAACTTCCTTAACAATTGTGTAAGGCATGATTTTGTAACTAAATTTAGACACAAAATCACGCACTTGGGTAATTATCTAGTATCAATCGCATAATACTATTTATATGATTCCTAAATACATAAAGTAATGATGAACCCATGTATTTGGCCACCTTTATTTGTTTTATGCTTCTAATTTCAGTCTTGCACTCTTACTTTCTCAATCTTCCTTTTTACCTTTTAGCATTTTCATTCTGAACACCAACGCCCAACAAGGATGCCACTACCAGGTGCCCCCATCCCCTCTGGGTGCCCTTGTCCTCTTTGTACTTTGGTCACACTTTTTGGGTCATTTCTATCTGTTTGATCATCTTATCTTTTTGGTATTTTGTATTTTCAGGGTTAATTATGAAATTTAAGAAAGGGGATCATATAAATATAAATCTATGTGATCATAATAAGAACCAAGTACTAAGCACTACTTATCACCACCTAATGTTGCATCCAAAAAGGAATCTAAAAATCCATATTCATCCATCTAGCTCCATGAAAAGGGATAAAGGCTAGTTCATATGCATCACACTTCATAGGAGGGGAGTCTATTATCTCCATGCACACATTATTTACATTCTACATCTAGCTACTTTCTCTCTACTTCAAGTGTGATACGCACAAGAGAAACCTAGGGAATAATTCCGAGTCGACACACACAAAACTAAATTGGATATATAATGTAGTGTAGTTATTGGTTGTAATTTTATCACTGTGGTAGATGAGTACAGTCAAAACCCTAATTCTACATCTTTATTTATTGGGATTTGATGTCTATTTAATGGGTTTTTAGCTTCATTATTTATTGCAGGTTTCTAGCGATCTTGGTGATCTTGGTGCAACCTTGGAGTGATCAAAGCCAAACATCTTATGAAACCTCAGAGGAGGTTTTGTGAGCATTTTTGTAGACCTATGCACACAGAAATAGGTCCAAGGGTTCCCATGGGCACCCCTGTCCCTCTCCAAGATCCCTAGTCGAGCCTATCTGCTCGGATATGCATTTTTCTATGCTCCGGTATGACAGTCAGTGCTTTGCATTTTCTAGTTTACTAACTCTATATACGTTCTAGAAATCTATTAATCACTTAAGGCTCTTCTAACCCTCTTTGTACTTGGGGTTTCATATTTTTATTTTTTAGTTTCTTTGGTTATTTTTTGTATTGCATTATTTATTTATTTACTGCTGACATATCATTTAGATTAGGCTATAATATTACATTTTAGTATAATCATTTTGGTGAACCCGTACTCAATCCCCACATTCTTAAGGTCCTCATATTTCTATGGTATTATAATCATGAATATTTTTATCCATGCTTATCTGAAGAATCATCTTGATTATTTCGACAAGATCAAAAAGTATTTAGCTACAACTTATATTACTCCTCAAACAACACCCGGATATGTATACCATAAGTTTACTTCCACCTTATCCCTCAATGAGGATCAAATAACTTTCACAATAGATGAGCTACCTTCTCAAGAAATGTTAGAACATGACCCCCCTTGTATATTCAAGTTTATGTTAACAATGGCTCTTGCCTTAACATTTGTAACATAAATTTTCATCACTTAGGTATTTCAGAAAATTCTTTAGCTCCTTCACCAGTCTCTATTTGTGGCTTTGACAACATTCCCAAGCGTGTATTAGGCACTATTAACCTACCTGTCATTATAGGTCCATGTAAAATCATCATTCCATGCCATTTCATGCCTAATAAAAATAATTATAATATTCTTCTTGGGTGACCCTAGATCCATGCCATGCATGCGGTACCATTTACTCTACATACATGACTTAAATTCCACCATCAGGGCATTATTTATGATGTTTTGGTTGATCTATCCTCTTTTGAGTATTTTTATTCTATTGAGAAATCTAATGATCATCCTATTTCTTCTGATACTACACAATAATATTATAAATATGTGGTAGGGTATGAATACTTGCACTGGTATGGCTTCTCTGATACCATCTTAGGTCAATAGGAACATAAGGTAATAATACTTTGGGATCTTACCACAAAATCCCACAAGTTTGGACTAGGCTATCATCCTCCATCTCTCCCTCCTCTGGAAGATTATACCAACTTGCATACTTCCTCACTTCCCCTTATACATCCCAAACCCATTAGTAGTGTTGCATTCACTGATTGATATTATTTAGGCATTTTTAATACCGATGATGCTCTTTTAGAGTACATGGGTGTTTAGGATCAATTCTATTCTTTCCACCATAATAGGTGTTCTCTATCATCCCTTAATACTCTTGCTTACTTTGGTGAATCTGATATATCTCCTAAATGTGTTGACCCTCCTGATACTATTCCTATTGATCCATACATTGAGGATTGGTCAACCCTTCTCAATGAAGAGACAATTCAATACAACCTTGGTACATCTGAAAATTCATGAATGGTTTTGTTAGTTGTCTCTCTCACTCATGACGAGAAGAAATATATAAAAAAGTATTTCATGATTTCTCTAACATTTTTGCATGGGACTATAGTGATATGCCAGGTATTGATCCATCTGTTGTAATGCATAATATTGTCCTCAACCCTGGTGTAAATCTTGTCTAACATAAAATTTGCATAATACACCCCAAAGTAGCACTCCTAGTCAAATAAGAGATTCAGAAAATATTGTTATCCAAAATTCACCCACTCGAGTTAATTTAGAATAATTCATTATAAATGGACTTAGCCACTCAAATTCTGGGATGTATGGACAACCGTTAAATTCAGCCCCAAATATTAGAGAGATGGAAAACTAAAGATGGATTGACTGACTTAATATTCATGCATGGCAAGCTGGCGAGCCACAATGAACCAAGATGATAGGGTTGTTTGATGAGTTGGAATTGAGCTGGATGATGGCCAAGATATAGAGTGAGATGGGTGAGTCCATCATGGAGCTAGTACAAGTAGGTCAAAAAACACAGTAATTGGATGGTTGGTTGGATGACTTAGTTGGATGATAGCTAGATTACTGGGTTAGACGACTGGTTGGATGACTGGGTTGGACAATTGGGTTAGATGCTAGTTGGATGCCTGGTTGGATGGCCAGATTAGACGGATGGGTTGGATGACTAGCTGGATGGATGATGCATCGTAAAAAGTACGAGATGGATGGATCAGGGTTTGATCAACGAAGATGCATACAAACACAAAGTTGAACGGGTCAGTGGGTTGGACGCTTGGGTTGGTTGGGTCACAGGTTGGACATCTACGGACATGTTAGATGGTTATCCAACCTCCCAAGTTGGATAGATTATGGTGTAGAGGTTACAACCATCAAGTTGGGCATCCGCCATAAAATGTACAACCTATAGATTAGATGGCATCCAACCCCCTGAGGTTGGATGATTGAGGTTAGGAGAGACATAGGGTTAGATGGGTCATGTGGTTGGATGACCTAGATGTTATACAGTGAGGATGGAAATGCCACATAGTTGGACGGATTACGATTCCCAGTCAAGGAAAAGGTAGGTGGGTGAATGAAAACTCAACAAACATTTTTAATGTAGTGTGGTGCCCATGTATTCATCTGATAGAAGTCCCCTTGGGAAGTAAATTTTTATTGATGCCCATACCTATTTAATGAGGGTAGGTTATAAAATTTCCTATATAAATAACTTGGACCCCTCATTTTCATAGAGACATTCTAGGAGCTGGGGAAACTCTTGCAAGATTTTCCCTCAACTTCATTGAGTTGCGAGCCTTCTCTTGTGCATGAAAAGCGTATTTATGTATTTGAGCATCATATGTAATGGTCTGTGCATGTTTTATAGAAATAAAAACCATTTTTTTTGGTGTTTATTTGATTCTAGCTCATTTTTAATGTGTTTCTCTTGCCTCTCTATTATGTTATTGTATTATGTGCATATATTTCTCACTTGCAGGTTTATGAGGTTTTGCTTCATGGAGATTTGATGGAAAGTGGGGATTTGGGTTAGTGTCATATCGAGTTTGGCCTCTCCCAACTCCATATTCCTTCTCTTCCTCCCTCAGTAGATTATCTCACCCCTTTTTTAGTGATATCACCACCCCTCATTGTAGTATTTCCATTTTTATGCAACCTATCTCTCCCTGTCTCCTTGGAATTGTTAGGATAGGTGTAGTTAGGTGTTTTTCTTGCATTATGAGTAGTTTAACATTAATACTAGGTGGAGGAAGTTGGCCTTCTCTAGAGGGTTATATCAAGTTTGCAAGTCCCACAACTTGAGTGATAACCCCATGTTATGAATATTACACTGATGGCCCATGTACACACAATTGAGTTATCAGGGCTGCTGTAATTTTACAATAATAGTTTCGGCACGCCCATTCGGGGGGTGCTGTAATTTTGTGATAACAACTACTCGAAGTCAATTTTATTCATGTTGTTGACTATCTTGAATGGGTATCTACTATCATACTTTTTGTTTCTGTAGTAACTTTTTTGATTTAAATAAACCTTGTCTTAAGGATAGTTTCCCCTTGCCCCATATTGACACCATCATTGATTCTACAGATGAACACGATATTCTCTCTTTCATGGAAGGCTTCACGGGATTTAATAAACTTAATATCAACCCCATTGATCAAGAGAATACCTCTTTCACCACACCATGGGGAATATTTTGTTATATCGTCATTCTATTTGGCCTTAAAAGTGCCGGGGCCAAGTAATGACACACATATTCCATGATTATATCCATAATATCATTGAATATTACATTGATGATATCTTGGCTAAATCTAGACATTGTTCTTCCCATGTCAAGGATCTACAAACGTAATTTGAATGCTTATTTTAATCTCATGTACACCTAAATCTCAAAAAATGTGGTTTCTAGGTCACAACTGGAAAAATACTTGGATATATCATCTCATAATGTGGCATTGAAATTGATCCTAACAAAATTAAATCCATTATCAATATTCCTCCACCTAAAAATTTACATCAACTACGATCATTACAGGGAAAAGTTCAATCTATTCATAGGTTCATTACACAACTCGCTAATAAGACTCAACCATTTACATGGATCATGATGAAGGATACTAAATTTGTATGGGATGAGAAATTCCATTAAGAATTTGATGACATAAAAGCATATATTTTACACCCACCTATCTTAGCTCCTTTACTAGCTGATCGACCTTTCTTATTGTACATTTCCGCTACATTTCACACCTTAGGTTTTCTACTGGCACAACATGACTATTCTCAATGTGAAAGATAAATATACTATATCATGTAAACACTACTCTCTTATAATTGCAACTATAGCTACATCGAATAGCTATGTCTCGGCCTTGTCTTTTTTGTGACTAAATTAGGTCACTATCTTCTCAATAATGAGGTACATATCATCATTAAGGTAGATCTATTATGTTACCTCATGTCCCATACACATCTGTAGAGATGTCTAACACATTGGGTTATACTTGATACCAAATTTGATTTCAATTTCATACCACAAAAAGTAATTAAAGGCCAAATCCTCGTTGATCAATTAACTATAGCACTCTTTATTAATGCATCTCCTATTTCTAACTCCTTCCATGATGATTTCACTACCTATAATATTTATTTTGACACATGGAAAATACACTTTCATGTGCCTTGTTGTTGCTCTTGGGCAGGGAATGGGATAGGCTTCTTCGCCCCATAGGGTTATTCACTCTCCTTTGCATATTGATTAGGGTTGTTATGTATAAATAACATCGTTGAATATGAATCCCTCATCCTTGGACTTCTCACCACTCAAAAACTACTCATTCGTAACCTATGCACACATGGTGATTCTCAACTCATCATAAATCAAGTAAACAATACATATAACACAAAACACGAACACTTAATCCCATACAACATGCTTGTCAAATATATCTTGGCTACATTTGAGTCCTACTCTGTCAATACCATTCCTCGTAAGGATAATAGTCATGTAGATACCATGGCTAGTGTGACGTCACTCATACCACAATATATTACTGATGAGAAATCCACATTCATCATTACACACTTGCGACATCCTTCCATCTCTACTTTACCTCTTACAGCTTGTGCCATCACGCGTAGTCACATAAATCATGAATAGTTTACTCTTAGTTATAATTTCTTATATAAACAAAACATTCTAGATACTCTACAACCTCATGAAGTTTTTCATTTACGATGTGAGGCTACTCACTATGTCATCGTTGGCATAGAATTATTTAAGCATTCTCTAGATGGTCGAATCTTACGTTATTTAGGGCTTTCCGATATCCCTATTTCCATTTCAAAAATATATGAAAACATGCGCTGTAGTCATTTCTCAAGAAAATCCATGTCTCAAAATATTTTATGTCAAGGATGTTTTTGACCCACCATGGAGCAATATTTCATTGAATACACTACTCATGAGAAGTTTAAAAATAATGAAAATCTCCATCACGCACCTGCCTATGAACTCTAACCAATTTCTCCCACTTGACCATTCTCTCTTTGGGGATTCAACCTCATTAGCATGATAAATCCTGAATCTGTTGATGGACATAAGTTCATTATCATTGCTACAGAATATTTTAATAAATGGATTGAAGTAACCCCATTATGAACAACAAATGGTATTGAAATTTTTGGTTTCCTCACCACTCATATTATTACGCACTTTGGTGTGCCCTATGCCATTACTACTAATAATCGATCACCCTTTAAGAATAAGGAAGTTAAATTTTTTTGTGCAAAGTTCAAAATAAAACAATCATTCTCTGATCCTTATTACCCACAAGGAAATGGCCAAACTAAAGATACCACCAAAACTATTGTCAAAATCTTATGCAAGAGAATTTCTTCTAGTGGTGATGATTGGAATAATAAACTATTTTATTCTCTTTGGGCTTATCGTACTATTGTGTGTACACCAACCAATACAACTCATTTTTCCTTGGTCTATGGTACTAAGGCCATCATCCCACTCAAACTTGAAATACCCTCATTACATGTTTCGCTCAAGGGTATACTTAAAGACGATACATATCGCAAAAACCATTTATGTGAGTTATAAATGTTATACTGTCGTGGCATCCAAACACTCAAACATTGTTGTTCATACCAATCTTGCATCGTGCATACATAAAACTGTAAAACTCATCTTCGTGAATTTTATATAGGAGACCTCGTCTTAAAATAAAATCAAAATAATAAAAAATCTTAAGCTCCTCTTAAAGAAACATTTAAGCCTAATTGGCTTGGTCCTTATGTTATCACTGAAAAACTTGGTGGTAGAGTTTATCACCTTACCACCATTTTAGGTAAGCCACTCAATAATCCACTCAATGTCATGCATCTTAAAACATAATTAAGCTAAAGCAACACTTATTTCTTGATGACGCACTCTTATGCCTGGGTTCACACTTGATTTTTAAGGGTATCCTATACACATAAACCTCACACACTAAATAGTAGACACTACACATGGTGCATCTTCACACATCTTGCACTTTTATCATCTTACATCACATATCATACATCTTGTTCTTCATATATCATACACATTCTATGCATACATCAAACATCTTACATTATACACTACACATTACACATTACATGACGACTTCTCATCACCATGTCTACTACACATATTAAACATTTTCTTCATCTACTTATACTTGTTGCACTCACTACCCGATGACACACTCTAGTCACATGGTCCATACTGGACTGTTAAGGGTATACATAAAAAATGGACCTCATCAAACTCACAAATTCAACCATTCAATATTTTCCTCATGTGGCATTCCTAGATTAGTGATATACATTATAGGATACAACATCACTTCCTCTAACCTCATTTAGTGATATATGCTTTAGGCTAAATCATCACCTATTCTACTCATCTTGTGATATACACTTTATGCTACATCATCACTTATTTTAACATCCTTTAGTGATATACACTTTAGGATAAATCATAACACATCCTCACACCTCATCTCTATGTTTCATGTCATCACTACACATTCACCACACTACTATACACACAACACATAGTTTGACCATTTTCTGATGACGGACTCTCGTTTACAGTTCATTCTTGATTGTTGAGGGGACATAAAAAAATGAACCTCACTGCATACAACTATATTCACTCAAGGGTCACGTGGATCCTATCATTCACTCTGCATTCATTTCCATCCACCTAAAACATATTACATATCTTGGTTACATTTACTTGTACATTTTCACTTTATTACACATGCTAGATAGATATCATGTATGTCATTATATTTATGTATAGATACCAAAATTGGGTAGGAATCCCCTTGGTCCCTTTTCAAATAACCACCTCAAACATACTCATCTAACCATGGCCATTTCCACCCCACATCACTATTAGTTTAATTAATTTAATTAAATTAATATATATCATCACAATATTTATTATCTAGTTATCTTAATTCCTACCCCACCACCTCACCCAACCACCTCACCCTAGACCTATTGTTAGCATGTTTCCATAACTAACAATAACTAAGTATTACTTTCCTTAATGAGCTAAGATTTGGTCTAACCCTAAAATCAATTCCTAAAATCTCTCTAACCACATTCCTGCTCATTAGAAGGGAAGCTTCTGTTCTAATCCATGAGAATACAAAAATTGGGCCAAAAGAAATCAAAAAGATTTTCCCATTTTAATAAACCTAGGGAATATCACCTTAACCAACACCAGTCACCCCTAAATTGACGCTGGTCAACCTAGAACTGTCATCCTTTACCATTTATTCACCCAAACAACCTTGTTTCTGGGTTGGTACATTCTAAGAGCAAGGGAACAAGATCAGAGCTGTATGCAAGTGAAACCAACATCCATTCACTTATCCAGATATCCAAATCCATCACTGGGATATATATTGAAGCATTGCACTCATGGAATCCTTCTGGGAGCCACTTCTATTATACCAAACACCATCCTTCTGATAAACTACCACTACCATTCAGCCATCAAGTCTGCATCACAGTAAGTACATTTCTACTAGCATTGTCCATTTTAGTGTAGTTAGCTTTTGTTATTTTTGTCATCAATCTATACTTTGCATGCTCATTCCTCCATCTCTTTCTAGCTTATAACTCAAATTTTTCCTTTACCCACATTGCCAAATCACCCATGCTCACCTATTGTTCATTCCTGAGTATACTTGATACCCCTATCGACCTCTTTATCCATCCTACCCTCCTTATCAGATCTTAGATCAAACCCTGCAATCAATTTTCCTTGATTCTCTTACACCTCAACCTTACTAACACCAGTTACCCATGACTGTCATCAGTTCTATATAAACCACCATCGGTCGTACAAGACTAACATTGGTCTCTATGTTTTATACCCTGACCTAGAACATAACCTAATAACCTCTCATCGGTTGACCTAAACAACCTAGAATCAGACCCTGACTAGTCCTGGCACCCTGATAACTACCTACATTTCTAATCTGACCATAGCCTAGCCTGTTATGTTGAGATTTTCTTATTGTACTTGAATGAGAAACCTAAATCATATCATCTATAGTAGGATTTCCTTTATTTCTCGCATTAAGTTGTTTTAAACAGTGGATTAACAACCATCTAAGGAGTATCACACTTCCCAGATCTAGCACATGTTTGGCAGTCCACTATCATATATCATTTAACTTCTCTTTTGTGGTCTTACTGTACATTACAAGTAGTTCCTCCTAGCCAAACGGAAGCTCTCACAGTCGGCACTAGATCAAGAAGTCAGAACGTGCGCAACAACCATCAACCGACCAAAATTTAATAGGTATTCCTCCTTGGCCCTTAGCCTTATCTGTTTCATCATTTAAAAGGAAAATAAAATGGTGAAACATTTTAGCATGCCCGGTGGGACCCATCAGGGGTTCTTATTGCATTTTCTTCATTCCTAGGAAAAAGTTGTGTGTTTGTTTCCCTTGAAAAAGCTTACACATTAATCTTTTTCCTTGGTAATCTTCTCTTCGTTCTAATTGCTCTAAAAAATAAACTTTCTTTTGGTGCATTAAAAAGAACCATTCTTTTTGCTTTTTTCATTTAGTGAAAGAGCATACCCTCTCATATTCACCATTTGTGTCTTCAAACATAATCTTTCAATTTGGGCTTAAAATTGATTGCATTACATTCTGATTTGCTGCATTTAGATCACATTAAAATGAGGGCAACCTATATGCTAGAAGTCATGCCCAGCTAATGGTTGACACAAGAATTGTAGATAGCACACACACACTCTCTCTCTCTCTCTCTGTTTTACAGAATTTGCATGAAATTTAAAATATACACATCTTTCTTAAACAACACCTTACCTGGGAACATCTGTCAGTGATCACATGATCCAATTGGCAGGTACTCCCTAGCTCATTTCCTCTGTCAATTCATCATCTCATAGGATGGCCCACCCCTACCATAACATACCTAAAACCTATCGTTTTAGATATCCTTCTTCATAGGACACCTTACGAACAAAAAATCCCATTCTAAATACACACTGTCAGTCCTAAATAGCATAAGTTAAACAAACATAAGAAAAACACTGTTAGGATCGTGATTTTTCTTAGTGTTCTTCTTGACTTGTGTTTTGATGTGTGCGACTATGACTCTCCATTTTTATTCTTCCTTGCACACTCCACCATTATAGTTGGAGTATTATAACTTTGTCTAAGTGTGTTAGGGCCCCATATCCTCATTCTTAGGTTTCTAAGTTTTATTCTTCACTTAATTTAATTCACAAAACCCATTTTCTTCATTTCTTTATAATTTCACAGTTACCAACGTCGGTCCAACGACTGTTGCCGGTTCACATCTGACCGTCATCGGCTAAACCTTAACCAGTGTCAGCTTCTGGATTTCTAGTTATTTTATCTAAAATAGCCTTTATCACTCTTTCTATTCTATTTCAGGCCCTTAGGGCATCATCATATTTCTCCCTTGTTGATACCTACTGTCATACATAGTTTTCCTAGTACACATCCAACATTTTTGTTTCATTCTTTGAGACTGGTTTTCTTCCACATTGACCAGTATCAATTTTGGTAACCATCATTGGTTGGACCTCAACCGTCACTGGTCAACCTGACCATCGTTGGTTTTCTATGTTTGATTTTCAAAATCTAGACATTGACCAGATTCACATCCCAAACCCCATTATTCTTTGTTCCTACTATTTTCTGTGTCATCTATAGAATACAGTCTTACAAGGTCAACACTTGTTCACATGGTGCTAACTTGCAACCAGACTAATGCTCTCATATTCCACACTATTCGTCAACCAATCCCACCTAGTCCCTCACTGCCTTCCATCCTATCACCCATGGATCTAACCTTACCTACCACCATTCCTACAGGTGACGAAAAGTTTGCACAACTACTTGATCATAATCCCGTGACTTTAGAGTTCTACATTTCCCACTCTTCCACCTGATACTCCTCAATTCAGTTGATATACAACATGCCTATATCCATATCTCCTTCCCTTATTCCTAATTCTGCATCAGCCCCTAATAATGTGGCGTTACCCTCACCTACTTCACCCCCGGTAGTTTCGTAGCTAGGACCCATACCCGCCATGACAGTTGCATCTGTAGTTTCACTTGTGCTTGTCGTATCTGTTGTCCCCTCATCAACCACCCAGGCTATAACCCATTCTGCACCCATTGTATCAAAAATACCCATTGTAATATAACCGTCTATGGTGTCGGTGACCCCTACTCCATTCCAAGATATTTTCAACTCCATCCCACAAACAATTCCCCCAATTACTACTAGAGTCACGACGACCATCTCACCTACATACACATACTATCAACAACCCCCTATCTCGTTTGTTACCCATTCTAGATATGTGCCTTTTATGTCAATTCCCTATTCTCAGCCTCCTTATCAGGTTCAATATCTGCCCCCTTATGCAACAGGAGGTGTCCCTCCATCACAACCTACCAATGACCTCGTCAAGTTGATGCTAGAAAATATGCAAACACGAGAAGCATCAATTTTTGGCTCACGCAATTCTCTCATCTATGATGAAATTTGTAATGAGCCTATACATCCATCCATTCTTATTCGACTATACCCCGTACATTGGGAAATGCCAAAATTTGAGTGCTTCAATAGCAAAGAAGACCCACAACAACATTTGCGGTCCTTTAAACATGGATGTTACCTGATTTCCCATGATGACGCTTTACTTGTGAGTACTTTCCCAATTTCCCCGATAGGACCTGCATTGGACTCGTATAGTGGGCTACCAAGACACTCCATCTACTCATTTAATCAAGTAGCCCAAGCCTTCCTAGATCACTTTGCCATCAACATTGTTAAGAAGGTTACTATGACAGATTTTTATTCCACACAACAGTATGATGATGAGTCTATCGCTGACTTTGTCACTCACTGGTGGCCTCATCAACTAGCTCACATTTCAATTACCTCAAAATGAATATTTACTTGGGCTTATGCTAGACACATCTTACTAACCTTGCATGTGTAAACCTTTCACACTTATGACGAGGCATTCACCATGGCATGGAAATTAGAAATTCGTGCTATCGAAGAAAAAAAGATTCAACTTCGTAACAAGAACATCGAGTTCATCGAAACCCCAAAACAACTATTCAAAGCCAAAAAGGTCTACTAGTTCCGTAGTTCTCAAAGATGGTCCCACTCATCAATCAAACCTAGCCAAACCCCCTTCTAATATCTCTCCTATCCAAGCTTTCTATTTTTAGACGACAATAATGAAAGTACACTTCCATAGGAGAATATTATTCTTCTATTTTGGAAAATCTTGTTAAGGCTACTGCCATTACCCTTCCACCTATAAAACCACATACCGGTTTTGACCCTAAGCGACCCATGCCCACATGGTATAAGGAACATGAATTTTACAACTATCATCATTTCAAAGGTCACAATGATAATAACTACATCACCTTCAAGAATATCATCCAAGAAATGTTAGACAATGGAGATCTAGTCTTGGATAGCCCGAATTCACCTGCTAACCAAAACCTACATATATTTAAGAAGCCATTCCTTAATCATGCCCCATCTTCCAACCAAGCTAGTGACACCTCAAATAATGATAGCAATGTCTACGAGGTCCACGCTATTTTTGATGATATACTAGTTGCTTCCCAATTGCCTCATGTTCCTTCCATAGATGAAATATTAGCCCACGCTCCCCTACCTACACCAAAATATATTTCATCTACTCCTCTACCCACAAAGGAACCCCCTTCATTTTACCCTTCACCTGTGGAAGAGCCTATAATCAGCATGCCGCCTTTGACCCCTCAAAATTTTGAGCAGTTGTCAGTGGCACCTCTCCTATTCATAGAAGATGCAGGTCCAGTGCCTACACCAACACAAGGAGAGTCCACTTCAGCTGGCCCATCCTCTCCTCTACCCATGGAGGATACTATAGAATTGCCACTACTTGTAGATTACCATTCACCATCAGACCTTCAAGATCTCACTGATCTACTTTCAGATATCTTACCCACAGAGTCTGAGGCTATCCATTTCCTTGTATCTAAATTTTTTTTTATGGGGATTTCCACTCAATCCATGTCAGCCCCACTTATAATAGCACCATTTTCACATTTGGTAGATTTCCTAGACTATATCGATAGAGCCTTACTTTGGGGATGCCTTCTACTTCCTGTTTCAATAAAAATGTAGTTGTCACTCACTGACACCTCCACTATCTATCCAAAAGTGTTGCAAGTGACCAAACTAAACAAAACCACAGCTATTGAAATACATTCCATGGCACCACTCATGGCCCAACTCACACCTCTGCTCATGTCCCAACATACATCTAAACCCAAGCCCACACCTATATCATCTCCCTTACCTAAACCTATCACTACCTAAGGGGTCATACCAATAGCTAGCCTTACTCACCCACCCATCAAATTAGATTTAGCTACATCTTCCAAAACTAACACCAAATTTAACCTGACCCCTAAAACAAAGATCCAATCTCCTAGACCTCATACACTAACTTCTCTTACCATGCCATTATCGTCTTCACCCCTTCCGTCCATCCTAGGACCTCATCCCTCGACCCTAGCCAAGAAAACCCTATCCACCTGTAAACTAAGAGTGCAACAACCCATTTCCCCATCATAGACCTCTAATATACCGAAGTGATCCACACAACTTTTTCCCTCACCTGTGACCTTCTTACCACCCATACCTCCACTACCATCAATAACTTCTTCACTACCCATGACACTTTCTTCCCTTTCACTCATGCCTCCTGCCTAACCCACACCACCTACCTCCACAAAACATTGATTACCCCTGTGGGTAACCCGCCCTCTTCCACCATTATCTTTTCCCTCCACATCTCATACGCCTGTATCACCTTTACCCAAAAAGATATAACCTAAAGCTAAAAATCTGCTATGCTCCCATAAGGTAGTTAAACCAACTAAACCTTCCATCGCCAATTCTTACCTCACTAAAAACAACCAAGCCTATTACCCCTTCCATTACCAGTTCCCATGTTGTTCCTTTACCCAAGGTGTTGTAGACACTAAAATTAGGTGACACTCCCCTTTTGTCCCTCAACATATAAGCACCCTTTATTACATTTACCTAGCCATGACCCCCCTTCACCCCACTATATTATTTAATTTTAATTACATTAATTCTTTATCCTCACTATATTTATTATTTAAATATCTTATTTAAAAAATATCCACACATACATTTCACTTAGACACCTCACCGAGCCAACTCAACCTAAGACCTATTCTTAGTAAGTTGTCATAACTAACTAAGACTTACCCAAACCCTAAAAATCAATGCCTACATTCCCTGTAGCCACCTTCTCACATGATTACAAGAAGCTCCTAGTATAATCCGCATGGGATAATGACACGAGATCCAAGGAAATTAGGAAGATCTCCCTAGTTTAGTAAACCTAGGAAATCCCACCTTGACCGACGTCGATTACCCCTAACCATCACCGGTTAAGCCGCACCACCGTCGGTTACCCTTTTAACCCCAAAACAACCTTATTCTAAAGGTTGGAAGTTGGAAGTTAGAAAAACATTAGGAGAAATTTGACAATCTAGAATGCATCTCAGAGAGATAACGCATCTTCAGAGAGCAAATTCCAGCGAAAAATCACATCCAAGGAAGGAGATTGAGCATCTTCTCCCACATAGCCATCCGAGCCATGATCTAATCTACCCAAGAAAAGTGGAGTGTACATGTAGTCCATACAGAAGCTTTTCTTCAGTTGGTGATCACTTATAACCTTCAAACCCATCATCAACACCTCCATCCCTCACACACAAGTATTCAAGAACGAAATCCAATTCACTACAACAAAATAATTTTGTGGTTTATTTCATTTCGTCATCATTTTATCATCCATTGTTTACCTTGCCCCCTATTGACCTTATCCACATTTTCACCTCCATATACCCATTAAAACCTCACAAAAGCATACTCCAGTAACCCAATACCTCGTCTCGACTAACCAAATTTCTTTGTGTAATCAAAAAAGAGTCCCCATCTTGTTCTGTGACATTTCTAGATCTCACAGTAACTAAAACCAATTACACCTAACCACCGTTGGTCATCCCTAACCAACACTCGGTCTCTATGTTTTCCCACACAGCCTAGAACAGAGACATACCCACTTAATTTCACCTCACCCTCATTCACCTGTGATTTAACCGAGACCTTTATAAAACCTACAGAGACCTAAAACAAATCATTTGACCTTTGGATTCTATTCTAGCTTACACCTGTTAGATTAGATCTATTTCTTATTGTGTTTTTAAGTGAGATACCTAAATCATTTTAAAATAACAATAGGATTTACTTTGTTTACAAAATTAAATTGTTTAAAATAGTGGATTGTTAGCCATCTAGGAAGTACCATACTTCTGCACAGATCTAGCATACGCTAGGTAGTTCACTGCCCATATTGTTTTATTCCTTCTGGTGGTCTTGTGTTCATTACAGGTAGTTCCTCCTAGCCAAAAGGAAGCTCTCATGATCAACTGTGGATTCAAAAGTTATCCGTGTGCACAACAACCCATCAACCAACATTTGAACAGGTATTCCTCCTACACCCGTTACCCTATCTGTTTCATCAACACTGCAAAGAAACAATCTAAGAAAAAGGTTAAACATTTTGGCATGCCCGGTGGGATCCATCCGAGGGTTCCTTGCATTTCATTCATTCCTAGGAAAAAAAAATTGTTGTTTGTTTCCCTTTTGAAAAGCATACACACTAATTTTATTCCCTAGTAATCCACCTCTTCTTTCTATTTACTATAAAGGAAACTTTTTCTTTTGGTGTAGTTAAAAAGAACCATTTCTTCATGTTTTTCTGCATTGTAGTGAAAGAGCATCCCTCTTCCTCTTCACCTTATTATGTCATCCAATTTCACATTTTGATTTGGGCTTAAAAATAAGTGCATTCCATTCTAATTTATTGCATTAGCTCACATTAATTGAGGGAAACCTATACGCTGGAAGTCATGCCCAGCTGATGGTTGACAAACGAATCATAGAAAAGTACTTCTATCCTTTTCTCTTTCTCTGAGTCTTACCAAACCACACAAAAATTCAAAATACATACATTCTTAAACAACATCCTACCTTGAAGAAGTTGTAGGTGATCACATGATCATGACACAGTGGGCACCCAAATCACTGCTCTGTTGAGTCATACTTCAGAGCGAGGCCCGCCCCCACCATAACATACCTGAAACCTCACCTTTTAGATCTCCTTCTTTTTAGGAAGCCATCCTCACCAAAAACTCTATTTCACAATTCATGTGTCAGTCCATAAATAACATAAGATAAACAAACATAATAGAAAAGGCACTCCTAGCATCAAATTTTCTTAGTTTTTTTTCTTGGCTTGCATTTTGAGGTGAGAGATCACGTTCGTCACTTTTTTTTCTTCATCCTTACACGCTCCTCATCATAGCTAGTGTATTCCATCTTCACCTGAGTGTGCTAAGGCCATATCATCATCATTCTCATAATTTTGGGTCTGATTCTACATTATATTTTAATTCACAACCATTTTCTCTCAACATTATTTCAAATTCACAGTAACCATCATCGGTTACCTCTGACCGCCATCGGTTATACTCAACCAATGTCAGTTCCAAGTCCTTTGGCTAACCTACTGAAAAGGAAATTTTACTTCACTTTCTTCCACTTTTCACAGCCTCTGTCACTATCATTATTCCCATTGATGTTTTAAACATCCTCAAATTTGGCATGCTTGTCAGATTTTACCTTCTACCTCGCTGTTTACTCACTGTCCATTTTCTACAGTGACTGGAAGTGGTTACCCCTGACTGGCATCAGTTTTCCCTAACCGACATCGGTTATCTTGTTTCACATTCTAGTGACCATTTTCTCTTTCATCCACTTTTTATCACCAGATTCACCTATTCCTTGCTATTCTGTGTGTCATTTATAGAGAAGCAGCCCTACTTGATCAGTACTAGTTCACATGGTGCTGACCTGAAGACAAGCAAGTGCACTCGTATTCCACGCCAGTTGTCAACCACTCCTACCTAGTCCTTCACCACCTTCTATTTTATCACCAGCCATAGATCCCATCCATCCTACTACTATTACTACCAGAGATGAGGAGTTCGCATGACTCCTAGACCAAAACCATGTCGCCTTGCAGTTTTACCTTTCCCACTCATCCACTCAAGACACCTTGGGTTAGTTGATATACGGCATGCCCATATCTATCTCCCCAACTCTCACACCCACTCCTGCATCAGCCTCATCTTGGCTCCATGCTGCCCGCATCCCCCTTACCCCTAGTCATTTCGTAGTTAGGTCCTATACCTGTTATGACTGCCATGTTTGTTACCTCCATGGCCCCATTACATCCACCATACCCTCAATGAATACCCCAAACACAACCTCATCTGCCCCTAATGTCTTGACACATACCTGTAGCTACATTCCCACCTCTAGTGTCAGTGACCCCTACACCATTTCAGAATGTGGTTCTTTCCATTCCATAATCATTAGCCCCTATTGCCACTAGGGTTACCACAACCCTTCCACCCCCATATACATACTACCCACAACCTCTTGTTTCATCCATTATTCATTTTGGGTACATACCCTCTATTTTATTTCCTTCTTCTCCACCACCCTACATGGCAGCCCCATACACTGGAGTGCCACCCCTGTTATATGCCCAAAACCAACCTCCTCACCCTACAGGAAGCATCTAATCATCACAACCCACCAATGATCGGATTAAATTTATGTTGGACTAGATGCAGACATTGGAGGCATCAGTTTCTGGATCCTGCAACACTCTCACCTACGATGAGATTTACAACGAGCCGATTCACCCTTCCATTCCTATCCATTCATACCTTGTGTATTGGGAAATGCCTAAATTCAATCGTTTCAATAGCAAAGAAGATCCATAGCAACATTTGCATTCGTTCAAACACGGGTGTTATCTGATCACTCATGATGATGCCTTGCTTTTGAGAACCTTTCCCATGTCCCTCACCAGACCTGCATTAGATTAGTATAGTGGGTTACCTAAACACTCTATATTCTCATTCAATCAGGTATCCCAAGCCTTATTGGATCATTTCTCTATCAATATCATCTAGAAGGTTACCATGACCGATCTATATTCCACACGTTAGTGTGAGGACGAATCTATCACAGATTTTGTCACTCGCTGGCGCAGCCTGATCAATCAACTTACCTTCCAACTACCACAAAATGAACTCATCGAGCTCTTCACATGAACTTGCATGCTAGACATATCTCCCTAAACTTGTAGGTGTAAACCTTCTGAACATTTGATGAGACATTCACTATGGCACGGAAGTTAGAGATTCGGGCCATCGAAGAGAAGAAAATCCAATTATGCAATAAGAATTTGGCATTCAAGTCAAGTGATACCTCTTCTTCTTCCAAACCACAAACCAATTATTCAAAAGCTAAGGGCACCACTAACGTAGTGGTACTCAAGGCTAACCCATCTCATCTGTCAAATCAGGCTACACCCGCATCTAATCTCTCACTTGTCCAAACTTTTCAATTCAGATGAGAGCAGCAAAAATATACCCCAATTGGGGAACCTTACTCTTCTTTCTTAGAAAATCTTATCAAAGTTGGAGCCATCACCCTTCCACCTATAAAACCACACAATGATTTTGACCCTGCTCGCCCCATGCCCACATGGTATAAAGAACATGATTTATGTAACTATCATCGAGTAAAGGGTCATAGTGATGGCAACTGCATCACTTTCAAGAATATTGTCCCAAAAATGCTTGAGAAAGGTGATTTAATTGTGGATAATCCCAACACCACCCCCAACCAAAATCTACAAATATTCAAAAAACCATTTCACAACCATGCCCCTTCATCCAATCAAACCGGTGAGACATCAACTCACGATACCCATACCCACGAGGTTCATGCTATCTTTAACGAGGTACCTGTTACCTCCCAATTACCTCAAATCCACTTCAATATATGAAATCCTAGCCTGAAATCCTCCTTCCACATTGGAACCAACCTCCTGTGTTCAATTCACCCATAGAGGAACACCTTTCATCTCCTTTATAACCAACGGAGGGGCCTTCTGCTAACATTGAGACCATCTTACCCCTATCTTCACCACTTAGAGAACCTTTACCTACAGTACCTCCTCCACCCATAGAGGAGCACCCATTGCCTCCTCCACCCATAAAGGTACGAACATCTATGTTCCTCCACTTATAGAGGAGCTCCCATCATCTCCTCCACCCATCATAGACCCAATTGAGATACCTTTGCCTCTTGGTGAGCATTCTCCATCAGCTACCCAAAATCCAATAGATGTACTTTCAGCTCTCTTACCCACAGAAGCTGAAGCTAGCTAATTCCCTATCTCTAAGACACATTTTACGAGAATTCCCATTAGGTCCTCACCAACTCCACCAACAGACATGTCATTCTCACATTTGGCCAATCATTTAGATTATGTGGATATGGATTTACTATAGGGGTGCATCTTACTCCCCATCTCAACACAGATGTAGATATCCCTCACTGATACCTCCACTATCTACCCAAACACATCTTGACCAATCACACCAAATACAACCACTTCTGTTCATAACCCCTTCCACAATACCCGTTAGCACTCACACCACACCCTTACCCATAACCCGACCTACCTCTAAACCCAAACCCCACACCTACAACATTTGCCTCAACTAAACCTATTACCACTTTAGGGGTCACCCCGACCACCAATCTTACTCATCCACCTATTAAATTGGATTTAGCTACATCCTCCAACATCAAAACCACACCTACTCTGACACCCAAACTAAAGAAAAAAACTCATCAACCTCATACCCCAACCATACCAGTCACACCCGCCACTTGTACCATCTATCTTAAGACCTCAACTGCCCAACATGGTCAAGCAACCTTCACCCATCCATAAACCAATAAGGCAACAACCCATTCCTTCGTCACAAACCTCTAACCTACCCAAGAACACATAATAACTTACACCTGCACTTGCAGTCTTTTTACCACCAATACCTCTAATACCTTTAGCTATTGATTCACTACCCACTACACTTCAGTCATTGTCCCTCACACCCCAAGTATGACCCGTGTCATCTACCTTCACATCACCCATTGTTATCCCTGTGGGTAACTCACCCTCTTCCTCCATCTACTTTTCCTTCTAGACCTCATACACCCACATCACCTTTACCCAAGAAGGTGCAACCCAAAAACAAAACCCCACTACGCTACAACAAGGTAGTCGAAACAATCCCACACCCTCCTACCCCATCCATCTACTATGCCCGTACCCAAACAAACATGACCGATACCTAAAATAGCAACTTGACCCATTCCTACTCTTCCAAAAATAGTTCCTCGAAAATCAACCACACCTACACCCAAACCCACGTTCACTTCCCATTGTGATCCACTAGCAGGGTCCTATGCCAAAATTTTAACCAACCTCCTCGAGACTTCTGTTAACACATTACCGCCACTTTGACCTTATGACCCCTTCAAACCCAAGCCAAAAGGGTTTGATGATACTAAATTTTGTGCATACCATCGTGTGCCAGGGCATGATGTGGAGGAACTACAAGGCCTTGAAAACCGTCCTTATCCAATTATATCCACTAGAAACTAACTTTGATGACAAACAACCTTTTTGACGAGGATCCTTCTTCACCAACACCCATTCCCACACTACCCACTCAACAACCACAACCTCCACCCTCACCTCTCCTAGAACCATCCCCAAGATTTGAAGTTAACGTGGTTTGCATCTAAGAACTTGCCATGCCACCACCCAAATGTCATTGTGCCCAACTCACCTCACAAGGATTTTCTCCTCCAGTTGGTTTTTTCCATTCATGTCATTATACCAACTCATCCTACACCTTCTCCATTTTCCAAATCCCCTCAAATCAGCATGATACATGTCACTACACGTGCACAGAAGGGAAAAGAAAAGACAACTAACCCACCAACCAATCCTATACCCAACATACCATCTACACCCATACCTAAAATCACTATCTGTGGCCCCACATAACCCATTTCTAATAGTGTCACACATTGCACCATGCTCAAATAACTATACACCAATCTCCCTTCAAAATGTCCTTATATGACCTCATCCAAACCTTGGAATCTCATCATCAAGCTCTCATGGAGGTTATTTAATATATTGAAGTTTTACCCAATGACCCTACACCCATAGCCTCTATTATCACACCCCATCATGTAGTCTCTCTCACCAAATTACCACCTTCATCCTCACCTCACCTTGTCCACCAAGTGGCCTCCTTTATCTTCTCAGAGGATGAGATCATGCCACACCAAAAAGATGACCCAGACCTAGCCCTCTTCATCTCCGTCCACATTGATGACATATGGGTATGCCGTGTGATGATTGATGGAGGCACTAGCATTATCATCATTTCATCCCATGCATTTTCTCAAATGTGCATATCTAACAATTACATGCATAAACATCTGGTCATGTTGCATTCATTCAATGACGTTATCACCTCTACACTAAGGACTGTCATCCTTCACATTTGTGTGGGCCCCTGCACTGTTCCAGAATTGTTTTATGTTTTGGAGGGGGAAACTCCAATATAACCTTTGTTGCTTAGTAGACCCTTGGGATCCATGTCATGGGTTCGCATTCCTTCCACTTTACATCATTGTTCTAAAGTTTGAACATGAAGGACACACCTTATACCATTCTAGCTAACCCATCACCATTCCAAAACATGTAACATGCTTTACCGACCCCAATGATGTGCTCATACCTATCAAGCCCGTCTACCTCCGCAACCAAATACCACTTCACCTACACCTCCACCTACCAGTACATCCGCTGCTTTCACCACACATACCTCTTCCATTCCTACCACTGCTATAACCTCCACAACTGACCCATTAGCTTCCCAATCCATTAACTCCACCTCTACATCAACCTTTGGACACATCATCCATTCCAACTACCTACATACCAACCACTAATCCCTTAGAAGCTATTTTTCAATTCCTCACTCTGGGGGGAGTACCACCTCCATAGTTTCAAGGACATTCCTTTACTCCGCATGAGTATGGAAAGCCTTCACCAACACCCTCAATATAATCAACCATATAGGATAAATGCCCTCCTTTATGGTCCTCCTCATCTTCATACTCGTCTCACCTATGGGGGACTTGATACTACCACTTACACACCTGAAACCACCATCACAACCC
The DNA here is from genome assembly GCA_019776745.2 of Taxus chinensis. NCBI lineage: Eukaryota > Viridiplantae > Streptophyta > Pinopsida > Cupressales > Taxaceae > Taxus > Taxus chinensis. The sequence goes on from CM034152.1 coordinate 679,384,351, forward strand.
CACCCATTTTTCGCTAACTTCCAATCACTTAACAATCACCAGTTTCACCCATACCCTACCTCCATCACTGTACATGGAAGGTTTTTGGTTTTAGATTTTACGAGCAAGGCCACCATACTGTTATTCCATGTACCACCCAAAAACATAATGACCATAGTGGTATCATCTTCCCCAAACCTCCTACCAAATAGGACCCATATTAAACTCATTGAAGACCCTATCCCTCCTCCACCTTCATCTTTACCACCATCTTCACCTGCTCCACCTTCATCACCACCCTCACCAATAGAGTCGATGGATCTTGAATCTATTCCCCCTAACTTTTTTTTCATAAACACCATTTCCTTGGGGCCTTTGACTTATCAACACAAAGGTGAGGCCCCTTCCACTCTTCCATTCCTGTATCCTGAAATGATCGACAATGACACACCTACCATTAATGTCATTAAATGTTAGGACGATGAATCCATACTCACCTACCTTGGTGAAGAAGACTTATATATTCATCAGTCATTACCCTCTGAGATGCAAACCATGTTGAATGAATCAACTATCGAGATCAACATTCATACTTAGGACGACTCGCACATCCTAAAGATTGGACAATCTTTAGATGTTGCTGAATAGGAAGCTATCACTTCTTTTCTCTAATCTCACAACCATGCTTTCTCTTGGTCTTACGCATACATGCCTGGTATTGACCCACCATAGTGGTCCACAATATCGTAGCCATTCCCGATGCCAAACCTATCAAACAAAAGCTAAGGAAAATGCACCCTTGCATTGCTCTTCTCATCAAAGAAGAACTTCAGCACCTTCTTTCCATTTCCTTAATCTTACCCATTAATTATCCTCATTTTATTTCTAACATTGTCCCTGTTATTAGACGAACGTTGTCTTAACACTCTAGATCACCTTCAAGTTTACCAACAACGTATCAAATGTGCTTATGAAAAACGTGTTCATAAACGAACCTTCCAAGTTGGTGACCTTGTCTTGAAAGAAAATCAACATGTAACCAAAGAAAAAAAAGGTAAACGGGGAAAAATTTCTCCTAATTGGCTTGGACCATACATCGTAACTCATACCTATGGATCAGGTGCCTATCATTTATCCTCACTTGATGGTAAACCCGAACCTAGACCCCTTAACACATTACATCTTTGACCATTCTATTATTGAATTGTTGTCCTACCTCACCCTTTGTCTCTTTACAGGCTCGTCTCTTGAGTGCTATCCACTCCATACACCTCCCTAACGATTAAACAAGAATCATGTGAGTACCCATCACTTGTTATCTTCTCTTGAATATGTGTACCATGACACTGCACATAGCATGATTCTCATGGATACTTTTCATCTACCTTTAGATGAGATCTCATGGTTGTTCCACCTTGCCTTTTGAACAAGAGTCTTATCCTCCACCTTGGTCTTGTCCATGATTTCAAATACCTCATATGGGACCAAACTCCTTGAGTCAAACTTCTAATAAAAGATGACTCCCTCAAAAGGATGTCTTCCTCTTGAAATTTTTTTTGTTATAAATAGACTACTCCCTTGAAGGACAGCTATGTGAAGCTTTCAAAAAATAAATAAATAAAAAATTAAAAAATGAGATAAAATGAAGCTTCTTGCATCGATCAGCTTCATGAAGACCTCAAGGAGTACCATATTATTTATCCCATATAGACTTCCCACATCGATCACTCTATCAAAACAAAAAAAAAATTAGTCATGGACTTGCCCATTGTGACCTCGGACCTATTTCCCAAAAGGATTGTCACTAAAAACATATAAAATTAGCTACCTTTCACCTACCTTACCATCTCCACTCTCATTTCCTCAATCACCTCAAGGGACATTTTGGAATTTAGACATTTGGTGATCCTGTGACTACTTTCACCATAGAATAGTCAATCGTGCAATGTCTTTAGGGTCGTATGTTCATCACCCCTCCAAGGTATGATCTACTCGGTATGATCCTACCCAATCAGGTGGCTTTACTGCCCCCCTCTTATCTTTTAACCATCTTTGCTTACATTTTTATTACCTTATACAAAACTTAGTCCTCACCGCTTACCTTTGAGGTAGTCCTCCCCTTTTTCCATAATCACCTTCACTTGCATCCTTTTACCTATAATCTGCCCACACCTATTACACCTAAACCCGCAACCTGCCCAAAAACCTACTAACTCATTTTCATATTCTTCCCCAGATCATGGGATAACTACATCAGCCTGAGGTCCCCTTTCACCAGGACTATGTAGGCAGCACTCTGAGGGCATGGGGCCCATGGAGGTTAGCTCGGCCATTCTCTACCCTAAAAAAATTCATCAACCATGCCTAACTCACCATTTACATCACATTTCACTTTGTTCCACTTTCCTAACAAAATTGGAGATTAAACCACATACATAATAAGTTACTTCCCATAGCATACATTTATTACACCTACCATCTCTCTATCATCACTATGCATAGATTATAGAAAATTTCACATACGACCCATAGTATCATTCATTTCCAAAATAATGAATCATAACTAAACCTACTTTAAACTCAACCATTCGTATACCTGACTCAACTAGGCATATAACTTGACTCAATCCATGCCTATAACCTAACTCAACCATTCCTATAACCTGACTTGACCACGCGTATAACCTGACTCAATCCATGCTATAACCTAAATCAATCCATGCCTATAACCTGAATCGATCCATGCCTAACCAACCCTTACTTGATTCATGCCTATAACCTGACACGATCCATGCCTAAACCAACCTAACTCCATCATGCTTAACTCACCTAATTTTAAACAATTTTAAAATAACAAATCCATATTTCATCTAACACAAACCATAAAACCAATGTCTCATATACACATCAACACATCACAAAATACCATGAATCTCATCATACAAATCAATAAATATATATCTCAATATACATGCATATCTCATCATGACCATCATCTCCAAATGTTGGCACGTAGGCCAATATATAATACAAAATGTCATCAGCACGCAGGCTGGTCTCATATATACAAAATGAATGAATGAATCAATATAAAAAATATTCGGCACGTAGGCCGATATATGCTCAAATTATACAAAAAACACTCATACATCCTCACTATCTTCGGCATGTAGGCCAGTATGTGATAAACAATACAACTATCTTCGACATGCAGGCCGACATATATATCAAAAAAGCACTAGTATACATGAACAATCAGGTGGCCGCATATCAGACATCTCACCAGATGTCCTCCATCTCTGTGTCACCTACACCCTTGGCCTCTTGTGGCCCTACTAGCACATCACCTAGCTCTAGTCATTGTGCGCTGGTGGCCTCTCCCTGATTAGGCCTCAGAGCTCATTGGCCTCCTATGATCTCCACACTATGTGTGCAGGATCCCATCCTCTCACTGGATGCCTGTTGTGCCCTGTACTCTCCATAAGATAGGAAGTCTATCCCAACCACCATGACCTGATCTTGATAATATCTCACCTCACCTAGGACATCCTATAACCTAGATACAAGCACGGTATGTGGTGGTCCCATAAGTCTCGGCCCATGTACCTGACCTGTAGCAACCTGTCCTGTGCCAGCCTATGAACTGGGAACAAATCCTTGTGCCTGTGGTGGTGCCCCTACCCTTGTGCCTGTATCTAAGCCTATAAGGCCCTAATATGTGCTTGGGATATGGCCAACTAGCCCTGTAAACCTACCACCTGAGCCAATAACATTGCCACCTGACCATCTCTATCTCCATCTCCTCCCTCCACCATCTGGGCCTACAGACTGGCCACTTGTACTCATAGCTCTACTACGTCTACTTATGACCCCTCCAATTGTGTCTGTAGTATACCTATCTGTGTGATTAGCATCACTACCTAACCCTATAGGGCATCTCTCTACACTGTAATAGTAGCTAGGTCATGTTGCCCCGGTCTAGGTGGTATGGCTCATAACTGAGCTGCCCACAACTACCTATACCTATATATGCATCCGACATCATCAATCCACCAATCCACTGGATGCTCCTCCTCCCCTAAAGGCACTATAGGCTATGGTAGAGGTAGAGGCCTCTCCACATCATCTCTCTGATACTGTGGGAAGGATAGAGAAATATCCTATATAAGCCCAAACTACTGTCAGACCCTATCTACCGGGATCATCTCATCCTCCCTAGCATGGCGACCCTATATCCACCTCTCTAGCTGGAGCTCAACTAGCTCCTCATGCATGTGCCTATATTAGGGGAATCCCACATATGGCCTCTAGATAATGTCCACTCCGAACAACCCCTCTAACAACTACCGAAAATGGGCCACATAATATTTTGGCCTATCTGATCTCCACTCTCCTGCAATTGACACCCATCTCTTGTATCCCACCCACAAACATCTCACAAGAAATGAATTTACTCAGGGAATCCCTATAGGTCGAACATAGACTATGTGCTTGTAGGCCCAACAGTGCAGTATAAAGGTACAACATAGGCTAAACATGCGCAACCACCCATACGCCCACAACTCTCTGTATAACTACACCAAGAATGCTAGTGCCTAGGAAAAGCATGTCTCATGCACCATCATATCATGGAGCATCCCCATCAGTGATCAGGGAAAATGTCCACCCTCTGTAACAGGTAGTGCATAATAGTACACTGCCTCCATCAATAGAACCACTAGCCTCATCTCATCCAGACGAGCTAGGTACATCTTCCCATAGCTCAAACTGGTGCTATGGAATCTCAACTTTGCTGCCCCCTCACCAAAAACTATCTCGATCAGATCCTCTGAGGCCTTGGAGGAGATAGAGTAAACCTAGGCACCCAATATAGGTAACCAAAAAATCTAGAACACGTCCTCGAGGGTGATAGTCATCTCACCCGTCGGAAGGTGGAACGTGTTGGTCACAGAATCCCATTTATTGATGAGCGTGACCATCAAGCTGAGATTCTGAACAACATGTTGATTTTTATATCACTTTTGGACCCTTATGCCTAAAATCCCAACCGGTGCAAGTTCATCCTAACCGAATTCGGTCACCCTTAAACTGACATTGGTCACCTGTTTGGTGACCGATACCGGTTCATCTTTACCAACCACGGTCACCCTTAAACAGGCATCGGTCACCTATTTGGTGACCGATACCGATTCTACCCAAATGACGCCAATCAAGCTTGACTGACGCCGGTCACTATCGTAAAAAAATCTATGACTTCCCAAACCCCCTTTTTAAAACCTCCCCCTACCCTTTTTATCCCACCTATAATGACCTAAACTACCCCTGGACCTCTACCCACCCCACCTATACAATTTAATACCCCCTCCCCCCCGCTCGTTTTTTTCCATTATTCCCCCCATACCCACATTTCACTTTTTCCCACACCCACAAAACCCTACACCTCACAAATACCAAATCTTCTAATCTATCTAATGAACAATATAGAGTTTGGCACTTACCTCATCACACTGCCGCCGTCTCGATGGCATGTATGGCTGCTGTGTCAGTGGTCCACCTGATCCCTCTCCTACCTCTACCATCACTAAATATCTACTCACACCCTCTGACCAATCAACTCTCTTGCCCCGATCCCATGGACCCACTACTCACCCACCCAATCCTCATCAAATCAGACCACCCACTCACTGTCCCGTTTTATTTAGACACTTTTTCTCTCTTTTCTCTCTTTTTGTCATTTCTTCACACCATAAATAACAAATGAATTATAAAAAATGTGGAATTTTTATTTTTATAGAAAACTCAACCTAACCGACGTCAGTTGTCCATGACTACCATCGGTCACCCTCACCTACACTTTGCGCTGACATTTCCATTTTACCCCACCCTTCACCTTACTCCTTTACTCCATCCAACATTTACCCAACCCATTACCTTACCTTTCCTGACCTCGTCACTTCCTACCTCCATTTGTCCTCCTTTGAGGATTTCTTATTCTTTTACCCCTACATTGGCCTTACCCGTGCTATGACCTAGATATTTTGACCTGGACCATCATTAGTGACCTTTGACCTCATGTGTTTGTTATACCTTACATCACTGTTACCTGTGTTGATTGACCTAATGATCTTACCTAGCCTATTGCCATGACTGTTTATCTTGACCCTACCTTTGGTGTACCGACACATACCTAAATGTTCTTGCACCTAACCTACATTGTGTTTCCTAACCATATCATATACCTTGGATACCGGATTCACTTCAACCTTATTCAGATAAACCTATCAACCTTAGATGATGTATAGTTTACCTGCTCTTCAACCCAGTAGCATCCTGCAGTTTATATGTGTGCATGTGTTTGATTGTTGCTACCTGTTACCCTGACCCATTACCTAGATTTCCCAAGTAGACCTTTCACCCTTTTCCCCTATACCGACTTGCCTTTTCCTCACATTTACCTTTTATCAAACCACTTACCGCTTCAGCCTATTGCCTCGTCAGCTCGTGGTTCGAGGGGGATCACCTTCACCCACACATGGGGCAACCACATCTTATTTTTGTTAGCTAAAAAGGGGCAAAATATAGACACTAAAATTAGGTCACACTCCCCTTTTTTTCCTTGACATATAAGCACCCTTTATTACATTTACCTAGCCATAACCCCCTTCACCCCACTAATATTAATTTAATTACTTAATTCATCATCCTCACTATATTTATTATTTAAATATATTATTTAAATAATATCCACACATACAGTTCACTTAGACACCTCACCAAGCTAACTCAACCTAAGACCTATTCTTAGTAAGTTGCCATAACTAACTAATACTTACCAAAACCCTAAAAATCAATGCCTACATTCCCTCTAACTACATTCCCGCATTCTTACAAGAAGCTCCCAGTCTAATCCATGGGATAACGACACAAGATCAAAGGAAATAAGGAGGATCTCCCTAGTTTAGTAAACCTAGGAAATCCCGCCTTGATCGACGTCGGTTACCCCTAATTGTAGCCGGTTAAGCCAGACCTCTGTCGGTTACCCTTTTAATCCCAAAACAACCTTATTCTCAAGGTTGGAAGTTGGAAGTTGGAAAAACATTAGGATAAGGTTGACAATCCAGAATGCATCTCAGAGAGATAACACATCTTTAGAGAGAAAATTCTAGCAAAAACTCACATCCAAGGAAGGAGATTGAGCATCTTCTCCTGGACAGCCATCCCAGCCATGATCTAATCTACCCAAGCAAAGAGGAGTGTACATGTAGTCCATGCATAAGATTTTCTTCAGTTGGTGATCACTTACAACCTTCAAACCCATCATCAACACCTCCATCCCTCACACATAGGCATTCAGGAATGAAATCCAAGTAAGCACAACATCATACTTTCCTGGTTTATTTCATTTTGTCATAATTTTATCATCTATTATTTATCTTGCCCCCTATTGACCTTCTCCACATTTTTTCCTTCATATACCAATTAAAATCTCATAAAATCCTACTCCAATCACCCAATACCTTGTCCCAAACAACCAAAGTCCTTTGTGCAATCACAAAGGAGACCCCAGCTTGTTCTGTGACATTTCTAGATCTCACAGTAACCGGCACCGGTTACACCTAACCATTGTCAGTCACCCCTGACCGACACCAGTCTTTGTGTTTACTCACATAGCCTAGAATAGAGACCTACCCACTTAATTTCACCTCACCCTCATTCACCTATGATCTACCCGAGACCTTTATCAAACCTTAGAGACCCAAAACCAATCATTTGACCTTTGGATTCTATTCTAGCTTAGCCTGTTAGATTAGATTTGTTTCTTATTATGTTTTTAAGTGAGATACCTAAATCATTTTAAAATAACAATAGGATTTAATTTTTTTACAGCATTAAATTGTTTAAAATAGTGGACTTACAACCATCTAGGAAGTACCATACTTCCTAGATCTAGTATACGCTAGGCAGTTCACTGCCCATATTGTTTAATTCCTTCTGGTGGTATTGTGTTCATTACAGTAGTTCCTCCAAGCCAAAAGGAAGCTCTCATGATCAGCTATGGATTTGGAAGTCATACGCATGCAACAACCAATTAACCAACATTTGAACAAGCATTCCTCCTACACCCATTACCCTATCTGTTTCATCAACAGTTCAAAGAAACAATATAAGAAAAAGGTGAAAAACTTGTATCCAAAGCCACATTCACCTCCCATTGTGATCCAATAGTAGGGTCCTACACCAAAATCCTAACCAATCTCCTCAAAAATTATTTCATCACATTACCACCTCTTATACCTTGCAACCCACTCAAACCCAAACCAAAGGGGGTTGAAAAAACCAAAATTTGTGCCTACCATCATGTGTCAGGACATGATGTAGAGAGCTATAAGGCCTTAAAAAATACCCTAGTATAATTATGTCCTCACAGAAAACTTTGACGATGATGATCATCTTGATGAGGAACCCATTTTTCCTTCACCAATTTTCATAGATCTTCTCCCATTACCTACTCAACGACCAAGATCTCCACCCCAAAAAATCTTTGATCCATCCTTGAGATTCATGATTAACATGGTGAGTATAAGAGAGTTGGCCAACCACCACCAAAATGCCAATGCTCCCTACTCATTTCCCAAGGATCGTATCCACCACTAGGGTTTTGTCCCTCATGATGCTATACCTTCCATGACACACCATCTTCATCCACCTTCCCTTAGATTAACATGATCAACATTACCACCTGTACTCAGAAAGACAAGGGCAAAGAGAAAGCAACTGGCCCATCAACCAACCTTGTACGCAACATACCATCCACACCCATACCCAAAGTCATCATTCAAGGTCCTACATATCCTATTTTTGACGGGGTCACACATCACACAATGCTAAAAAACTACACCAATCCCCCCTTAAAATGTCTTTATATGACCTCATCCAAACCTTAGAGTGACATTGTTAAGCCCTCATGGAGGTCCTTCAATCTATCGAAGTCTTACCAAATGACCGCACACCCATAGCCTCCATCATTACCCCTCACCACGTAGCCTCTCTCACTAGATCTTTTCCTTCATCTACACCTCCACCCACTTTCCAAGTGGCCACCCTCAGCTTTTTAGATGAAGATATTTCTCCCTTCCAGTCTGATGACCCCGAACCTACTCTTTTCATCTCCTTATTTATCGAAAATATATGCATACAACAAGTTATGATCGATGGTGGTGCTAGTATTAACATCATCTCCTCCCATGTGTACAACCAAATGCAAATACCTGCCAATTACATGCATGGTAACCTCATTATGTCGTGTTCCTTCAATGATGCCATGACCTGTACACTAGGTACTATTGTTCTCCATGTCTGCGTAGGTCCCCGCACCATCCCAAAAATTTTCTATGTCTAAGAAGGGGAGTTCTAGTATAAATTTCTACTTGACTGACCTTTGATCTATGCTATGGGTTGTGTCCCTTCAAATTTACATTGATGCCTCAAATTTGAACATGAGGGACATAATTACATCATCCCTATCAACCCCTCACCTTTAAAGACCTGTAACATGCTATATTGACCCAATGATGTGCTTGTACCAGTCGAGGCATCTGCCACCTTCACCACTTGACCTTCACTCACCACCAAAATTGCCAGTACTTCTACTACATCTAACCTCGCTATCCCCACTGCAGCTGTAGCCTCTACCGTTGGTGCCCCTGTTTCCCCTTCATCTAGTGAGCCATCTATACCCACTACCCACATACCAACTACTAATCCCTTAGAAGGTGTTTTTCAACGCCTAGCTTTGAGGGAATACCACCTATACAATATCAATACCTTCCTCACCCCACAAGAGTATGGGAATTTGTATAAACACCCCAATTATGACATCTGCATCGGTGAAATTTTCCCTTATGGCCCTCCCCACCTTCACACCAACCTAATGTATGGGGGACTTGATATGGCCACCTATAAACCTGAACCTCTATCCCAAACCCAACCATTTTCATCCGACCTACACTCCCTCACTAACTGCCTCTTCGCTCACACTTTCCTCCACCAGTTCACGTGGAAAGTATTTGGCTTCGAGTTTTATGAACAAGGATGCCACACTATAATGTCTAGTACCTCTTGTAAACATAATGACCTTAGTAGCATTGGTTTTGAAACTCCATCCTCTAAGAAGGTTTGCATTGACCTTATCTAGGACAAGAAATATTCCCCCTCTCATTCACTCACATTACCATCTTCACCCACGGAGTCCATGGATCCTGAATCTATTCCTCCTAAAAAAATTTTCATAAACACCATTTCCCTATCAACATGATGATGAAGCTCCCTCTTCTCTCCCATTCCTGTATCCTGACATGATCGATGATGATACACTTTTAATTAATTTCATTCAATGTTAGGACGATGAGTCCATCCTCACCTACCTTAGTGCAGAGGACTCTTATATTCAATGTTCGTTACTCTTTGAGATGCAAACCATGTTGAATGAATCAACCATCAAGATCAACATTAATACTCAGGATGACCCACACATTCTAAAGATCGGTTATCCCTTAGATGCTAATAAACATGAATCCTTCACCTCTTTCCTGTGGAATCATAGCAACGTGTTTTCTTGGTCCTATGCCGATATGCCCAGTATTGACCCAAAAATTGTGGTTCACAATATCATAACCATTCTTGATGCCAAACCCATCAAAGACAAGCTGCGGAAAATGCATCCTCGCATTGCTCTTCTAGTCAAATAAGAGCTTCAACACCTCCTCTCGGTTTCTTTCATTCTACCCATTGATTATCCCCAATGGATTTCTAACATCGTTTCTATCACAAAATCAATAGGGGGACTCCACATTTACATAGATTTCCATGACCTCAATCTCACCTGTCCCAAAGATGATTTCCCACTACCAGGCATTGACCAACTAGTTGACCTCACCACTAGCCATGAAATGTTATCACTCATGGATGGTTTCTTGGGCTACAATCAAATATTTCTAGCTCCCAAGCATCAACACAAGGCTGCCTTCATCACGCCTTGGGGGAATTTCTGCTATCGAGTCATGCCCTTTGGCCTAAAAAATGTTGGTTCTACATATCAGTGGGCCATGACTTACATCTTCCATGACATCATGCATCACATATTGAAGGATTACGTAGATGACCTACTTGCTAAATCCAAGCATCGAACTGAACACCTTCCCATTCTTAAAGTCATCTTTCATCTCCAAATCAAGTATTGTGCTCATCTTCAACCAAAATAGTGCGTCTTTGCGGTACTTTCTGGAAAATGCCTAGGTTTCATCGTTTCTTTGCATGGTATAGAAGTTGATCCTGCTAAAGTCAAGGCTATTCTTGAAATTCCAGCACCCACTAATCTCCATCAACTTCACAGCCTACAAGGAAAGTTACAATTAATTTGTCATTTTATCTCGCAGCTTCCCAACCGCTGTCAACCATTCCATCATCTTCTCAAGAAAGACGTGTCTTTCAAATGGGGTTTTGAATGCCATAAATCCTTCGAAGCCTTGAAATAATACCTCCTTTAACTACCACTTCTCATTCCTCCTAAGGTTGACCAGCCCTTCTACCTATATATTTCCACCACTGACCATTCTCTAGGTGCAATGCTCGCTCATCGCAACGACCAACACCGAGAGCAAGTGGTTTATTACATAAGCCATACCCTTCTTGACTACAAAACTAGATATACCCATGCTAAAAAACTTTTCCTTGGCTTAGTTTTTGTCACCAACAAACTTTGCAATTACCTACTCAACCACAAAACCTTCGTCATTAATAATACTGACCCATTACACTACAAGTATGCCAAATCTTATCAAAATAAACATGGTGCACATTGGCTTATGCTTCTAGCTAACCTCGACCTTGAATTAATCCACCAAAATTCCATCAAGGGTCAAAATATCTCCGATCAATTGGCCGATGCACATATTTCTGGGAATTAACCCTCTAACTTTGACTTTCCAGATGAGTCTATTGCTACCCTTTCCCTGGATGCACCCACTTACCAAATGACACTCTTCTTCGATGGCTCCAATTTTCAACATGGGGTGGGGTTGGTGTTATCCTCATTCCACTTGATGGTGAACCTATGCCTTTTTCTTTCAAACTCAATTTTGATTATAAAAATAATATTTCTTAATACGAAGCACTCATATTGGGTCTCCAAGCTACTTATGCCTTTGATGTCAAGTCAATCAACATCTTTGGTGATTCTTAGTTGGTCATAAACCAAGTCAACAGTATATACCAATTTCATAATGAGATACTTCAAAAGTATAAGCATCACGTGGACATAATTTTGACTACCTTTGACCGCTACTCACTTCAAACCACCTCACATTCTACCAATTAATTTGTGGATACCATGGCCTGCTTGGCTTCTCAGATACTTGCTTTACCCACTAACTCTAAAATCTTTGTCACCATACAAAGATAACAATCACCCTCTTATTTTTCTCCTGAAGTTTACTCTATTGGAACTGCTGCCCCTGACCCATGTGACCTTTTGTATAAGAAATATGCAGACTACCTTTCCCTTTATATTTTACCCACCGATCTCACTCGTAATAGACAATGTGAATTTATTAAAAGTGTCTCTTGTTATGTCATCATGGGTGGAATTATTTACAAATTTGGTTTGACAACATTCTCTTGTGATGTCTTACAAGTTTTGAAATTCCCTACACCATTAAGGAAGTCCATGATGGAATTTGTGGAGGTCACTTTAGTGGTCTCGCTGTCACAAAATGCATTATTCACCTAGGCTATTACTATCTAACCCTCAACCATGACTGTTGTGATTATGTAAAATGTTGCGTGAAATGCCAAAAACATGCTAATCTTCATCACACACCTATTCATGCCTTACAGGTTGCACGAGACCTTTGGCCTTTCTCTCAATGGGGTTTGGATCTTGTCGAGGAAATCAACCCCCATTCTTCCCAACGTCACTAATGGATCATAACCACTATTGAATATTACACTAAATGGGTAGAAGCCATTCCCATCATTTCCACAAAAGCTGAGAAAATATGTGAATTCATCAACCATCACATCATTTTTTGTTTTGGTGTCCCTCACTGCATTATCAATGATAACGGAAAACAATTCAAAAATAAAACCCTACGCAAATTATGTGATGCTTTTTGCATCAAACTTAGTTTCTCATCACCTTATTACCCACAAACCAATGGTCAAGCTGAATCAACCGATAAAACCTTGAACAAAATTCTTATGAAGGTAGTCAACAATACTGGGAAAGATTGGCATACGCACATTCCTTTCACCTTGTGGGCTTATCACACTAGTATTCAAACTTCAACTTCTGCCACCCCCCTTTTCTCTAGTCTATGGTAATGAGGCTGTCTTACCTCTCGAAATATTAAATTCCATCCCTCCGCATCTCAGTACAATACATGCTCAATGATGATGAATTTCGATAGGATTGTTTGGCGCAGCTTGAATTATTAGATGAATGTTGGCTCAGTGCTCTTGACCATCTCCAAATCTACCACAAACATGTATTAAACGTGCCTATGAAAAATGTGTTCTTGAATGAACCTTTCAAGTTTGTGACCTCGTCCTGAAGGAAAATCAATATGTAACTAAAGAGGATAAAAGTAAATGGGGTAAATTTTCTCCTAATTGGCTTGGACCCTATATCGTTACCCATGCCTATGGATCGGGTTCTTATCATTTTTATTCACTCAAAGATAAACCTGAACCTGAGCCCCTTAATGTCTTGCATCTTTGACCATTCTATTGTTGATATCAAGTCCTATATCACTTTCTATCAATTCATTTCTCATCCCTTGAGTGTTGTTCACCTTCCATATTACCCATTTTGAGGATCCATGACTACACAAGAATCATTTGATTACCCGCCACCTTTTAGCCTTCTCTTTAATATGAGTACCATGGCTCTACTCATAGCATGATTCTCATGGATACTTTTTGTCTTCTTCAAGATGGAATCCCATGGTCGTTCATCACTCAAAACCTCCTCTTCATAGTTAATCTTTGTGTGCTACGGTCTTGTCTTCTAAACAAGAACCTAATCATCCTCTATAGTCTTGTCCATGACTTAAGCATCTAAAAAAAAAGGGATACCACTCCTTGAGTCAAAATTCCAGCAAAATATGACTCCCTCAAAAGGGAAATCTCTTATGTATATTCTATCACTATCAATAGACTACTCCCTTGAAGGACAACTATATAAAGTCATTACAGAAATATAATAACTATTTAGAAGCTTCCTGCATCGATCATCTTCATGAATACCTCAAGGAGATAATATACCCATCCCATATAGACTTCCCGCATCAATCAATCTATTAAAAATAAACAAATAAAGAAAAATATGAAATTTTTGTCATGGACTTTCCTATTTTGAATTATGGGTTTCTTGTTTTGAAATACACGTCATAATACACTGAAGTTACACTAAACCTCCCATTCTCACCTCCTTTCCTTTTTTACTTGAATCCCTTGTTACTCAAAGGAATTTCCGCAAATGTGACATTTCGTGATCATGTGACTTTTTTTCACCCCTAGCATAGTCCATTATGTAAGACATGTAGGGTCTTTTGTTCATAAGCCCATCTGGGGTATGGTAGACTCATTAGGGTTCTTATTAATTAATCAACTCTTTTACCACCTCTTACCATTTTCCTTCCTCATTACTTATTGATTATCATATACAGGACCAGATCCCCAACACCTGTATTTAAAAATCACTCACCCATGCCTACAACCTAAACTCAATCATACCTATGACCTAAATCACCCATACCTAGTACCTATCAATCCATTCTACTATTGCACCCTAATCTTCCCTAGCTTATGGGAGAACTACATCAGCCTGAGGTCCCTTTTCACTGGGACTATGTAGGCAACACCCCGAGGGCATGGGGCCCTTGGAGGTTAGCTCAGATGCTCTCTACCCTAACCAATTCCCTTTTCCCCTTTCCTATTTCACATTCTATCCTAGTTAGTTTCCTTTTTATATCAATAATTGAAAATTAAACCAAACAAACAACAATTGCTTGCAATATTTATCATCATAACTTACACATTCATTTCATCTTGTCTACAATTTATTTACCGTAATCATACCCAAACCTACCCCAAATTACTCCCCAACCCTTTTTCCTCTACCTATGACCTTTCCACCCCGTCGTCCCTCAAAATTTTAACCACACATTTCAAATTTTCTACCCTTCCCAAACAAACCTACCCATTCCCTTCTTCTTATATCAAATAACAATGAACGGATAAGATCCTACCTCGTCTTGATGTTGCCTCCATAGTGGCACATTTGACCACTATGTTGGTGGTCCACCCGAACCCTCTCTTGTTATGTTTGTGGAGCCTATTTTCATGTTAGAGTGTGGTACACCTTCTATGTGTTACACTCCAGGTATTTTTATGGCGGTCCCACTCGCCGGTGAGCGGGTTAGGGGGGTTCGGGGGGTGAAGCCCCCCCGATCGAACGGGGTGCAGGGACAAAGCCCCCGAAGAAAATTTTCATGGGTGGTTTATTAACCCATGGGTAATGGGTAACCGTTATGGGCTATTTTTGGGCCCATGGTTTTTTGGTACCCGTTGTTTTGATACCCACGATTTTTTGCCCATGGTTTTGATACCCACGGTTTTGTATCAAACTGCTTAAGAAATTGTCTATTTATATGGTCTTATGCATATGATAGATAAATAAGCAAATGCATTGCAGATGTGTTTTAAATTCGGGTGTGAATTATGTAGAGTTTGTTGAGCATAGCTCCAAACGGATCTGGGTATTGTATTGAAAGAGTGGAGGCTTGTAATAAAATCTGAGCAAGTGATTCTTGGTGGATGTAGCCCAAATTGGGTGAACCACGTTAAATCTTGTCTCTTTGTGTTGTGTTATTTATTCTGCACTTTTATTTGAGATCTATAATATTTTCTGCATATTAGTTTCTATTGTTGCGATTCTGTAAGGGATTATTCCACATATTTTATCTCTTATTTCCTAACATCTCCTACCTCTGCCATATCCAAATCAACCTCCAACCTCTCTACTAATCACCTCACTTTGCCCACTCTCATGTACCCATCTACTTGGATCCTCTAACCAACTGGATCTCTCCACCTTAGTAGGATATCATCCCTCGTCCTTTCCTCCTAAAAAAGCACAACTCGTTCATCGCTCTATCATTTTCACAAAATCCAAAATGTACAGATAAATCTATATTATACTACTTATTTCTTTTTATATACCCACGTCGACCTGACCGACATCGGTTATACCTATGCCAACATAAATTCCTGTGCCCTAGCACACCATGGTCAGTTATACCCAAAATGACATCGGTCAACTATCCTAATAAACTGTGATAAGATTATCTAGACCATCACTGGTTATGTATGACTAGCCTCAGTTACCTGTCATACTCTTTCCCATACCCTTTCCCCATTTACAACCAACACTTAACCAAACCAGCCATCGTTTGACCTTACCCACCCTTGAAACATACTAACCTCCTTACGTACCTTACCTATACTTGTCCTTAATTGCATTTTGGGACTTGTTATTTTACCCATGCCGTGACCTAGCTACCTGGACTTGAAACATTGTTACTGACCTAGGAATTCATGTTCTCATAATTCCTTGTGACACTATTACCTGTGTTGTTTGACCTAATGACCTTACTTTTCATATTTCCATGTCGTTTATCCTAACCTTACCTTTGGTGTACCGGAACATACCTAAACGTTCTTGCACCTAACTTGCAAAGTGATTCCACACCATATCCTATACCTTGGATACTAGAATCACCTCAACCTTGTTTGGATAAACCTATCGACCTTAGACGATGTAGCATTTTCCTGCTCTTCATCCTGGTACTAGGCCGCAGTTTATACATGTGGGTGCATTTGACTATTGCTACCTTTGATCCTAGCCCATTACCTTGATTACATAATTGGAACTTTACCCCATTACCTCTACTATCCACCTTCCTCTTCATCATATCCACCTTTATCAAATCACTCACAGATTTAGTCTTCTACCTCATTTGTTCCTAGTTTGAGGGGGATCACCTTCACCCACACGTGGGGCAACCACATCTTATTTTTTTCAGCTTCGCTTACCAATACAAGCTACACAACAAAAAGGGGGCAAAATGTAGACACCAAAACTGGGTCACACTCCCCTTGATCCCTTGTCAAGTAACCACCTCAAACATACTCATCTAACCATGACCCCTTCCAACCAACATCACTATTAATTAAATTAAATTAATATATATCCTCACAATATTTATTATCTAATTAACTTAATTCCTACCCCACTACCTCACCTAGATACCTCATCTAGCCACCTCACCATAGACCTATTCTTGGCATGTTTCCATAATTCCACCTCACCGTAGACCTATTGTTGGCATGTTTCCATAATTAACAATAACTAAGTCTTACTTACCTTAAAGAGATAAGATTTGGTCTAACCCTAAAATCAATAGTCTTACTACCTAAAGAGATAAGATTTGGTCTAAACCCTACCTTAAATTCAATCCTAAGAGATCTCGTAAACCCACATCCCACTCTAGAAGAGAAGATTTTGTTCTAATCCATAGAAAGAAATGAAATTGGACAAAAGAAATCAGAAAGATCTACCCATTATAGTAAACCTAGGGACGAATCCACCTGACCGATGCGCGGTCTCCCCTAATGAGCTTATCAACCAAAAACCGGTCATCGATTACCATTAGTTCACACAAACAAACTTGTTATGGGTTGGTACATTCTAAGAGAAGGGGGAACAAGAATAGAGCTTGCATGCAAGCAAAACAAGAATCATTTCATGGACTATACATCCAAAAGCCACACTAGGAATATATTGAAGCAAACATGCACTCACAAACTCCTTCTAGGAGCCACTGGCATGATACCAAACACCATTCTTCTAATCAACTTCCATTACCATTCAGCCATCAAGTTTGCATCATAATAAGTGCATTTTTACCAGCATTGTCCATTTTAGTGTAGTTTTCTTATGTTATTTCTGTCATCACTCTATACTTTTCATGCTCATTCCTCCATCTCTTTATACCTTATAACTCAAATATTTCCTTTACCCACATCGCCAAATCACCCATCCTCACTTGTTGTTCATTCATGAGTATACTTGAAACCCCTATCGACCTCTTTATGCACCCTACCCTCCTTATTAGATCTCATATCAAACCCTGTAATTATTTTTCCTTGATTTTCTTACACCTTGACCTTACCGACACTGGGTAGCCATGACCATCATTGGTTCCGCATAAACTACCATTAGTTGTACAAGACTGACATTAGTCTCTGTGTTTTATACCTTGACCCAGAATAGAACCTAACAACCTCTCATCAGTTGACCTAAACAACCCTGAATCAAACCGTAACTAGTCCTGACACCTTGACAACTACCTACCTTTCTGATCTGACCATAACCTAGCCTATTATGTCAATATTTTCTATTTTACTTAAATGAGAAACCTAAATCATATCATCTATAGTAGGATTTCCTTTATTTCTCACATTAAGTTATTTTAAACAGTGGATTGATAGCCATCTAGGGATTATCACACTTCTCGGATCTAGCACACGCTAGGTAGTCCACTATCATATATCATTTAACTTCTCTTTTGTGGTCTTACTTTACATTAAAGGTATTTCCTACTAGCCAAAAGGAAGCTCTCAAAATTGGCACTGGATCAAGAAGTCAGAATGCGCATAACAACCATCAACCGACCAACATTTAACATGTATTCCTCCTTGGCCCTTACCCTTATCTATTTGACCATTTAAAAGGTAAAGGAAATGGTGAAACATTATCATACACACATGCGCATTCACTTTCTTTCTAGTTGTGATCACATATTATACACATCCATTACACGTAGCTTGGATGTTTGGCACAATACCTAGTACAAGTCCTACAATAGCTCCTAGGGGCATCCACTTCCGTACACTATAGGCGTTATTATTTCATTTTGTTTCACAACACACTAATTTATCATATTATACATGATTTTACATAAATTTTATCTATCTAATGTGCTAATGGGTGTGTTTTTATGAAAATGTGTAACATGAAAATTCTCAATTTTCAAGCATGACAACTAACCCCAATGTTGAAACTTTTAGTTGTAAGTCTTTCCAGACACTTTCCTAGGTCAACCTAATCCATGAGTTAGTCCTCTTTCCCCCTCTATGATATGTACAAGGTTTCATGTTAGTGGTACCATAGGTGATTTAGGGTAACCCATTCAATTCAAGTGCTTCCCAAGAAAAATTCATCAAGACAGTTTTTTTGGCGAGCTTGGGAAAGGTCAATTTTTGGCTTTTCTAAGGTTCGTGTGCACCCCCCAAAGCAGAAAAAATGAAAAAAATACATCTTGGAGGTGAATCAAAAAAATGAGTTTCAAACATTTTTGTAAGTTTTGGAATGTTTTAAAAGTTTTGGAGCAGCTCCAACAAAAGTGAGTCTTGGAGGCCTAGACAACGCATAGTACGAAAACAACCCTTGAGCTTCAGGAAGTGATTCTAAGAGCTCCATAAGGATTTAGGAGTCAAATAAGATATCTTATGAAAGGTAATGTAAAAACCTACAAGATGGTAACATCATATTTTTTTACAAAACCTAGGAACATCTTGTCTACAACTAGGATTTAGAAACACATCCTTCAAGATAGGAAACAAATCCTATTTCCAAGGAGTTTCAAGAATAATAAGCGAATTCTACTACCACCATTGGATTAATAAATTCAGGGTGGAATCATGTAAAATTTCATCTAAAAACTCCTTCGAGAACTCAAGTTATTGTCCCAAAAAGTCACTCTCCAAGGCACAAGCTTCAACAGTTAGTCATTTTGTGGGTTAGAAATCCAACCAATGGGAGAGTGGCACACTTTTTAACACCAATTTCACCAAATATTTTGTGAATATAGTGTAAGAAAATTTTCCCCTACCTAATTTGAGCCCATGGATCCTCCACATGACCACAATTCATCTCTTTTCGCAAGGTGAAGCCCCCCAGGCTTCATTTCCCAACCCCTGCTCTGTGCAATCATGCTCCGCCACTTGTCAAGCCAAGGTGAGCACACATTTTTGTGGCCCATGTGCACAAAATATTTGGTATGGTTGGATAAAAAAATCCCTAGCCCTCCCATGTAATCTCTTGGTCATACATGTGCCCTCAGTAGCTTCTTAAGGTGCAAATTTTAACCCCCTCTCTCACCACTCATGGAAAATCACATGCTGCCAAGTGAACCAATGGGGATGGGGCACATGTTTTTACACCAAGTGCACCAGAAATTTGGTGCAAGTGGTGAAAAAAATTGTTCTTCTCCCCAATGCATCAAAATATTACAAAATTACTAACTGTCAAGTTGTCTCTTGTTGTTTCCTCTTTGCACATACGCACACACAAGTTTTCTCCAACTACTGGAATCTCTTCCTCTCCTCCATTGCTGCTACTTCCAAAACCTTGCCACCACCTCCAATATTATTTCTAAATAATTCCATGTTGCTACATTGGAGAAAAAATGTTTTTCAAGCAATTTCAATGATCAAGAGCTATCAGAAACCTTGGAGCACAAAAATGAAGAATTAGTCATAACTAAAGAACCAGTGGTCGAATATCAGTGAAACTTGGAGAAAAACCTCCTCATCCAAATGCCTTCAAGCTTCAGAAACCAAAAAAATAGAATACATCACTAATTTCTAATGGCATGTAGTTTAAATTTTGTGCCCTAAGGTGTTCTTCCTTCATTTTTTGTCAATCCAAGAAGTTGTTTCACTTGAAAACATGTACAGAGCATCTAAAGCGAAAACCTAGAAAGAATACACAATTTTATCATCAATCTAACGCAGTGGTTTTAATATTCTAAAAATAGCAAGTGCCACTAGTTTCCACTTGCTATTTTTAGTAAGTTTCCAAAAATGAAAAACTCCTTTAGAAGAACAATACTGAAAATCATACGGATCGAAAACTTAGGCATGCAGGTCAAAAAGGAAAAAATGTGAAAAATCAAAAAATCAAAAAAGAAACATTCTAAAAATGGAAGGTGCATGGAATTGACACCAAAAAATTGTAATATAGTTAGAATGTGAAGGAAACACTTCAGTGAAAGAAATAATATAAAAAACAGTAACTTGCCCAAAATAGTAGTCCTTGGGTCCTGATTTCCAAAAATAGCAATTTTCAGTCTCAGGTACAGAAATTCATTATCATCTCCATAGCAACATATATCATTTCTTTTTCTACCATGAGGTTTAATTTCATTGGTTAAGTGATCCCAGGAGATTTTTTTGGATCGAGCCTCTCCGGAAAATAAGTAATTTATAACAATATCTTCCTCTACACAAGTATCCAAACATGTCTTCTCAAGGTGATCAAGATTCGGCCTCATAGCAAGCTTCTGCAAGCACTATGGTTATCGACATCATGGTAGCTCCTAAGGAGATATTTCCATGGGTTTATGAAGTACTCAACAGGAGGACAAGAAAAACATAATTCATTTCCATTCCTAGTCTCACAAAAATCTATAGAATGTTAAAACCCAAGCGAAGAAAGAAGGCTCAGACAGTTTTTCATTTCTTCACTAGCACCTCACGTAACTAGTATGTTGAATTTGTCAAGCATAAGACCAACAAGCCCATGGAGGAAATGAATTTGTATGATTATGAGTCGACTCGTATCTCATTAGGTCAAGCTTCTCATGAAGGTGAAATTCACGTGTTCAAAGAATCCTCTTCCTGCCTCCGTGCTCATACTAAAGAATACAAGTGAACTATTGTGCATTTGGAGGAACATGAAAGAGATCTCAGTGTGTACATTCTTCCCTTCTCAGGAGAAGAATTTGTTGGTATCCATATTTAATTTCCTTCATAACTTGAACAGCATCATGAACTTGCACAAGACACTAAAGGATAGATAGATGGTTTGTATGTCATTTGTAGCTGGGGAGCACACCTATCTGCTTGTTTGCATTCAAGATTTAGGGGAGTGGATAGCACCTTCAAAAGAGTTTTGATCTAACCCTCACTGTTTAGATTGTGCCTATCAACCAAGGAAAGAGAACCTATATTGCAGCCCTTGTATGGTAAAGGAGATGGAGATATCCTTGTGGTTTGCACATAGTAAGGAAGATGGCCTTGGAGAACATGATCAATTATCCATTATCTAAACTCAAAGGAGTTGTCATTACTAAATGATGGAAATGCTTTCAAAACAAGGCTAGGACTAGTAAAGACATGATGAAACCCTGATATGCTTTATGCATTTTTAGGGAAGGATTGTATTCTTTTGTTGACACACAATGCAAATGTGGGTAGTATAGGTAGGATGAGTTAGTTCGAATGAAATTTTGTGGGAGATTCTTAGATAAGTATAGCTGGGAATTACCAACTTCTTTAAAAACCTTTGTAGGAAATTTGCAATACCTACACAACAAGGATGCTTCCAAGGGTTTTAAATGCTCATTCAAGAAGGATATGTGCACAAGTGGAGGCCCAGATCTGCACTCTTCCACACAACCTTTGATAACCTGCCACAAAAGCTAGAAGTAAAATACCAATAACGTATCCAGGAATCCCTATTTAATCATGACCTAAAGTGCACCCAAAGGTTTACAAACAGTCTCATTATTCAAGGATAGTGAAATGATTTTAAATCTATTTATCTTCTATTAGATGAAAGCTCTTCTAAATATAAGACTACAAATGCCATTAAGCCATCAACAAGAAATGAGACCCTGTATGATCAAAGAGATTCTAAACACACGATTGTAACATGAGAAAGAAACACAAATTGAAAACATTCTGAGACATAAGTATATGTAAATTTTTCCAAGAGATAACACCACATAATCCAAAATCTGATCAAATACATCAGAAGGGGAATGCTATAAGAACAATCTCACAGCTTTTTGATGGTTTTACAGCTGAAACCAACTCAACATGATGAAATCTGATACAAAATGGAATTAGAATTGGCTCTCAAGTGGTTCTCTCCAGAGAAATGGATTTCTTCCAGCCTTTTGCTTGAAATTTCTAAGTCTTTTTCTCTCTTCTGTCTCCTCCTCTTTACAAATTCTTGAAAAATACACTTTATACCTTATGCCAGCTTAGATCCTTGCATCCCAAGAAAAGAATATGCTTAGGGATCAAATTTGTTACAAGAAACCTTATCCATTTCATGAAAATGAAATTAAACTGTAAAACAACTTGTAAAATTCCAGGGATGCACAAATATTTTAAAATATTGCATGAATTCAGATCCTTAACCATCCCAGCATGATTTTGCAATCATTTTCCACCTTTTACGTCATCATTTTTCACCTCTGCAACTTTAATTTTCACCTTTCATGTTTTTTACCAAACCTGAATAAAAATTTCATCAAAAAACACCATAGGGCACTGAATTATCTCATAAAAATGATTTCATTGCATTTAGAAGACTAAGGGGATGTGAAACCATATAAAATTTCATGTGATTTGGTGAAGAAATGATAATTCCAAGCTTCTTGGAGCTCCAATGGTGGCAAGAAATGAAAACACACAGCAATTGTTGATTTAAAAATCAACTTTTTTATGTTAGCCCTCCACGTGTCAAAGATATTCCCCTTTTTGCCTTTGGACAAGGTGGACATGTGTCCAAACATGATTGGAGCGGGTCCCCATCTTAAAAAATGCATTTTTAACCCTTTTTGACCTTTGGAAAATTTTGAAAATTTTCCCCGCTTGCCCCCTGGACCCGCCACTTGTCGACATGTGGGCCCTACCAAAACTCTGGTCCAATTTGATGAATTTTTCCAAGATTTTGAGAAAAGGAAAATTTTCTCAAAAAAACTCCACGGGCCTGAACACCCGCTCTCTCCCCTGCCACATAGCAGTCTCTCATTCGCTGCGGAGCCAACCCTCCAAGTTTTCCTTCAACCATCCGTGAGCAAAAAAACCTCTTGCAGGCCCGCACTCTCCTTTTTGCCCTTTGCATTATGCCACGTGTCACCCCCTGATTATATGAGGAGGCACACTTCCAAATTTTCCAGTCGAGGCTACAGATCAATTTTTGACTTTGAGAAATTTCACCAAAATTTGTAAGATTTTCAATATTTTTGCCGAGCTTCGAACCTCCGCCTACTTTTGGACACGTGTCCTCCTCCAATTGGAAACGGGCCTTCGGGAAAAAAATTTCCTTTGTAACTTTGAGCCCAAAAACAACAAATTTTTCTAAGTTCTTGCTTCTCCGTTTGACCTTCCTGGACATGTGTCCACTTTTCATTGGAGGTGGGCCCATTTTTCATTTTTTACCTTACAAACATAAAGGAAAAAATTCATAAAATTTTCCTTCGGCCCCCTTCTTCCATCTCGCCTCCTAGAAACGTGTCTTCCTCCAATTGGTTGCGGGCTCTCGGGCCAAATTTTAACTTTAATATTTTGAAGTTAAAAACTTTAAAATTTTCACAAACTCTGCCCCTCCATGCTGACTGTCCTGGACATGTGTCCACTTCTTATTGGAGGCGGGCCTTTGGGTCAAAATTTTACCTTAGCATCCAAGGAAAAAAACAATAAAATTTTCCAAGTCCTTCCTCTACTGGCCTGACCTTCCTATGCCACATGTCACCTTCCAATTTGTTGAGGGCCTTCGGGAAAAAATTGATTTTTGAGAAATTTGCAAAAATGGAGGAAAAATTTCCAAATGACCTCCACCACCCACCGATCCTCCAACCAATCAAATTGTGCCATGTAGGCACATCACTGTAGCAATGCAGGGCCACGGACCAAAATTTTCCTTGTGCCAAAATTAAAAAGTGATCAGTTATAACATTTTCCTGCACATCCTCGGCCAATAGGAGCCTACCATGTTAGCAATATGCTGCAAAGATAAATTTGATGGGTAGGTGACACCCGTATACCTGTCAAAAACATAAAAATGCAGAGGATGCCCTGGAAATTGGATTTTTTCACAAGGAATGTAGATTTCTCAGTTTTAAATCAAGTGAAGCATGATTTTACATTAATTTCAACCAGGGGATTGGGATTTCACTTGCACATAAATGGAATTCGATCAAATCTGAGTTTCTGGCACATTTTGACAAAGGAGAAGTGACACAACACATGAGAAAGAAGAAATTAGGGCACATAAGGGGGGGAGCCTGAATTTTGTTTCAATTCAGGGCAGAATGACAAGATTGTGAGTACTTTCAAAGCATTCAACTGGAAAAACGAGTTACAAATCACCCACTCAAGTAAATGAGATGTTTTTGAGCAAAAAAATGGATATAGAAAATTAGGGAAAAGTGTGCAAACTCAGAATTTACACCAACATTGGCTCCTACTTGGGGATGGGCACTCCCAGTGAGTGCCAAAAGATCACAACATAGACCAAGTGCCAGAAATCCATTGGGCAAGGAGTCAAAAATGTAGAGCAGCCCGAAAAAACTAGAATTTCCACCAAAAATAAACCGAGAAAACCAGACTAGAAATGGTTGTCAAGGAAAAAAGGGCAAACCACGAGCCAACAACAGCAAAAGACAAAACAAAAACAAGGACTATACAAAATGTACAACTTGTGCATACCTCATATGGGGATTTAATCCAAGAAATGTTTTAAATGTCTGCCATTAATAGGAAGCTCCAGCAAATCCCCATCCAAATCCTTGAGAAAAAATGTAATTTCTCCAATCCTAATATCAATGTCATAAGGGCCTATCCATAGAGCATAAAACTTTCAATGCTTTCCCTTGTCTTCATGCCCACTATCCCATAGCAAAACCAGATCTCCAACTCTGAAGGCTCTAGGAGTGACCTTCTTATCAAACAACCTCTTCAATTTCTCTCTAAATCTGATATGCCTTTGATGAGAAGCTCTTCTCTCTTCATCCAACTGAATGATCTGATTGATTCTTGATTCATATGGGCCATGTTCTTGATCTTCCAACTATTGGGAAAATGAAAAGTGGATAATTGTAGGTGTAAGGGAAGTAAAGCTTAAGTTCCATACACCAATTCAAACGAGATCTTACCAGTTTCTCTTTTGGGATTTATTCTATCAGCCCAAAATAAAAATTTCAATTGCTCTCCCCACCTCTTCTTGTTGATTTACAAGGTCCTTTTAATGATCTTGAGCAAGTTCTTGTTACTTGACTCAGCTTGTCCATTGCCTTGTGGATTGTAGTTTGAAGAATAAGTCATATTTATCCCATATTTATTGCACATTGCCATCAAAGGCTTGGCTCTAAAACACATGGCATTATCAGATACAATCTTAACTAGAAGTCCAAATCTGCATATGATATGATTCAATAATAAATCTATTACCACTTAGTGTGTTTCCTTTCTAAATGGAATTGCCTCAACCCATTTGGTAAAATAATTAGTTGCTACAAGGATCCATTTATGACCGGCATTGGAAGGATCTGAAATATCACCAATGAAATCCATTCCCCATTGTTTAAAGGGAGCTTCAATTGATATAGGCTGCAAAGGAAGGGATCTTGAAGCTTTCAATCTTCCTGAAAAACGTTGGCAACTATCACACTTTCTAACCAGCTAGGTTGCATCTTTAAAAAGAGTTGGCCACCAATAACTAACCCTTAGAATATTATGTGCTGTCACTTTCCTAGCAACATTTCCTCCACAAAATCCCCCATGGAAATCAGCAATCAACTTGGGAGCTTCATCTTCAGTTATGCATTTCAATAGGACACCTTCAGGGTTATTCCAAGCTAGCCAAGGTCTGTTATGATATATTTTTGAGAAGCCAGCTTAAGGGCCCTTTTTTTATTTTTATTCAAGTGACTAGGACAACATAGGTGTTTGAGGTAAAAAATCATATTTTTGTACCACTCAGACCTCATCAATTTGTCAAGAAGGTCTGCCCTTTCCTCCTCTAGCTGATTCACTTCTACATTTTACAAATTGCTCTCAGCCATGAGCTTGGTAAGACCCAAACCTATTACTAGCTTTGTGATTTGGATATCCATAGAATAATCTTGTAATTTATCGACCCATCTACACCTCTTGCTTGATACCTCCATGTCTGATAAGATGTCCTTAACCATGGTGTGGGGAACATAAGAAACAACTTTTGAACTTAATATATAGGGCCTAAAAATCTTTGTTGTTTTTACCAGTGCAAATGCTTTTTTTCCATGATTGTATAATTCAAATCAGCTGCTTGTAAAGCCTTGCTAAAGAATGCAATAGGCCTCTCAGCTCCATTCTCATCCTTTTGAAACAAAACTAAAGCAATAGTGAATTCAGAGGCAAAAGAAAAGATTTGGAAAGGCCTCTTATAGTTTGGAGCTTCCAAAACAGGTGCATGATTAAGTGCATCCTTTATTCCTTCAAAATCTTGAATGGCAGACTCCTCCCACTTGATAACTTTATCCTTTCTTAGCATGCTTGTGATTGGAAGATTTATCTCAACAAAATTGGAAACAAACCTTCTAATAAAATTGATTTGGCCAAAGAAAGATTGGATACCTTTCTTGGTTCTTGGAATAGGCACCTTGTTGATTGCTTCCACTCTCTCAGGGTCTATCATAACACCTTCTTTGGACACAATATGCCCCAAAAGCTTGGCCTTTTGCACACAAAAATGACACTTCTTTGGATTAAGTGAAATGCCATACTCTCTACATTTGATCGGCATTTTCTCTAGGTGTTACAAATGGTCTGCTTACTGTCTTGAAAAATGAGTCACATCATCTTAGTAAACTATAATAAACTCATTGATATAACCAGCAAAGGCAACATCCATTTCCCTTTGAAAATTAGCACCAACATTCATCAATCCGAAAGGCATCCTTACAAAAACATAAGTCCCCCAGGGAGTAGTGAAGGTTGTCTTAAGTCTTTCTGATTCTTTGAAAACTACTTGATTGTATCTAGAGAAACCATCCAAAGTGGAAAGCATCTCTGACCCTGTTATAAGATGCAACATATTCTCCATGTTTGGCAAGGGGTAATTGTCCTTCATAGATGCTTTGTTTAGATTCCTAAAATCTACACAAAGTCTGATATCACCATTCTTCTTTCTAACTGGCACAAGGTTATCCACCCAAGATGAGTATCTAGTAGGCTGAATGATACCACCATCTCTCAATTTCTTCAACTCTTCTTGCATCTTCATAGAAAGAAGTGGATTGATAGGCCTTTGTTTTTGTCTGAATGGCTTAGTCTTGGCCTCAAGAGGGATCTCATGTTGGAACAAGTCTTCCCTATATGCCTTTAGCTCTGAATAGGACCAAGCAAGGAAGTCTTGATATTTCTTTAAAAGTTGGGCATAGAACTATTTTTCTTCTTTGCTTAAATTGCTTCCCAACCAAATCTTCCTTGGTTTATCCCTAGTTCCCAAGTTGTTCTCTTCCACATCCCTTGAAGCAGACATCTTTCTATTCATGATGCAATCAGCATTGTTAAAATTTACCTCAAGTGCAATAAGACCTTTAGGAATGGTATTTTTTTTCAATTGGATAATATCCTTGTCAAACAAGGTTTCTCTACCTTCATTCATGCATACCATTGGTTTCCAATAAATGTCTTGACCAGCAAACTCACCTTGGCATTGTAAGAATCTCAACACTTGTGCATCATCATAAAAAATCTGCCAATGTTTCACATTATCTAGGACAACTGGCCTTGTTAGCACTTCAATTTCATATTCACAAAAAGGTGAAATGGTGCAATTGTCGAATCTAGAACCAAGGATAGCCAACTTATCAGCAGCAGCATTAAGACTTCTAACAAGCTTATATTGTTTCATACGCTGATTTTTTGTAGCATACAACTTTATTACTTGCTTGACAACCAGCTCTGAATCCCCCTTGGCAAAAATATCCTTCACTCCGTAATTCCATGCAATCCTTAATCCCAACAACAATGCCTCATACTCAGCAACATTTTTAGTGCATTCAAAGTTAATTTTGAAGGAAAAAAGAAACTCTTCCAAACTAGGAGAAAGAAAAACTACACCAGCACCATTTCTAACTTTGGAGCAAGCTCCATCAAATAGCAAGGTCCAAGGAGAATCTATCATATCAAGGCATTCTAATTTATCCGTCTTGTTATCTTTTCCATCAGCAAAACCAATGAAGTTGTCAACATCCACATCAACAAACAACACTTCATAAGAAGCATTGTTGGGATCTTCAATCAAGTGCAACATCTTCTTTTCACCATAGAGTTTGACAAGGCTACCCTCAATGGGAATGGTGGAAAAAGACATATCCATTTGAACACTACCACCAACACTTGTAACCCATTTTCTTGACAAAAGCATACCCCATTTGGCATGTAAATCAACAATTACAACATCAAGTTTTAAATTCTTACTCGGATAGGCTGCAAGTTGCACTACTAAACCCTTCACACAACCAACAACCAACACTTCCCTTGAATCCATGGCTACAAATTTCCCATATGTTGTTGTCACCCTTGATATCCAGCTCATTAATGACTTCTAGAGGCATGACATTACATGATGCACCGGAATCAAACATGTAATTGTGAAGCAACCTATCTTTTATGAGCAAAGTTGTGAAGAATGGATCACCATTAAATTGGGAATCAACCAAGGATGTCCCTAAATATACTTCAGGTGCCTCTCTAAGATCTTCCATTGGTGGTGGTGTTTCAAGGCCAACAATTTTTTGAAGAGGAGTCTCAACAACATTTACATTTTTGCTTGGGGTAATTTTTTCTTCTTTCAATCCCAAGTACTCAAATGCTCTCTTCTTATGCTCAGGAATTATAAGCAATTAAATAATTGGAACACTCACTTTAATTTAGCTCAAAAACTGTTGGTTGGATATTTTGTCAAACCAAAATATGAGGTTCAACCACAGTACATGGGATTAAATCCCTCCTCAAAGACAGGTGAGGCTTCCGGTTTATTACTAATCTAAAACACGATAAACAATATATACAGTATTCACACTAATCTAACCATTGGGGGTTGGAATGAAATCCCGAAATCCACATTCACAGATTCAAGGGTATTTCTTTCTTAAATGAACTGGATTAGAAACTGTTACAATGAAAGAAGCACAATAGAAAGGAAATGGGAGAAACGTATTTTCTTTCGAGTAAACGCAGAGCACGAAATAATCATACGATTTTTAGATCACAAATATAATGTCCGAAATAATCAGAAACACTAAGATGCTATGCAAAGAATAGCTTAAGATCATGAACATAAGAACACTGTCTTAAGTAAGATATATTCCACAACACAAAGTCTGTAAAACGATATCAATTCCTATTCTTCAAAATGATTGAATGAAAACACAAAGTTTTTCTTCTTTCCAATAGCCCATAAATATTCCAAAAAATCTCGACCCTTTTGAATGCACAGGCATCCCTTATTTATAACAAAAGGAACTAGAGATAAAATAGGACAGATCCTAAAAAGTAGCATTTTAACTGGAGTTCAGTTTTGCATGACTCTCATGCAGGAGATCAAGTCAAAACATGATTAAAAATATGACGAAATAGAAATGCAAAAGACATGTCAATTTCAAGATTGAAATGACATGACACATTGGGACTTAGTCTGAATCATCATCTTTTGCTCTTTCCTCTTTTTCTTCCTCCTGCTGAGACTGTTTGCTCTGAAACTCCTGGAACTTTGAATTATGCCTTGCATCTCGTTCTCATCAGGCGCAGTGGAATGGTCATTCCAAATTTCACAGGTCTCATGAATATTGCTGGAAATGCCGGGAAGTTTCTTCAATCCTTTGTTGAGTTTTCTTAAGGCCTCCAACGTATGTTCAATCCTTACAAACTGACCAATGACTTCAAGGTCAAATCCGTGTACGGGTTCATGCTGAACAGACTCTTGGATTTTTTTGAAGAGATCATCTGGTGATAGGATACCTGAGTTCCCAACTGACACCTTTGGACAAATCTTCAGCAATTCTTCTTCCAGATCACTTTTCACATCGATAAATTTATCCCTTGATTCTCTTAACTTGTTGCAGGATTCATTGAGAATCCTTACTCTGAACCTGATGGCCTTGGTCAGCTGGAAATGTTTATCTGTATGTGGGAGAATACCTTCTTCCACCAAGAGGTGTGCTGGTAATTGCTTTAGCACTTGGAGAGCTTCACAAGTCAAATCAAGCTGTCCAATTTCTTCAGTGAATTCCTCATCCATTTCTCTCCTTCCTTCTGAATCTCCCCCAAAGACTCATGAACCTTCACCACGTCTTGAATTACTTCCTTCCCCTGTTGGAGCGACTTTTGGATCCATTCATCAACCACCCTTCCTTTTTTAGCAATCTTCTCAATCGTAGGCACCGATGAGAAATCGAATCCGGCAGAAACAGAAGAAGGTGGTATGGATTCAAGGGGTTTTGAGAGTTTAATCAAAATCTCCATCAACTACTCCACTTTTTCCTTAAGCTCATCTCTGCTGTCCTTTGTTTCTTTCAACTTTTGGCACAGCACGTCTATGGAAGCCCGTGCATCTTGTTGCGCTCCTTCTGCTGTCACTTTCCCTAGAGCCACCTTGGTTATCTGATAATCAGAAGCTGTTATATCCTCTCTAGTTTTGTCAACCGAAGGAGTGGCAATCTCTGCAAACTTATCTCCTGAAGCATCTACCAAAACCCTTGAAACTGTTTTGGGTTTCTTGGCTGATTTCGCAGAAGAAGCCTTAAGTGAGCTGAAATCGAAGGCTGGTAGGGGTACAATCACTTTCCTCTTCCTCGGAGTTTGCTCGAGTAACCATTGTGGCGTATCAGAGGAAACTGCCAATGTTGTAGTAACTGGTATTCTACTCTCAAGGGGAGAAGATTCTACTATTGGAGGGGGAACAGCAGCCAACGTGGTAGTAGATGCGACAAAAAGAGGCACAGGAGGGGGCGTGCTGATCACTTGGGTTCCAGCAGAGAGGGGTGAGAGCCCAGAGAAAATACCGGCCATGCTTGAAGAAGTGGATGGAGAATGAGGAGGTAGAAGTGGCTGTGACAGAGGAGGTGCAGATTCAGACTCCAAAGCCTTGAATGCAAGAGATAAGGTCTCTTCAGTTGAGCAATCAGCAAATGGTGAAGACAGAAGCTGGCTTCCTCCTTCCAAATTAATTTCTCCTATTTCTGGTGGTGTTGGTGATTCTGGCACAACCACCGTTTGAGCTGGAGAAATAATTGAAGAGATTTGTCTTTCTTTCCTCTTCTTGGGAATCCTGATTTTTATAGGCCCCCCAGAAGATTCTTTGTCCTTTTTATTTTTAGAGGGCCCCACCTCCGAAGCAGCCGACTTTGGAAACTTGTCATCTTTAAAATTCATTCCCCAAGAGGAGAGCCATTTTTTGGTGCGAGCAAGAATGAGAGCTGACCTATCTGTGATAGAGGATTTTTCGCTGGCTGACCAATCAATAGGTGGGAAAACGTATTGATCCTCATTAAGCCCATCATAGGACATATCCAACACACTTTCATTGTCAGTCGTGCCATCTGGAAAATTAGAAAGCTCCAGCGTCTGAATCTCATTAATAGTCAACCTACTATTATCTTTTCTACGAACCGCAACTTCGTTACGCAGATCAGCCCATATATCCTCAATGTCAGGCCTGTGCATATGTTGGGCTCCATAGGCTCCAAGCACTCCTCGGATGTCAAAACCATCCTGAGACTTCATATGCTTTTTCAAATTTTCCTGAAGTTCGCATTCAACATTTTTGGCCTTTGCTACTATCGAGCAAGTATATCTCTCGATAGAAATTGGGAAGGATACAACTGCCTTATGCTTGCTTTGTTGGAATTTGTGAAAATCCAACAGCTGTCTGACCAATTCTATCAATATCAATCTATCCCCTGGATAGCGAGGCAGATGGAAAGGCTCTCCCGAGTACATGACTGTTCGAAGATATGTAAACTTCTTGAATTGCAAGAAGATACACCCCCATTTGGATACTTCAGTCCAAGCCTCGTCTGAGACTCTTGTCTTTCTTAGCCCTGGGTTCAGCCGGCAGATATTCTCGTAGAAGAAGGCATCATTTACTCTTCTAAAATGTTCCTTGGACCCCTTCTTTGTTATTTGAGGGAAATATTTATAAACTGGGTTTGTCGTTCTGCTTCCCTTAGTATCCAGCCCGGGATAGTTCCTCATCCCGGCTGCTGCGTAAGCCACATATGAAAACATATAAAACTTTCTAGTTGATAAGACCGTCATCATCTGAGAATCAATTTCATTGCTGATAAGGGTCCCCCAGTCAATCCCTTGCTGATTCTTCTTGATGGTGACCATAAACTGATACATCCATCCATGAAATACATTTGATTCAGGCAAGCCAAAAACCCGGCTCAGCATGGTGATAATATCATTGATTTCTTGTATGAAATCACATCTGGGGATAGTCCTTGGAAATCTAGATACTGCTGGTTTAGCCTTGACCAGGAACTTCTTATTGACATCCTTAATGCAGACTTCCTGATTACTATCCCAGGCCTTCTGAGCCGAATTGATGTTCAGGTCCCCATACTCTTTGAAATTAGGTATTTTTAGAAGATCATCAAAATACGCTCCATCTAGCCTGATCACTACCTCACCAGCCTGGTTCTTCACGGAACGAGAAGCCGAGTCATAAGTAGACGCACAAGCCAAAACAAATTCTGGACATTGGGCGGACATGGGAAAGCCTGCTGCAAGGGGCAATCCACTGTTAGCTAAAGCTGTCATCCATGGGGTTTGAGAGGAACTCTTCACCCTATTCCAGAAGTCATCCATATCTATATTGCCAAGTTCAGTGTCCCTGATATCATAATTGCAATCAATATATGATGGAGATTCTGGCTTCTTGAATTTGTACTTCATCCTGCTAGACTTCTCGGCCTTCTCCTGAGATGGACCAGGGTCTGACATGAAGAATGTTGGAGGGAGAAAGGCTTGAAACTTAGGAGATGTTGTCCACACTGAAAATCCCGATTGACTAAATACGCCGGAAGAATAGAAAAGTCCGACACGCTGAGGAGGATGTCGGAAAACCCTGAGAACCCGACAAGTTTGATATGTCGGAACTTTGGCAAATCCCGACACTTGCTTTTGATGACGGAAAGTCAGAGATACCCGGCACTCACTGTCAATGACGGAAATGGGAGGAAACCCGGCACTCACTTTTGATATCGGAACTTTGGTGAACCCCGACACCTGCTAAGGATGTTGGAACTGGAAGAAAACCCGACACTTTAATATACTTCGGAACTTTGAGAAAGCCCGGCGCGCCAATCCGTCAATACACTTTGGGTCTCCGGCTTTGCAAAACAATCTTCAAAACCCAAGAAGAAAAACAGGGTTTTTCTTTGAATTCCAAAACATGTAATCTCCTTCTTTTTTATTATTCATGTTCCATGCATATAATAGAACTTGGAAGAAACAACACCAAGGGATAGTCTCAAAAGAGATAAACCCTATAACTTAAAACCCTTTCCAAAGCAACACAGAAAGAAGAAGGAAAGAAAACCTTCAACACCCGGCAAGAAATTGGGAATAAAATACGCGCAATCGATCGATAAAAACCAAGAATAAAGAAGGGAAAGAACAATACCTTCAATTCAAGAAATGTAAGATCGATTGCAAACGATCCAATCAGGCAAGGTGAGTTTTTCGGGTTTTGAAAACGGAAGAGCACGCACAAAAATTCCACGAATTAAAAATAAGAATGGTAAGAATGACGTGGAAATCCGCGTATTTATAAGAAAATTGGTAATAAATACACTTCAGCTCGGCACGTGCCAACTCACCGACCACTCGGCATGAATGCCATGTCAGCATGTTTGGGAGGTCCGAAAACCCGACACGAGGGGACTTAGTGCAATTCGGGTTTCGGGTTTCGGAAAACATGAGGCATAAAGCATGAGGTGTTTAGATGTTACATAACCCCGAAAACCCGATACAAAGGATTAAGCGGACTTCGGGAATCGGAAAACATGGGGCATAAAACATGTTTTGGATTATGGATGTTCCGATGCGCTGGGGGTCCGAAAACCTGATTTTCTCAATACAAGGCGGGTTTCGGGTTTCGGAAGTCAAACGACACAAAACATGTTTTAACTTAGGTCAAGCTGTTGGTAACACCCGAAAACCCGATTTTCTTAAAAAGAGGCCATAATGCAAAATCAACTTCGAAAATTTCGTAGGGGTTATCCGATCGTTTTGTCGTGAACTCAAAACGGGGATAACAGCTGGCTCCAGCTGGGGACTTTCTTTGTAAAACCAAAGGAAGAGAACTCAGAATCTCTGGTCTCGTAGACCAGAGCCTTATCCATTGGGCTACGGGGTCAAGAAGAAAACCAAAACAAAACAAAACGGAGAAAGAAAGAAAACCAAAAGCAAACACACAACAAAAGCAAAATATGTACAATGCAAGAGAGCATCTTGCATTAATGGTGGAACAGCTTTAGATGTTGTCCACTGAAAGGCAACGGAAGTAGTCCTCCATCCAGATATGATAGAAGGAAACTATTTTCACCATTCAACTCATGGATCTTGAAAGGTCCTTTCCATAAAGAATCAAACTTTCCATGCATTCCTTTCTGTTCTCTCCTTTTATCCCAAAGTAACACCAGGTCTCCAATCTGGAAGTTGCGCTGCTTTGATTTTTTATCAAAAATCTTCTTCACTCTGCTCTGATGATCTGCAATACGATCGACCACCTTGATTCACTCTTCTTCTAGCCTGGTTAGGTACATAACCCTCTTTTCGATAGAATTCTGAAAAGCTACATCTTCAACCACTTTCGCCAACTGTAAGGCCGGCAATTCTACTGAGATAGGAATTTCAGCATCAATCCCGTATAGCAATTGAAAAGGAGACATCCCTATGGCTCGCTTTGGAGTGATCCGATCAGCCCACAATGCATCATACAATGCTTTGTGCCATGTCCTCTGATTTTCATCTACTAGTTTCCTGATTATAGTAACCAGATTCTTATTGCTGGACTCAGCTTGCCCATTGCCCTGGGGATAATAGTCAGATGAATGAGCCAGAGTAATGCCGAATCCATAGCAGAATTCTGTCAACTCATGCGATGAAAAATTAGAGGCATTATCAGCTACGATCTTATGAGGTACACCGAATCTGACGATTATATTCTCTTTAAGGAACTTGCAAACAGCTTCAGAAGTTGCTTGCTTGATTGGTACAGCTTCTACCCACTTGGTAAAGTAATCTGTAGCAGTCATCACATAGTTGTGTCCAGCACTGGAAGCAGGATTCAATGTTCCAATAAAATCAATCCCCCATTGGCGAAAAGGTTCTTCAATCACCACAGGCTTCAGAGGAAGAGCTGCTAGCTTGGGACGACCAACGAAATGTTGACAAGCTTCACATTTAGACACCCATTCTGCTGAATCCCGGAAAAGAGTAGGCCAATAATACCTAGCCCGTAGGATCTTATACGCTGTTACAGAGGACGAAAAATGTCCTCCACATGCTAGAGCTATGAAAGGATTCTAATAACTTTTCCTGTTGTGATTTATCAACACAACGCAAGAAGACACCATCAATACCTTTCTTGTATATTGCATTATTCCACAAAAGGTATTTTGCAGATCTCAACTTGACGGTCCTCTTCTCTTTTTGATTTAAATGCGGAGGGCATTCACCATAAGTTAGGAAGAAAGCAATGTCCGTGTACCATTCATCGGTCGTACTCACAAAAAGCACCATAGGCAGCTCTGAAGAAGTATCTTGAGTCTTTTCACACTCTGTTTCAGCATGATTTTCTGCAATCAATTGACACAGGCCCCTTCCTCGTACCAACTTGGTAGGCCTGATGTCCAAATCGTACTCCTGAACCTTAGCTATCCAAGTACCTCGTTGGCTTCCCAGCTCTTGTTGAGTCAGAATGGATTTAACAACAGTATCAGGAACGAGAACACGAGTATGGGAATTCAGCACATAGTACCTGAAATGTTTTACTGCTCGTACCACTGCGTAAGCATGTTTTTCAATCTGTGACATCTTCAACTCATGTTCCTTCAACGGGCAACTCATGAATGCGATAGGAGCTTCGATGCCTTCTTCATTTTCCTGCATCAGGATGGCTGACACTGTGTGGGCAGAGGCATAGCTGTACATGATGAAATCTTTCTTGAAGTCTGGACATACTAAGATAGGAGCGGAAGCAACTGCCCTTTTGATTTCTTCAAATGAAAGCTTCCCTTCTGCACTCCATCGAAATGGAACTTTGCCTTTCATCATTCCAAGGATATCCTTGGTTTTGTCAGTGAAATCAGGTACAAATCTTCTCAAGAAATTAACCTTTCCGAAGAAAGAATGAACTCCTGTTTTACTTGTGGGCAAGGTAAGGCTCTGAATAGCCTTTACCCTCTCTGGGTCAATTTTAGTTCCTTCTTTAGTCACAATATGACCCAGCAGCTTTCCTTCTGTAACCCCGAACATGGACTTCTTAGGATTCAACGAAATCCCGTGACGTCTGCATCTCAAAAGTACTTGTTCTAAATGACCATAATGATCACTCTGTTTCTTAGAGAAAACGGTCAAGTCATCCAAATACACGACTATGACCTTGCCCATCAGATCTCTGAATGCTAGGTCCATAGCTCTCTGAAAAGTAGCTCCGGCGTTGATCAAGCTGAATGGCATCCTCCTGTAAGCAAAGGTACCCCATGGGGTCGTGAAAGCTGTCTTGTGTTGATCTTCTGTGGTTACCTCGACTTGATTATATCCCGAAAACCCGTCGAGCATGGATAACATTTCTGATCCAGTAACAGTTTGCAATACCTGATCCATGATAGGCAAGGGATAGTTATCCTTCAGTGAGGACTGATTCAAGTTCCGGAAGTCAACACAAATCCGGATCTCGCCATTCTTCTTCCTGACAGGAACAATGTTTGCAATCCAAGTGGAGTGATGGATTGGGAAAATAATTCTGGCATCTAACATCTTCTGAATTTCTGCCAGGATAGTCCCTGAAATCTTCGGATTGTAATGTCTTTGCTTCTGTCTGTACGGCTTCACATCAGGTTTCAAAGGGATACTGTGCTGTACATCTTTGGGCTTGAAGGATTTCAAATCTGCATAAGACCAGGCCATCACATCGATGTATTTCTTCAAAAGCGAAGTGAATCTCACCTTCTCTTCGGGAGAACAAAATTTCCCAACATTCACCATCCGAGGTTAATCAAACGAACCTAGATTGATTTGATCTACTTCAGAGGAAGAAGCTCCTTCAACTTGCCTTTTGTTTTGGATAAAGCGATCATGCTTGTCAAACAGACCCTCCAAGGAAACCAGACCTTTTGGTATCTTGTTGCCTTTCAGCTGGATATATTCACCATCAACCTCTTGATATGGATCTGAAATAGTTTCACGGAAGGCTGATTCTGAACCTTCAAAATATAGCTCACTGAAATTGTCAGCTTTTTCCAGGAAAGCCAACACTTGTTGATCATCATTAAACACTTGCCAATGAGTTGCATTATCTGGGATACTGGGACGATATACAATCTCAATAGAGTATGTATCTTGCTTGAACTGAGGATGAGGAAGAAGAAGAGATGCAGATACGGCCAAAGAATCAGCCTTGTCATTATAATCTCTTAAAACTGCCTTAATAGAAAATGCATCAAAGCATTCTATACTATCCCAAACTTTATTTCGGTAATGTTTCAACCGATCATTTTTCACCTGATATATACCCCTGACCTGATTAACAATCAGCTCCGCATCCCCCTGAACCTTGAGATTTCTGATTCCCTTCTGTCTGGCCAATTCTAATCCTAATAACAGGGCTTCATATTCGGCCGTGTTGTTAGTATTATCAAATTGCAACTTATAAGCTGATGGGAAAATCTCAGAGCTAGGAGATATGAGAACAACACCAGCGCCTGATCCAGAGGTTGAGCAGCTACCATCAAATTCGAGCGTCCAAATAGCATTGGGATCTTCCTCTTCAACATCTACAATTGGTATCTCGGAAGTCATGAAATAATTCCCGAAGCTAGCATCTTCGAAAAGAATCTGAGCCTTAGGATCATCTGATTTGGTCACCAAATACTTTGCCTGCGGTTCAGGATGAAGAACCTGTTGAACCCCTTTGACTGGGATCTTGGCTTTGGTCCAATCCATACTAATTTCTCCTCCGACGTCTTTACAAAATCCTCTACCCAAGAGGATACCATAAGCCGCAGGGATATCAGCAACCAGAATAGTCATTTTCACTCTCTTCTCAGGGAAGGCAACAAATGCAAACTGTGTGTCCTTGATTTGACCAATCAGAGGGACTTGTTTAGTTTCCATGGAATAGCACCATCCATATGACTTAGTCAAAGTAAGCCCAAGGGCATGGGCCACTTTTGCGGGCATAACATTATCAGAGGCCCCTGAGTCAATGATGCAATTGCTGAGTTTAAACCCATTTATAAGTAGAGACAAATAAAATGGTTCAATCTTTCCTGAGGAAGAAGCAGAGGTCAGATTATTCTGAGGTGTGGGTTGAACAGGATTTGGAAGGAGACCTTTTGAAGGTGATGGAATAGCCGCTTTACTTCTGATAAACTTGGCCAGCTTTTCAAACTGTTCAGGATTTGACTGAAGGTATTCTGCCTCTGACATTTGAATTTTGGTTCTCTTTGCATGATCAACAATATCAAAAGTAGTATAAGAAGGAATGATGGTAGGTTCAGTTCTAATTACATGAGCTTGTGTTGGGGCACTGATCTTAGGAGAAGGAGAAAAAGGAGTAGCTACTTTTTTGGTAACCTCTCTTTCAGTTTGCACCGAAATAGGGGTACCCCTCTTAACTATGGATACAGGAGGTTCCTTATTCTTCTCCTTAGTGCTTTCAAGAGGTTTTCTGGGGTTCTGAGATTGGGACCGAGTGAAGACAGCAAATGACTGACCATCTGGCACACATTCATCTTCATCATATTCCAAATACCCAATGCTGGAGTCGCCAGCTGACTCATCATAAGACTCATCAGCATATCCTGAAGTTTCGAAAGCCTCACGGGAATCTTCTTCTTCTGGTTCATCATCTTCATCAAGTATTTCCACTGCTGCATTGACGGGAGGAGCTTCAATTGCTAGTCTCGGTTGAGCAGGAGTTAACCGTGGCCTATCTCTGACAGGTGCACCATTGTTATTATTGAAATTCCACCTAGGTATATCCCGATATGGAACATTGTTCACCTGCTGGGACATTTTCTTCTTTAAAGCAATCAAATCATTAGCCATTTTTTGAAACATAGGATCTGTGTTACCTTGAGAAGAACCTTGATTTTTGAGTTTGGGTATGTCTTTCTTGATCCTTCCGGCCAAGATGAGATCATCCTCTATTTCAGTAGCTGTTGACTGAGCAGTAGCCAAATCTGGGATAACTGACCTTCTTAATAAAAAGCTTATATCCGGAGGTTGAGCATTGATGAAGAAGCATTTTTGGTTTTCCAGAGTAGGTACAGCTATTTCTGGAATCTTCCGGATCAGCTTGTTGAACTTTGCCACGAATTCCCGCATAGGTTCATGCGATTCCTTCTTCATATGCGTGAGCTGAGCTAACAAAGCATGAGAATCTTCAGCTGGTTTGAAACGTGCTTCGAACTTAGTCCGCATGGTAGCCCAGTTTGGGATGCATGCATTCAGGAGGTGATAAAACCATTCAGCTGCTGCTCCCTGCAACGTTTCAACGAAGAGTCAGACGGAGACATCTTCGTGGGCTACTCCGAGAACACCGCATGCAACAAAGAAAGATGTTATGTGCTCATCAGGATGCTGCTTCCCATCTCCATTGAACTTGGGAATATTTTTACGAGATCCACGTGGTAACTCATTCAATGGAGGAGTCAAGGAAAGAGGACCAATAACTGCACCCCAAGGCACAGGTTGAACCGCCATCCTTCTGAAAAGAGTGCGTACAGGGATCCGAGTATCAGACAAGAGTAGTGCACGACAAGTTGCAGATGCTTCCCATTCTTCAGGGATCCGGTTTCTCCGAACAGGCAAAGAACTTCTGGTTCGGTTAGAGACAATGCTGTTGGGAGAAAGGCTGAAATTGTGCTGTTGCAGTAACTCGAAGAGTGGATCAATTTCACCTTGAGCTCGGTGAGACCGAGTGAAGATCTTCTCTGGCCAGCTTGAACTGAAAGGAGATCTTATTAAAAATAAGGCAAATATGGAGTCGCCAGACACCGAGAGGATAAGCTTTATACTATTGATCCGTATTCCCCAGCGGAGTCGCCAAAAACTGTTGGTTGGATATTTTGTCAAACCAAAATATGAGGTTCAACCACAGTACATGGGATTAAATCCCTCCTCAAAGACAGGTGAGGCTGCTGGTTTATTGCTAATCTAAAACACGGTAAACAATATATACAGTATTCACACTAATCTAACCATTGGGGGTTGGAATGAAATCCCGAAATCCACATTCACAGATTCAAGGGTATTTCTTTCTTAAATGAACTGGATTAGAAACTGTTACAATGAAAGAAGCACAATAGAAAGGAAATGGGAGAAACGTATTTTCTTTCGAGTAAACGCAGAGCACGAAATAATCATACGAGTTTTAGATCACAAATATAATGTCCGAAATAATCAGAAACACTAAGATGCTATGCAAAGAATAGCTTAAGATCATGAACATAAGAACACTGTCTTAAGTAAGATATATTCCACAACACAAAGTCTGTAAAACGATATCAATTCCTATTCTTCAAAATGATTGAATGAAAACACAAAGTTTTTCTTCTTTCCAATAGCCCCTAAATATTCCAAAAAATCTCGACCCTTTTGAATGCACAGGCATCCCTTATTTATAACAAAAGGAACTAGAGATAAAATAGGACAGATCCTAAAAAGTAGCATTTTAACTGGAGTTCAGTTTTGCATGACTCTCACGTAGGAGATCAAGTCAAAACATGATTAAAAATATGACGAAACAGAAATGAAAAAGACATGTCAATTTCAAGATTGAAATGACATGACACATTGGGACTTAGTTTGAATCATCATCTTTTGCTCTTTCCTCTTTTTCTTCCTCCTGCTGAGACTGTTTGCTCTGAAATTCCTGGAACTTTCGAATTATGCCTTGCATTTCGTTCTCATCAGGTGCAGTGGAATGATCATTCCAAATTTCGCAGGTCTCATGAATATCGCTGGCAGTGCCGGGAAGTTTCTTCAATCCTTTGCTGAGTTTTCTTAAGGCCTCCAACGTATGTTCAATCCTTACAAACTGACCAATGACTTCAAGGTCAAATCCGTGTACAGGTTCATGCTGAACAGACTCTTGGATTTGTTTGAAGAGATCATCTGGTGATAGGATACCTGAGTTCCCAACTGACACCTTTGGACAAATCTTCAGCAATTCTTCTTCCAGATCACTTTTCCCATCGATCAATTTATCCCTTGATTCTCTTAACTTGCTGCAGGCTTCATTGAGAATCCTTACTCTGAACCTGATGGCCTTGGTCAGCTGGAAATGTTTATCTGTATGTGGGAGAATACCTTCTTCCACCAAGAGGTGTGCTGGTAATTGCTTTAGCACTTGGAGAGCTTCACAAGTCAAATCAAGCTGTCCAATTTCTTCAGTGAATTCCTCATCCATCTTCTCTCCTTCCTTCTGAATCTCCCCCAAAGACTCATGAACCTTCACCACGTCTTGAATTACTTCCTTCCCCTGTTGGAGCAACTTTTGGATCCATTCATCAACCACCCTTCCTTTTTTAGCAATCTTCTCAATCGTAGGCACCGATGAGAAATCGAATCCGGCAGAAACAGAAGAAGGTGGTATGGATTCAAGGGGTTTTGAGAGTTTAATCAAAATCTCTGTCAACTGCTCCACTTTTTCCTTAAGCTCATTTCTGTTGTCCTTTGTTTCTTTCAACTTTTGGCACAGCACGTCTATGGAAGCCCGTGCATCTTGTTGCGCTCCTTCTGCTGTCACTTTCCCTAGAGCCACCTTGGTTATCTGATAATCAGAAGCTGTTATATCCTCTCTAGTTTTGTCAGCCGAGGGAGTGGCAATGTCTGCGAACTTATCTCCTGAAGCATCTACCAAAACCCTTGAAACTGTTTTGGGTTTCTTGGCTGATTTCGCAGTAGAAGCCTTAAGTGAGCTGAAATCAAAGGCTGGTAGGGGTACAATCACTTTCCTCTTCCTCGGAGTTTGCTCGAGTAGCCATTGTGGCGTATCAGAGGAAACTGTACAATGTTGTAGTAACTGGTATTCTACTCTCAAGGGGAGAAGATTCTACTATTGGAGGGGGAACAGTTAGCCAATGTGGTAGTAGATGCAACAAAAAGAGGCACAGGAGGGGCGTGCTGATGATCACTTGGGTTCCAGCAGAGAGGGGTGAGAGTCCTGGAGAAAATACCGGCCATGCTTGAAGAAGTGGATGGAGAATGAGGAGGTAGAAGTGGCTGTGAGGGAGGAGGTGCAGATTCAGACTCCAAAGCCTTGAATGCAAGAGATAAGGTCTCTCCAGTTGAGCAATCAGCAAATGGTGAAGACAGAAGCTGGCTTCCTCCTTCTTCCAAATTAATTTCTCCTATTTCTGGTGGTGTTGGTGATTCTGGCACAACCACCGTTTGAGCTGGAGAAATAATTGAAGAGATTTGTCTTTCTTTCCTCTTCTTGGGAATCCTGATTTTTATAGGCCCCTTAGAAGACTTCTCTGTCCTTTTCCTTTTTGGAGGGCCCCACCTCCGAAGCAGCCGACTTTGGAAACTTGTCATCTTTAAAATTCATTCCCCAAGAGGAGAGCCCTTTTTTGGTGCGAGCAAGAATGAGAGCCGACCTATCTGTAATAGAGGCTTTTTCGCTGGCTGACCAATCAATAGGTGGGAAAACGTATTGATCCTCATTAAGCCCATCATAGGACATATCCAACACACTTTCATTGTCAGTCGTGCCATCTGGCAAATCAGAAAGCTCCAGTGTCTGAATCTCATTAATAATCAACGTACTATTATCTTTTCTGCGAACCGCAACTTCGTTACGCAGATCAACCCATATATCCTCAATGTCAGGCCTGTGCATATGTTGGGCTCCATAGGCTCTAAGCACTCCTCGGATGTCAAAACCATCCCGAGACTTCATATGCTTTTTCAATTTTTCCTGAAGTTCGCATTCAACATTTTTGGCCTTTGCTACTGTCGAGCAAGTATATCTAACGATAGAAATTGGGAAGGATACAGCTGCCTTATGCTTGCTTTGTTGGAATTTGTTAAAATCCAACAGCTGTCTGACCAATTCTATCAATATCAATCTATCCCCTGGATAGCGAGGCAGACGAAAAGGCTCTCCCGAGTACATGACTGTTCGAAGATATGTAAACTTCTTGAATTGCAAGAAGATACACCCCCATTTGGATACTTCAGTCCAAGCCTCGTCTGAGACTCTTGTCTTTCTT
Organism: Taxus chinensis; assembly: GCA_019776745.2. Classification (NCBI taxonomy): domain Eukaryota; kingdom Viridiplantae; phylum Streptophyta; class Pinopsida; order Cupressales; family Taxaceae; genus Taxus; species Taxus chinensis. The sequence continues at coordinate 679,428,756 of CM034152.1, forward strand.
AGCCCTGGGTTCAGCCGGCAGATATTCTCGTAGAAGAAGGCATCATTTACTCTTCTAAAATGTTCCTTGGACCCCTTCTTTGTTATTTGAGGGAAATATTTATAAACTGGGTTTGTCGTTCTGCTTCCCTTAGTATCCAGCCCGGGATAGTTCCTCATCCCGGCTGCTGCGTAAGCCACATATGAAAACATATAAAACTTTCCAGTCGATAAGACCATCGTCATCTGACAATCAATTTCATTACTGATAAGGGTCCCCCAGTCAATCCCTTGCTGATTCTTCTTGATGGTGACCATAAACTGATACATCCATCCATGAAATACATTTGATTTAGGCAAGCCAAAAACCTGGCTCAGCAGGGTGATAATATCATTGATTTCTTGTATGAAATCACATCTGGGGATAGTCCTTGGAAATCTAGATACTGCTGGTTTAGCCTTGACCAGGAACTTCTTGTTGACATCCTTAATGCAGTCTTCCTGATTACTATCCCAGGCCTTCTGAGCCGACTTGATGTTCAGGTTCCCATACTCTTCGAAATTAGGTATTTTTAGAAGATCATCAAAATACGCTCCATCTAGCCTGATCACTACCTCACCAGCCTGGCTCTTCACGGAACGAGAATCCGAGTCATAAGTAGACGCACAAGCCAAAACAAATTCTGGACATTGGACGGACATGGGAAAGCCTGCTGCAAGGGGCAAGCCACTGTTAGCTAAAGCTGTCATCCATGGGATTTGAGAGGAACTCTTCACCCTATTCCAGAAGTCATCCATATCTATATTGCCAAGTTCAGTGTCCCTGATATCATAATTGCAATCAATATATGATGGAGATTCTGGCTTCTTGAATTTGTACTTCATCCTGCTAGACATCTCGGCCTTCTCCTGAGATGGACTAGGGTCCGACATGAAGAATGTTGGAGGGAGAAAGGCTTGAAACTTAGGAGATGTTGTCCACACTGAAAATCCCGATTGACTGAATACGCCGGAAGAATAGAAAAGTCCGACACGCTAAGGAGGATGTCGGAAAACCCTGAGAACCCGACAAGTTTGATATGTCAGAACTTTGGCAAAGCCTGACACTTGCTTTTGATGACAGAAACTCGGAGATACCCGGCACTCACTGTCAATGACGAAAACGGGAGGAAACCCGGCACTCACTTTTGATATTGGAACTTTGGCAAACCCCGACACCTGCTGAGGATGTTGGAACTGGAAGAAAACCCAACACTTCAATATACTTCGGAACTTTGAGAAAGCCCGGCACGCCAATCCGTCAATACACTTCGGGTCTCCGGCTCTGCAAAACAATCTTCAAAACCCAAGAAGAAAAACAGGGTTTTTCTTTGAATTCCAAAACATGTAATCTCCTTCTTTTTTATTATTCATGTTCCATGCATATAATAGAACTTGGAAGAAACATCACCGAGGGATAGTCTCAAAAGAGATAAACCCTAGAACTTAAAACCCTTTCCAAAGCAACACAGAAAGAAGAAGAAAAGAAAACCTTCAACACCCGGAAAGAAATTGGGAATAAAATACGCGCAATCGATCGATAAAAACCAAGAATAAAGAAGGGAAAGAACAATACCTTCAATTCGAGAAATGTAAGATCGATTGCAAATGATCCAATCGGGCAAGGTGAGTTTTCGGGTTTTGAAAACGGAAGAACACGCACAAAAATTCCATGAATTAAAAATACGAATGGTAAGAATGACGTGGAAATCCACGTATTTATAAGAAAATTGGTAATAAATACACATCAGCTCGGCACGTGCCAACTCACCGACCACTCGGCATGAATGCCATGTCAGCATGTTTGGGAGGTCCGAAAACCCGACACGAGGGGACTTAGTGCAATTCAGGTTTCGGGTTTCGGAAAACATGAGGCATAAATCATGAGGTGTTTAGATGTTACATAGCCCCGAAAACCCGATACAAAGGATTAAGCGGACTTCGGGAATCGGAAAGCATGAGGCGTAAAACATGTTTTGGATTATGGATGTTCCGATGCGCCGGGGGTCCGAAAACCCGATTTTCTCAATACAAGGTGGGTTTCGGGTTTCGGAAGTCAAACGACACAAAACATGTTTTAACTTAGGTCAAGCTGTTGGTAACACCTGAAAACCCGGTTTTCTTAAAAAGAGGCCATAATGCAAAATCAACTTCGAAAATTTCGTAGGGGTTATCCAATCGTTTTGTCGTGAACTCAAAACAGGGATAACAAAACCTAGGCTATATCATATGGAACATTCTTTGGTAAAACAGAATTGGAAGGGAAACAAGAAGGTTCATTAGATGGAGAAGTATTCTTGGCAGCCTGGGCATGAAGAGGACTGATATTTTTGCATGGGACAACAGGGTTCTTGGAAATTGTTTCTTTTCTAGGATTATCCTTGGGAATGCTTGTGAGCAAGGGTGTCTTTGGCTTGGCTTGAGGACCATCTCCTCTAAAAACTTTACTTCTAGTATTGTACTCTTTCTCTTGACCAACCACAACATTCATTAACAATTGTCTATCTTCCTTTGAAGGAATACCACCATCATACTTCTTGATCATTAAAGCCCTTAGATATTCAAAGTCATTATTAGTAATTTCAAAGGCTTGAACAACATCAAACTCATGATTTTGAGAGAAGGAAAGAATTGGTACCCACTCTATGTAATCCCAAAAGGTTGCAGTAGTTCTTGCACTTATCACATCTATTGATGTTGTTGCTTGTTGTGATCCTGAAAACATATTCATATTCCATCTCCATCTTGCACTTATCACATCATCCATCTCATTCTCATTATCATATTCAATAACTTTCTGGTCCATTTCACATGGAGGATGAGGAAGAAAACATCTATCACACCAATCCATATCAGCAATTTCTTGAACAACAGCTTATAGTTAGAGGGTCAGACACCACTCTATTTTCACATGCTTAGGGTTGTCTGTTTACAGATCCAATAGGCCCTTTACCTTTATCATCTTGTATTTGATCACCCATAGGATGATTTCCAAATCTATCATGGTTTTGAGTTCTTTGCTTTCCTTGTGAACCTTGCCCAATTCCTTTCTCAACCCAAGCTAATTTGTAAGAAATTTCTTTAACAGCCCCTGCCAAAGTCTTGACAACATCTTCTAAATCAGCACCCTTGCTAGCTTGAGGCTTTTCAGGGTTTATCAGCTTCACACCATCCCTCTTAAGTGGTTTACCAATAGCTTTAATATTATTTTCAATTTGAAGTGCCATGGTGAAATCTTGCCTCAAGTTTGTAGGATTTTTGTCTCTCAAGTAATAGGCTGCCTTTTTTATCAAATGCATCTGCATATTTGATCAAGCAAGATTCATCACAAGGCCTCAAAATGATAGGCAACCTTCTCAATTTTTTATTAAATCTTGTATTGAATTCATGGACTATCTCATTTGGGTTCTTCTTGATATTTTCAAATTCAAAAAAAAGAAATCTAGGATCAATCCTGTCACCATACTACAATCTAAATGAATTTTTCATCTTAGTCCATAAATCAATAGAGTTATCAGGTAGAGCCTTGTACCAATCCCTAGCATCTTCTTCAAGTGTATGGATAAAAAACTTGATATACACATCCTCAAATTCTATCTCAAAATATTCCATCATATTATCAAACAGTTTGAGATGTTGATCACCGGTAATGGCATTGTTACCTTGGAATTTTGGTAACCTATTTCTCACATCTTGTGGGATAGCATTTGGATAACCATCCATTCCTATAAAATTTATAGGACCAAAGGTGTTAACAATAAATGGAGGTCTAGGCTAAGCCCTATTGTTTGGTGGGGGTGATCTTAAAGGTGAAACAATCTAGTGAGGAGTAGTAATGGGTCTAATTGGAATAGATGAGTGATCTTTAAAATGACAACCCCCTGAAGGATCTTTCTCTTGATAAACTTTAGAAAACTTAGAAACCATAGGAGAAGATTTAGGATCAATTTTTTTAAATACACAAGGTCCCTCACCTAATGGAGAATGCAGATCAGCAAGAAAATTGCTTGAATCAGATCTACTTGAAAAAGAATTATAATCTTCAATAACAGGTTTCTCTCCTTCAAATTCAACTATGGGGATTTATTTTCTTGCAACCAAATCACCAACCACTTTCCACACTCTTCTTCCTTCTAGTTCTGAGCTTCTTGATTTGGCGAGAAACTTCTTAGAAGAGTCCTTGATGAAGAGGGATTTCCTTCCCTCTAGCTTGATATATTTAAACAACAAGTTACAAATGACAGAAATGTATAAGACAACTGGTATTTTAAGATCCAAATAGCATGGATTCACCACTAAGGAATTCCACCTTAGTTGTGTAAGAAAACACTAAAATATTCTTTCAAATGTATGCTATGAATGAAAACTTTGCAAGGGTATACAAATCAAATCTTCTTATTCTTAATTCAACCAAAAACATTGCATCCAAATTATATCAACTGCTGGTAAATGAGAAGAGTAGGCTGAGCTTTGAAAATTTTACCCAAAACATGAAGATCTAAAGTATGAAATGATATCTCAAGAATGTAATAACTCAAATACTTGATCACACAAATGCTCAAACCTTTCAAACACTTCAAAACCACCAAGAAATTCCAAGAATTCCCCAGCAACAACTCCACTCGGGTGTTGGTATCCAAATTTAATCTCCTTCATAGCTTGAACAAAATCATGAACTTACACAAGACACTAAAGGATATATAGATGGTTTGTATGTCATTTGTAGCTGGGGAGCACACCTATCTACTTGTTTGCATTCAAGATTTGGGGGGAGTGGATAACACCTTCAAAAGGGTTTTGATCTAACCCTCACTGTTTTAGGTTGTGCTTGTCAACCAAGGCAAGAGAACCTATATTGTAGCCCTTGTATGGTAAAGGAGATGGAGATCTTCTTTTGTTTTTCACATAGTAAGGAAGATGGCCTTGGAGAACATGATCAACTATCCATTATCTAAACTCAAAGGAGTTTTCACTACTAAATGATGGAAATGATTTCAAAACAAGGCTAGGACTACTAAAGACATGATGAAACCCTGATATGCTTTATGCATTTTTGTGGAAGGATTGTATTCTTTTGTTGACACACAATGCAAATGTAGGGGTAGTATACATAGGATGAGTTAGTTCAAATGAAATTTTCTGGGAGATTCTTAGACAAGTCTAGTTGGGAATTACCAACTTCTTTGAAAACCTTTGCAGGAAATTTGCAATACCTACACAACATGGATGCTTCCAAGGGTTTTAAATGATCATTTAACTAGGATATGTACACAAGTGGAGGCCCAGATCTGCACTCTTCCACACAACATTTGATAACCTGCCACAAAAAATTGAAGCAAAATACCAACAAAGTATCCAGGAATCCCTATTTAATCATGACCTAAAGTGCACGCAAAGGTTTACAAACAGTCTCATTATTCAAGGACAGTGAAATGATTTTAAATCTGTTTATCTTCTATCAGATGAAAGCTCTTATGAATATAAGACTGTAAATTCCATTAAGCCATCAACAAGAAATGAGACCCTGTATGATCAAAGAGATCCTAAATACAAGATTGCAACATGAGAAAGAAACACAAATTGAAAACATTCTGAGACATAAGTATATGCAAATTTTTCCAAGAGATAACACCACATAATCCAAAATCTGATCAAATACATCAGCAGGGGAATGCTATAAGAACAATCTCAGAGCTTGTTGATGGCTTTACAACTGAAACCAACTCAACATGATGAAATATGATACAAAATGGAATTAGAATTGGCTCTCAGGTGGTTCTCTCTAGAGAAATGGATTTCTTCCGACCTTTTGCTTGAAATTTCTGATTCTTTTTCTCTCTTATGTCTCCTCCTCTTTACAAATGCTTGAAAAATACACTTTATACCTATTATCCTGTAAAATTGACAAGAGCAATTTTGTAGGTAACCATACCAAATTTCCGTTCTGGTTCCCTGTTGAGGCCTCTTAGCGTTCAGAATGGCATAAAATCCCTTTCTAGAAAATATAGTTTTTCGAACTTGGTCATTTGGTATTTTTTAGGCTAGGCATAGTTTTATTCATGTTACATCAATCAAAACTATGACCCTCCTTTCCTTTGGCGCATCCTTTGGAGTGTCAAAACTCCAGATGTTGCACCTTTCCAGAATGTGCCAAGGCATATGTGCCAGCTTGTTAACATTAAAAATGTTACGCCCCTTTATGGTGTGCCAAAGCGTTGAAAAAGTAATGTTGACAACCCCAAATCCATGCCTAGGGCGCAAATATTTTCATGTTGGCGTCTATCTGGATGCGCCTTGAAAAATTTAGTGGCATATTTATTGCACCTTTTTCTATAAATAGGCGCATCCGATTTGTCATTTTCACAATTCAAAAAACATGAAAAAAGTTATTCTTCTGCACTTTTCAGCACTCTTGTCAGCCCTATGTGTCACTTTTCATCGCATTCGCAGACCCTTCACCGTTTCCTCTATCTTATATATATATTCCTGGTAAGTGGCCCTTGCTCTTCTTATGAATTTGTTGTGGTATCTTTGTTGTTTTTGGAGGTTAGTATTATTAAAAACAAAAAATGAACCTAAGTAGATAATACAACCCCTGTCCATTTTGCAAATCAAACCCACCTTCAAACCGGTTTTACTCTCCTTCTAGATCTACTAACCTGGAAAGCCTTGTCTAAAAATGGGTCCTTGTCTCTTTTCCCTCCATTCTCCTCACTATCAAAATCTTAGTTGAAAGAAGCTAAAACCACAAAGTTATCAAAAGAGGGAAAATTCTAAAGTTGTTGCAAATAAAACCCACTATTTTCTTTGGTGCAAGCTTCATTCAGTTGTACTAAACACAATCACACCAAAGGGGTGCACTGTCCCCACATGCAACATGGACCTTTCCCGTGCCTTACAAAATTCCTAAATTCCTAACACATGCGCAAGCGCAACTACATCTACGCCAACATTTAAATGTCGTGCAGACCTTTCCCGCGCCACGCCAAAAGCTAAAACAATGACACACCTTAACTCAATGATGCACCCTTTGAACCTATTCCCTTTAGTGCATCATAATGTTTTGCAACATGTACCACATCTGTGCTAAAGGTGCACCCTAAATCCTTTCAACATCAAATAAATTTGTGCCTAGTTAAAACCCTTCATATGGCACAAGTGCACATCCTATGACACCAACATCTGAATGTTGTGTGCAATCTTTTTGCACCCTGCGCCCCTTTTGGAGTTGTTTTCTTCCATGCAACACTCTCCCAAAGTGTGCCTTGATTTTCTGACCCTGCAGCCTGCAGTATAATTACGCCTTACACCCAGAAGCTTCTAAATTGATAACTTTTCATTCTGTAAGCTTTGATGGATGATTTAACAACTAACATGGCTCTTCTATGATGGACTTCCCTGCTTATTCTTGTAGATCAACAGTTGAACTCAGATCCACACATGTCTTCATCGAGTAAGAGGCAAACCAAGTCTAATAGTAAAGCCAAGCTAACAGAGAAAGAAATGAAGTATAAATACCAAAGGGTTAGGATGCTTGAATCCCTTGTAGAGTGTGACCTAGACATCAGAGATTCAGATCTTAGCCACATCGACATGGATGACTTCTGGGCTAGAAGCAAGAAGGTCTTGGGAAGCCCGTGGATGGACAAATTGGTCAGCAGTGGTCTACATTTTGCTACAGGAATTCCCGTGAGCGCAGTTAATAATGAGTTCATGATGGTGGTGGGATGTTGTAACAATAAGGACACTAGATGTGTCGAGAATGAGAAGGGTGAGGTGATAATCAACCTCACTACCCAGTATTTTGAAATCATGTTGGGTATCCCACACCACCAAAATTTTGTGGAAATAACCCAGGAAGACTACATAAAGGCATGGAATGAAAATGAAGACAAATGCATGCAGTTGATGAATGAGGTATACCTAAAAACAAGAAAGTAGTGAGCAGGTGGCCACAAGTCATTCATCACAGTGACTTCTCAGAAGAGCTAAGTGACACCGTCACTTTCCTGAGTAGGGTGTTTAGGCTTCCTGATGCCCAATATTTTCACAAGTGGATGCTCAAATACTTAGAAACAATGAGAAAAAACATTCCTAATCAGTTTTTTGAATGGGCGGAGATTATCAACAGCACCATCTCCGAGAAACTTCAACAACTCTCAATAATGGGGAAGTTCTACATGAACGCCTATGTGGTATATGCTATTACCTCTAAAAGAGACTACCTAGCATTGAATCGATGCGGGGTATGGCCCCAAGTAAGAATATATGAGTATTATCTAGAGTTGATATTGGAAAACAACATCACATAATTCAGTAAGATCAATGATGCCTTCTTCTATGACATCATCTACTTATTGAGGCCTATTATAACTCATGGTTGGATGACCAAAAGCATGGCCACTACCATAGAGAAGTGGGGAGTGTTATTTACATAATTCCCCACTTTCACCTATCCCAGAGCCACCAACTTCTTGGGGGAGCCCACTAAGTTACTGAGATATGTGGGGCCTAAGATGATCCTATTGGAGCTATCTAGATAGCTCATCACGTATCACAAGAAGTCTCTGAAAAGAAAGAAGGGTGGAACTCCATTCTCCATCACAATGAGCAAGTATACCTCACACTTCACATAGCAAAGCCTAGGAGATGTTTGCAGAGCTTGAATTTCTCAACTTAAAGCATAATTTTCTGGCGAGGCTAACCTTTGATCCTCGTAATTTCCTTCTAAGGGAAAAGCTTGATCCAATCCATGTCCCTTAGATTGAAGATATATACATCGATCTGTATCACGAGGTCGAGCTCAGAAGAAAGGATCACTCCCACCTGGCCCTGGTAGAGATCATTCAATTTGGTGTGGCCATTATCCTGAAAGGTTTCTAATCGACTGATCAAGAAGTCGATCAGGTCTACCTAGATATGGACGGGGAAAATTGGTCATTCGCTGAGATTGATAAAATAAAGGCACCTCAAACTATTGAGGAAAGAGTTAAAGGCACTCTGCAGCACACAGAGCATTAGTGCAGGAAAAATGGTCTCATCTACGTTAGGGTAGACTTCACCATGTCTCCCTTGGGAAATGCACCTATTAAGCCAAAGCACTTGCGAAAGGGAAAAGGGAAAGATAAAGAGGGAGAAATGAGCACTTCTCAGGAGGAAGCTCCCAAGAGTCCTCCTTCCACCACCCAAGAATAGGTAGTAAGCCTGATCTCTCCAGAAGAAGAAGAAGCGGTAACAATTCCAATGGGCACATCCACTCAGGATGTTGCCACTACTAAAACTACTAAAGTTCCCACCATCCCATCTCTCACTCCTCCTTCCCCTCCTCATGTTGCTCAACTAACCACTCCTTTGGTTGTGTCTTCTCCCACCTCTTCTATTGTTCCCCCTTCCTCTTCCTCCATCTTCTCTTCTCTCACGGATCTGTCCCCCAACATTTCTTCTCTCATCTCTCAGATCCCTTCCACCCCCACAGTTTCCTCTCCTATAGTGACTCCTACCCCCGTGAGCACTATGTTGGCTTCTCTCTCAATGCTGCCACCAAGTGTCTCGACGCATTTCCCCGTGCCCATTGTAGCTACTCCTCCTTCCACCCCTGTTCCTTCCTCTTCCCCTGGTCCCACTCCCTTAAGTCCATAATGGATCTCCAAGCACTTGAGCCAACACAAGAGGAAAGTCCCCATTACACCTATGGACTTCTCCATTATTCCAACTAAAGGAGCTAAGAAGTAAAAGGCTATAACCCGCTTCTCTCAAAGCACCTCGGGAGAAAGAGTTATGGAGATTGCATACCCTGATCCCACAAAGGATAAAAAAGATCTGTCTCCTATAGATTTTACAGTGACTCAAGTCACAATGGGAACGTCCTTAGAAATCCTACAAGGAGAGGCCTTATCCACAGTGGATTCCCTTTGTAAAAAGCTTCAGGAAGTAAAGGAAGAGAAGAGGGTATTGAAAGAACAGAACAAACATCTTCTCTAGGACCTGTAGAAAATGGACAGTGCACCTCCTATAGCTGCCACCAAAACTTCTGAAGCCCTTAGTCAGGAGAATATAAATGAGTATGCCAAGATTTGCAAGCAAGGTATGGCAGTGTCCACCTGGATAGACCAAATCCTAAAAGATAGTGAGAAGGTGATCACAAAGTTCATAGAGCTTTATCACAATATAGATGAGGCTAATAATGAACTCCAGGTAATCGCAGGGCCTATCTTTGAAGAGTTGGATCATGCCACATTGCAACACGATACATTCCAAAAGATGCTCAACTGCCCAGTCGATGAATTGGTGAAGTTTGACATCTTTGATCACCCGCGAGCACCCAAAAAGGTCCTTGCTGCTTTGGATTATCAGGTTGATCAAATGGAGTTTGTCTTGGAGAAAATAGACAAAATCAAGGAGGAAGCCCTGGAGGCCATGCATCAAATGGAGCAAATCATCTTGAGGATGTATTTAGGGCTTTTGAGTGTGGATTACACTCTGAGGAAGGCAGATGATACAATTCAACTCTTTAAGGAGATTGTCTCGCAAGGTTTGGGGTCAGAGGCCACTTTTGATGCAGAATCTATCAACACCCTTCTGGCCTGCCGAGACTTTGTGGGTTACCTGATGGAGGTAGGTAATGAATACTTAAAACTCCTAGAAATACTCAGAGATGACTGGGATACTTGCGAGGTCATCGGTGATCACACCAAGGGTCCCACTTAGGATCAACTTCAACCGATGATTAACAAGTTCATGGAGTATCATGCTCAATTTCACATTTCCTCTCCTGAGAAAAAACAAGATACTCCTTTCCAGCCGCGGGATGATGATGAATTGGCTCCTTCCTCTTGGGATTGTTCCCATTTTTGTAAAGTATTTAAAAGTATGTTGGCACAAATGATGACATCAGCCATGTTGCACCATGGGATGTTTTCATCCACCAAATTGCCCCAAAGTCAATAGTTGACTTTTAGATATTTTGTAAATAGTTGTTGGCTCCTTTTTACATTCTTTCTCCTTCTCCTTCTACAAATACTTGGATACTTGTTGTATTCAGGTGGTGGACACTTTTTAGATGAAAAATAGAAGTGAGAAGAAAAATCTTTGTACTTTTTGTAACAGAAAATATTAATACAGAAATTAAGACTTATTGCTCAATGAATGTATTATGTGCATGAGATCTTTCTTAAGTTAGATCTATGTTGCTTTTTTGTTAAATATATCTCTACTTTTTTGTGATTTTCTCATCAGTATTGCTTTTTTCGTTTATGCAAGTAGGTTTGGCTCTGTTTACTACCATCCCAAAACATAAACCCTTTGAATTTTCTTCTTTGGAATTCATTTCTTTTCTCCCTTCGGATCTATCCTATCTTCGTTCCTCTCTTCATTCCTTTCTATTCACAGTTAGGAATACCCCTACTGGGATGAGATCCCAAACCCCTAAAGGCATAATACTGTAGGATTTGCATAGATTCCTGCTGGTATAATAGCAATAAACCAGTTTCGCTTTGCTATCTCAAAGAGGGGCTATGCCCTGCACATTGTTGGCTTGTTTATCCATAGATCTGCCCTTCTGATGGGTTTTTAGACCAATGATACCTCATGCCATCTTGGATCCTTGCATCCCAAGCAAATAATATGCTTAGGGATCAAATTTGTTACAAGAAACCTTATCCATTTCATGAAAATGACATTAAAATGTAAAACAACTCATAAAATGCCAGGGATACACAAATATTTTAAAATATTACATGAATTCAGATCCTTATCCATCCCAGGGTCATGTTTTTGGCATTTAGACATGCCAACATGCTTTTGCAATCATTTTCCACCATTTACTTCATCATTTTTCACCTCTGCAACTTTAATTTTGCCTTTCACATTTTTTACACGGGCCTGAATAAAAAATTCATCAAAAACACCATAGGGAACCGAATTAGCTCATAAAAATGATGCCATTGCATTCAGAAGGCCGAGGTGATGTGAAACCATATAAAATTTCATGTGATTTGGTGAAGAAATGACAATTCCAAGCTTCCTGGAGCTCTAATGGTGGCAAGAAATGAAAACGCACAGCAACCGTTGATTTAAAAATCAACTTTTAATTTTATCCCTCCACGTGTCCAAGATATTCCCCTTTTTTCCTTTGGAAAAGGTGGACACGTGTCCAAACATGATTGGAGCGGGTCCCCGTCTTAAAAAACACATTTTTAACCCTTTTTGACCTTTGGAAAATTTTGAAAATTTTCCCTGCTTTCCCCTTGGACCCATCACGTGTCCACATGTGGGCCCTACCAAAACTCTGAGCCAATTTGATGAATTTTTCCAAGATTTTGAGAAAAGGAAAATTTTCTCAAAAAACTCCACGGGCCCGAACACCCTCTCTCTCCCCTACCACGTAGCGGTCTCCCATTCGCTGCGGAGCCAACCCTCCAAGTTTTCCTTCAACCATCCGCAAGCACAAAAACCTCTTGTGGGCCCGTGCTCTCCATTTTGAACTTTGAAATGTGCCACATGTCACCCCTTAACTAGATGTAGGCTCAGACTTCCAAATTTTCCTGTCGGGGCTACTGATCAATTTTTGACTTTGAGGAATTTCGCCAAAATTTGTAAGATTTTCAATATTTTTACTGAGCTTTAAACCTCTGCCTCCTTTTGGACACGCGTCCTCATCCAATTGGACATGGGCCTTTGGCAAAAATTTTCCTTTATAACTTTCAGCCCAAAAACAACAAATTTTTCTAAGTTCCTACTTCTCCATTTGACCTTCCTGGACACGTGTCCACTTTTCATTGGAGGCAGGCCCATTTTTCATTTTTTACCTTAAAAACATAAAGGCAAAAATTCATAAAATTTTCCTTCAGCCCCTTCTTCCATCTCTCCTCTTGGACATGTGTCTTCCTCTAATTGGTCACGGGCTCTCAGGCCAAATTTTAACTTTAATATTTTGAAGTTAAAAACTTCAAAATTTTCACAAACTCCGCCCCTCCATGCTGACTTTCTTGGACACATGTCCACTTCTTATTGGAGGGAGGCCTTTGGGTCAAAATTTTACCTTAGCATCCCAGGCAAAAAATAATAAAATTTTTGAAGTCCTTCCTCCACCCACCTGACCTTCCTGTGCCATGTGTCATCTTCCAATTCATTGTGGGCCTTCGGGAAAAAAATTGATTTTTGAGAAATTTGCAAAAATGGAGGCAAAATTTCCAAGTGACCTCTACTACCCGCTGATCCTCTAGCCAATCAAATTGTGCCACCTAGGCACATCACTATAGCAATGTAGGGCCGCAAACCAAAATTTTCCTTGTCCCAAAATTAAAAAGTGACAAGTTATAATATTTTCCCACACATCCTCGGCCAATAGGAGCCTGCCACATTAGCAATATGCTGTAAAGATAAATTTGACGGGTAGGTGACACCCGTATACCCATCAAAAACATAAAAATGTAGAGGATTCCCTGGAAATCAGAATTTTTCACAAGGAATGTAGATTTCTAGGTTTTAAATCAAGTGAAGCATGATTTTACATTAATTTCAACCAGGGGATTGGGATTTCACTTGCACATAAATGGAATTCGATCAAATCTGAGTTTCTTGCATGTTTTGACAAAGGAGAAGCAACACAGCCCGTGGGAAAGAAGAAATTAGGGCACAGAAGGGGGGGAACTTTGATTTTTTTTTCAGTTTAGGGAAAAATGAAAAGATTGTGAGTACTTTCAAAGCATTTAACTAGGAAAAAAATGTGTTGTAGATCACCCACTCGAGCAAATGAGACATTTTTGAGCAAAAAAATGGATATAGAAAATTAGGGAAAAGTGTGCAAACTCAGAATTTACACCAACAAAATCAACACCTCCTCTTTCGATCAAAGATATCCATTAAATAAGCAGTATCAACCCCAAGTAAATCAATAAATCACATGAATACTTTATGTGGGCGAAAGCCATTGAAAATTGGATTGAAGAAATCATTGAGCAAGGAAAGGCATTGTGTATAGAAATCGTTTCTCTCATTAAGTATGTTTGTGAAACCTTGTTTGAAGTAAACAAGATGAAGGAAAATCTTGTAAAGGAAGTCATTCATTTCGATGAGATACTCCCATTGGTATTCAAAATGAGTTCTTTTGATTCTCATACCATCGTGAGTAAGGGATTGTTTGTATCAATTGCTAAGGACTTGTCTCAAGTTTGGATCCACATTTTGGATGCATGGTATGTAATTCTCAAAAATACCATATTCGAATTCTAATCCTATGAGTATAAGGTCTTTGGAATATTGAATGAATTCTAACACTATACTCAAAGGTTTGAGTTCCCCCCACTCACTGAAGAATCATCATCAGAGGAACTCATCATCGCATTTTAGGATATGGTCAAGAAGGAGGTAGGTGACCCTCTTTCCTTCAACAAAAAAATTTAGAGTCCCTCTTTGGTATCCAAAGTCACATTGCCTCAATTGCAATGGATCAAAAATAATGGCTTCATCAGTGTTAAATAATCAAGGATGTTCTAGGCACATGGATCAAGGTACTTGGTTGCATTTGTATTCTAGGGGAAGAGAATTTGGAAACTACTTGGTTGCGTTTGTATTCTAGAGGACCTCCATCCAGAGGTTTAATTTTCAAAATTATTCAAGGAGGATGTTACATCATCAGAAATATCCTTCCCTTCTCTTTTACTCTCTTTCCCCCCACTCCTTTATCTATCCTTTTTAATTCTTCATTGAGTTTAATCATTGTATTTTGTCCTATTCACTTAAGCGACCTATTTTAAATTTGTAAAAGTATTTTCTCAAAATTATAAGAAAAATACTTAATTCATGGAAAACAAAAGGTCAAAAGTGGAATACGGAACACAAAGATTCATGGGAGGGAGGTGAAAGGAAAATTGAGATTGTTATAAATTGGGATTGCCTCTCCATTCTAAGGGAATTCCATATTTTGAAGAACCATTTCAAGGTGACTCCACTAGGAGATATTTTTAAAATTCCACCCCAAAAGGATCTTTTCCCAAAAAAATACAAAAAAAATCATATATCCAAAAATATATAATATATATTATATATTCAAAAAACAAAAAAATATATTTCAAAAAAGAAGAATTTTTGTAGGCGAATATATCAAGGAAACAATCCATGTCACATTATTTTCCAACACCATGAAGAAATTTTCAAATTTGAGTGAAGTACTAATGAGTGACAATGAAGAAGAAGAATATTCCTACCAAGAAATGAAGATTGTTTGATCAGCCATGGTTCCAGACCAGTCCTTACAAAGAGGAAATTATGAGAATGAAAAAAGGGTCTTTTTCTTCAAGTAGTTACATGTCTATAAAAATCAAGGAAAGATTATGTAGAATAAGAATAATCTACACTTGAAAAGAAACTGCCTTCAAATCTTGGTGGCTATAATTCTTAGGGAACTTTATTAAGGGAAAGAAAATTGGAATTGCTGCAATCAACTATCCAAAATGCAAGAGACTAATGAAAAATATGTAAAGGAGGTACAATATGCTATATGAAGTAAATGGAGATGAAGTATTTATGGAAGGTAATAATTTCAATCTTGCACAAGTAAATTAAAAGCTTGGAACCATGCCTTTCATCAACCTCCCTTGGGATTATTTCCTTATGTATTGAAATGACAAGATGACATCCTTGAAAACTTAGTATGTGTAAAATTTCATGAGAATTATAAATGGAGAAGCTGATCCCCAAATCTACCTTAAAGTTATAAAATATGTTGAAGCCTTGCAAGAGATATATGAAGCAACTTGAGTTAGCTAATGACAAGAAATAAGAAGAGGATAATTTTCCTATGGAAGAAGACCCTAATGAAAATCTAATCAGCACTATGGAAAATGATACAGGATCAACTAAGGAGTATTTTTGTGATCTCACACAACTCACTATAAATTTGAGAACATTTTCCTTTTTCTACCACTCTTTAGATGACTCCATAGCATATGGTGATGAAGAAGTGAATATTTTGAAAAGAGAGTATGTGGAAAGGATTAAGACCACAATAGAAGAAAATTCTGATCCCGAAGCCTGTCACAAAATTTGGAGGTATGATTTATCTTTGTAAAGAAGCTATGAACACCTTGAATCAATTTTCATTATCAAGGATGAAGAGACTTAAGAATATCATGATGATTATTCACACTACAAGGTGTTCATCCCCATAAGATTCTTGGATGCTCCTAAAGAAGATCTTATCCTTGAACCTTCCGACGAGAACCAAAACTACATCATGGTGGATGAAATAGAAGAAATGGA
This sequence comes from Taxus chinensis, assembly GCA_019776745.2. Taxonomy (NCBI): domain Eukaryota; kingdom Viridiplantae; phylum Streptophyta; class Pinopsida; order Cupressales; family Taxaceae; genus Taxus; species Taxus chinensis. Next base: position 679,445,033 of record CM034152.1, read on the forward strand.
CATGGAACTACCATTCGTCAATTAATTTTGGCTTGAGGAACAACCCATTGGACAAATGATATATTCAATAGAGGAAGATTCTTGTTGCATAATGGATGAATCGATGCTCTCTGAAGATTCCAATGATGATGAAGAAGCACAAAATGACCATTTTGAGGTAACCATGGAAAATATCCTTTCAGATTTCCATCTTCCAATTAATGATGGAATGGAGATATGTGAAGAAGTGCAAGAGAGTCATCATGTATCCCAGACTCAAGAGCATTAGTTAAAAATGATTATGGATAATTTTCCTTCCCATTTTGATTCTTCGAGTGATGTAGAAATGTTGAATGAAGAAATGGAAACAAATGAAGAATCAAATTCCCTTCCTGATTTAATCATGGATGATCAAATGGAAGAGTCCCACTTACTTTTTTAATCCGAGGAGAATGAAAAACTCGAGCACAACCTCTTATAACCCAAAGAGTAGAATGATCAGCATAATGAGTATGAAGTCTTCCATTGTCCATATAAACAAGAGGATTCAATAAGGAATGATCAAGATGTAGCCAAAAATTATTTCCATATTGTTGCACTGACAAGGTTCTCTACTTCCTAGTAAGAGGAGCATGATATGGATTTTGAGCTGAAAGGAGTGTCATTCCCATGAAGCTTATACCTTGTCTCCTTGTCAAAAGGTGCCATGAATCAAGTATGCCTGCGCCTACAAGAAAGTGAATATTGGGGAAAAAAAAACATGGAAGAGATTAACAAGGATGTTTCAAATACATCTTGGCCTAGTAAAAATAATATTTTCAATCATCTCCTAGAGGAACAACATAAATAGTCTTCCCATGAAGATGAAGGTGAGTGTATGGAAAGCTTAAAATAATTATCTATGCAAGACATTTTGAAGGTTGTAAAAGAGATTAGTGACCCTTAGCCCAGTCTTCAACTCTTGACTCAAGCTATGGAGATTCAAGATAGTTATGAATAAAAGTATGCCTCTCATTTTGATTTACCAATTTTTGATCTTGATATGGAGCAAATAGATGAGTTTGATGTATTCCCCAACGTCTTGTCCAATGAGAGGGAATGTGAAAATATAACTTTATCTTCCCTATTGTGTGAAGAATATCATAATTGTAAAAGAAGGAAGGTTTTTTAATATCCTTTAGATATCCTCAATCTTGAAGATAATATCTCTACCATGGAGGAAGATAGCAAGGAAAATGTTGAGCTGATTGGCATTGAACAGAGTTACTCAGAATGAGGTGAAAAGGTGCATGATTTTTTTGGAAATATTCAAAATCATATTACACTCATCCCCAAGATCCAATGTGTCTTAAACATTTTCTTATGTTGCATCAAGCTCTCGAGGATGATGAAGACATTTAGTCCAATGATGTGGCACACATTCTAGAAAATGCTATCTCAGAGCAACAAAGTGGGATATTAAGAGAAGTTGTTGAATGGGAAGAAAATAAGTTTGTTCCCAATCCTTTTGAGTTCCTTTTGATTTAGGATATGATTAAAAATGGAGATTCAAAGAGGATGAATGCTTTCATGACAAGATAAATCTTCTGTCTCATGATCATAGGGCATCAATTGGAAGCATAAAGGTATAATAGTTTTGAGAAAGTGACAAGGTGTTCATTAGATGCAAGAACATTCTCTATACAGTATGAGTATGAAGATAGAATCTTGGTCAAACTTATTCTTCTCAATCCATGAAAATCCATCAAAAAAGTATGATTTGATAAAATAACAGTTTTTGTGCTTCAAGAACAAACTTCAATATGTTGTTTCATGATGGCATGTACTTCTCTCAACATGTTGTTGGGTATGTGTATATTATTTTCCCACTTTTGTAAATATCCCTTGCATGTAACATAGTTTTCCTTTTTCCATTACATGTGTTTTCCCCATTTCATGTGTTTCCATTTTGTTTGTGTGTTTGTGTGTGTGTGTGCGTGCTCAATAAAGCAAGTTTTGTAGTCTATCTTTCTGGTGACTCTATAGCCCAATGAATAAGGTGCTAGACCAAAAAATACAATTAATATTTTGGAGTTATCATGTCATGTCCTCACTGTACTCAATCCACACCATGTCCCCAAGCCAGATCCATATATTTTCATGCAAATGTGCAACATGAAAATTCTCAATTTTCAAGCATGATAATGGACTCTAGTGTCAAAAATTTTGGTTGTAAGCCTTTCCAGACACTTTCCTAAGTCACCCTAATCCCTGAGTCAATCCTATTTACTGTCAGGAAATATTTATTTAGTGCTCCATTAATATTTATGGTATTATTGTTTAGAGTGTGTATTGTTACGTGAGTAACAATAACACTAATCTAGGAGTATGTTGAGAGTTGTATTAACAACTCATCAATAATAGCTGGAGAAGTTATAGGAGGTTTCCTAGATAATAGGAAAATGTACTCCTATATATATTTGTAATATCCCAGATGATTTTTATACAGTGTGGTTTTAATATATGTATAGAGAAGGATATTATTATTTTGTGATTTATATTATGTAAATCTGGTCTCATACTATCATTTGGTATCAGAGCGACTGGTTCCTCTACTAATTGCTCCATGGAGAATTAGTTTGCCTGTAGGGGCATCCATTTCTCTCTACCCTGGATGATGTAGTCTCTACGCATCAATTTCAATAAATACATTGTAGAGCAGGTCAAGGAGAGGAATATCTAAGATGGTAATTATATCAAGGTGATATTTCGAATATGATTTCATTAATATAACTCAGATGAACTGGTTCATTCCTCTTGCCTTACAATCACAATACAAATTTACGTGGACTGTGGAAATTGTGTTTCGTGGCCAGTCAAGAGTGTGAGTGTTTTGTGCTCTTGTGCCCATTCTGATGTCTTAGACATCTGTAACAAGTTACCAAATCCTCCCACCCAGGTCGTTCCTCAATCTAGAACTTGAGGTAGATCGATCTAATCTTCTATCGGTGTGGAAAAGAGATGTGATCAATATAATTTGTTTTACCACAGTTTTGCATCTGCAGCTGAGCTTTGAAGGTAATGAAACAACTTTTGAGGTGTATGAGATCGACCTTCTATTATAATTTTATTGATGCCTATGGATGAGAGATCTTTCTTCAGCCTTCCATGTTCTTTTACGCTTCCACTATCCACGATTGACATCTCTGCAAACTCACATTTACAAATTGATTAGAATTTGGATCTGTGAAAGAGTAGTTGACGTCACTGGTTCATGGTTCATGCCCGTGTATGTTTGGTGAAGATTGTTATTCTGATATCTCGTGAAGGTGAGTTGGGAAGTTTCCAGATCGACCCAACCTCCTCAAATACCATGGTGAGCTTCTCCAGGACACCTTGCATGCAATCCACATGGATCTCTCATTATGATAGTTGTGCATGCATGCCAGCCAGACCTGAGGGCATAGCTATCAATTTCATTGACCAATGGCCTCCGAGTACTCTCTAGTTCCGCTAAAATAGATATAGACAACCGTAATGTGAGTCTATCTAATAAGTTATAGTTTATGTTTAGTTCTTCATGTTGAACGGTTTGTCCTTTTATATGTTTGAGAAAATTGTCCTCTTGTAAATATATTGTGAAGTGTCTCATTGTCTAAAGTCAAGTCTTTATGTGTCTCATTTGTCTATAAAATTAAAGTTTGGTCAATTTCATGAAGTATCATTTTGTGTCATTTATAAAGAGTCTATTGTTGAGTTTATGTCATTATAGTCAAATTGTCGAGTCAATTGTTGTTGAGTAGTTGTGTGTAACTTCAAAATCATTGTATTGTTATAATACTAGTCTTGTCATCATTAGTCTCAATAGTCATTTCTTTTAAAATCACAATTTGTTTATCTATTAAAATCCAATCTTTAATTGGATTTTATGTTAGTCATCAAGATATGTGTTTGTCATATTGTAAAATAGTATTATCGAGTCTTGTCAATAGTTTCTTTGTCATATATTAAAGAAAAATAAAAATTGCCTCACAGACGCATTTTCTGTGTTATTTGATTTGTCTAGAAATAATTGTTTTTCACATTGCGGGGGAGAGACAAAATAAAGTCAAAATTGTGAAACTTGATGAGCTTCAAAGATATATTCCACTGAGTTAGCAGCATCTAAATGGAGGAAGGAGGCATCGGAGGAAGGAGGTCGATTCAGTGACCTCTCGTCAGTCACCAACGACGGGGCCGCGCAGAAGCTGTGGTGGCATATGTATGGTGTGAGTATATTATTTTCAATGAGTTGGTTTCCATTTTCTTAGTGTGCTTCAAGTTTGCAGTGTTCCTGTTTTGTGTGGTATTTGATGGATGTTGGAAAGAGAGTTGTGTTGGAGCGCAGATGACTGTCAGTGATCCTCTGACTGATTTGGGTCCTCTGATTGCCATACTTCTTTGGAAGATGGTAAGCTAGAAGAATACGTTCACTAGCATTAGTGACCATGTGCAGCAAGACCTAACTAGCAAGATCAATTCAAGAGTATGTTCTTCGATGCATTTTGCTTCTCAATATCTATATGAGTGGAATTTCACATTGTGGGGGGGAATACATACCAATGTTCCATTCCCATTCTGTACCCAAAATGACTTAGTCAAGGAAAGCTTCCAGTGGCAGTGGTAGTTTTCTATGTTGTTCGAGATTGAGTGGCAGCGATCAATGACAGAGACTACAATTAAGAACATTACGATTCTTATAGGAAGTAATGTGAAATTTTTTCTAGTATTTCTTCTATTGTGTAAGGTTTTGTAATATGCAAGTTGTGTTTCCTACATAATTCCCAATGTATAAGCATAGTGGATGAACAATAGCACAAGAGTAAGTCAATTCATGATGCATTAAAAGGGTTGTGGGAGGATTGTAAAACCACACGAGGTGGACTGTTGACAGTTGATGGTTGACCTATTCACGTCCAAGATGAGGTTTGTGCTGAGCCTGTTTAAAACCATGGAAGAAGAGAGCCTTTATTTTGGATCAAGGTCATGAGTCATAGAGTTGGACATGCCACAGGGGTGAGCATACTGCAGTTGAGAGCGTGGATGTTTTTCTACCATGTAAACACTAAGGGGGGGTTTAATGTTAGGAATTAGTTTATTTAGTGCTCCATTGGTTATTTATGATATTATTGTTTAGAGTGTGTATTGTTACGTGAGTAATATATATTGTTATAACTAATCTAGGAGTATAGGTTGAGAGTTGTATTAACACCTCATCAATAATAGCTGGAGAAGTTATTGGCTAGGTTATCCTAGTTAATAGGAAAATGTACTCCTATATATATTTGTAATATTGTGGAAGATTTATTATGCAGTGTGGTTTTAATATATGTATAGAGAAGGATATTATCAAATTTTAGTATTTACACTTGGAATGTAACTAGGGAAGTCACATAACTATCAAATAATCCTCTCTGAAAGGAATTATTCCAAGGTGTCATTTTAGTGATGACCTTTATAGGTGATTTAGAGTTACCCATATCATTGGTAGACAAGTGCTTCCAAGGCAAACATTCATACAACATAGTCCTTTTTGGAAAGCTTGGGAAAGGATCCATACTTCTAGATTTTATAAGGTTCATACACTCCCTGGAGTGGAAAATAAAAGGCATAAATCATGTACCTGAATTAGATATTAAAGAACATTGTCATTAAAATATTTTTGTAGGAGTTTTAAGGTTCTTTGGATTTTGGAGCAGCTACAATAAAAGTGGGTCTTGGAGGCTTAGGCAATGCACTAGTGCTGAAAATAAGACCATTGAGCTTCATGTAGATTATGATTATCAGAAGCTTTAAAAGGATTTAGGAGTATGAAAATGACATATCATTGGAAATGTATTTCCCAATATCCTATGAGATGAGGAATCACGTATCTATTCAAATACCTAGGTGTATCCATCTATAACCTGGAAGTTTTATACAACACAAGGTTCAAATGATTAGAAACCAAAATCATATTTTTAGGAGATTCCAGGAAATATAGTGAGGATGCATGTACAATCATTACATTAAAGATTTCACTACCAATGTGGAATCATGAAAATTGGGTCATCTAAACAATCCTCCAGGACACTCAAGTTATGGTCTCGACAAGTCAACCTAAGAAACCCAAAGGCAAAAACTACAATAGTTAGTCATTTTTTGGGTATGCCAAAATCTTAACCAATGGGAGAGGTTCCAAACATTTTAGTCACACCTGTTGGAAGCATCCAAGAATATTTGATACCTAAATTGAGACCCATATACCCTCCACAGTGACCACAGTTAAACAATAAATTTCACATTGTGTATAGCCCCCGAGCTTCATTTCAACTAGCCCCTGGTTGGTAACCCCACCTTTGCCACAGTTACAAACAGGAACTAGGGATAAGTCTTGCTATACATGTAATATTTGAAGAAGAAATTGGAAATTTGGGAAAAAATATCCCCATTCCAAGTTATAGTGGAGTACCCATAACTGCCAAAAAAAACTATCAAATTAATGTGCTAACACAAGCTTGGATCTTGAGCACCAAAAATATCAAACCATAACTAATGGGTGCATACATTCTATCAATACCACTATAAATTTAGGTTCAAGTGGTGCATGGTATGTCGATTATCCCCAATAACATCAAGAAACATCTAGTAAATAGGGTGGCCTAAAAACAAATATTGAGTAAACTATTTTCCTTTGCATCTAAAATACACAAAATGAACCCATCATTGCAAAACATCAAAAAATCTTCATATTCTGGAAATGAGCTACTTCCATACCTAGAAACCAAATGATAAGGAATCATTAAGGAAAAGGTCATGAAACTTATAAATATGTTTGAATAAAATATTACCATTAATGAATTTCAATGAATCAAGAGCTAAGGTTTCTTGGGTAGAATGAACCCTAGAAGCACAAGGGGAAAATAGAATATTGTCTGTTAAATTGATGAAGAAGTAGTCATGCAAATCCATTTAGATTTTTGAGACTACTTATGGCTCTAGTTCAAATTTGTATATAATAACTAAAAGGAAATAAATATTTCTATAATGATCCACTCAAGTCTTAAAATCAACCATTCATAAATTGAGGAGGTTCCCAAAGAACTTGTCCTTCCTTCAGGTTATTAGTCCAAATCTAGAATTGCAAAAATAGTAAGCCAAACTCTTATGTGATTATAGAGGTCCTAAATGAAAAAACTAAGAATTTATTAAGATATGAATTTTCATTACACCCATATTCGATTATAAATTTATATCAATTTAGTTGAAGCTACACATACCATTTGTATAAGTTGACAATACAAAAAAATCCCAAACATGCACATAAAATTTAAGGAGGAAATCAGATGGAATGAAAAGTTGCTAGAGTCATGCGTGTTAATTGAAAGGATATGATCAAGTAATCCATATGGTGATGAGTATTAATAAATACTGGGTGCATAATGGATATGTGTTGACTATCATGCACTCCAAATTCACTATGTGTCATAGACCCTTTTCCTACCCCATTTACTGAAGGAAACATTATGGAAGGAGTGGATGGAAGACCAAAAATATACACCTTTCACAAATGGGTTGCCCCTGGATATCATCAATTTAAATATCTAAATCAGTTCATGTGACAGACAACATTTGTTATTAATGGATATTGTTTTCTTACAACAATTATTTCATTTTGGACCACTCTCCCCTTGGTGAGCATTCCCACAGTCTTCTCAGTTAAATTATTGTATCTATATTTGAATAATTCATACTCTAGGATTCTTACAAGTATACTTGGATAATTGGATGGTATATGGTCCTCTAGTAAAATATAATCTGTGAATGTTTGTGCTTAAGATGTTTGAGCACTGTACAGAAAAGTTAAAAATCTCTTTAGTGATTAACAGAAGTGTGTAACTCCTTATAACTCCTTTTTCATACGTTTTTATGATGTACCATTTATGAGGATGACCTACTTGTTAACAGACGCAAATATTGTACCAATCCCAGTATTATAATCTAGAATGTTAAATCCCACAAACACAGAAGGCATGCTTGCCATGAATTCTTCAGTGGCACATTGTGTGTACTACTAGTATGTTGAATTTCATACAGGGATATACAAAAATACTCACGCCCTTAGAGAAGTTACTGATCTGATTATAAGGACAACTCGTATCCAATAGGGTCATAAAACTCACGAAAGAATTTTTAATTCACCTAAAAAAAGGAGTCCTCTTCTGCCTAACATGCTCAATATAAAGATTACCTAGCTAGAATAATACATTGTCATGTACATGTGGATACATGTAGGCATAGTGGTATGGTGAAATACATTGCAACCCTAATCAAGAGAAGAAAATGTGGATCATCCAATATTATTTCTCCAAGTCAGAAATATTGATGCTCACAGAGAAATCAATTATAATACACATAAATACATGAAAAGGGAAATCCTATGAAAATTGGTTTTACGCACTCATCAAGAAATTTAGGCAATTTATTCTAATAATTCCCTTTGTATTTTATACTAAGTCATACTGGTGTTGAAACATTGTTGAAGTTAACAAGATGAATTGAGAACATGAGCAGTAATTGGTCGTTTAGATGGATCACTCCCACTTGTATTCAATAATGAGTTAGTTCTTAGTAGTATTCAAGCTCAAGAGTAAAATAATGTTCATATCAACCTGATCATCTCTCAATTTTGCATCACCAATATAGAAGATGGTAAAAACAATAGATGCCATATGTGAATTCATGACTCCCATGAGTAACTATCTAAAAAATACAAGTGCTACCATTGTGATCAACTAAGTGTTGATCGCATTATTGATTGAAACTTGAATCCTGCAAGGAACTCATCATCAGATTACCCAACAGATGGAAGCAACTAGGTAGGTCCAAAATTTCCCCTCACCAAATAATAATTTAGAGTGCACTATACAAGTATGGGGAGAGAAAGTATTAAGATGTTTTGTAATGGATCATGAAGATTGGATTCATCAATGTCAAAGAATCAGGGATGTTCCAGGACACGTGGATCAAGATACTTGATTGTGTCATTTTTATTCAAAGGGAAGATAATTTGACAGTCTGCAATAACGCAGTTTAGTAGATAATTCAAGGAACAGGTGCCTATTCTAGAAGGACCCCCATCCAGAGATTTAATTTTTAAAATTCTTCAAGGAGGATGTTACTTCATCAGAAATATCCTTTACCTTTTCTTCTACTCTCTTTCTCCCCATCTCCTTTCTCTCTCCTTTCTAATTCTTCATTGAGAATAATCATTTTATTTCATCCTATTCGCCTAAGTGACCTATTTTAATACTTGTAAAAGTATTTTCTCAAAACTATGAGAGAAATTACTTAATTTAATGGAAAGTTGAATAGGTCACAAATGGAATACGGAATACGAAAAGTCATGTGAGGGAGATGAAGAGGTCAATTTATATTTTTATAAATTGGGATGGCCTCTCCATTCTAAGGGATATTCCAGATTTTGAAGAACTATCATTTTATAGCAATATTGGATTGTAATATGTTGTTGTACTTTGTGTCAGCGATATACATGAAATAAAGCTACATCTCTTGCTATATGATCTTTCTTATTTTCCCTTTGCTTTGTAAAACCTATGTAAATTTCAATCAAGGAATGGAATTTCTAATCTCTAAGATGTATGAGTGTGTGTAGACTTTGTATACATAGTTTCCTCTCATCATTGATGAAATAAACATAGATTATTATAAGCATATTGTGTTTCTTCCACTTCCCTCATTTCATGCCCTTTGCAAGCGTAGTGATGCAAGATCTTTGTATCTTTGATAGATGAATCTGAGATACTTGGTGTCTCAGGTTCATCTATATCACTAGATGGCTTCACCATTGTGCTTTCCTCTATATTGAACATGTGAAACTACTCTAGTTACTGGGTGTGAGCTTTGTAATATACTCATGGAACTTTAATCTTCATTTCTTGATTTCCCTCCTTTCCCCTCATCACTATGAATTTCCTCCCTTGTAACCTTGTACAAGCACTTTACCATAGGTTCAGTGGAGTATCCTTGTGTGATCCCCTGACCAATTTGGCCACCCACAACATTTATATAGGATTAGGATTATGTACATTCAATAATAGGAGATGCACCATTCAATACAGATGGGCGTAGCCCCGTGAACATTGGTGGAGACACCTAATTTTCCATATCGACAAATTTTCTTACCTATAATGTGCTTCATGTGCAACATTTGTTTTACAGGACTATTTTCCACCATGGTTATCTATTATATTACTTATAGTTTCTTGTCATTATTTTTCATTGTATGCCAACTTTTCCCTTTGTCTTGTGTGCACACTTTTATGCTTTTGGCTTTGTCAACCTTAATTTTCTTGTGATACTATGAGTGGTGTCCCATGTTTACAACCAAATTTTCACGATCTACATTGTCTTCTTGTGTGTTCTAGCTAACAAATTTATTTTATATCTGATAATTCATCTTACACAGGCATGCTTGTATTTTCTTGTACTAACACTTGTCTCTCAGCCACTTGTTTTCATGTGATTTGGTTTTTACCAAGCACATCTCCTCCCCCCTGAAGGGCACAGTGTCAGTGGTTGGTCCTCCTTAGGGCCATATTCTCCTTCAAAAACATCACATGCACCCCAAATGAGGGGGAAATCATTTGGGTGAATCAGTCACCTCATATAGAGTATACACAACACAACCCTGTACTGGTATATTAATTTTTTTATATATTGGGGCTCAGAATCAGACTTGGGTCCTTAGCACAATGACCTTTCCTAAATGCTTGATACCATGGATTAATACAATGCTCTTTCCTGGAGCTCTAGTAACGAGGGGAAAATTACACAAATTCATCATGTCACAGAGGCTTTTGATAGGGTAGAGATTCCTTTAGCACTAGGCATTTACATAGTGGATTTTACAGGGCAGAGAGTCCTTAACACATGCACAACATCTATAGTGGTGTTTTTTACAGTGGGAAATAGTTAAAGGTTAGAGGACAAAACTAGACAGTTTCTCCCTACACTTCTTCCATTACATTGGTGTGAGATCTCCTAAAAAATTTACGTGCATCGACATCATTTACAGGATCCTTTCTACACTCTTTTCTCATCATGGATCGGGTGCACATGTTCCATTTTCACATTTTCAGAATTTTATTTTACATACTTCCTTACATGTTTTTTACACACATACATACGTATTTGACTACTTGATCATATTCTCTTTTGCAGGTCCATCCATATGGGAAAAAAGTAGTCAACATCATCAACATCAACACACCAATGCTAACAACATGAATATCACACATATCGACATCTACACATGCATTTTCCACCCTAGGTTCACTTTCATCACATTTTTACACTTTTAGAATCTTTAGTCTCCACGCTCCATCGTTTTATCACTCCACGCTTTCTACATCAATCTACATGGATGTTAGGTATGCATCTCTATCTATTGTATGTTACTGAGAATTATAATCACTAACATAAAGTGGGGGGAAATGTAGACACAAAATCATGTACTTTGGGTAGTTGTCTAGTCCTAATCGGATACTACTATTTACATAATTATTAAGTACAAAAAGTAATGATTAACCCATGTCTTTGTCCACCTTTCTTTGGTTTATGCTTCTACTTCCAGTCTTGCACTCTTACTTGCTTAGTTTTCCTTTTTAACACCAGTACCATGAACCCTCGTCACCTTTGGGTGCCCTTGTCCTCTTTGTACTTTGGTCACACTTTTTGGGTCCTTTCTAGCCAATTAAGCATATTATCATTTTGGTAGTCATCCTTTTTAGGGTAAATTACTAAATTCAAGCAAGGGAATCATATAAATATAAATCTATGTGATCATTAGAAGGGACCAAGAACTAAGAACTACTTATCACCACATAAGATTGCATCCACATAAGCATCTAAAGATCCATTTGCATCCATCTAGCTCCATCAAAAGGGGAAAAGGCTGGTTCATTTGCATCAAACTTCATAGGAGGGGATTTTATTGTTTTGATGCACACATTATTTAAATTCTACATCGAGCTACTTGCTCACTACTTCAAGTGTGATACACACAAGAGAAACCTAGGGCACAATTCCATACACACACATAGAACTATATTTAGGTCCGATATGTAGTGCATCACTTAGTTGTAAGTCCATCATTGTCGTAGCTGAGGATAGTCTGACCCATCATTCTGCATCTTTCTTTTTTGGGATTCGATGTCTGTTTGAGGGTTTTTTAGGTTCTTTATTTATTGCAAGTTTCTAGTGACCTCAGTGATCTTGGTGTAATCTCAAATTGATCAAAGGTGACTAAAGGTGAACATCTTGTGACACCTTGGAGGAGGTTTTATGAACATTTTGTAGACCCAGGCATTGAGAAATAGGTCCAAGGAACCCACAGGAGACCCTGTCCCTCTCCAGGTGCCCCAGTTTAGCTTATATCCTAGGATATGCCTTTTTCTATGCTCTAGTGTGACGGTCAACACTTTACATTTTACAGCTTTCCAACTCTGTGCACTTTCTAGAACTCTCCAAATCAGCTAAGGCTTCTTACCCTCTCTTTGTAATTGGGGTTTTCATTATTTATTTCTTAATTTCTTAGATATATTTCAGTGCTTCATTATTAATTTATTTACTGAAATCTTGCATTCATATTAGGCATATAATTTACATATTAGCTTAATCACTAACACAAAATCAGATGTCACCGAGGACAATTTATATGAGTTCATCTTCCCCTTCCCAATACGAATTGGAAAGGGAATTTGAATATTTACTTTATGTAAGGTGAAGTGTAAGATACCTTCAAGAGGTCTGATAGGATGACTTAATTATGTGATTTTTTTGGATGAGTGAGTTTTTTATGAACATACCATTGAAGGTGGTAAAGGGTGATGAAAAATTAGAACATGATCAAATACATGGAAGACAAAAAATGGTAGAAGGTGTGGACATGAAAAAGCTTATGTTTGAGAGAATATTTGATATGAGAAGCATGAAAAAAGTGTGTATTTTAAATATCTTGAGCTATAGTACTTAAAGAATATGAAGGGGAGTGAAAATATAAGAAATTGAGTTGGAGAAGTGATCATAATTAGTTATAGGAGATAACACAAGAAAAGTGATCAGAACAATAGAAGTCTAAGTTGATGCTTCGCACACAGGGAGTTGATGCTTCCTTGTAAGTTGCAACTTATATAAGATCAAATTATAACTTGGTTAAATTGGTGGGATTTGAAGCTTCCATGCAACTAGAAGCTTGCTAAAGCTCAAGTGGAAGCTTGACTAAATTTTGGAGTTGCAGCTCCAAGTTGAATGGATTCTCAACATGAAATCATTGTAACATTTATAGGACATTATTTTCTAAGATAGTTCTTTGGTTTTGGTGGATTTCTCTCCCTTTAATGGTTTACCACATTAAATCTTGTCTCTCAAGTGTACTTTATTTTTTATGGCTTATGAATGACTATGTGGCTTGATCATAACTAAGTTAAGGAAACTAAATTGTATGTAAAAATTTGTATAAGAACCGATTCACCCCCCTCTTAGTGCCTCAAATTTCCAGCAATTAGTATCAAAGAAGGGTTCTCTTGAATCTAGTCTAACATCTTGGAGGAGTTCCTCTTGAAACACATACATAGTTATAGAGACAATTCTTGGAAGCAAATCAAGAGATAATTATCTCAGTGAAGATGAAATTTCATATGATGATGAGGCTAAAGTAAATCTTGAAGAATATTTAATAAGTTCCTTGGAGGAATTAAAACACCAAAGGGAAAATAACCATAAATTTAAGATAATGGTGAAATAATATGAAGAGAAATGTCAAGCTTCTTGAGGAAATGCAGAAGAAGAAAGCTGAAGAGGATGAAGTTGGAATCAATGAATTTAAAGCCCAATTGGAGTTGATCTCAACCTCCCTCAAAGTCACATAAGAATAATACCTCAAACATTGTATAGAGATGAAGCCTCAAGTTAAAAAATGATAAAATCTCTTAATGTCAAAGAAGACACTTACATGAGACATGAAGAAGAATTGATATCCTTGAGATGAACTAGAAGAATAAAAATAAATGTTGTAGATGTATTATAAGTTAGAGAATATCTATATGGAATTTTGGATAGTCAAAAAGCAATAGGAGACAAGATAGGATTGGTATTCAAATGTGAGCCCATGAAGAAGTGTGAGGATGAAAAATCTGGTCGAAGCAGATAGACAAACATGAGGATGATCAAGAAGAAAAATTCATGAAGGCCTAAATCAGTTAAGAAACCAAATGTATTCAGGTATGAAAGAACATTTAATGGTTATTGATTTTATTGTTACAATTTTGGACATGGAACTAAGGAATGCAAGACGCATGTCATGAATGATAAATCATGTACAGATAGAAGAGATGAGAAAAAAATAACAGAGTGTGCTTAAACTGTAAAGAGAAAGGTCACATAGCTCAATACTACCATAAAGAAATAGACAATCAGTTTTGGGGAACATAAGACTCAAGATGTATGAATAAGATAGTTTTCTATAGCTATAACAGGATTGTACATGTTACTATTAAGTGTTATGGTCATGCGAGTGCTAAGTATGGTTAGAATCTCAGTCCATACCCATATATAAGCAAGAATCAAGTTAGGTGTTTCAATTTTCATAAACTTGGACACTTTGTAAAGTAGTGTTATCAAACTCAACCTTTTAGGCATAGCAACAAAATTCAAATAGTCAAAAGGAAGGTTAATATGACATAAAGAGTGAAAGCCAATCCTAAGAGTGTGTCATAGAAATTCATGGAAGATACTATCTCAAGAAATACATCAGAAGGTGGCGATCACACTGATAAAGTTGAGAGCAAACACATTTTTAGTCATGAAGAACCTCCATGCATAGTAATAATAAGATAAGAGAATGAAATCCATCATACATGTTTTAAAATCATTCAGTCAGGTGATGATGACTTAGGAGGTGGAATTAGAACATATAGTAGTAAATCCAAGAAGATGGACAAGGCTTCAAGGGAAAGAAAATAAAGGATAGAGTCATCATGTTGCTTTGATGACTACTTATTGTTTTGAGATGATCTAAAATGCATGGTGTGTTTTCTCTAGGCTTCTAGAAGGCATATACTACTTGAAAGAAGCATTAGTGTGTTCTTGAGGAAGAATCTTCATTAGTAGGTATTGACCCAAGCTTTTAAGATGTATAGCACATGAAAAGAGTTAAAATGTATGGTGGTTCAAGCTCTTTCTTAGTGTCTAAATACAAGTTGATATGTTTAAGGGTATTGTAGGTCATGATTGTTCATTATATAACTTATCAAGGTATGCATTAATGGTTTCAAAGTCCTGTATGTTTTACCAAATAAAGGAAAGAGTCTATTGTCTGTCACTAGGTCTATATTGTCACATTCAATGTTGTCAAATATGAGTCTCGAGTGTCTTAAACTCTTGCTACTATCCCAATTAGCTCATAAAGTGCATCATTATAAGTGAACAAGGTTTTATAAAGGTCAGGTTGATCCTTAAGTAGGTATTTTGGTCATAAATGAGAGTATGTATAAGTGCCATACAAAAATAATGTGATGGTATTCAAATTTATGAGTCATAAAAGAAGTTAAAAAGAGATGCACATGTATGCCACCAAGTATGTTGATGTTTGTTGTCCACTCAAAATTCCCCTACTCTTAAGAAAGTAAAAATTTCAAAATTTTGAGTTTAAGTGTCTTCTCTGTTATACTCAATGTTAAAAGTCAGAGAAATTGAGAAAATCTACGTTTTTGGGTCATTTTGTGTGTTTTTCGGGCCTGTCGGACATTCTTGTCCTGCGTGTCCCAAGTTCAAACGGGTGCTCTGTTCCCTGATCAGCCGGTTTCCACGAAGTTGTTCCATTTTCGGACCCCTCGGAATTTCTTGTCCCAAATGTCCCAAGTTCAATTGGGAAAGTTGTTCCATTTTCGGCCGAATCGCCCGAACTGCGTACTTCACGCTTTCACGTCCCCAACGTCCCAAGTTCAATTTGACAAGTTGTTCCATTTTCGCCCGATCCGGCCGAGTCACGTGTTTCGCGCACTTTTGTCCCACATGTCCCAAAAGGCATTTGTGCGTCTTTTCCCCGCTTCGCTCGAATCACCCGAACCATGTGTTTCGCGCATTCACATCTCACTTGTCCCACATGTCCCAATTTCAAATGGGCAAGTTGTTCCATTTTCACCCGAATCGCTCGAGTCGCGTACTTCACACACTTTCGTTCCGCATGTCCCAAAAGGAATTTTTGCATCTTTTCCCCGCTTCGCCCGAATCGACCGAGCCGTGTGTTTCCATTTGAAATTCATGCTTATTTTTCCTGTTCTACCTGAATATCTTGCTTATTCAAATTGGTAAATGCGCATTCATTATTTTTCTCTCTCCTAAATGGCTATATTATGAGCGAACCCCCTATGCATTTTTCACGTTGTTTCCATGCTATCCTTTGCTCGAGCCCTTGCAATCTAAAATCCTACGCGTGTATCCCTTCCCTCTGTAATTCCTTCCCGAGTTTAGTGTGTGGCGCTACCCTCCGAATTACTATCAATATGAAGATCAAATTTCAGGGACAGTGTAGCTCATCATCTTGACTTTGGTGATTTTTTGGTCAGGGATGGCTGATGCAAACCCTACACCAATGGCGCAGATGATTCTACCATACTCATGTCGAGTTTGATAAGGAAATGGAGAAGTGCCTCGGATTTTTGGTCTCAGTCTACAGCCAACACGTCAGTCCCTCGTGGCAGAGACATAGCCAAGGCATTGAAGAGATTCAGGTAGCGAATTTTGAAGTCAGTGGGTCCCTCCCATTCATAACCACCTATCTTCTTCTCCTTATTTTTCTCTTCTTTTCTAATTCTTTTTCTCGGATTCATTGTGATTAGTTGAGGTATTGCGATTGGCAATCCTTAACTAATCTTTAGTTAAAAGAAGTAGTTACAAAGAGTAACTGATTTGTAAGCTATATAATGGCCTCTCCATGCCATTTTGAAAGGACGAAGAACTTGGCTTATTTTATGAAAGTGTAAATAGATCATAAAGAAATCAATACAGAATGGCTTTCCATTCTTTGTCTATCTGATCCCTTTTATCCCCAGCTTTCATTTATTTCTGTGAATATCATTTGTCTGTGTTATGTTAAGAAACTTTGTGTTCTAGCAGATGTTATTTACAGAACTTTGTGTCTCTAAATTCCATCTTATTTATATGATACAAATGATCTTGTTTCAATTCACTGTAACTTCGCATACATAAAGAATTACTCTGTTATCTATAATTCTGCATGTTTCCTTTCTTCTCATTCTCGTATTCTCATTCCTCAGTCCTTTTGTAATTGATGATCTTTATAGAAAACACTTTCGTAATATCCAAGTTCAACTAGAAAATCATGTTTTGTATATTTGTAAATAGGTTCGTTTCTGAATAAGGGAACCTCTCCCATTAAAGAGGAGGGACTTCTTGTCCCCTGACTGTTTCTCTTCGTAAATTCCTATTTGACGACCAACAGTTTTTTGCGACTCTACTGGGGAAAATCATATTCCAGTTCTATAATTTTTGATCATCCTTTGATCTGGAAACTCCGCATTTTACTCGAGGGAGAAGGGCCCTTGGTATTGAATATTCTCAGTTTTAGCTTTTGGAGCAGCAGGGTTTTCCTTTCCCTTCAACAAGAAATAGAAAGACTCGTTTGACAAGCACTTCACCTGTTCAAGATAGAATTCCTACGGGTGGTATTCCTTTAGAACCAGCTAGTCCTAATCTTTGAGCTTTGATTCTTGCTGGTGTTGTAGTTCCTCTCCAAGCCGTTTTTCCAAGAATGGCGGTACCATTGCCCTGGGGTCATCATGTCGGACCCCTTGCTCTTCCTCAGCCTTTGCATGAGTTACCCAGAGGTAAGCGGAAGAACTTCCCTAAATTCAAAGGCGATGGAAAAGTGCATCCTGATGAACACATCGTAGCTTTCATAGTTGCATGTGGAATTCTGGGATTTGAACATGAGGACGTCTCTGTGAGACTGTTTGTTGAGACTTTACAAGATAATGTTGCTGATTGGTTCTATCACCTTCCGGCTGGTGCTATCACTAGCTGGGACACCATGAGAACTAGGTTTGAAAACCATTTCAAACCAGCAGAAGATGTGCATGCCTTGCTAGCCCAAATCTCTCAGATAAAGAAAGATTCACCAGAGCCCATGAGAGAATTTTTGGCCTGATTCAATAGGTTAATTAATAAAATTCTGGAAAATACTCGACCTGTTGATCAAATTCAAAAATGTTTCTTCCTAAATGCCCAATCGCCTGAAGTTAGTTATGCACTAAGAAGGGATAATCTCGCAACATTGGCTGAAGATCAAACTCTTGCTGTTAGTGTCAAGGATGATTTAATCATGTCAGGGAAGTTGAGGAGAACCTTTCCAAATCTAAGTCTGCTTCTTCCTCCTCTTCCACCCCTGGACCTAATACTGATCCATTGGTTCAAAAACTTGTAAATGATCTCATTGCCATAAAGAAACAATTGGCTCAGCATGCTCCCTATGCAAACGTTCCAAGGAGGAATTTTCAGCCCAGAAATCATTTGCCTGCTTCTCAAACAAGATTAGCGCTTGAAGGACCTCTTGTTAAAGTTCCTGTCAATGCAACCTGTGAAGTTGAGGAACCAGATGATGATGAGGATAATGAAGCTTGCGAGGAATTTGTGGAAGAAGTTGATGATGAAGCAGATGAACTTGAGGGATCTCGAGTTAATTTCTTCACCACTAAGGGAATTGATGATGGAGATGATTATGATGAAGTAGTAGCGGACATGAATAGTGAATCATTCGTTGTCATGACTCGTGAGCAGACAAATCAGAGGGAGAAAGTGACGCAACCCCCCAAGAAATCTAAGGAGCAGCTGAAAACTATCCCCGTAATTGTAAAAAGAGGATCTCCTATCCCCATTTCATCTACACCAAAGGTGAGTCCTGTCAATCATGCTATTAAAGTTACTTATTTTTCCCCTAAAGTTGATAAACCTAGGATCTCAAGTGATGATGGCCCGTCCACTTCTGGGTCTTTTGATATTATTGATCACCTGAAAAAGACTAAGGTTCAAATCTCAGAGGCTGAGTATTATCAAACCCATCCCAAATATTTTGCTAAAATGATTCACTTTGTCAATTCCCATTCTAAAACCACCTCTAAAGGTCTTTTACCCACTCCTTCTGCACCACAGCCTAGTCTGGTAGCCACTGTCACCTCACCTAATGACAAAATTAAACCATTTTATGTAACACTTCTTATAGCTGGCCATAGGCTCAGTAATTGTGTCATAGACTCAGGAGCCTCAGACAACGTGATGCCTACTAAAGTAGCTCATGCCTTAGGCTTGACCCTCACATGCACTTATGGATCTTGTTACTCTATGGAGAGTAAGGAAGTGCCCCTGGTCGGAAGAATTAAAGATGCACAAGTGGCTTTTGCTGGTTTGCCTGAGAAGAGAGTTTTGGCTACCATATTAGTAGCAAATATTCCTCCTTCATATGGGATGTTGCTAAGTAGGAACTTCTGTAAGGATGTGGGTGGAGAAATTCAAATGGATTGGTCACATGCACTCGTACCTATTAATGGAAAAATGAAGAAGTTTCTGCCTGAGAAGCAATCTGAGTATATTGTGCAAAAAATGGATGATCCTAAAGCACAAATACTCTATGAAGATATGGGGCATGGTAACTATATGATTATGTCCCCTGATGAAATCCAACTCCCCAAAGTGTCACCTAAAGATCCCAATGGTGTTTGGATTTTAGAGTTTGATGGAAGTTGTTCCTCAGCTGGTTCTGGAGCTGGTGTCCTACTGGTGTCACCTGAAGGAAGCCTTCATTCTTTTTCATTCATTTTGTAGTTCAAAAATACTAATAATACAGCAGAGTATGAGGCTCTCATTCTTGGACTGCAAGTGGCCAAAGAACAAGGTGTAAAGAATCTTCTGGCTCGTGGTGATGCAGAATTGATTGTAAAGAAAGTTAGAAGCCTTTTCTAGGTAAAAATGGAAGGTTGAAACATTACTGGAATCAGGTTTGGGATTCCATTGAATTTCTTGATGCTTTCTCCATCGAAGCAATACCTAGGGAGAAGAACAGCAGGGCTGATTCATTAGTAGTCTCAGGGTCACTACTGATTCCTCATCCTGACTTCTCTCAGGATAAGTTCACCATTGAGATGGTCCATCGACCTAGTGTACCTGATAATACCAATAACTGGAAATTTTTCAATGATGATCAACACTTGCTTTCTTTCTTAGAACTCAAGGGTAATTTTGAATAGCTGTATTTTGAAGGAAGTGACAACCTGCCTCGTGAAAGTGTGCCCTTTGACAAAGTAGTCACTCAAGGAGAAGAAACGGATCAGGATGGATGCATCAATCTCAAAGGAAACAAGATTCCTAAAGGATTGGTGAGTTTAGAGGAACTATTTGATAAACATGACAGGTATGTGAAGTCTATAGCTTCTACTAGACCTCAGCAATCAGTTGAGTATGCAAAGATTAATATTGGGAGTTCTACTGATCCTAAGCTCATGAACATTGGAAAATGTTGCACAGTAGATGAGAGGAAAAAAGCAATTGATCTTTTAAAGAGGTATAAGGATGTTCTTGCTTACTCTTATGAAGATTTAAAAGCTTTCAAACCAAAAGATATGCAGCATTGTATTCCTCTCAAACCTGGAATTAAGCCTTTTAAGCAGAAACAGAGGCAATACAACCCCAAAATAGCTGACACCATCTTTCAGGAAATACAGAAGTTGTTAAAGGCCAAAATCATTTTTCCCATTCACCATTCAACATGGATTGCTAATATTGTGCCTGTTAGGAAGAAAAATGGTGAGATCCGCATCTGTGTTGATTTCAGGAATCTGAATCAGGCTTCTTTGAAAGACAATTATCCTTTTCCTATGATGGATTAGGTCTTGCAAGCAGTAACAGGATCTGAAATGTTATCTATGCTTGATGGATTCTCAGGATATAATCAGGTAGAGGTTGATACTGCAGATCAACACAAAATAGCTTTCACTACTCCTTGGGGTACCTTTGCTTATAAGAGAATGCCTTTTGGGCTCATTAATGTTGGTGCCACTTTTCAGAGAGCTATGGATCTGGCCTTTGGAAGTTTGAAAGGGAAGTGTATTTTCATATACCTTAACGACTTGACAGTGTTTTCTAAAACAAGGGCGGATCATTTTGACCACCTGGAGACAGTTCTGCTAAGATGCAAAGAACATGGGATTTATTTGAATCCTAAGAAATCTATCTTTTGTGTCATAGAGGGGAAATTATTAGGGCACATCATCTCCAAATATGGTATTAAGATTGATCCTGAACGGGTACAAGCTATCCAACAAATTCCTCTCCCAACCAGCAAAAAGGGCGTGCACTCTTTCTTTGGTAAGATCAATTTTTTAAGAAGATTCATCCCTGATTTTATAGAGTTAACTTTGAATATTTCTCAAATGATGAAAGGCAAACAAAAATTTGGTTGGTCAACTGAAGGAAAGGAATCCTTTGAGGGTATTAAAAGAGCTATTGCTAAAACTCCTGTTTTAGCCTATCCTGATTTCAGCAAAGATTTTATTATCTATTGCTATGCCACAGATAATACCTTGGCTGCTGTTTTGACTCAAGAAGACTCTAATGAGCATGAACTCCCAATTGCATTCATGAGTTATATTCTGAAAGATCATGAGTTAAAATACACCATGATGGAAAAACATGCTTTTGCAGTGGTCAAAGCTGTTAAGCAGTTTCATTTTTACATCCTCAACTCTCACTCCACGGTGTTGGTTCCAGATACAACTGTTAAGTCAATTCTCACACGACAGGAATTTGGATCTAAGAGAGGGAACTGGGTTGCTAAGGTCCAAGAATATGATATTGACATCAAACTAACCAAGCTTGTTCGTGGAAAAGGTCTTTGTGAGCTCATTGCTGAAGGAGAGAAGCTTGAATCACTGGAGAACAAAGTTGGCCTTCCCACCGTTCTGTTTCTTAGCTCAGTTGATGAATGGTATGCTGATATTGCTCATTTTCTCACCTATGGAGAATACCCCTCTCATCTAACCACCAAAGAAAAGAGGACTGTTAAACTAAGGTCAATGCAATATGTGTTGTGGGAAAACACCTTGTTCAAACGTGGGTTAGATGGAAGATTTTTGAAATGTGTGGACAAGGAACAACAGAGAAAGTTACTCTTAGCTTTTCATGATCAGGCATGTGGAGGGCACTATTCATCAACGGTCACTGCTCATAAGATACTTCGTGGAGGATATTACTAGCCTTCCTTGTTCAGAGATGCATCCAAGTGGGTTGATAAATGTGAGGCTTGTCAAACCTTCGTGGGAAGACCCAAATTGGCCTCTTTGCCTCTTAAGCCAGTTGTAATTGAAGAACCTTTTCAACAGTGGGGTTTGGACTTCATTGGAATACTTAATCCTGCTTCTAGTGCTGGTCATACTCATGTATTAACTGCCACGGATTATTTCACCAAATGGGTAGAAGCTATTCCAGTTAAGAGTACTACTTCTGAAGTGGTGTGCAGCTTCATCAAAGAGAACATCTTGGTAAGGTATGGTGTACCTAACAAGATTGTGACAGATAATGCCTCGAATTTCTCTTCAACCGAGATAATGGATTTTTGCTATGGGTATGGCATCTCTTTGGCTGACTCCTCAGATTACTATCCTCAAGGAAATGGGCAAGCAGAATCCACTAATAAAAATTTGGTGACTATTATAAGGAAATTAGTCAATGAGTCTCAACGAAACTGGCACAAAAAGCTCTATGATGCTCTTTGGGTAGACAGGATTACACCAAAGAGAGCTATTGGAATGTCTCCTTTTCAAGTGGTATATGGAGTAGAAGCTCAATTGCCAGTAACAGTGGAGCTGCCAACCTTGCATCTAATGAAGGCCATTGAAGATACTAGTTTCAGTGATGCTTTGGATAAGAGAATTATGTACCTTCACAAATTGAATAAGGACAGATTAGAGGTTGTTGATAGGATATCTATTCACCAGCAGAAGGTAAAGGTCCTGTTTGATAAGAAAGCCAGGTTCAGAGATTTCCAAGTTGGAGACACTATGTTGTTATGGGATAAAAGGCATGAACCTCGTGGCAGCCATGGCAAGTTTGATTCCCTTTGGCTCGGACCTTTCAAGATCAGACACTTTTCTGGTAAGAATTCCTTTTATCTTGATTACATGGATGGTTCTCCTCTCCCACTTCCTTATAGTGGGCAGTACCTTAAGTTGTTCAAGTCATAGGTGATTAGGGAGTCCTTTGTATATTTTGTACAGCGTTTTGTTTTTCTTTCCTTTTTGTTTTGGTGTGTTGTCCTCTGTATTGGTTTGCGTTTTGAATTTGTGGCCCAATGGATAAGGTACTGGTCTGCTTCCCCAAGTTTTTATAAGTTCTTACCTTGTCTCATTCCTTGAATTTATGCCAAGTCATCCCTAGAAGGAGCCAGCTATTGTCCACTCAAAATTCCCCTGCTCTTAAGAAAGTGAAAATTTCAAAATTTTGAGTTTAAGTGTCTTCTCTGTTATACTCAATGTTAAAAGTCAGAGAAATTGAGAAAATCTTGCTTTTTTGGGTCATTTTATGTGTTTTTCGGGCCTGTCGGACATTCTTGTCCCGCGTGTCCCAAGTTCAAATGGGCGCTCTGTTCCCCGATCGGCCGGTTTCCCCAAAGTTGTTCCATTTTCGGACCCATCGGAATTTCTCGTCCCAAATGTCCCAAGTTCAATTGGGCAAGTTGTTCCATTTTCAGCCGAATCACCCGAACCACGTACTTCGCGCTTTCACGTCCCCAACGTCCCAAGTTCAATTTGACAAGTTGTTCCATT
This sequence comes from Taxus chinensis, assembly GCA_019776745.2. Lineage (NCBI taxonomy): Eukaryota > Viridiplantae > Streptophyta > Pinopsida > Cupressales > Taxaceae > Taxus > Taxus chinensis. Next base: position 679,468,924 of record CM034152.1, read on the forward strand.
TTCACCCGATCCCGCCGAGTCACATGTTTCACGCACTTTTGTCTCGCATGTCCCAAAAGGAATTTGTGCGTCTTTTCCCTGCTTCGCCCAAATCACCCGAACCGTGTGTTTCACGCATTCGCGTCTCACTTGTCCCACATGTCCCAATTTCAAATGGGCAAGTTCTTCCATTTTCACCCGAATCACCCGAGTCGTGTACTTTGCACACTTTCATTCCGCATGTCCCAAAAGGCATTTGTGCATCTTTTCCCCACTTCGCCCGAATCGGCCGAGCCGCGTGTTTTGCGCATTCGCATCTCACATGTCCCAAATGAACAAAGTGCCATTCGTGCTTACTTTTCCTGCTCTACCCAAATATATTGCTTATTCAAATTGGTAAATGCGCATTCATTATTTTCCTCTCTCCTAAACGGCTATATTATGAGCGAACCCCCTATGTATTTTTCACGTTGCTTCCATGCTATCCTTTGCCCGAGTCCTTGCAATCTAAAATCCTGCGCGTGTATCCCTTCCCTCTGTAATTCCTTCCCGAGTTTAGTGTGCGGCTCTACCCTCTGAATTACTATTAATATGAAGATCAAATTTCAAGGACAGTGTAGCTCATCATCTTGACTTTGGCAATTTTTTGGTCGGGGATGGCTGATGCAAACCCTACACCAATGGCGCAGATGATTCTACCATACTCATGTCGAGTTTGATAAGGAAATGGAGAAGTGCCTCAAATTCTTGGTCTCAGTCTATAGCCAACACGTCAGTCCCTCATGGCAGAGACATAGCCGAGGCATTGAAGAGATTCAGGCAGTGAATTTTGAAGTCAGTGGGTCCCTCCCATTCATAACCACCTGTCTTCTTCTCCTTATTTTTCTCTTCTTTTCTAATTCTTTTTCTCGGATTCATTGTAATTAGTTGAGGTATTGCGATTGGCAATCCTTAGCTAATCTTTAGTTAAAAGAAGTAGTTACAAAGAGTAACTGATTTGTAAGCTATATAATGGCCTCTCCACGCCATTTTGAAAGGACAAAGAACTTGGCTTATTTTCTGAAAGTGTAAATAGATCATAAAGAAATCAATATAGAAGGGCTTTCCATTCTTTGTCTATCTGATCCCTTTTATCCCCAGCTTTCATTTATTTCTGTGAAGATCATTTGTCTGTGTTATGTTAAGAAACTTTGTGTCTCTAAATTCCATCTTATTTATATGATACAAATGATCTTGTTTCAATTCACTGTAACTTCGCATACATAAAGAATTACTCTGTTATCTATAATTCTGCATGTTGCCTTTCTGCTCATTCTCGTATTCTCATTCCTCAGTCCTTTTGTAATTGATTATCTTTATAGAAAACACTTTCGTAATATCCAAGTTCAACCAGAAAATCATGTTTTGTATATTTGTAAATAGGTTCATTTCTGAATAAGGGAACCTCTCCCATTAAAGAGGAGGGACTTCTTGTCCCCTGACTGTTGCTCTTCGTAAAGTCCTATTTGACGACCAACAATGTTTAAAGTAGGTGTCCTAGTCTTGAAAAATGTATAAGGAATGTGCAAGAATTTAGTAGCCCTCAAAAGGAAATAACTTATCAAGTGTTTCATAGCATGAAATGAATAAAAATTTTCATCAAGGCTCTTCAACTCATGTGTTTAAGGATGAAAATGCAGTCAAGGATTTTTCATGCAAGTAAGGGAGAAGACTGTAGTTTAAAAATACCTTATACAATGGTTCTTAAAGGAGATATATATTCAAGTATCTTGAGCTTAGTAAATACTATGGAAAGGATGGAAAATAGTTCATAAAGTTTGATTGACCATTAGGAACAAGTAGCAAGTATCATACCAATCGAAATTTCATCAAAATTTGTCAAGGGTGTAAATGGAGCTCTGAAAAGATGGTTCAAAGCAATAAAAGTGGGGAAACATTTATAAATGTGTGATTATGGTTAGATAATGAGGATTTTTTTTTCACTCTACAAGATTTAGTCTACCAAGTCTAGGTTGAAACACATTTTCCAGCTCTGCAAGAAGGTATGTAGCCTCATTTCTATGAAAAGTGAAGTGAAAGCTAATTGGTAGCATTAGAATGTGAGTACTCTTCAAGTTGTTGTATTCATGTTGGTGAGAAAAATAATTAAGTGGAAAAATTGGTGGATATCTTTCCAAAACTTTGGGAATCTAAGTCCCTTTACATGAACAGTACATCTTTGTGTTTTTATGCACATGTGAAATTTGATTCTGTGGTGGCCTTATGGCCAGTGATCGAACAGGGGCACTCTACTGACCCTGCGGCAAAAGCTTGCAATATCTTACAAGAGAATAATTTTCTAGGAGATCGGGAAATGGAGTGAGAAAAAGAGAGGGATATTAATGTTGTAGGTAGAAAATCAGATTCCTACACCCATTAACTAGAAAAATCCAACATACATAGTTTAGAAGAAACACAATTTTACAAAATGGAAAAAAGACAAGTTAAGTTCTTGAACACAAAGTCTCACAAATATCCTTATCAAAGAGGAAACAAATTCCTTATTTATTCATTGATTCTTGATAAAAATTGTACATGGTGAGAGTGAGAAGAACATAGAGATGAAAAATAGAGGAAATTCTATATATTTGCTTCTTCACAAGTGATACTCTATCTTGAACACACAAAATTGATAACCCTTTGGAAAACAGGTGCCATTACAATTTATAGAACTAGAGATGACTCTTCAAATACCCCCAAATGACCTTTCATATGCATTTACACAACTTGTGACTTTTTGAATTCCCAGGAAAGAATTAAGTCCCCTTTTATGAAATAAGGGTGACTTATTACATTATAAAAATAAATTCTCTTTTTACATAAATAAATAAGGCATAATGAAAAAATACAACCCCAAATGAATAAATAAAACATGCAGGAGAGTGAAAGAAGGGGGGTGAGAAGAGAAAAAATAGAAAGAAAAGAGAGAGGATTAAGTCATTGTTGTTGATCTCGCCTCACTGCCTTACCAATCTCTACCGAGATCCATTGGGAAAATTTAAACTCCTTTGAAATCCTTGTTGAATTGAGATATTGTAGATGCAACCTTGTCTGTATGAAGATGCATACGTAACTTAGGGAATCCGTACAACCATCAGAAACATCATTGATTTCCTTGCATTTCTAGAACCATGACTAGTATTTTTCCACAATGATTGCAATGGGTGCATGGATCCTAGATAGAGACTCCAAGGTATCTTCACTAAAATACAATGGGTCTCCAACTTTTTTTCAACATACTCCTCAAACGTTCCCAACAACTCATCTACAGTAGTGTTTTATTTTATGAAATACACTCCAAGATTCTATATCCTACCATTGACATAATCTTACATCTTGTAGGCCCGTTCCTCATTTGATTCCAACTCGCTGATAGCTTGAGATATCATTTAATATCTGGTTATAAGGGTCCTTACCCACACACATGACAAGTCCTCAAATAGGTAATTGAAGATCTTATTTCTTATCAATAATCGGGAATGAGTATCCCCCATCTCCACCACCAATGGATGAATCGGGTCCCAATGCTCATTTTATTTTTCTAATTCCTCCCTGATCATCTGAGCCTTATCTACAGTTAGACACATGTATTTAAATAGTGACACTACCTATGGAATCAATGTTTTACCATTTTCAATGATCATACTCATCCACTTGTTTTTTTGTCATCCCTGAATTGTGAACTCTTGTGTTCTTCTAATGAACTCTAGATCAATGTATTTTATTAGATATAATTATTCAATCAAGATTGATGAAGCATTCGGGTCCACAAAATGTTGCATGTATGAGGAGAGTGTTTATACTTGATATTAAAAATGATCAATCTTCTTTTTTTATTCGTGATTTGTCACAATTAGACGAGTGAAAGACTCTTGAAACATGTGATCAATCTCCCTCATGAGTGGTAGGGCCCAAAGGAATGCTACTCATTTGTTAATCATATAGTGTCATTTCTTGCACTAGCGTGATTACCTTAGGTCTGACCACTTCTACATATTGTTCACCTAAAGTTCCACTCAAAAAGGGAGAGGCCGCTTGAGAAAATTTCTTCTTCTTTCCTTTGGCCAATGACATTATTGCCGATAGATTAGGAACTATGAATTTTTGGATGGTGTGAGTCTCTTTTAAAATCATTTCCTTCATCCAAGGAAACATCTCACCTGTTTCTAGCTTTGCAACTAGCATATTTACCATCTCTTTCTCGGGTAGAATAGATTCCTCTTATGAAGGAGGAATAAGAGTGAAAATAGGAGGTGGAACCTCCTGGGGCAGTTCAAGAGTTGGAATTTAGATTGGCTCATTTTATTTAACTTGCACTTCTAATATGAGCTCTTTTGATGTTTTGATATTTTTATGTGATATCTCGTAGTCGAGGGCTCCTGATTCTATAACCTTATGCTTTGAACTTCCTCAAAAGTATCTTAAACTAGAATTTAACTCCACGACCTTTGTTGAGAAATTTTATGATACATATCTTTGGAGTTTGGGGAAACTTCCTGAAGTAAGGAAAGAAACCTTATTTTTAAACCATTCTCTTATTTTTTATCACCACTTTTGTCCTATCAACAATGTCACCTGAATCATTCACACTCCAATTCACTGGTGAAAAAGGAGAAGCCTTCACTTCTTTGTACTCTAGATCATATAGCTTTGTACTATCATCATGAATATTGTCTTCATACCAAAGAAACCTGTACTTGTTGATTTCTCTATAGGTCATCCTCATGTAATATCTTTCCCTGATATTGAGGTAATTTGTGTAATTAGCCTAGTAATCTTCAGCTTGTGGGACATGATGTGACTCCAGAAGATGGAATGTTTCTATATCTACTTGGATGTAAAAAATCAGTCCTTGGGGTGTGTGAATACAAGCCCAAGATAGTGAAGGCCTCTTCCAAGTGTGATGCATCATTAGTGCTTTTATGGGTGAAAATTCTTAGCGATATAGGGAAAGCAATAGCCTTTCTTTTCTATTTCTGATCTTACTATTCACATGCATTAGTTGTCTGCATAGCTTGAATAGTGTCATTTGGTCACTAAGGTACTGATATCAACCTTATTGGAACGTGATTGCAACCAAAAAATTAGATATATGAAAAAGTGGAGAATTGAATGAAGAACAGGCCATATCTCTTGATAAACGAAGCTGCTTGTAGAAACATTCTCGAGTGCAGGTTACCTTCTAGAGTCCTGACAATGAACATTGTGAAGGCATCATTCATGCGAGTGAAATTATTATTCCTTTCCTTCAGCACCAACTATGGGTTCTTCTCAAAAGTTGGAGATTTGGAAGAGTATTCTATGTGAGAGATAGCCCCCTTGAATGACTATGAGCTAACGAGAAGATACACCAGGTAAGAATTCATGAAGAAATTTTTTGAGACATGGACATGGAGCAACTGGTGGTGCAAGTTATCACTTATGATCTGGCCCCAGTCAATATTCTACTTCCCTTCAATGATTTTCAATATGAATTGTGCTATCCACTCTTATAACTATCTCATGTTCACCTCTCCCATCACCTGACTAAGGAAGGTAATTTCATTTGAATACCCCTCATGGAACTCACTCTATGAGAGATATTTTGGCACTCTAGAAGGATTCCTTTCTGACTTCAACCATGATCCCAATGCAAAACCATGCAGGTAGTTATCTATGTTGTTCCATTCATTCGATTTCATTTCCTTCGAGATGAATGACATGTTGCTCTAGGTAGGTAATTGCATGGAATAGGAGATAAGCTTTGGAGTGATCACTACCATATTCGAGCCATCATATGCTCAAATGGTTCTCGTCTCAGGTTCATAGTGGTGTGAGCACACCAACACCAACTCAATACTCTGTATAGATACTAGGTGACCACTCAATGTATACAACATGCTCATGAACACTTTTTTTTATAGGCTCCCTTAGGTGGCTAAGCATGTGTGCTTTGAGGTTGTCAAGATCCACGTGGGTGACATCATTATCCCTCACTTCTGCATACTCATAAGAAAGAGCACTAGATGGATTAACACATGTGAACTTAAATTTCATGGTTCCTGAGATGCTTTCATGCACCTGAGAAGGGGGTTTACTATTTTTAGTAAATGATAATTTTTCACCATCCTCAACTTCGATCACTTGAATTTTCCCTCTGGATGATCTCTATGCATTCTGCTTCTACCAAAACTAATCTTTGTGATGACTTACTAAAAATAGGTGTTCCTTGTGTAGGAGGCTTACTATGTTTATAAAGTGGTGTTCTGGACCTCATTTTTTGACAAAAGTAGTTTTTCTAATATAACTTTTTCATTTACATTGTTCCTTTGAAGTTTTGTTTCGATCCAATCTTTGAAATGAAATATTTAAAAATTTAAAAAATTTCCTCAAGAAAAATGGGGTTTCTTTGTTGAAAAAAATATAGAGCATGCATGTGATTTTTTTTATTGGATTCTAAAGGCTCTTGGAAATGATGATGATTGTAGAAAACCCCACATATAATTGTGTACCAGTTTTTTAGAGACGAAAAATTCTTCCTTGCGGGTTTCGAAGTCTCTCCGGTGAAAATTCTTGTTTTTGGTCTTCAAAAATCTCTATTCTTTAGAGTTTTTTTATTTTCTTAGATCATGGGAGAATTTATAAAATAAATGGAGGATTAAAATGGTGAAGGAAAAATTCTAGGAAAATTTTGGCAGAGTTTCAACAACATGTGGAAAAAAGTGGGGGAATGAGAAAAATTTGGCTAAGTCTAGTATTTATAGTTTTTGAATGGCTTGAGGGGGGAGGAAACCTTTTTTTCCCCATTTTCCCCTTTGGAATGAGACAAAAGGTATACAAAAATGTTCCTTTTCCTAATATTTCCACTTGTCACTTGTCCATTGGCTGAGAGAAATGGAGAGGGGGGCTAGAAAATGGTCGTATGTGTGACCTGAAGGAAGCCTAGTGGGAGGGCACTTTTTTTTGTCCCAATTTTCCCCTTAGAATGGGACAATAGGTGCAAAATAATTTGCATCATCCTGGTGTTGCCACTTGTCCATCATGCATGCGATAAGAGGGGGGCTAGAAATGTTGATTTAGAGGGCTAAACTGGGTTGTCGAGGTCACATGCGGTGACCACCATGCCAAAAGGGGGGAGGAACCTTTTTTATCTCTTTTCCCATTGGTGAGGGATGAAGAGGACACAAAAAGGTGCATCAGCCTCATGCTACCATGTGGCATCCCAAAAATTGACTATCAAAATGCATACCTTGGGCAATAAATTTAAAAGACCAAAACTTGAGCTCTCGGATGAGGTTTTTTCACACTAATTTATATTCTTTTGCATGGAAATGACCTTTTTAGAAGGATTGGATGGGTTCCATGCCTTGATTATGACTGAAACTATTATCCCATTTCACTTCCCTTGTGAAATTAGACAATAAGAAAGTTGACATTATCACATTCATATGGATTCACTTGTAGGAAAAATGACAAATCTGGTAGTTTGTCTAAGAAGCCACCTGACATCTCCACAGAGCCTTAATGCACCTGGAAAATATAGGATTTTCATAAAATGTTTAAAGAGGATGAATATTTTGATGGAGGGGTCTCATCTCTAGGGAAACCATAACCAAGTCCATAACCGATTTGTTTGAGCTAATGCTGAGTTGATTGGCTAATGCGAGGCATTAAGCTCTAGATCAAGCTAAAGTTTTCTACCAAGCTATAATGATGGACCAAGTTGGTGCGAAGACCAACCAAGTAGATTGAGTTGTTTTAATTTTCACCGAGTTGTTTGATGAATGTTAATGCCGAGATATCTCTTCAAAAGAATGAGATATTTTCAAAGGAGAGAAAACTATGTTGTGAATGAAGAGAACCAAGTTGTTTTGTGATCATCCAAGGTCATTTGATTATTCACCAAAGTTGCAAGAGGAGGAAGTCCAGATTTAAATCTCCAAGAAATGATGAGTCATGTCTAATGGTCCCAAATATGAGTCAACATGGGCTCACATTGATCTATGGTTAAGAGTAACAAGCTATTTCCTTGAAGAACTATGAAATTCCTATAGGAAATTCAGGTTGACCTTTGGAGCTATCAATCTCTTTCCTCGTTGTGGGTTGAGCTACTATGTCTTAAGCTACACCAATATCTCAAATGAGAATTCTGAGCTACTCCAGGGAATCAAGATGGATGGGGCATGATGAAGTGCTCAAAGTCAAAAAGCTAGGATCACATGAATAAGTTATGTTTTCATCAAGAAAAACATAAATAATGCAAAGAATAGTGAATTTATATTCATAATGATGCATGGTGATTAGAGGCCCATCGAACTATTTACCAAGTGTTTCAAACTCCTTCAACAGAGCTAGACTATGTTCACATTGTGGGCTGAGATATTCAAAATGAAAGGGTGAGTCATACTTTGTTAAAGCCTACAACATTGGTACGGAATTTGTAAGTTCAATGGCGGGCATGTTGAAGCCATAGGGGACATGTTATCATGTAGGATGGTGAGTTAATAAAAATGTGCAAAGCAACAAGATCAATTTTGTGTAATAACATTCAACTCAATGACACCAAGATCATGGCTAATGAGCCATGTTGAAGAATTCCCAATGAGCTTAGTTGAACTTGAACCGGCTCAGGTAAAAAGGCATAACATTAGGAAAGGGGGAAATACTTGAGAGAATTGATGATTTCATGAGATAGTCATCGTGGCCGAAGTGGAAGGAAATGGCCCAACTCACCAAGGGACATGTGTGCGGATTGGACCTAAAATCACCACACATAAGGAGTTTGGTGGCTTTGCAGGTAAGGTGGGTATAAGCAACCTAAGTGGCCCATGGGACACTCAGGCCCAAGATATCCAAAACAACCACGTAGAGCTATGCAAGTCAAGTAGAGGTCAACAAACCTCACGGCCTAGTCAATGGCAGTGCGGGTGGACTCGTGTAAGCATGGAGGGATCAAGGAGACATAATCTATGAGAGAGAATTGGGTCGAGTAAGCATGGAAGGCTTGGGACACAAAAAAGGAGTTCTTTATAGAGAACTCAGGCCCGTAAAACATTAGGCTTTGCATGTAAAATACAAGGGTGCCAAGCTCGAGGAGGTAAATGGGGTCGGTGATGGACATTTCAAGAGTGGAGGTGTATTGGATGCCGAGATGGAGGAATACGAGGGGTCTACGTGTAAAGTGGGAGGACTCGTTAGGTAAAGAAATGAGCCACGTGGGTGAAAGGATCTCGTGAGGTAACGTGAGGGAGAGCTAACTTGATTGAGCTAGCTGGTTAGTTGAATTCCCAAATACACACATCTACCTCCCTCTCATTTTAAAGTGGTGACATCAAGATGGAACCCACAAACTATTTTTTTAATGCCTGAATCATTTAAAAGATATGCAAAACAATAGAAAAGTGGGGAGAAATATTAAATGTGATTTCCACCAAAAAATTAATTGTCAGTCCTGTAAAAGCCAAGCAAGCCTAGTGATCCTCAAAATAACTACAATCACTCAGATGATCATAAATTTTTCATCCCTTAATGAAATTACACAAAATTTGTCTCATTGAAATTTTGGTTCTAATAGATTTGCATATAAATTAAAAAATAAAGAAATTAATGGAGTTTTAGGGAAAATTTTTCATGAAAAATGGACCCAGTTCCAAACATAGACCTTCTGGTGGTTGAAGGGGCATTAAATGAGCATGGTAAATCATTCTTTCACTATTGCAGGTTATGGGACACCTTGAGATTGATTTTGAAATTCAAATATCACCAAATACACTCATTTATCATGACTTACAACTAGTTGGAAGTTGAATTTCGGGAATTGCATCCCCTCTCTCTCTCTCTTCCCAAATTCTATAAATTGAAGTTTTGTCTCATTGTAAAGAGGGAATAATTTTTAGTAGAAAAATTATTTCATTTTGATTTTGTGAAACCAATGTGTTGCATGCCTGTGTAGTGGATTCTTTGCATGGTGATCTAGGAATTTCCCTTGTAAGAGTGTGAACTGTGCATAGCAATGAAGTAATAGATGTAAGTTTGTGGATGTATTATCCCTTTCTGTGTTTATTTGCATTCTTCTTACCTCTTCAATATTATTATAGGTGTATTTTTTCTACTCTATGATTTTGTAGGGATTCATTATTATTGTGTATGTATGGAAATTTTGTTGTAAATGTTGTGTTAGATTGTAGATAACTAGTATCACCCTGTCTAATCTACATTTTGCTTCCATTTTCACACATTAGAGAGTTGTTCTCATACCCTTCTTTTGGTGCATCACCTCTATATTGTAGATTTATGTTACTTGTATGCTCTTTCTCTCTCCATAGTCTCTTGGAATTTATAGGATAGAGGTAGTCAGTAGTTTTCCTTCATTAGAGTTGGTTTTCACTAGATTAGGAAGAGGAACCAACCTTCTCTAGAGGGTTAACTCAAATAAAAAGTCCCACACATGGAGATAGTACCCATGTTACCTAGTCACACCATGAGCTCAAGCACACACTCTTTTGTAAATTGGAGGGTGTTGTGATTTGATGATAAAAAAACCTTCTAAAATCTAATTTTTCCTTGGGACCATCAGTTGTTCTTGGAAAGAATGAGTTGACTAGAAAAATGCATGGGCTTTAGGATGGATCTGATTTCACCACCATATAGAGGAATGAAAATTATTTCCATGGATATCTTGTTTGGCTCAAAATGCATTCCAAATATTCAATAATCACCTCTTGACGTCCAGGTTGTCTTTCGCAATGCAAGATCCTTCAGCCTCAAAAACCCACTTTTGATTATTTGGCTTCTAAACCTATAAACATTCCTAAATCAGTTACAAAATGATTCTATCTCTTGAATAAATATCCATGATGAATTTAGACCTTTGACACTGCTCTGGTGATTATGTAATTGTCTTAAAAAGGCTGATAATAGCCCTTCCTAAGCTTGCTTAAGAACCCACCTTTAGAGAGATTGCTTCCAATAGTATTTGAGTGATCTTATATTTCCAAAATCACATATGGGGAAAGATGACACATACAAAATGGACCTCTGGAAGGATAGGGTGGACTTGACATGACTGATAGGTCAACTTGAGGATGTCCTAGAAAGATAGATATACACATTTTGACACTAGGGTACGGTTGTCCTATTTTTGGGTGAAGTTTTCCCATGTAAAATACATAGGAAAACATTTTCTATAGCTTAGGGATGTGTTGTGGATTGGGAACAACAAGGACATAACATGAGAAATCCTAGAATCTCAACATTCAAATTTGACTATTGCCTTATCCGTTGGGCTACATTGAATCATTTACAATAGATAGCTAGAAGGAGGATGTACACTCACACAACACACAACACATGAAAAGGAAAGAACACACACAACAAGAAAGGTAAACACATGACAGGAAACTTAAACACACACCTAAAATAACCTATGCTATAATGCAAGGGACAACCCACTTTCACAACTTGTACAATTTGAGATATTTCCCACTACAAGGAAATTTCAATGGTGTTCCATCTCGATATGAAAGATAGAAATAATTTTCTCCACATGATTCAAAAATCTAGAATGGCACGAACCATAATGAGTTGAATTTCTCGTGGCTACCCACTGGCTCTCTCCACTTGTCCCAGAGTAGGACAAGATCTCTAACTTTGAATTCATATGGTTCTTGAGTGAAAAAGAGTAAAAATTAACCCACGTCTTTGGCCATCTTGCATTATTTTTTGTTCCTACTTTTGATCTTACACCCATACTTTCCCAATTTGTACTTTTATACTACACTTTCCCTATTTCTAACTGGGCACCTAGCTAGGACCACAGCGCCCCATGAGTATGGGTCCTCTCTTGGTGCCATAATCCTCTTTGCAATTTTCTCTCACTTTTTGGGAACTTTATATCCATTTAAGCTTATTATATTTTTGGTGCTCGACCTTTTTGAGATTAATTACAAAATTAAAGAAAGAGAACTATATAACTATAAAGTTATGAGACCATAATGAGGGACCAAAAACTTAGTGTTAGACTAAATTTTCTCTTTCCTTTTTAGATTTGTTTCACTTGATTCTGTAGAGCATTTCTTGGAATGTGACGAAAAAAATAAGGGTAAAAGGGCTAGGAGGAATACTTGTTGAGAAGCTGGTTGAAGGTTGTTGTGCGTGCATGAATTCTTGATCCACAGCTTACCATGAGAGCTTCCTTTTGGCTAGGAGGAACTACCTAAAATAAAAAACAAGACCGCCAAATAGAAGTTAAATAGTATATACAGTGGACTTCCTAGCATATGCTAGATCCAGGAAGTGTGATACTCCTTAGAAGGCTGCCAATCCACTGTTGTAAACAAATTAATGTGAGAAACAAAGTAAATATTGTACTACTGTAGTCAATATGATTTAGGCATCTCATATAAACACAATAAGAACAAATATAATCTAATAGGCTAGGTTAAGATAAGATCCGAAGGTTGGGTAAATGGTTCTAGGTTGTTGCAGGTCTGATAGAATTCTGATGAAGGTCACAGGTGATTATAGGTAACTTGGAAGTAAGTAGGTAGGTTATTGGTCTATACTATGTTGACAGAAATAGAGACTGATGTTGGCCTAGTGTTGACCGATGCCAGTTAGTTGTGACCAATGTTGGTTGCTGAAGTAATGACATGGGGTCAAGAACAAGGGTTTGGGTATGTTTTCCAGGTTGATGGGGAACTGGGTGAGGTGTCTAGGAGGTGTGAGTAGGAATTCAGGTTAGTGGGTAGGTTTGGTGGGGTTTTGGTGAAGTTGGGAGGAGTTATGGGTTAAGTTGGTGAATGGTAACAAAGATATAATATCGGGTAGGTAGACCGATGCCAGTAGAGGCTCGACCGATGACAGTTTAGGGAGACTGATGTTGGTGACTGTGGGAAGATGGGAGACATTGCAGAATGGATTTTGGATCTTCTTTGTGATTACAAGAAGGGTTGGGTAGGTCAGAATGGACTGTTGGATTGCTAGGATAGGGTTTTAAGGGGTTTTGGAAGAACTATAGGGGAATATTTACCAAAGAGGACTTGTGAATGGATAGGAAAGCAATATCTCACAAAAGAATATAAATATTGAAAGTATTCAAACCAAAATTGGATTTAATAGAGTAGTATACTTACTTGGAATTCACTACTAGTTGACTATGGGTGAAGAGTGGAGATGGTGGTGAGATATTTCTCATGTGAAGGTCCACCTGTTGATGGGAGACTCTTTCTTGAGCTTCCTGGGATTTATTTTTGCTTGATTGAATCAGATCTTGACATGGATGGTTGTGGATGTTTAAGTGTGAACAGATGCTTGCTATGATTGCATGTAGATGTGATTATTCTCTCTTGCTCTCAGAAATGTGCTAACCTTAAAATAAGGTTACCAAAGGGAATAAAAGGTAACTAATGATAGTTCTGGGTTAACCGGTGTCAGTTTAGGGTGACCGATGTTGGTCAGGGAGGGATTTCCTAGGTTTACTAAAATGGGTAGATCTGCTTCATTTCTTGGATCCATTTAGTTTCTTTTTACGGATTAGAATGGAAGCTTCCTTTCTAACGGGTGAGAATGTGGTTAGAGGGAATGTAGGATTTGATTTTTAGGGTTTAGGTAGGTCTTAGTTAGTTATGGCAACATACTAAGAATAGATTCGGGTGAGGTGGCTAGGTGAGGTGTATAGGTGAGGTGGTGGTCTGGGAATTATCTTAATTAGGATAATTAAATAATAAATATTTTGAGGACATGGATTAATTTAATTAAATTAATATTAGTGTAGGGTATAAGGGGCCATGGTTAAGTGAGTGTGTTCAAGTTGGTTATTTGATGAGGGATTGAGGGGAGTGTGAACCAATTTTGGTGTCTACATTTTGCCCCTTTTTGTTGCGTAGATTGAATTGGTAAGTGATGCTGACAAAAATAAGATGTGGTTGCCCCATGTGTGGGTGAAGGTGATCCTCCTCAAACTAGGAACTGATGAGGTAGAAGGCAGAATCAGTGAGTTGTTTGATAAAAGGTGAATGTGATGAAATAGAAGGTGGACAATGAGGGTGAGGGGGTAAAGGTCCAATCGATTAATCTAGGTAATGGGTCAGGGTCAAAAGGTAGTAACAGTCAAATGCATGCACACATATAAACTATAGCACAAACTAGGTTGAAGAGCATGCAAACTGTACATTGTCTAAGGTCAATAGGTTTATCCAAACAATGTTGAGTTGATTCCGGTATCCAAGGTATAGGATATGATTAGGAAACACGATGCAGGTTAGGTGCAGGAATGTTTAGGTATGTTCTGGTACACCAAAGGTTGGGTCAGGATAAACGGTCACAACAAGAGGCAAGGTAAGGTCATTAGGTCAAACAACATGGGTAACAGTGTCACAAGGTATAGTGAGCACATGAGGTCACAGGTCATTAGCAATGTTCTAGGTCCAAGTAGCTACGTCACAGCACAGGTAGGGCCAAGGTATTGGTAAGATATTGAGTCCCTAAATGATGAAGAGGTTAGGTGGTAAATGACGAGGTTAGAAGGGTAAAGTGAAGTGTCCAAGTTAGGTGTGGGTAAGGTAAAAAGAATTCAAGCCAGAAAATTAGGAGTAATAGGTAGTAATAATATGGAGCATGATAACTGAAAATGGTCATAATTAACTGATGTCAGTCACCATAAACTGACCATGGTAGGCTAGGGCATAGGACCGATGTTGGTCAAGGTGAAACCATTACCAGTCAAGTCGAGAAGGTTATAAAAAGAAAAGGTTCCACGTTTTAGAAAATCATTTATCATTTGCCACATAGGAGAAAATGACAAGAGAGAGAGAGAGAGAAAGAGGTGGAAAGTGACCAAGTGACATGGAGATCTGAGTTGGTGAGCCATAGAGTGAGGGATCATTGGTTGATAGGTGGGTCTATGAGCTCGGTGTGATCAATTTGATTGGGTGGAGAGCCAGGACACATTCGATGATGGAAGAGGCAAGAGAGGGATCGGGTGGACCCGTGCAGTGGCCCAAGGTGCCACCTTATAGTAAATTCTAATATTTATTTTTTTGAGTAGGTGGAGGGTAGAAATCGGGTAGAAGGAAAATGGGTTTTGGGGGGGAAAATATTAAAATTTGAATGCGGGGAATTTAATGAAAAAAATGGGAACAAGGGAGGGTATATTTAGGTAAATTAAGGGTGGGAATATGTATTGGGTAGGCATTGGTGGGGGAAATGGGTAGAAAGGAGAAGTGTGGGTAGAAATAGGGTAGGGCGTCGCGGGTTTGTCTTCGTGACAGTGACCGATGTCAGTTTTCTCTTAGTCGGCATCGGTGAGTAAGGACCGGTGTCGGTCACATATACAGTGACCAATGTCGGTCAGCAGGCTAGAGAGGCAGGCCCACAAGGAGCTAAAATAGACAGGTTATAGATAGATAGGTAGGGGTAGGGAGAGTTAGGTAGGTGGATGAGTAAGGAATATCAGGGAAAGGGAAAACATGAAAATTGGTGAGGGTCTAAGGCATGGGTAAATAGGTGGTGTTAATTTGAGGCTTAGATATAGGTGAAAGGTTTATTTCATTAGGGTAAGTAGTATAGTGGGGGTGGCAAGGTTGCATGCAGGTATGGTTAAGTTTTATTAATATGAGTGGTTGTATGTAGGCTAGGGACCAGTTACAGATAAGGGATAGGGTACCTCCCTTGCTCGTGGATAAATGAGGGAGCAAGAAATGTGAGGAGTGGAGATATGTTGCAAATGTGGGTCTGATTGGGGTCAGACACTATTTACATGTAGTCCGGGAGGTGAGTTTGATTGTTTCCCTCATCGATAGATGGGATTCAGTGACCAATACATTCCATTTTCCGATGGGTGAGATCAAGATCACCCTAGAGGATGTTTACAGGATCTTGTGACTCCTCATAGTAGGTACACATGTTTAATCAATCTCCTCAAAGGCATCTGAGGAGTTACTATTACCAGTGTTTGGAGAGGGGTTGGCATTGTAAGGATTCCACAGTGATAGTATGAGCTATGTAGAAATGTACCGAGCCTACCTCAAGGAGATGAGGCTGGTAGTGCTTTTGATGGAGGTAGTTTGTTATTTTTCACTGCTAGATGTAGAGGGTGGGAGATTCCCATGGTCACTAATGGGGGTCCTACATGACATGGTGGAGAGTAGGACTTGGTTTGTATGGGCGCCTATGTAGGTAGTTGTGGGATTATGGGCAACTATGATGATTCAGCTTGTGCTGCACATTCCTATTACATGGTTAGGCCTATGAGCACATTATGTGTGTGTGCCCAGTTGGTATGCCCCAGGTTGATGCATTCAAGCCATGTTTTGTTCGAGTGGGCTACATGCGATGGGTACCAATTATTGGAGAGTGTCAAGCGGCGAGAGCTACACATGACATAGCCTATTACAGGTAATTGCTAGAGGGGTTTTCCAGCATGGACATCATTTGGAGGCCATATGTGGGCTTCCCCTCATACAGGTAGATGGTGGTAGAGCTAGACGGGTTACAAATCTACAGGTGGATAGAGGGGTGGCTAGTAGGGGAGCATGAGAGAGTTTATGTGGAGAGGCCTATGTCTCTACCATGACCTACAATACTAACTGAGAAGGAGGAGGATTTGGTCGATCGACAGCTATATGATGCTGAGGTGACATACAGGTATAGACAGTAGTGGGATGCACATCTACGAGTAGTACCTCTAAGGCTGGGGCAACCAGATTTAGTTATTATCATAGTTTAGAGAGATGCCCTACATGGGGAGGTGGCTACCCTAGTGACCCAGTTAGGCATAGTATAGGGACATCTGACAGGGGCTGAGGCATAGGTTATGACTTTGCAAGCACATGTAGCTACTGTTCAGGCACAGGGAGTTTAGGGACCAATACCCGCACCAGGGGGAGAGTGAGAGGGTGGAGATGGAGATGGGGTGTAGGTAGCCTCCCTACAGGTGTAAGTAACAGGTTTGCTGGGCTAGTTGGCCATGGTGTAGGGACAGGTTACAGGTTTGTAGGGCCATTTGGCCACTGTACAAGCATAGATAACGGCTCTTCAGGACTAGGTACAGGTGTAGGGTCCGAGGCCGATGGTATAACCACAGGGGCAGGGAAAGGGTCCTGTTATTTATGTAGGAGTAGGGAAAGGTTGAAGGCCAATAACACCTCTACAGATAGTACCTATAGCTATATTGAGAGACACCATGGGTGAGGTGATATACTACAAAGATCACTTGATGGTAGTGGGGATATATGTCTTATCATATGTTGAGATAGAGCACAGTAGGCCTCGAGTGAGAGGAGTAGATCCCAAACACATAGTGTGGAGAGTACAAGGGGCTAGCAAGCCCAAGGGCTAGGTTAGGGTGAGGCCACTAGTGCATAGAGGCCAGCTCTAGAGATAGGACCATCAGGAGCTAGACTAGGGCAAGGTGGAGAGAGGTTAGCCGAACGCTGGGCTAGAGGAGCAGAGGAGGAGATAGATGAGACAAGATTAGATATCAAATGGGGAGATGATTGATCTCCATGTATGATAATTTTATTTTTAACATCATGTTTTTGACATATATACCGGCTTACGTGCCGAATATAGTGAGGATGTACATGATATTTTTTGTGATTTTGTTATATACATCAACCTGTGTGCCAAAGATATTTGAGAGTCATGTATATGGATACACATGTTTGGATGATTTATTTATAAATATGATGATGATTATGGCATGATGTATATATGGTTGTGTGCAACTTGCTATTTTTATTTATATATGTGATGGAAACCAAGTAGTGTAATCATAATAGAGTCAAGTCATAGGCATGGATCAAGTCAGGTTTTTGGTTTAGGAATGGATGGAGTTAGGTCATAGGCATGGATTGAGTCAAGTTTTTAGTTTAGGCATGGATGGAGTTAGGTTATAGGCATGGATGGAGTTAGGTCATAGGCATGGATTGAGTTAGGTTTTTAGTTTAGGCAAGGATGGAGTCAAGTTTTGGTGTAGATTGTAAGTAATTGGTGATATAGATAACAAAAGGTAATGTAGATATATGTGATGATGTAGATTTCCAAATTTGTGTTGTGTGTGGAAATATGAAATGATGAATGGGTGAATGTTATGATGATGTTTGAAACATGGATGGTAGATATTTGTATTAGTTATTTTGTGTTGAGATCATACTTATAGTTGTTGATATACAAAAGGAAAAATTAGGTATACTAGGAATAGGAAAATAGGGGGAAATTGGTAAGGGTAGATAGTGGCCGAGCTAACCTCCAAGGGCCCCATGTCCTCAGAGTGTTTCCTACATAGTCCTGATGAAAGGGGACCTTAGGCCGATGTATCTCTCCCATAAGCTAGGGGAAAATATGAGGAGGTATGAGAATGGGTTGGTAGGGTATAAAGATGATTGAGTCTAGGTTTTGGTTAGGCTTGGTTTAATTATGGGAAAATTGGTATGGGTGGTTTTAATTTGATTGCGGTGAAAGAGGAAAATTTCCCAAAGATAAGCGTCAAGGGTCTAGTTCTGTATAGGATTATCAATAAGTAATGAACAAGGTAAAAGATAAAAGGAGGTAAGAGAACCACCTAATTGGTGAGGATCATAACGGGTTGACCATACCTTAGGTAGGCTGGTAAACATAAGACCCTAAAGACATTGCATGATTGATTTTCATAAAGGTGAAGAATAGTCACATGATCACCAAATGTCACAGTTTCAGTAGGTCCCTTGAGGTGGTAGGAAATGAAGGTGCAAAGGGTGAGAAGGTGAAAAATGGTTAGGTTATATGATATGAGGTAGCATGCCTATTGACAAGAGATCCAAGATCACAATGAGCAAGTCCATGACAAAAAAAATTTCTATTTGACTTGTATTTGAGATAGACTGATCGATGCAGGAAGTCTATATGGGATGAGGAAATTATCTCCTTGAGGTCTTCGCAAAGCTGATCGATGCAGGAAGCTCCAGAATTTATTTATTTTAAGGAGGATTTACATAGCTATCCTTTGAGGGAGTAGTCTTTTTATAGCAGCGATGTAGAGAGAAAGATGTCCTTTTTGAGGGAGTCATATTTTTATAGGAAGTTTGACTTAAGGAGTTGGATCCCATGTGGAAATTATGTGAGGACTTTTAATTCATGGACAAGAATAAGGTGAAGAATCTAATTCTTGTTTAGAAGGCAAGGTGAAATGACCATGGGATCGAATATGAAAGTAGACGAAAAGTATCCATGAGAATCATGCCATGTGTAGAGCCATGGTACACATATTTAAGAAAGGGTAAAAGAGTGATGGGAATGCACATGATTCTTGTTTAATCATTGGGGATGGCATAGTGAAAGGAGGGAAGTGAATGGCACTCAAGGGACGAGCATGAAAAGAGGCAGAAGGTGAGGTAGGACTGAAATTCAACAATAGAATGGTCGAAGAAGTAAGGAATTAAGGGGCTAAGGTTCAGGTTTACCATCAAGTGAAGATAAATGATAAGCACCTGATCCATAATCATGAGTCATGATGTATAGTCCAAGCCAATTAGGAGAAAATTTGACCCGTTTACAATTTTCTGCTTTGGTTACATGTTGATTTTCCTTCAGGACAAGATTACCGACTTGGAAGGTTCATTCATGGACACATTTGTCATAGGCATGTTTGATACATTTTTGGTAAACTTGAAGATGGTAAAGAGGATTAAGATGAAGTTCATCTAATAACTCAAGTTGTGCTAAATGGTCTTGGCAAAACTCATCATCATTGAGCATGTCATGGAGAGAAATACGAAGAGATGGAATCTAGACTTTGAGAGGAAGAACCACCCCTATACCATAGACCACAGAAAAAGGTGTGGCAGTAGTGGAAGTGTGAATACTAGTACAGTATGCCCATAGAGCGAAAGGAATGTGCATATGCCAGTCCTTCCCAATATCGTTAACCACTTTCATGAGAATTTTGTTCATATTTTTATTAGTAGATTCGGATTGGCTATTGGTTTGTGGGTAATATGGTGATAAGAAACTTAGTTGAATGCCAAAGGCGTCACAAAGTTTTTGCAAGGTTTTATTTTTGAATTGTTTTCCGTTATCAGTGATGAGGTGGTGTGGAATGTTAAAGTGACAGATAATGTGATTATTTATGAAATCATATATTTTCTCAGCCTTTGTGGAGATGATAGGTATGGCTTGAACCCATTTGGTGTAATGTTCGGTAGCAGTGATTATCCATTGATGTCTCTAGGAAGAATGGGGATTGATCTCTCTCACAAGATCCAAACCCCATTGAGAGAAGGGCCAAAGGTCACAGGTGACCTGTAAGGCATGACTGGGCATATGATGAAGGTTGGCATGTTGGCATTTTACACAATGCTTAACATAGTCACAACAATCATGGTTAAGAGTCAGCTAGTAATAGCCTAGGTGAAGAATACACTTAGCAACCACGAGACCACTGAAGTGATCTCCACATATGCCATCATGAACTTCCTTAATGGTATAGGGAATTTTAGAACTTGTAAGGCACCAAAAGAGAATACCATCAAAGCCACGCTTATAGAGGAGGCCACCCATGATGATGTAATGAGAGGACCTTTTGAGATAGGCGCATTTTCCATTACAAGTGAGGTCAGGAGGTAAAATGGAGAGGGAAAGATAGTCTAAGTATTATTTATACCAAAGGTCACTCGGGTCAGGAGTAGTGGTTCCGATAGAGTAGAATTCATGAGGTAAATAAGAAGGTGATTGGAGTCTTTATATGGAGACAAATATTTTAGAGTCAGTGGGTAAAGTGGGTATCTGAGAAGCCAAGCAGGAAAAGGTATCTGTAAATTTTTGGTAGAACGTGGGGTGGTTTGAAGGGTGTAATGGTTGAAGGTGGTCAAAATTATGTCCACATGATGATTATACTTCTAAAGTATCTCATTATGACATTGGTATATACCATTGACTTTGTTTATGACCAATTGAGAATCAAAAAAGATGTTGATTGACTTAAAATCTAAGGCATAAGAAGCCTGGAGACCTAATATGATTGCTTCGTATTCAACAATATTTTTTGTACAATAAATATTGATTTTGAAAGACAAAGGAATGGGTTCACCATCAATCAGAATGAGGATAACACCATCCCTACCTCCATGCTAACACTTGGAACCATTGAAGAAGAGTGTCATTTGGTAAGTGGGTTTGTCTAGGGAAAGGGTAGAAATAAACTCATTTGGAAAGTCAAAGTTAGAGGGTTGATCCCAAAAAAATAGGTGCATCGGCCAATTGGTCAGTGATAGTTTGGCGCTTGATGAACTTTTGATGGATGAATTCGAGGTCAAGGTCAGCATAAGCATAATCTAGCATGTGGTACATTAATTTTGGTAATATTTGGCATACATGAAGTGTAAGGGGTCGGTATTGGTCACAACATAGGTTTTGTGGTTGAGTAGGTAATATTGGATTTTGGTGGAAACAAAAACTAAGGCTAAGAAAAGTTTTTCGTCATGGGTGTATCAGGTTTTGTACTCCAGAAGAGTATGGATTATGTAATAAATCGCATTCTCCCTATGTTTCTCATCACAATGAGTGAGCATGGCCCCTAAGGAGTGATCGGTAGTAGAGATGTATAGGTAAAAGGGTTGATCATATTTAGGTGGAAAGAGTATGGGTGGTTGGAGAAGGTATTGTTTTAAGGCCTCAAAAGCTTTGTGGCATTCATCATCCCATTTAAAGGAGACATCCTTTTTGAGAAGATGATGAAATGGATGACATCGATCAGAAAGTTGTGAAGTGAAACAATGAATAGACTACAACTTACCTTGTAAGCTACAGAGTTGCCTCAGTTAGTGGGTGGAGGCATTTTGAGAATAGCCTTGACTTTAGCAAGGTCAAAATCTATACCATGTAAGGAAATGATAAATCTTAGGAGCTTTCCTGAGAGATCCATGAAAACACACTTCTTAGGATGAAGGCGAACACAATACTTAATGAGGTGGTCAAATATGGTCTTTAGGATGGTGAGGTGCTCAGAACGGAGTTTAGATTTGGCAAGAATATCATCTATGTAATCTTCCAATTTATGGTGCATGATGTCATGGAAGATGTAAGTCATAGCCCGCTGATATGTCACACCAGCATTTTTAAGGCCAAAAGGCATGAATCGATAGCAGAAGGTCCCTCAAGGGGTGATGAATGTGGTTTTTTGTTGATCCTCTGGGGAAAGAAAGATTTGGTTATAACCTGAGAAACCATTCATGAGTGATAGCATCTTGTGACCAGCAGTAAGGTCAACCAGTTGGTCAATACCAGGTAGAGGAAAGTCATCTTTCAGGAAATCTAGGTTGAGGTCATGGAAATCTATGTAAATGTGAAGTCCCCCTATCTCCTTAGTGACAAGGAAAATGTTATAAATCCATCAGGGATAATCAATGGGTAAGATGAAGGAAACAAAAAGAAGGTGTTGAAGTTCTTCTTTAACCAGAAGAGAAATCCAAGGGTGAATATTCCACAACTTTTGTTTTACGGGTTTGGCATCAGGAACAGTTACGATATTGTGCACCACTATGGTGGGCTCAATACTGGGCATGTCAGCATAAGACTAAGTGAAATCATGGTTATGGTTTTTGAGAAAAGAAGTGATGGCTTCCTATTCAGTAGTATCTAAAGATTGGCCGATCTTTAGAATGTACAGGTCATCCTGAGTATGGATGTTGATTTCAATAGTCGATTCATTTAACATGGTTTGCATCTCAGATGGTAATGACTGATGAATATAAGAGTCTTCTACACCAAGATAGGTAAGTATAGATTCGTCATCCTGACATTGAAAAACATTAATAGAAGGTGTATCGTCATCGATCATTTCAGGATATAGGAAGGGAAGAGAAGAGGGAACTTTTCCCTCATGTTGATAAGTCAAAGGCCTTAAGGAAATGGTCTTTATAAAAAAATAAGTTAGGAGGAATGGATTCTAGATCCATCAACTCTGTCGGTGAAGGTGGTGAAGAAGCTGGAGTAGATGAAGAAGGTGGAGAAGGGTCGATATCCTCAATGAGTTCAATGTGAGCCTTCTTGGTAGGTAGTACAACAAAATTGATACCACTATGGTCGTTATGTTTGTAGGTAGTTCATGGAATAATAGTGTGACAACCTTGTTCATAAAATCCAAAACTAAAACTCTTCAATGCACATCAGTGCAGGAAGGTGTGGGCGAAGTAGTGATTGGTGAGTGACTGGAGGTTCGCAGAAAAGGGGTGGGTTTGTGATGGCGGTTCAGGTGTATAAGTGGAAGTATCAATTCCCCCATAGGTGATATTGGTGTGAAGGTGGAAAGGACCATAAAGGAGATGCTCTCCTATGTGGTGATCATAGTGAGGGTGTTGGTGAAGGAGTCCATAGTCTTATGGAGTAAGGAACGTGTTGACATTATATAGGTGATACTCTCCCATAGTGAGGTGTTCAAAAATTCCTTCCAAGGGATCGATGGTTGATATATGGGTAGTTGGGATTGAATATGTGTTAGAGATTAGATCGGAGGTGGAGCCAACTGATTGGGAGGCTAACGGGTTAGAATGGAGGATTTTGGTGTAGTTGAGGTAGTGGTGGCACTGGTGAGTGGAGGTGTAGGTGAAGAGGAAGTGATCATGGATGTAGACACCTTAATGGATATAAGCATGTCATTTGGTTGGTAAAACATCTTACAGATTTTGAAAGGTGATGGGTCAGCTGAAATGGTATAGGTGTGTCTTTGATGCTCAAACTTCACACAACCATGTAAAGTACAAGGGACACAACCCATGACACAAATCCAGGGTCTACGAAGCAACAAGTTATATTGAAATTCCCCCTCTAAGACGTAAAATAAATCTAGAATAGTACGGGGGCCCATGCAAACATGGAGGATGATGGTACCAAGTGTAGAATTGATAGTGTCATTAAGTGAATGCAACATAATGGGATGTTTATGCATGTAATTTTCAGGTATACACATTTGGTCAAATGCATGGGATGAGATGATGTTAATGCTAGCGCCCCCATTGATCATAATACATTGTACATGTATATTATCAATATGGATAGAGATGAAAAGGGCTAGATCAGGGTCATCAGTTTGGTGTGGTGTGATATCTTCATCTGAGAAGAAAAGGGTGGCTACTTGTTGAGTACGCGAAGGTGTAGAAAAAGGTGGTAATTTTGTGAGAGAGGCTACATGATGAGGTGTGATAATGGAGGCTACGGGTGTAGTGTCATTGGGTAAAACCTCAATAGAATGAAGAACCTCCATGAAAGATTGACAATGGGATTCAGAGGTTTGGATGAGGTCATATAGAGACATTTTGAGGGAGAATTGGTGTAATTTTTTGAGCATCGCACAATGTGTAACCCCATTTGAAATAGGATATGTTGGGTCTCGCATAGTGACTTTAGTTGTGGGTGCAGATGGTATGTTGGGTATAAGGTTGGTTAGTGGGTCAGTTGCCTTTTCATTTCCTTTATCCTTCTGAGCGCAGGTAGTGATGTGGATCATGTTGATTTAAAGTGGGGATGTAGATGAAGTAGGTGAGCCATGAAAGGTGTAATGATAAGAAGGTCAGAAGCCAAGCGGTGGGAAGGAACCTTGTGAAATGAGTTGGGCACACTGATATTTGGGTGGAGGTTTGGCAAGTTCTCTAATACAAACCATGTTAATTTTAAATCTAGGGGATGTCTCTAAGAGTTGTGGGGGTGGAGGTTTTGGTTGTTGAGTAGGTAATGAGGGAAGAACTATGGAAATTGGTGCTGGAAAAATGGGGTCCTCATCAAGAAGATCATCATTGTCAAAGTTTTATTTAGGAGGACATAATTGGATAAGAATGGTTTTCAAATATTTAAATTTCTCTACATTGTGTCCTGACACACGATGGTAGGCGTAACTTTTTGTTTTTTCAAACCCTTTTGGTTTGGGTTTGAGTGGGTCGTAAAGTCTAAGAGATGGTAATGTGATGACAGAATTTTCGAGGAGATTGGTTAACATTTTGGCATAGGATCCCGCTAGTGGATCAAAATGAGAGGTGAATGTAGGTTTGGGTGTAGGTGCAGCTGACTGTATAGGAAGATTCTTTGTAAGAGGGGGAGTGGGTTGGGCTATGGTCTTAGGTGTTGGTCATGTCTGCTTGGGTAGGGGCATGGTAGATGAACTGGAAATAGAGTGTGTGGTTGGCTTAACTACCTTATTGGAGGGAATCAAATTTTTGTCTTTAGGTTACACTTTCTTGGGTAAAGTAGATATGGGCACACGAGATGTAGAGGGAAAAGTAGATGGTGGAAGAGGGTGGGTTACCCATGGGGGTAACCAAGGTGTTGTGGAGGTAGATGGTGTAGGTTAGGCAGGAGGTGTGAGGGAAAGAGAAGGAAGTGTCATGGGTAGTGAAGAATTTATTGATGATATTGGAGGTAAGGGTGGTAAAAAGGTTACAGGTGAGGACAGAGGTTGTGCGGGGTGCTTGGGTATATTAGATTTTTGTAATAGGGAAATGGGTTACTACATCTTTGGTTTACTAGTAGACAAAGGTTTCTTAGCTAGGGTCGAGGGGTGAGGTCCTAGGATGGATGTAAGGGGTGAAGGTGATAAGGGTGTGGTTGGTAAGGTTGGGGTATGAGATCTAGGAGATTGGTTCTTCTGTTTAGGGTTTGGGTTAAATTTAGTGTTAGTTTTGGAAGACATAGCTAAATCTAGTTTGATGGGTGAATGAGTAAGGCTAGCCATTGGTATGACCCATAAAGTAGTAATAGGTTTAGGAAAAGAAGATGATGTAGGTGTGGGTTTGGATGAAGATGTATGTTGGGTTAAGGCTAGAGATGTGAGTTGAACCATGAGTGGGGTTGTGGGAGAATTTGTGATAGTTGTGGTTGTGTTTGGTTCGGTCAACTAAAACACTTTTTGATAGATAGTGGAGGTGTCAGCGAGTGACATATTCATTTGTGTTGAGACATGAAATAGAAGACACCCCCAAATTAAAGCTCTATCAACATAATCCAGGTGATTGACTAAGCATGAGAATGACACTACTATGTGTGAGGTTTATGTGGATCCAATGGAGATTCCTATAAAATGTGTTTTAGAAATAGGGAAATCGCTAGCTTCAACCTCTGTGGGTAAGAGAGCCGAAAGTAAGTCAGCAAGATCCTAGGTGGTTGATGGAGAATGGTCACCTAGAGGTAATGGCATTTCTACTGGATCTTTGATAGGTGGAGGAGATGATGGGTGATCCTCTAGGGTGGAGAAGATGAACAAGCGTCTCCCATGGGTCAAAGAGGTACTACTAGTGATGGTTCCCTAGGCGGAGAAGCCAAAGGCAAAGTGGTCTCAATGTTAACAGAAGGCCCCTTCACATGTGAGGGAGGATATGAAGGGTGTTCCTCTGTGGGTGGAGAAATAAATGAAGTGGGTTCATGTGTAGGTGGAGGACTTCGGGCTAGGATTTCCTCTATGGAAGGAATATGAGGTAATTGGGAATCACCTGGCATGTCACTAAAAATAGTATGGACCTCATGGGTATTTCTATCATTAGTTGAGGTCTCCCCAATTTGGTCAAAAAAAGGGGCATGATTAGGAAATGGTTTCTTTGAAATGTGTAGGTTTTGGTTAGTAGGTGCATTTGGATTCTCCAAGACTAACTCGCTATTATCGAGCATTTCCTAGACAATGTTCTTGAAAGTGATGCAATTGCCATCATTGTGA
Organism: Taxus chinensis; assembly: GCA_019776745.2. Lineage (NCBI taxonomy): Eukaryota > Viridiplantae > Streptophyta > Pinopsida > Cupressales > Taxaceae > Taxus > Taxus chinensis. The sequence continues at coordinate 679,495,592 of CM034152.1, forward strand.
CCTTTTATCCGATGATAGTTGTAAAATTCATGCTCTTTGTACCATGTAGGTGTGGGGTGAACAGGATTAAAACCAGTGTGTGGATTTATAGGAGGAAGGGTGATGGCCCCAGCTTTAATGAGATTTTCTAAAATAGAAGAATAAGGCTCCCCAATTGGGGTGTATTTCCATTATTTTTGTTTGAATTGAAAAGTCTAGACAGGGGAAAGAATAGATGAGGGCTTAGCCTAATTTAATGAATGAGTTGGGATGGCCTTAAGTACCACCGCGTTAGCGGTTCCCTTGGTTTTTGAATAATTATTCTATGGTTTCAAAGAAGAAGTATCATAGACTTAAATGTTGCATTCTTATTTTGTTGTTGGATTTTCTTTTCTTCGATAGCCCAAATTTTTAGCTTTTGTGCCATGGTGAATGCCTCATCGAAGGTTTGGAAAGTCTGCACCTACAGGTTCGGTGAAATATGTCTAACACAAGCCCGTGTGAAGAGCTCTACGAGTTCATTTTTCGGTAATTGGAATGTGAGTTAATTGATCAGACTACACCAACGAGTGACAAAATCTGCGATAGACTCGTCATCATATTGACACATAAAGTAGAGGTCAGTCATGTAACCTTCTTAACAACGTTGATTGAGAATTGATCCAAGAAGGCTTGGGTTACTTGATTAAATGAGTAGATATAATGTCTAGGTAATCGACTATACCAGTCTAATGTGGGCCTGGTTAGAGACATGGGAAAGGTCCTCAGAAGAAAAGCGTCATCATGGGCGATCAAATAACACCCATGTTTGAAAGACTGCAAATGTTGTTGTGGGTCCTCTTTGTTGTTGAAGCGTTTGAATTTAGGCATCTCCCAATGTACAGGATATGGACGAATAGGAATGGATGGGTGTATGGGCTCATTACAAATCTCATCGTAGGTGAGAGAATTGCATGTGCCAGAAACTAATTCCTCCAGTGTCTACATCTTGTCCATCATTAACTTGATGAGGTCATTGATAGGTGGTGATGGATGGTTACCTCTTGTAACGTAAGAGGGTTGATGTTGGACATATGATGGAGGTGGAATTCTAGTATATGGAGATGCTGAATAGGTAGGTTGAGAATGAGGGAGTGAGATAACGGTAGATAACCAGAATGAATGATAGATGAAATGGGAGGCTACTGATAGTATGTATATGAAGGTTGAAGGGTTGATGTAACCCTAGTAGTGATATGGGCTAAGGAATGTGGAATAGAAAGGACAATATTTTGAAATGGGGTAGGGGTGATCGACACCAGGGGTGGTTGTGTTGCTATGGGTATATGTGATATGATAGGCATAGATGAGGTTATGTTCTGGGTGGTTGACAAAGGTATAGTGAGTGTTACAGGTGGAAAAGATGTGGTAGATGCGGTGGTCATAGTACGTATAGGGCCTAGCTATGAAATGACTGGGGGCAAGGTAGGTACGGGTAGTGCGGAGCTAGAAGGGGTTGATGCCAAAGTAGGAATAAGTGTTGTGGGGATAGATATGGGCATGTCGTATATCAACTGACATGAGGCATCTTGAGTGGACGAGGGAGAAAGATAGAATTGTAAGGCGGTAGGATTTTGGTTAAGGAGTTGTGTAAACTCCTCGTCACTTGTGGCGATAGTGATAGGTTGGGTAGGATACATGGGTGATAGAATGGAAGGTGGTGAAGGACTGGGTGGGAGTGGTTAACAACTAGCATGGAATATGAGGGCATTTTCTTGGCTATGAGTCAACACCATGTGAAAAAGTACTGATTTGGTAGGACTGCTTTCTGTAAATGGCACAGAAATACAACAAAAATAGGAAAAAAGGTAGTGGTAGGTGGATTGGGTTAAAATGTCAGTTGGAAAACTACACAGGCTAATTGATACCAGTTAGGGTAAACTGATGTCAGTCAGAGGTAACCATGGTCAGTCACCATGAAATAATAATAGTTTTCCAAACAAGAAAAAAGACCGATTATCTACCAGGTACATAAGTTGTAGGATGGATTTTATCAGGATAGAGAAGATATTGAGAGTTACAGAGACTCTGAACAACAAAGAAGATGAAACAGGTGTCCTTTTGGGTAGGTTGACCAAAAGAATAGTAAACTGATTCCAGTTGGATAAAACCAGTGATGGTCAGAGGGTAACTAACGATGGTCGCTCGAACAACACCGGTTACTGTGAAATCGAAACAAAGATGAATAAAAAAGTGGTTGTGATTTAAAATCAAGTGTGGAATCAAACCCAGAACTTTGAGAATGATGAAAATGGGGTCTAGGCACACTTATATGAAGTTGGAATACACCAACTATGATGAGGAGTGTGCAAGGTGAAATAAAAAGATGAAGAACGTGTCCTCTCATCTCAAAACAAAAGCCAAGAAGAAACACTAAGAAAAATACGATCCTAAAAGGGATTTTTATTTTTTGTTTTTTCAGCTTATGTTATTTAGAAGACTGACTCATGAACTTTAGAATAGATTTTTTGGTGAGGAAGGCTTCCTAGTAAGAAGGAAATCTATAAGGAGAGGTTTCATAATATGTTATGATGGGGGAGGGCCGTCGTCTGAGATAATGACTCGACAAAAGTAACGAGTAGGGTGCCCACTGTAATGTGATCATGTGATCACCTATAACTTCTTATGGGTGAGATGTTGTTTAAGAATGTGTGTATTTTTCAATTTTGTGATGTTTGGTAAGACTCAGAGAGAGAGAAAGAGAAAGAAAGTGATTTTCTATGATTCATTTTTCAACCATCAGCTATGTATGACTACTAGCATATAGGTTTCCCTCATTTAATGTGAGCTAATGTAGTAAAGTAGAATGAAATGCAGTTGATTTTAATCCCAAATAAAAATATTGAATTCGATGACACAAAAGGATGAATAGGAGAGAGTATGGTCTTTCACTAATGTAGTACAAATGAAAGAGAAGAAGAGTTCTTTTTATAGCACCAAAAAATGATTGCTTTGAGACAATAGAGATAAGAGAAGATTCCAAAGAATAAATTTAATGTGATAAATTTTTTGAAAGGAAACAAACATACAACTTTCACCTAGAAATGAAGAAATGCAAGGATCCTCGAATGGGTTCCACTGAGCGTGCCAAAATGTTTCACTTGATTCTTAGAGTGTTTCTTGGAATGTGACGAAACAGATAAGGGTAAAAGGGCTACGAGGAATACTTGTTTAGAAGCTAGTTGAAGGTTGTTACGCGCATATGATTTCTTGATCCACAACTAACCATGAGAGTTTCCTTTTGGCTGGGAGGAACTACCTACAATAAATAACAAGACCACCAAATAGAAGTTAAATAGTATATGCAGTGGAATTCCTAGTGTATGCTAGATCCAGGAAGTGTGATACTCCTTAGAAGACTATCAATCCACTATTGTAAAAAAATTAATGTGATAAATAAAGTAAATATTTTCCTACTTAGTCAATATGATTTAGGCATCTCATATAAACACAATAAGCAAAAATATAATCTAACAGGATAGGTTAAGATCAGATCCAAAGGTCGGGTAAATGGTTCTGGGTTACTGCAGGTCTGATAGAGATCTAATGAAGGTCACAGGTAATTATAGGTAATTTGGAGGTAAGTAGGTAGGTTGATAGTATGCACTATGTTGACAGACATAGAGACCAATTTCGGCCTAGTCCTGAATGATGCCAGTTAGTTGTGACTAATGTCAATCACTGAAGTAATGACAGGGGGTCAAGAACAAGGGTCTGGGTCTATTTTCCAGGTTGATGGGGAATTGGGTGAGGTGTCTAGGAGGTTTGAGTAGGAATTTAGGTCAGTGGGCAGGTCTGGTGGGGTTTTGGTGAAGTTGGGAGGAGTTATGGGTTAAGTTGGTGAATGGTAACAAAGAGACAGTATCGGGTAGGTAGAACGATGCCGGTAGAGGCTCGACCGATGAAAATTTAGGGAGACCAATGTCAGTGACTGTGGGAAGATTGGAGATGGTGTGAAAAATATTTTGGATCTTCTTTGTGATTACACAAAAGGTTGGGTAGGTCGGAATGGAGTGTTGGATTGCTAGGATGGGGTTTTGAGGGATTTTGGAAGAAGTATAGGGTGATAGTGACCAAAGAGGACTTGTGAGTGGCTAGGAAAGCAATAGCTCAAAAAAAATCTAAATACTGAAAGTATTCAAACCAAAACTGGACTGAATAGAGCAGTATACTTACTTTGGAATTTTCTACTAGTTGACTATGGGTGAAGAGTGGATATGGTGGTAAGATATTTCTTCTGTGAAGGTCCTGTTGGTGCCAATACTTAGTTTGCATGCTGTGCCCTAAATTTTTATATATCCAAATCTTCTCACAAAACATTTCATTGGTTGATTTGGTGGTCTACATTTCTCCCTCCTATTCAAATGCTTCAAAAATGCCCATAATGTTATTGTTTTTCCCTAATTTGAAAACAAAATCCATGTATGCCCCTTTTCGTGCCTTAGTTTTTTCATTTTTCGAGCTGTGTTGTTTCTCCTTCACCGAATCATGCAAAAACTTGAAATTATTCGAATCTCATTTTTGTGCAAGTGTTTACCCACTCCCAAGCTTGGAAAGTAATGTCAAAAATGGTTCAGTTGATTTGAAATTATAAAAAATCCACCTTTCTTGTCGAAAATGTTTGATTTCTAGGGCTCCGGAGGATTTTTGACATTTTGACGGTCATACGGGAGTATTCTACCCGTCAAATTCATCATCACAATATTATTGCAATGTGGTGGGATCCTATTGGCCAGGGGTGGTCAGGAATTTTTTCTAACTTGTTTTTGAAATTTTTAGCTAAATGGAAAAATTGGGGTCCATGGATCCACCTTTCATAAAGGGTTGCCTACATGGCACTTGTTGATTGGTCAAGGAGTGGCGGATTTATCTTAAGAATTTTGGCTTTCATTTTGGCAAAATTCTCAAAGTCAATTCTAGGCCTGAAGGCCCCGCATCCAATGGCAGGTGGACACATGTCCTGGAGAATCCAATATGAGGGGGTGGGAGATTTTGATAAATTTGAAGTTCTTAACTTCAAAAATTTTAAAGTTGCAATTTTAGCTGAAGTTCCGCTACCAGTAAGAAGTCGACACGTGTCCTGAAAATATAAAAGGTGGAGGAAGGGGCCGAGGGAAAGTTTTATGATTTTTTGCCTTTGTGTTTGCAAGGTAAAAAATGAAAGGTGGTCCCATGACCAATGAGGAATCAACACGTGGCAATTCCTAAGCATTCAAAGGGGAGAGTGCAGGCCCGGGGAGAATTTTGAGATTTTGCAAAAAATTGGCAGGGAAGTCTGATGGCAAACTGGGGGGCTTAGACCCATAGCAAGTTGGAGAGTGCCACGTGGCGAGGAAGAAAGTGGGTGTTTGGGCCTACAGAGAATTGTGAGCAAAATTTCCCTTTTCGAAAAAGTGTCAAAATTCATAAAATAGGCCTGCGGTTTTTAGTGGGGCCCACAGGTGGACACGTGGCGGGCCCAGGAGGCAGGCGGGGTAAATTTTGGCAAAATTTTCCAAAATTTGAAAAAGGTCATAAATGCATTTTTAAAGATGGGAGCCCGATCCAATCATGTTTTAACACGTGTCCTAACTTGTCTAGAGTCAAAAAGGGTATCTTTGAACATATTCATGGATCTCATCTGCCACGTGGAAAGAGGACATTTAATGTTGATACAAAATCGATGGTTACAGTTGTAATTTCATTTTTGGCTTCCATGGGAGCTCCAAGGAGCTTGGAAATCACATTTCTTCATCAAATTTCATTGAATTTTATATGATTTTGCATCCTGTTGACCTTTTGAGTGCAATGGCACTGTTTTCATGTCCTAATTTGATGGTCTACAGTGGATTTTATATAATTTTTTCCCTAGCCCTTGAAAAAATGTGAAAAGTAAAAATCGAAGGTTGCAAAGGTAAAAATTGAAAAGGTAAAAGGTGAGGAATGATTGCTAAAGCATGTTGGCATGCCTGAATGACAAAAATGTGACCCTAGGATGGATATGGATCCAAATTTATGTAATATTTTAAAATTTGTATGCATCCCTGGCAACCTGTGAACTATTTTCCAATTTGATGTCGTTTTCATGGAATCATGAGGGGTTATTGTAACAAATTTGATCCCTTCAGCATATTCTTTGCTTGGGAGGCAAGACTCCAAGCTAACATTAAGTATATATGATATTTTTGAAGAATTAGGGAAAGGGGGGGAAGAGAAAAATACGTATAATTTTTTCAACGAAGGAGCCCATTTTCTCTGAGAAAATTGCCTGAGAGCTATTTTCAATTCTATTTTGTATCATATTTTATCATATTGAGTTGGTTTCAAGTTGTAAAGCCATCAATAAGCTCTGAGATTGTTCTCATGACATTCCACTGCTGATACATTTGATCATTTTCTGGATTACTTGGTGTTATCTCTTGGCAAAAATTTACATATGCTTATGTTTCAGAATGATGTCAATTTGTGTTTCTTACTCATGTTGCAATCTTATGTTCAGGATCTCTTTGATCATATAGGGTCTCATTTCTTGTTGATGGTTCAATGGCATTTGCATTCTTATATTCAGAAGAGCCTTCAGCTGATAGAAGATAAACAAATTTAAAATCATTTTACTGTCCTTGAAATTGAGATTGTTTGTAAAGCTTTGGGTGCACCTTAGGTCATGATCAAATTTTGATTCCTATATACTTTGTTGGTATTTTGCTTCAAGCTTTTGTGGCAGGTTATCATTGGTTGTGTGGAAGAGTGCAGATCTAGGCTTCCATTTGGTACACATATCCTGGATGAAGGAGTATTTTAAACCCATTGAAACATCTCTATTGTTTAAGTGTTGTAGATCTCTTACAAAGGTTCTCAAAGAAGTTAGTAATTCCTAGCTAATCTTGTCCAACATCCCCCAAAAAATTTTCATTTCAAACTAACCCATACTACCCCTGCATTGCATTGTGTTTCAACAAAAAGAATACAATCCATTCACAAAAATGCACAAAGTATATCAGGATTTTATCATGTCTCTAGCAACCTTAGCCTTGTCTTGAAAGCATTTCCATCACTAAGTAGTGAAAAATATTTTGAGTTTGAATAATGGATAATTGATCATGTTTTTCCAAGGCCCTCTCAATACAATGTGTGCAAAGCATAAGGATATCTCCACCTCCTTCATTAAACAAAGGTTGCATTATAGGTTCTCTTACCTTGGTTGAAAGGCACAACCTAGAATAGTGAGGATTAGATCAAAATCCTTTTGAGGTGTTACCCAATCTTTCAAGTCTTGAGTGCTAACAAGTCAGATAGATGTGCTCCCCATCTACAAATGACACATAAATCATTTATCTACCATTGAGTGTCTTGTGAGATCCATAATGTTTCTTGAGCTGTGAAGAAGATTAAGTTTGGGTACCAACAGGACCACCGGTTGATGGGAGACTCTTGCTTGAGCTGCCAAGGATTTATTTTTCTTAATTGAATCAGATCTTGACTTGGATGGTTGTGGATGTCTGGGTTGTGAATGGATGCTCGCTTTGATTACATGCAGATGTGATTATTCTCTCTTTCTCTAAAAAATGTGCCAACATCAAAATAAGGTTACCAAAGAGAATAAAAGGTAACCGATGACGGTTCCGGGTTGACCAGCATCGGTTAGGGTAGGATTTCCTAGGTTTACTAAAATGGATAGATCTGCTTCATTTCTTAGATCCAATCAGTTTCTTTTTGTGGATTAGAATGGAAGCTTCCTTTCTAATGGGTAGGAATGTGGTGTAGAGGGAATGTAGGCTTTTATTTTTAGGGTATAGGTAGGCCTTAGTTAGTTATGGCAACATACTAAGAATAGATTCAGGGTGAGGTGGCTAGGTGAGGTGTATAGGTGAGATGGTGGTGTGGGGAATTATCTTAATTAGGATAATTAAATAATATATATTGTTGAGGACATGTATTAAATTAATTAAATTAATATTAGTGTGGGGTGTAAGGGGCCATGGTTAGGTGAGTGTGTTCGAGTTGGTTATTTGATGAGGGACCGAGGGGGGAGTGTGACATAATTCTGGTGTCTACAAGATTAGTGGACTATATAATAAATAAAATGAAGCAAGTCAAACATGAAAGGGTTTAAGGCACCTGTAATCCAAAATAAGCCTCTTGTTTATTTTTGGCTAACTTTCTCTCATTCCTTCCTTCCTTCTGCCTCAATTGAATTTTTTCTACTTTTAGGGCTCTCAACATTATTTGGGAAATGGCTTCATCAGATAGATAATCTTCTCACATTTCCAGAAAGGTAAAATTTTCCTTCTAACTCCTTGTACTTTGCAAGTTATGGCTTGGTGGAGTTTTGGAGGGAAATTTTCCCTGGGAAGGCCCGCAGACCAATCAAAATGTGCCACATTAGTGGCGGAATGGCAGGTTGGTGGAGGTTAGTTAAGAAAATTTTCAAAGTTCTTGGGTGGGGGAAAAAATAATAATTTTTTTCTGAGACCCCGCGAACCAATGGGTGAGTGACAAGTGTGCCATCAGGTCGGCGGGAGGCGGAGGGGCAGAGTGAATTTGGCAAATTTGCCAAAGTTTTTGAAAATGGTGTAATGAAAATTTTGAGTCCGAAGGCCCGCGCCAATCAAAATTTTCCACCTGTCCATGTGGCTGGCATAAGTCAAAGTGTTCAGGGTGTAAAGGAAAATTTTGGAGCGCACCACCCGCTGGCCAATAAGAAGATGACATGTGGTAGCGAAGTGGCGAGGTGCGGAGTAATTTTGGAATTTTTTCCAAAAATTCAAAAAAGTATAAAATGGTCGCTTGAGCCCGTGAGCCAATAAAAATGTTCCATTTGGCATAAAAGTGATGGGGGGTGGAATGTTTTTGGGAAAATTTTCCCAAATTCAAAAAAGGGGAAATTTTTTGGGTCTCGGCCCGTCGACCTGATTTTTGCCCTGTTTTGCCTTAAATCTTCAAAGGGGCATAAACTTGCGTTCAGATCGATCCAGAGCTTAGTGTTTTTCAATTTTAGTGTCATTGGAAAGATATTGAATTCCTCTACATGATGGAATCTTCAATTTTGTTTTTTATGGAGTTTGGTGTGAGAAAAATAAAAAACACCTCTGGCATTGGGAAAAGAGTAGAACTAACATTCAACCACCATTTTTAATGCAGTATGGGCTTCCATTCTTCTCCAGCATGGTTGAAAATCTTGGGGAGTGGAATTTTAAGGGTACCCATGCTATTTTGATGGATTTGGTCAGTGGTTGAATGATTCCTTTCATTTTTTCCCGTGGTGTTTCTCCTTCCTGAGCTTGAGTTTTCATTGTTAAAAGCCAGGATTTGGCTCATTTGTAAAAGGTTGGGCATTTTTTGTGTTCTGCAGGCTCCCTCTTTCACCCTGGCAAGTGAATTTTTAGAATATCAGACCTTTTTTGGACTGCAACAAGTTTTCTTACCTCCTTGCTGTTGTAATGCACTATATTTAAAAATATAAATGACAATGCAAGCTCTGTGAATGAATTTGTAGTCCTTTCTTGTGTTGTTTGCTCTATCATGATCTTTCATTACAATCTTAGCAATTTGTGTATGATTTATGTTACATTTTTATAATCTGTGTCAATTTGTAGAAATGGATGTTCACCACTCCTTTGGTGTATCACCACTTTTTACTTAGTTTTAATTCTTTTGCATCCTTTATCTATGTCTCCTTGGAATTTAGAGTAGGATCTAGTATTAAACCTCTACAAAATTCATGCATACATCTGATCAAAGGAGTAGAGGAACCAACCTTTAATGTGGATATTTTTTTCCCATTTTGCAAGTCCCACACTAGAGGAAAAGATTCAATGTTGTGCAATCACACTAAATGACCCAATCCTCACCTGCAGATTTGAAGGTTATTTAGGGGGTGCTACTGATTTGCACTAACAATACTTGGATAATATGAAAAAAATGGATGGCCAAATTAATAACAGGCTTTGTAAAGCATGATGGACTCCTGCGAGCACAAATTTAACTATATGGAAGAATGGATTATGTATGTAGGATGAGGGGGTTTCCTTAATTAATTGGTTCTCAAGAAGCACAATTCTATGGCGGAGATGCCAGCGCAACAGCTTGATAAAGGAGGATAAAATAGTTCTCATAAAGACTAGAAAACATGTAGAATCTAAACGCTAGATAGAACTAATTGTAAAACGAAAGGAAAGTAGAGATCGGATCCGATCAACCAAAAAATACATCCATATACATTGTGCTAGTTTGACAACGACCCAGGTTCCTAGAAGTCTAGTCTGATGTGACTGGGGCTATGGATCACAGTCAGTACCTAAAGTTAGATATGAAAAACTGTGTGTAACATACTGGAGATGTTGAAGGGCCTAGAAGTAAGTTGATAGAAACCTCAGAAGATATATGAAATAGGGAAAAAAGGATGTAAAGAAAACACGAGCTTTGATGGGTAGGGTGTAAAATAGGGCTCGGGTGCGATAGTGATCTTTTGGGATAAGATGATAATCAAATGGCTGGGAACAAGTAGATACGCTTCTGGGCAGAAAAAGTCGTATGGATGCCCACAACAAATCTGACTATATGGAAATAATTAGATGGTAGTTATGATGGGGGTTTTGCCTGATTATGGTTGCAATAGAAGCATCAATTCCTTATGTGGAAGCGCAACAACAGATTTTGGATAAAGGATAAAATAGCTTGTAAAGACTAGAAACATGTAGAATCTAAACTAGGTATAGAATCATAAATTGTAAAAACTGAAAGGAAATTACATATCTGATCTAGATCAACACAAAATTAAATATACTTGGCTATTCCCAATTCAAAAAAGGGGCAATTTTTTGGGTTTCAACCCGCTCGACGATTTTTGCCCCGGTTTTGAATAAATTTCAGAGGGGCATATCTTTCGATCCAGAGGTGTGTTTTTTTTTTGGGGGGGTTTGTGTGTTGGGGTTGGGTGGGTTGGGGGGGGTTTTTTTGTTTTGCCGGTGGGTTGGATCAGTGTTTTTCAATTTTAGTGTCATTGGAAAGATAGGAATTCATTACATGAGGGAATCTTTCAATTTGTTTTTTATGGCGTTTGGTGTGAGAAAAATAAAAAAAAACACCTCTGCGCATTGGAAGGAAAAGAGTAAACTGACTTCAACCACCCATTTAATGCATTATGGCTTCCCTCTTCTCCAGCCATGGTGAAAATGTTGAGGAGTGGAATTTTAGGGTACCAGCTATTTGATGGGATTGTCAGTGGTTGATGATTCCTTTCATTTTTTTCCTGCGTTTCTCCTCCTGAGCTGAGTTTTCATGTTAAAAAGCCAGATTTGGCTCATTGTAAAAGGTTGGCATTTTTGTGTTCTGCAGGCTCCCTCTTTCACCTTGGCAAGTGAATTTGGGGAATATCAGACCTTTTTTGGAATGCAACAAGTTTTCTACCTCCTTTCTGTTGTAATGCACTATATTTAAAAATAGAAATGACAATGCAAGCTCTGTGAATGAATTTACAATCCTTTCTTGTGTTGTTTACTCTATCATGATCTTTCATTACAATCTTAGCAATTTGTGTATGATTTATGTTGCATTTTTATAATCTGTGTCAATTTGTAGAAATGGATGTTCACCACTCCTTTGGTGTATCACCACTTTTTACTTAGTTTTAATCTTTTGCATCCTTTATCTATGTCTCCTTGGAATTTAGATAGATCTAGTATTAAAACCTCTACAAAATTCATGCTACATCTGATCAAGGAGTAGAGGAACCAACCTTTACTGTGGATATTTTTTCCCATTTTTTCAATTCCACACTAGAGGAAAAGATTCAATGTTGTGCAATCACACTAATGACCCAATCCTCACCCGCATTTGAAGGTCATTTAGGGGGTGCTACTAATTTGCACTAACAATACCTTGGGATAAGATGATAAAAAATGGATGGGCACAAATTAGATAACCTTTTGTAAGCTTGATGGATCCGCACAACAAATTTAACTATATGGAAAATGGATTAGATGGTAGATGAGGGGGTTTCCTAATTAAGTTGGTTCCAAGAAGCATCAAATTCCTTATGCGGATGCCAACCAACATATTTGATAAAGGAGGATAAAATAGTTCATAAAGGACTAGAAAACATGTAGAATCTAAACCTAGATAGAATCATAAATTGTAAAACTGAAAGGAAAGTATAGATCTGATCTAGATCAACACAAAATTAAATATACTTGGCTAGGTTGACAACGACCCAGGTTCCAGAAGTCTAGTCGATGGTGACTGGGGCATATGGATCAAGGTAGTAACTAAAATTTAGATATAAAAAACTATGTGTGTAAATCTGGAGATGTTGAAGGCCTATAGAAGTTGATAGAAACCTTCAGAAGATATATGAAATAGGGAAAAAAGGATGTAAAGAAAACACAGATTTGGATGGGTAGGGTGAAAATATGGCTCGGGTCGATAGTGACTTTGGGATAAGATGATAACAAATGGATGGGAACAAAGTAGATAACCTTCTGCAAGCTTGATGGATCCACACAACAAATATAACTATATGGAAAATAAATTAGATGGTAGATGAGGGGGTTTCCTGATTAAGTTGGTTCCAAGAAGCATCAAATTCCTTATGTGGAAGCCAACCAACATATTTGATAGAGGATAAAATAGCTTGTAAAGGACTAGAAAACATGTAGAATCTAAACCTAGATAGAATCATAAATTGTAAAACTGAAAGGAAATTACATATCTGATCTAGATCAACACAAAATTAAATATACTTGGCTAGGTTGACAACGACCCAGGTTCTAGAAGTCTAGTCAATGGTGACCAGGGCATATGGATCAAGGTAGTAACTAAAATTTAGATCTAAACAACTATGTGTGTAAATCTAGAGATGCCGAAGGCCTATAGAAGTTGATAGAAACCTTCAGAAGAGATCTAAAACATGGGAAAAAGGATGTAAAGAAAACATAGGTTTGGATGGGTAGGATGAAAATATGGCTCGGGTCGATAGTGACTTTGGGATAAGATGATAACAAATGAATGGGCACAAAGTAGATAACCTTTTACAAGCTTGATGGATCCGAACAACAAATATAATTATATGGAAAATGGATTAGATGGTAGATGAGGGGGTTATCTAATTAAGTTGGTTCCAAGAAGCATCAAATTCCTTATGTGGATGCCAACCAATATATTTGATAAAGGAGGATAAAATAGTTCATAAAGGACTAGAAAATATGTAAAATCTAAACCTAGATAGAATCATAAATTGTAAAAATGAAAGGAAAGTACAAATCTGATCTAGATCAACAAAAAATTAAATATACTTGGCTATGTCAACAACGACCTAGGTTCCAGAAGTATATTCAATGGTGACTGGGGCATATGGATCAAGGTAGTAACTAAAATTTAGATTTGAACAAATATGTGTGTAAATCTAGAGATTCTGAAGGCCTATAGAAGTTCATAGAAACCTTCATAAAATATCTAAAACAGGGAAAAAAGGATGCAAAGAAAACACAGATTTGGATAGGTAGGATGAAAATATGGCTCGAGTTGATAGTGACTGGGTTGATTTGGTGGAACAAAAAGACTAGTAGAGTGAATCTAAACTGATAGAGTGGCAAAATGATGGATTTAGGAAATGTATATGGTGAAAAAAATAGAAAAGTAGACTGTTGTGGATCTGGATGGTAGGATAAGTAACACAACAGAGGTAGGGTCATCAACGACCTAACAAGGTTGATGACTGCATGGACTGATCTAGGTAAAATCGAAGATGGCTGGATTGGATTGACAACCTACACAAAAACATGGATGAAAGAGAAGACTTAATCTAAAGCTTTGATGGCATCTAGAGCTAAAATTTTAAAAAACTAATAATAGAAATAATAATGATGCAACAATCAAATAAACCAACAAAAGGATGAGATAAACCCCCAAAAGTCTCCATAAATGATGCAAGCAAGATCAAAGGGACTCTAAGAAAACTGAAACAAATGCAGAGAATCTCAAGTATAAAAAAAAGGTCGTAAAACACATGAAATATTTGATGATGCATCCTTTTGATTAGGGGGGAATGTGGCTTTATAGGGTTGAAAAAGACCTAGGTGGGTTGTCACAAACTATGGGGGAATTGACCATTTGGTTGGTGGGAGGATGCCTAAATCGTGGCATCAAGCCCATTATAAGTGGGATTAGGGTTTTGAAAGAGTTAAACGAGTTAGGGATAAATAGGGAAGTGAAATGGGAAGGTGAGGGATGAAATGGAGTAAATAAAGGCTAAGGGAAACCTACAGATGAGAAACTATGGAGTTTAGGGATGATAAACAACCTAGAGAAGATAAATTTGGATTGATTAGGATCAATTCGATAATGAGATGAGGATTAGAGGATAATTGATGAGAATTACTAATAAATTAAAATGGATAGGATAATAGATGGGAAATATGGGAATATGATGTACCCTCAAGCTTATACTCAGTCTACTAATTGTAATAATTAGCAACCAACTCCAAAGCCTTGTATTTGGACACCTTTAAATGGATTACAAAGACTAAACCTGTTTGAATTACTGAAATTAACACATAACCAACTCTAATGGTTCTAAAACATCCCATTCATGAGACAGTTTCTCCATGATCTTGACTTTCCTCTCTTATTCACATTGCCTTATTTCATCTAGTTCATCTGGTCAAGTCCTAAATCTTTTCTTCTTAGTTCCTAGTAAACACTTCCTCCAAATATCATAGCTTAACATCATCCTTTCTTGCAACAATAAGTCTTCCATATGGATTGTTCAAGATTTAATTCCCCAACTATTGATTAAGTGATTAGTAACTCTGTGATATAGTATTCAATACAATAGGCTCATGATGGAATAGAGACTCTAAGGAGTTATCTTAAACTTATACCGTGATCCTTAAATCATACCCCTCATATGAATTATCTCATCCTTGATAACAACTAATCAGATGTGAAGTGACCTCTAATACACATTACTATATTTGTCCACATACATAAGATGCAAAATCATCAACCAATCATAGAAGTACTACCTTGTTCTTTGTTAGGTCCAGATTTGTGCTTCACAAGCTCATACCCTATCAGTCACTAGGTGTAGATGTTATTCATTATTATTTGAGAAAAATTGTAGTCATTGAACCAATTCCTATAAGTGTTCAAGTCTCCTATACTCACCTACAATACTGATTCATTCTTCAAAACCCATTATTTAGGTTACTAGCACATATACCTCTTAAGATCTCTTAGATATAATTTACCTTACAATGGAGTTCTTCTTCAAATAGATTCACAATCCATTCATATCTGGTTTAACATGTTGGAGCTATCAAACCTAAAGATTTAGGCTCCTCTATTGTTACTCTATCAATGATCTTTAAGTTGACTTCTTAAAAGTCAGCCCCAACGAGTTAGGGATAAATAGGGAAGTGAAATGGGAAGGTGAGGGATGAAATGGAGTAAATAAAGGCTAAGGGAAGCTTACGGATGAGAAATTATGGAGTTTAGGGATGATAAACAACCTAGAGAAGATAAATTGGGATTGATTAGGATCAATTCGATAATGAGATGAGGATTAGAGGATAATTGATGAGAAATACTAATAAATTAAAATGGATAGGATAATAGATGGGAAATATGGGAATATGATGTACCCTTCATGTTATTCAGGATGCCCTTCAGTCTACTTATGCATTGGTAATAATTAGCACACATTGTGCCAAAGCCTTGTTTCTTTGACAAGGGCTTTAAATGGATCTACTTGAAGTCTTAAACCATGTACAGTCAGGCCTGTACTCAAAATTTAACACATAACCAACTCTAATGGTTCTATAACATCCCATTCATAAAACTAGTTCCCATTCCACGATCTTGACTTCTAAGGTCTCTTATTCACATTGCCTTATTTCACCATACTTACATCTTGGTCAATATCCTAAATCTTGTCTTCTTAGTTAGCATCATAATTACACTTCCTCCATATAGTATCATAGCTGAACATCATCCTTTCTTGCTAGAGATAAGTCTGTCCATATGGATATGTTCCAACTACACTTGTCAATTCACTATCAAATATTGATTAGGATGATCTAGTTTATACTCTGTGATATAGATAATTTCAATACATATTATCCAAATTCATGATGGTGCAATCAGAGAAGGTGAGGAGTTATCTTAATACTTGATACCGAGAGATCCTTATAATCATACCCCTCATATGAAATTATCACCATAGACTTGATAACAACTACATCAGATAGTGAAGTGACATTCCTAATACACCTATACTATTTTTGTCCACTATACATAAGATGCAAAATAAATTTACCAATCATAGAAGTACTGGTAGTGAGAGTTTCATAGGTCCATATTTGTGCTTCACAAGCTCATTCCCTCAACACAGTCACTATGTAGAAACATGTCATTATTATTTAAAAATAAATAAAATTCATTGTTCCAACTCATCATACCAGTTATTCATTCATCCTATGAACAACCTATTACAATATCTTCCCCTTTGAATTCAATTCACTCCATTCATGTTAGGTTACTAGCACCTATTCCAACCCTTAAGAAGCTCAACTAGTTCCTAGATTGACTGAATCTTCCTTAGGAAAGATCAACCATATCCATTCTAAACATAGTTGAACATGTGGATTATATTCATCCTAAACATCTTCACAACTCGTTATAAACCTATTTTTATGGTCTATCATGACCTTATATACCTCATAAAAACTCATTACCCAACCTATTCAACCACTATTTACTTGTCAAGCCTTGACAATTTACCAATTATTACAAGGATTTTCATACCTTGGATATTACAATTCACTTACAAATATGAACTACATGACTCAATGATATAATGGAGAGAAAACCTTGACACTCCTAGTACTTGTCTCCATTCCTTTCAAAGGCTTATTCAAACTTTATTGTACTCTCCAAGCTACCATGATGATGCTCCTGCATCAGGCTATCCAACTTGAAAGTTTTCATGAGTTCCTGCTCATGAGTCTTCATAATTTTTTCTTATTCCTTGATCTATACCTCGGTCCCATGTTTTCCTTGTCCCATGTTATTTTTTGTGTCTTCCTGGTGTATTCTCTATATCTCATCTTCTTACTCCTTTGTCTCTTCTTGTATTTTCCTCTTCTTGTCTTCTTCTCATTTACTAGGCTCCATATTGCTGCTTCATCTTCATATATGTCTTCAAGATATTCTTGTTCTCTTATTTTCAAGAGCTCTCTCATGTAATCATGAGATTCATCCACCTTATCAGCTACTATACCTGCATACATACAAACACTAAAAACAACCTTAGATACAAAATTTTGAAGCCATGGAGCTTCTTCATGTTGTTTGCTCTTCTTCTTTTTTTGTTTTTTCATTGACCAAGTTAAATTTTGATCTTTTTATCTCTATTTTGTGCTTGGCTTATCTTCATTTCCAAGCTTCTCTAGCATACATTTCTCTCCAATATTTAGTCCCTCATACAACTTTTGCTATTTTCTTCCATCCTTACATAATTCTTCCTTCTTGAGACTCATTTTCCTCATTCCCATTACTCTTCTCTTCAATTATGAAAATCATTGACCTCTCCATGATAATAACATGTTCTAATGCATTCATTTCAGCCTGTAATTTTTCCATATTCTCATAAAAAAATTCATTTCCTTCTTGTTCAAAATTCATCATTTCTTGAATGATTTTTATATCATCAATGTTAGTATCAACACAATCTGATTTCAAACTTTCATAAAAAATTCACTCCATCATCTTGAGGCTTACCTTCACTATTGCTTCCATGTTTCCATCAATTCTTCACCTTTGAGATGACTTGTACCTGTACAAATGGTTTCTATCACCTTTAACTCTTCCTGCAACAAGAAATCATCAATATCTTCATGATATTCATCAAATTTTGGTCTTACATTTAAAAATTGTTGTACTTCTTCCAAGAAGTCTACATTTTCCTTCATTATCTCCCTTTGACCTTCATGAGAACATTCACATGTTTCCATATTAGTCCATCCCATATTTTCTTTACAAAATTCAGTCATGCATTCATCAGTATCACTAATCATGCTTATAATATCATCAACTGATATATCAAATGCAATTTGTTTACCTTTCCTTTTCTCATTTCATTTACCTCTCTTGAAATAACAATAACCTTCTTCCAGCATCTTCCTTGGAACAATAACTAGTTCATTAGTGTCTTCACCTTCATATGCATATTCCTTGGTATGTTCCTACACCTTCCTGGTCTTCACATGTCTTGCTTAAATGGTGTCTTCTTGAGCCACTTGGGCACTATGTATCCATGTTCCCTTGCAAGATCCTCTATGCTCATCCTTTTCTCTTTCTTCCTATTTACTTGCTGCATACCTTCATGTCTGAATGCTTTCAAATGCATTCTTTTTGTCCTTTTGTCCTAGGACTCTTTTCTTGATCTTTCATCCATCATGGATTCCTTGGAAAGGCTTCCCTTTATACCTACAAAATTAGACTTAAACATAGTATTAGCATCCAAAAATTCCTTTGAATGGAATTCACATCATTCTTCACTTCTCTTTGTGGTTTTTCTTCATCTTCACTAGACCACTATCATACTCTATCTCATATTTCTAAGAATCTTCACATGCTTCACTCATGAAGATTAACTCTTCATTATGTATCCATCATCTTATCTTGTTTGCTAGTCATCTTCTTCATATCCCTTTTCTAGCAATTAACACTTCTCCTATAGCTTCTATCATCCTTCTCAAGGAGTTCAATCTACCTCCTTATATCAGCAATCTCTCTTGCTCTCTTCATTTCTTTCCTCTTTTTATCTTCTGCCACTCTCATTCTCTTCATTGCTTGCACCAAAACTTTTACTTGTCTCCATGATATAGATTCCATTCTTCTCTCTCTCTCTCTCTTATCCAAATTCTCTATCACCTTGGATTGTAGCATTCTTTCTCTCTCTTATCCAAGCTCCTTCTTGGATACTTCTGACTACCTCTTCCTTCTTTCTCAAAACTTCCTCACTTGTGCAAGCTTCAGTGGCACCTATGCCAACCTCCTTGGCTAAATCTTCTCTTTCTCTGCTAGATGTAGTTTATTTCTTGGGATTTTCTCATCCACATTTCTCGTCTTCTTTTACCTACTCATAACCTTGCATCACGTGGTCATTCAATCACTAACACAATTGTATAAAGTAAAAGAAATAATGACTTAATCATTTATCAATTCATGAAATATATAATACCAGGTATCAGCTTCTTTGATATGAAAATGATGCATCTATGATAATCATTCTACTTCTTGCAATGCTTAGCTTTCTCAGCTCCAAATCCATGCATGAGCATATCATGTTCCTTTGAATTTAAGCCATACTAGACCAAGTTCAATTACTCAAATTGACACATACCTTCATATCTAATGGTACACCTTACATCTACTTTCCTGACATAGTAAGTTCTTCAATGTTGACTTGTAACTTTTAATTTCACATCTCCAACCTTCTTTACAATACTTCAAAATCAAGGCTTCACCCTTGTCTTACTTTGTTCCTATCAAATGATTCTGATACAATATGGTGATTGCTCTAACCTCCATCCTTTCTATAATATAAGTCTTCATATGAATTTTTAGTATTTCATTCCCTGTAGATTGATTAACTGAATACTATAACTCTAGTGTTATAGTATTCAATACAATAGGAATTTCTATGATGGCCTATGAGTTCACACCTTGCATCTTCAAATTCAATCTTAAGATTTATGGAATCTATATCCTTAAATCATTACCCTCATAGGAGATTCTACTAGTAATTGTAGATCACAACCATATCCTATGTGAGAGTGACATTCAATACACCTAGATAGATTTGTTCCACATATAAGATTATCATTAATCAATCATAGTTAGTACTTCCCTTGTCTCTGTTAGGTCCATATATTGGCTTCACATTCACCTTTCAATCATATGCATGCTCCAGTCACAATGCTTGAAAGGGTATTACTTCTTATGACCAGTATTTGAATTCAAATTCAAGAGGTAAATTAGACCTGAAACTTATCAAGTAGATTTCAATATCTCCTATACACCTCACATATATCTATCCACATGCATTGATTCTACAAAACCCATTATTGATGTAACATAACACATACTACCCCTTAAGATCCTATTAGTTGTACAATTTACCTTACCATGGATCATATTCATCATTATTGACTCACAAATTAGAGGATTCATACCTATTTAGAACAGTTAGGTAATCAATAAATCAACATCAAAGGATTTAGGCTTCCTCTATGGTTACTCTATGGCAGATGGTCTTCAAGTTAGAATTCTTGAATACTCGTACCCCATATGCCTCTTAAGTTCTCTTATTTACCAACTCAAGCCTTGAAATGCAAATGAAAGGATTTCATACCTTAGATCTAATGATCTATAGACTTCCCTCATACTTGTTGTATCGAACGTGTTGAATGACACTAACCTCACTAATTAGCTATCTCTAGCACTTATTTACTCATTATGCTTCCCTAATACTCTACCCCACGACTTTTTTTAGCCCTTCTTATGCCCCAAATCAAGGTATCAAACTCATTTTTAGTACCTTTCAAGACACAAGTCCTCATGATTTAGTGTGCCCTTCATGCATTTTTAGGATGAACTTCAACGTTCTTATGCATTGGTTCTTGTTATCAGTGTTACCCAACTTTCACCTCTACTTGAGTAGGCCCTTTAGTGATCTAATGAAGTCTTAAACCCTGTACAGTCATTCTTATACTCAAAATAATAGTGCATAATTTCTTTCATATAATTATCCCTATAATAGTTAAACACATTCAATTGGACCTTATCCACCTCCAGGTCTCATCTATAGGGTCATATAACTCAAAACATAATGGAAATTTTGGCCTTTACCTTACCAACTATACACTGTGTTCTACCAGGTTTTACTATCAAAATTATTGTCAATGACATCTTCCAATTGTCACTTTCCCAATCACCAATGAAACTTTTAGAGGATCTCTAATTTCATATTAAGACAAAGATAATTTGAAAATATTAGTCCAAATTCATGTATGCAATACAAAATTTATGGGAAGCCCTAATTCGAGCCTGAGAACCGATAATTAGCTAATAAAAATCACATCATAGACAATTTCAAGACCTATAAAAATAGTATCATTACACTCCCTAGATCACCTATAGAATATTTTCATATTAATAGTCAAGAGAAATTTAACATATAAATGAGTACTGAGGGTTTCATACCTCACTGTCCTGGTAGCATTCCCTCATGTACAATCCATTAGAAACATGCATAAATTCACTAAAACAAAGACATATTATTTATTTTTTCATTATACCATTCAATTCATCCTCATTAACAACCTATTACAATATCTTCTCATTCGAATTATTCCTCCATTCTGTGATTGTAGACCTATTATAATCCTTAAGAAGCTCAACTAGTTCCTAGTTTGACTGAATCTACCCTAGGAAAGCTCAACCATGCTTCTAAACATAGTAAATGTTAGTATTATCTTCATATTAAAACACCTCACAACTCATTACAAACCTATTTTTATGGTCTTCATGACCTTATCTACCTCATGACAACTCATTTCTTACCTATTCAACCATTCTCACCTATGTCATAACTTGACAATTTACCACTTATTACAATGATTTTCACCTTCACTACTACAATGCACATATAATTTGAATTTAAACAATTGAAGGAAAAACTTTGATACTCTTAGTACTTTATTTATGCCTTTCAAAGGCTTGTTCTAACTTTACCGTACTCTTAAAGCTACCATGATTATGCTCATACATCAGGATATTAATAAAAATATGAATTAAACTAAAAGGGTTGTAGATAGGTGACCATGGTGAAAGAAGTGAACGCGGGCTAACAAGGGTAGCAATACCAAATTTTGGTGTCTACATTTTTCCCTGTAGTCATTATTATACCCTTCATAGAATAGGAAATTCCCATATGCGTCATCCTATAACCCATTGGGCATTGGACGCTCACCCAAGGCACGCGCAAGTTCCAAGTCTCTCCTTTATGTGAGTCTTGTGAGAATGGATCATCTTAGAAAAGATAATCAAATGTAGGACATAAAAGAACTAAACCACATTCTTATGAACTTAGGAATAGTTATCACCTCATTATATATAAGTAAGAGAAATAACAAGCGACACATGCAGATGATTCATATAGAAAGGAAATGCATAAGTACTAATTTATAATAGAGAATTATATTCATAATATCAAAGCTAATAACCCACATTACATCCCTTAAGGTCATAACAGATCCTCATATAATTATGCAGAGTCAAGTCATGCATTAGAACTATACTAGGTTCATCATATTACAAATAAAAATGAGAACCCATCCCCTTCTATGTACTATTACTCGCAGAGATCTCCTAATCCCTAACCATAATGCCCTCCATTTTTTTTGCAGAGCTTCACCTCTCTTCAACTATAACTTGATATCTTTTTCTTCTATCAGGTGCTTGTATATATAGCCTTAACACCCACCACCATGCCTTATAGAAGTTACATATCGGTTGCCAAGTGTTGAAGTGGTCCTCCATGGAAGCATGCCTTTCCTGATCAGAGCTCTCTATTATTTGCAATGATGTCTTCTATAAACTTCCATCACATGCCTGGAATATTCCCTTTTTGATCCATAGTTTCCAGGCTGGCACCTTATCCATAAGGGTCATGATTTTATCATATGCCACCTGGGATGCCGAATATGGCTAAGTAAAAAACCCATTTTACCCTATGCGTGTGCACCACATGTTCTACAAAAACCATACCAACACCCTTTCCCTGCATGCCTTCAACCCACGCACCCTTCTTCCACTAGGTCCCACATGCCCATGCGCCTTCTTATACTTAGCAACTATTTTTGGGGCCAACATCACCACACACTACACATATTCTCCATCCCTAGAAACACTCTTCAATTAATGAATGGTGGATCCTTACAAATGGTTAGAATGGAAGAATGAAGGAATGAAGAAATGAGGAAAATAATTAAATAATGGGGAAATTAATTTACTTCTAGAGGAGGAGAGGGAAATCCTTTCTTAAATCAGCTTCTAATTTTCTCCAGTGTTGACCTTGTTCTGTGCTTTCTGACAGAGGTCACCCACCAGGGTGTTCACTTCTTCAAAACTAATTTCCTCTCCCTTATCGCTCATTGTCTCCACAATCTCCTCTAGCTGTTTGCCCAAATCCTCAAGCGCATCCATCCTTTAAGTTATTTGAGGGTACAATTCCTTTAGTTGGTTCTTGATTGAGCCCTATAAGGTCTCAATGGATTTCGATTTGTTTTCTACCTCGGCTAGCATCTTATCTCACTCTGCCCTATTCCCCTTGTTCTTTTCCTAGAATTCCTTGAGTTCCACTTAATGGGTGGCAACTATGGTACCTTCCACTCTATCTCTGTCCACTTAGTTATCATAGGTAGCCTCAACAATTTGTACAGATTCCTTTACATCAGTGAGGATCTTGTTGTATTGGGAAACAATCTCCACCACCTTCATCTTATTTTATTTCTATTGGCATGTCAATTCCTCCTCTACTGATTCTAGGGAAAGTGGACCCCTCTCCATAGTGAGTATGTGGGTCAAGTCCTCCAGGAAGTACAAGTATGACCCATACTTTTGTGTGGGTGGCGTTAAGTCTAGATGTTTTAGGATAATGGCATCCGTGATCATCTCTATCTTCTTATATGCCTCACACACTCTTTCCTTTTCATCTTCCAACTCATGCCTTAACTGAGCACTAATTAGCTCTTCCTATTTCAAGTCCTTGGTATTTTAAATGAGATCTTATTCCTTTTTCTCCATCCCTACCTCTAGGTACTTTACCCTCTCATTTCTCATGAAGAGATTGGCTTCAACCTCAACTGAGACTTTGTTGAGTGCATTGCAAATCTTCTCATCTGAAAACCTCTGATCATTCTCCGAGGGGTTTATCCCTTTTTTTGGCACTTGCATCAATTCCCCTTGTATTACTTCAAATTCCATCTCATCAATTTGAGGCTCAAATGCCCATGACAATATTTTTCTTGTCTGAGGGTATGCACCTTCCTCATTAAATGAATTCATAGCTAACAGTTGTTCCATTGACATGGTGCTCTGGAAGCGTGCGTGAAAAACCTTGTTCGGATCATCAATGTAGCCCATCCCTTGGAATTTTGATGCTTCTAAGCTCTTCCTCCCTATGCGTGTGGCCTTTAGAAAACTTACATCCAAACATGGATCTCCTCCCATGCTGCCATATTTTTTTTCTATGCTCTCCTCCTTAACTTCCTTCATCACCACATCCGCACTGCATTCCACTTATTGTTCTATTAGGAGCTTGATGATTTTTGATACTTCTTTCTCCACGGCATCATCTACCTATTCCTTTGTGAGGCTTGGGTTCCTTTATTCTTTTGTAACTTCTTCCCCGCTTACCCCCTTGCCTTGGATCTCAGCCTCTTATTCACCCTCTGTTTCCTCATCTCCTTCTTCAAAATATTGTATCTCATATATGGGATGGTATTCACCTCATGGTTCATCTTCATCATCATCTTTGTCACCAATGTAGGAATATAGGTCTTCTGTCTCTTATAAGTTAGCCTCATCCATCACCTTCTACATCTTCCTTACTGGGGATTCCAGTACAGGGGATTCTCTTCTTTATTTTTATTTGATAGGTGATATATTCCTTGGTTATTCCTCTTGAGTGAGGGGATCTTCATGCTCTGATGCTTCTTCTTTTGGAGTCTTTGCTTTCACTGGGGACTTCTTCCTTCATGTGTAAGCACTAGGCTTAGCACTTGTCTCCAGCGCGCTTACTGCCTGAGTAGTTCGAACACTTGGTGCCTTCTGCACCTCTTCTCTTTCTCTCTTTCTAGGAACGTCCTTCTTCCTTCCCATAGGGTCTTTAGGGATGGAGAAATCATTCTCCAAGTAAGCACATTTTTCAAACTTTAGCCTTATGTGTAGGTACACCCTTATTTTGGCGCTTCCTGTAATTGGCAACATCAAAGGCTTCATCATTTGGATATCATGGGAGATATATCTCTCCATGTATATGTGCTTCTTGGGGTAGTCTAGCTTCTAACACATCTTGTGGTAGTTTTCATCCACTTCACTAAGGCCTAACCTTAGTCTCTTAGCCTCCTTGAATTGATTAACTCTGGCTTGGAAGTATAACATGGTGAAGGAGAAGGGTAGTTTACACCATGGAATCGTGTTCTCATCTATTAACCTAAATCTTCCAATATAGAAGTGTTGGTACACTGCAAATTCTACCTCTCCACTTAATAGTGTGGGAAACTATTCTAGGATCCTCCACTCAGCCCTGAATGCATAACGTATTTGTTTATACCATTTCTCTAGGTGCACCTTGCGAGCGGCCATTATGGTTTCACAAGTATAATTTTCAAACCTATTTACGGGCAAAGGATCCTCTTCTGGATATTCCCAAATATATTTATCTGGCCCATTGGGCACTCTAATCTCCAAGAACACAATAGTGAGGAGTACATTACTGAATATTATCTTCTCTCCCTCCTGCGCGTTGCTTATAATTTCATTTGCGATGAAAATGGACAAGTTGTAGATGGTCCCTTTCGATATCTTCCAGCACACGTTCAACCATGCATTTTTTACTTGTGTCCATCTTTATTGATCATTGAGATTGGTTACCAAGTTCTCAGCCATCCTCAACACTGGGTTTGCTATCTCTGAGATGAAAAAGTATCTCAAACCCTTCTTGTAGTCATACATGGCTATATTCTTCTTGATGGCTTCCTTGTTGCTCAGATCATAATCAATGTTATCTCCTTCAAAATTGAGGCCTATGAAATTAGATATCAGTTGTGGTGTGATGTGCATCTTGTGCCCCAAAAATTAAAAGTGATCTTCATGTATATGTGACATCAACCATTGATAAAGGCACTCAGGTTTTCTGAAGTAAGGTAACTCATAAAGCTGTAACAACCTTACCTTCTCCAATTTGACCTTTACTTCATCGCTATAAATTGGCATGCCCTCTAACATCCTCTTGTTGGTTGGTCAAACCGAATCTAAAAACTTTTTTACAACCTTCTGGCATGAAAAATTCTAACATGACCGAGGAATCTTATGCACGTGTTCATAGTACCGAAGGAACTTCTTCAGTCCTTTACCTAATTTTTGCCCTCGCCTACCTCATGTTGTTCCTATGCTCTTCATACTTTTTATACATGGTTTCCGCAAAGGTTTTTAGACACCAACCATTATCTTCCACCTTCTCTTCTACGAGCTTCTTACCTTTACGCACTTTTTATCCTTCAATTGGGCTATTCACTACAACTTCTACTTCCATCTCAAACTTGTGTTATAGGCATATACTTCGTATCACTCCACCCCACACTAAAATAGATGTGTGGTCCTATGCACATACACAACTTTAGAGAGATAATGTGGTTATCGGCACACAAGGTGCACATGAAACAAAATGAAATGAATAAACAACAACAAATGGAAACACAAGAAAATAAAAGGCATAAAGGTAAATTCTAAGCTAACTGGAAATATTGCCTTATTAAAAACACCAAGAAGACTTCTTTATAGTAGGGATTTAACCTACTCCCATTGAAGTGACCTAGTAACCTCATCCCATCTAGTGCTTGTAACTAGTAAGCACCCGAATCAAGAATTTACCTTTCATCCTACAAAGTCGATTACCCATTTTTCAAATGGTTCAGTGTTGGCTATTGGTCACAAAGGCATTTCATACCTCTTTCTAGGTTTCCCAAGGTGCTGGAAATGATCACAAGCCTTAAATAACTCAATACAATCTTTGTAGATGGTTTCCCACCAAAGCCCAGCTAATAAAATATTATGCGTAGTAGCATTTCCTGCATAGTGTCCTCCTGCAATCCCACCATGTGGTTCTTCCATAATGGCTACATGCTCATGTTCCAATATGCATCAGCATAAAAACCTCATTACGACCTAACTTATATAAATCTCCACCAATCAACATGTAGGGTGTGACGTGTATTTCTAACTTCTTTCTCTTCAGGGCCTTCATTCCTTCCGGTGCCACACCTATTTTTAAGAACACTATGATATATTCCAAGTCTGAGGGCATGTGCCACAACATAAATGGTTGCACATATAGTTTGGTATCCTCAATGCTTTGTGTGTCCTCCTCTGATTTAATCCTTGATAAGTGGTTAGGTCATGAATTGATTTTTCAATGCACCCTTGTAGAATAGGTTTGTTGACTAATTATTTCAATGCCAAGTGGTCTATGTAGAATATGAAGGGAGTTGCTAATAGATACTTCCTAAACTTTTGTAGTGCGTAGATCATAGACATTGTTTCGCACTCAGTAGTTGTGTAATTCTGCTCTGTTGCTATCAACTTCCTACTTGCAAAGCACAAGGGATGACCAATAATTCCCTCTCCAGGTTGTGCTAGTACTACTCCCATAGTTGTTCCTGAGGAATCAACATGTAGATGTAAAGGCTTATCCCAAGAAGGAAAGCATAATATGGGTGACGTGACAAGCCTATCCTTCAGAGCATCAAATGCTTTCTACTGCGCCTCTCCCTAATGAAAGGAAAACTTGTGATTTAATAATTATTCTAGAGTTTGGTGATATTGGAATATCCCTTGATGAACTTCCTATAATACCCCATATGCCCAAGAAATCTGCACACTGTGCTTTGACTAGTGGGCTCCCCTAACCCCATAATAACTGTAACTTTAGCGGGATCTACTAGCAAACATTATTTACATACAATGTGTCCTAACATGGTTCCAAATGGAGTAGAAAAGATAAATTTCTTAATTTTTAGGGATATCCTCAATTACCAACATCTCTCAAACATCGGCCTTAAGTTATCACAATGGTCTTTCACCAATCCATACACAGTCTAGTTATCCAGCTAAACTTGATGAAACTTATGGATGAAGTCCTAAAATGCTTGTACTAAAATGTGCAAGAACATAGTAGGTGCATTCTTTAATACAAAAGGCATAACCGTGTAGGAAAAACTTCCCCATTCAATGGTGAAATTTTTCTTTCTCTGGTCTTCCTTTGAAATCCTTACTTAGTGGTACCCTGAGAACCCATTCGTGAAAGAGTATACTTCATGCCTGACTACTCCTAAAATTTATTCAGTAAAGGGGGTTTGGGAAGAGATCGATGACACACACTACATTCAGATCCCTGTAGTAAACCCAAATTCTTATCCTCCCATCCTTCTTGATACTGATGACCATTGGGGTTATCAATTCTGATTCTTCTACTGCCTCAATGATACCAAATACTATCATTTTGTCTATTACCTCCTTAACCGCTACATGTAAATTTGGACTCATCTGATAAGGCCTCTTCTGAATCAAGTGTGTACCTTCCTTCAACTTGATATTCATCTCCCCCAAGGAATAGTTAACACCTTTGATTTCATGGTACCCATGAGGAAACAAATCTTGGAGCTCACGCAATAGATGAATGATCTTTGAAACCTCTTTTTCCGACCAATAGTCACCGATGATAGCTTCCTTAGGTTCTACCTCCATCCTAATGTTAACCTTATTTGTTTTTAATGGCCCGTGGTAGGCATGTGCTTGCTCATCAGTGCTATCTATGGCCTCGTGTGTACCCTCTGAATGAAAAGTCTCCATCTCTTCTCTATCTATTACATAGACCATTTTTCCTTTCTCTTTTTCCAAGCACATGCGCTCAAGATGTACCCCCTCTGATTCTTCTTCATTGAGGCATGTTTCCACAGAAGGCTAACCTAGAAATTCTAGTATCCTATTCTCTACCATAACACTATCTTCTATTATAAGGCACTTGATCATTTGCAATGCCTTATCCACTGATGGCTTGGTAATCCAAAATTCGAAAGTTTGAATGAGATTATTTTCCAACTCTTGCCAATCACCTGTCTGATGACACATCTTTGAATGAATGTACCAATGGCATGCACATCCTTGTAAGGTGGAATAAAACTTATACACCTATTAGCATTTTAATCTACCTTGAGAATTAGATGTTGATAAGTGGTAAGAATTTTTTTTGTGAAAATATTCCCTAAAGGCCCGAAATCTATTTTTTGGGCTTTGGATTTCAAAGATTTCCTCTTTTGGAGTTTAATGGCATGAGTCTTTGAACTTTGTGATTTCAAAGATTATGAAGTCTAAAACCCCGAAAGTCCCAATTTAAGACTTTCAAGATTTCAGGGTTTGGTGTTTTTACTATGTAATTGGCAAAATGTTTTAACCCAGGAGTTTTGAAATCCAAAACCCCGAAAAGTATAAAATTTTAGACTTTTGGGCTTTCGGGGTTCAGAGTTTTTACTATGTAATTGGTAATTTTTTAACCCAGAGTTCTGAAGTCTGAAACCCCGAAATTCTAAAATTTTAGAATTTCAAGCTTTCATTTTTTAGAACTTTTTTCCACAGTTTTTAGTTAAATCCCTTTCAGACTTCCAATGTCTGAAATTCCTGAAAGACCGAATTTTAGAATTTCAAGCTTTCAAGTTTCAGAATTTCTCCGAGTCATTTTTTAAGTATTTTTGCTTACAGATTTCCGAAGTCTAAAAGTTTGAAACTCTGAAATTTTCCAGAATTTTAGGCTTTCCGGTTTCAAAAAATTTCATTACCTAATTCACATTTTTCATCTCCCAATCTCTAAATTCTAAAACCCCAAAATTCTAAAATTTTTGAAATTTTGGGCTTTCAGGTTTTAGACTTTCGAAGTCCTTTGTGCATTTAATTTTTCACCAACCCCGTACGGATCATATTTTTTTCCATTAATATTGGGTTTTCTATTTAAAATCAGTTTTTACTCGTCATTTTTACCTAACACATTTTCTCTAACATTCTATGTTTCTTGTACCTTTCAACTTGATTTTTCGAGGTATTTTATCTTTTCATTTTCCTTTTAATATTTTAAGATCTCTTCTTTTCATTTTGTTTGTTTTCTTTGGTTCCTCTTCTATGTACCTCTCGGAATGACAAACTCATTTCCCACCATGTTTCCACATTTTTGTTTCCACATTCATTCAAAGTATTCTCAAGGGAGCTCCTCAAGTTCTCCATTTTTCCCTCTCAGTACTTTTTGGGATTTGGAGACTACCATTGTTTGGCAATTTCCTTCTCAGATTTTTTGTATACATTTCTATTTCAGAACTCTTGATTTGGACAACATTTTGGAACTTTCTTTTGGAAATTTTTTTGGAACTTTCTTTCAGAAAATCTTTCAGAAATTTCTTTTGGAAAATTCTTTTCGGAACTTTTCTTTGGAAAATTTTTCTTCTAAGAATTTTTTTCACTTTCTTTGGAGAAATTTTTTGGAAATTTCATTTTGGAACTTCAAAGTTTTTCTCTTCGGGACTCTTCAGTTCAGGTTTTCGAAAGCTGATATTTTTCGAGAGTTCAGGACCTGTCTTTCATAGTATTACACTTTGAGTTTCAGAGCTTCTCTTCTTTTATGAAGTATTTTTCAACTTCATCTTTCATTCCAGGCATATAGAGCTTGATGTCTACTTCTACATCAAAGGGAAAAGAAAAGATGAAGTATTCATTTCTTGGAGTTGCTCCTCACTCCTGCCTTTCTTCTGACTTAGGGAATATAGGGGACACCGACCTAGGAAAATTCAATTTTCCATGATTTCTTGGGAAAGAGTAAAGGCTCTGAACAAGAAATCATGGATGCAGGCCATCTACGACAGTGTGCTTTCCCTTACTTCTGGTTTTCCCACATCCATGCATTGCCAGAGTTCATTTTAGCTACAATAGCCCACTTTGAAAAAGAATCCATGTCAGTTAAAGATGATGATGATAAGGTGGTAATCCATTTGGACCCAGACTTCTTTGAATATTTTCTCAAACTTCTTGACATTAAAGATTATGCCACAATTTAACCAGATTCAGTAGTGGAACATTGGGACAAGGAAGAGGAAGTATGCATGAAAATCATGATGAAAACTTATTTGGCCAAGATGCTTTCACCAAATTACCCAAAACCATGCATCGGTCAGATTTTATTTAGGAGGTTCAAGTGACCTTATTGTGCTACTAAGAAGAGTTTTAGGTCTCCCTTATGCAAAGGAATTCCATGAATGGATGTTCTTGTACATCACTACCATCAAGAAGAATAAGGAGTTTATCCAATGGGGGGAGCATATCAGTAGCTCCATTTCCGAAACTATCAATTGGGAAAGGTGCTTTCCATAAAGAATTTCTATATGACATCGTTTCTTGGTTTATGTAGCCGAACCTTGCTATGGGATATATTTATTTCATCTGGGTTGAATATTTAAAGGTATTCACAACACCTCCCAAATCTATGATTTCTATCCCCAGTCTCACACTAAGTGAAGGGAGCCCACCCATTTGAGGCAGGAACTTTTTCGTAGGGTCAATGATGCCTTCTTTGTGGTTATCCTCTACCATTTTGACAAGGATTTATACAACCGAAGTGATTTCTGATGAAGCCTTCAAAGAAGTGCATGAGTGAGGGAGCCATCTATTTACACATTTCCTACATTCACTTACATTTAGATTCTAGGCTTTATAGGTGCCCCCAAAAATTTCCAAGGTGCCCCACTGATAAATGGGTTCTACTAGAATTGGTCCAATAATTGTTGGATTATCATCGAATTAAAAACAAGCGCCAAAAATCGGGAATGCATTTCCCTATTTCAATTGGCAGATACACCTTCCTGAATATTCATAAGGCCAAAAATGTGGATGTAGAATTGGCCAAAGTGACTTTGCGAACCTTTCATCCATGAACTAATTTTGATTATTGGGGTAAATTTTTTGAAACAAGTCGGTCCAGTGCCCACGTGCCCTAATTGGAGGATATCTGGATTCATTGTTAGGATGAATACATCATGCGATAAAGGGATTATGAGAGGTTGAAATTGATGATGAGGTTACAAAAATGATAATATTATCAATTAACCATTATCATAGTTTGGCTTGGCCAATGTCCCAAAGGAGGTGTAGGATAATGATGAGGTTTTAGATGTGGCATACAAAAATGATAATATTGATAACATTATCAATCAACCATTTCCATGGATTGATTGGTATGTAGAGGAATGCTACAATACAAAGGAGAGGGATGGGGCCCATTCTACAGAGAACTTATAGTTGGTTGGTTACCTTAGGAATTTCACCCAAGGGAGAAGAACAACCTATAAATACAGAGGCCCCACCAACTATGAGTCAATCAACACTCACAAAGGGGAAAAGGTCAACCCAAAAAACCCATATGACTCCCAAAAATATTTCATTTGTTTTTGGTGGCTCATCTCTCTCCAAGGCTTCCATTTCTAAGGCCATGTCTTCTACAACACTTGTGATAGAAGTGGTTGAATTTAGTGACTCCCCTAGTATCTCCCAAGATATCCATCACATCTTCTTCCTCCTTCATTATCACTTCCAATATCAATTCCTTCCACTTCCACAATTATTTCTTCTTTCCCATCTCCTTCCATGGCCTAGGTTTTCTCATCCCTTCCAGTTCTCTCAGCTGGAGAAACTATTAGGTCACCCATTTCTTCTTCACTTCCCTTAACACTTCCATTTCCCTCCACCTCATTCCCAAGAATCATTTTATCAACTCCTATGGCTGTCCTTACATCCACCCCATCCATCATGGCCACTTCTACCCAAATATCAACTAATGTTTCTAGTACTCTTGTCATATCTAATGTTGTTCAGGTATTAAATCTACTATCCCATATTCATCAGCATTATCTATTCCTGAATGGTTGTTTAGACAGACTCCAAAGTAGAAAAATAAGGTGCCTCTGAGAGATGTCATAGATCTCATTATATTGGAACAAATTCCCAAAAGATAGGCCAAGAGGCCAAGAACTGTTTCAAGTCTAATAGTGAATCCATCTAGAGAGTGAATTATAGAGGTTGCTACCCCCATTGAGGGAAAAACTAAAGAGACAATTACTATGGTAGATTATCAGATCTCTCAATTTTCATTGGGAAAAGCTACTCACGAAGGATCCAAAAAAGATGTGCACACTGCTCTCAGGGGATCTGTTGGAAAAATATGACAAAGATAAGGCCACAAAAGATGATCTCAAACTCAAGGTTGAACAACTCACTTCATTGTTACACAAAGTAACCCAAACCAGCTCCATCTACCAAAGTCTCAACTACTACGGCCATGACAGTTTCTTCTACCATTGATGACATTTCTTATCATGAGCTCAAGAAGCTAGGCCAGAAAGGGAGATCGGTAAATGGATGGATTGAATTCATACTATAGGAAGCTAATCCCTTAATCAAGGAGGCTATCAAAATATATAATTATCTGCAGGTTGGGAAGGCTACTATTTGCAAAATGGATGAGGATTTTTCAAAGGATAATAATAATCTAAATTTAAATTTGGCAACCTGGAGTGAGATCAGAGAAGAAGACCCCAAATTGCTCCTTCAAGAACAAGGTGGATTGATGATGCCTTGAAGTTATTTGAATACCAAAAGGCCATGGAATTCTGGTGCCAAGTGTTATAGGATTTAATTAAGAAATTGGAAGATAAATGAGTAGAAATCATAGATGCCCTGAATGACATCTCAAAAGAGTTTGATATTGTTAATTGAAAATTCTTCAACGAAAAACATCGATGCTCTTCCTGAAGATCAAATTAAGGAAAATTTCAAGGATTTGGTGAAGCATGATAGATGAAGTCACCAAAACTTTCAATAGTGACTCCATTGACTGATTGGTCTTGTGCCAAAATTTTATAGGGAGGCTGAAGAAAGTTATGAATAAATTTCGAAGAGTGCCAGCCAAGATCACAAAGGAGATTGAGATGGAATATGTAGTGAATCACTATGCATGTGGGCCTGGAGATGAAGAAATTCAAGGAATCATCAAGTGCTTCATTGAGTATAAGCATTGAATGGTTGTGTGGGAAGGAGAACAACAGAAAACTTGCAGGAGAGGAAGGTGTAGTTGAACAAAGCCAAAGTTGAGTGGCCATGGAGGGTCAGATCCAAGCTCTAGATTGGTTGAAGTTGTAAGGGTTTATTGAGTCAAACCCTTGCAAAAAATTTTCTATTTTTATGGGAGCATGTTCCCTTAATTTAATGACATTTCTATTTTTATAAAATGTTAGTTAAGGGCCTAGCTATAATGGCTCAGCCTAAGAACTTATAAATAGTTGAATGCTTCAAGCTAGTGGAGATATAGATTATTTTTGAGTGAGGTTTCTCTTCAAGCTTGGAAGAGTGCTTCAAGATAATTCTAAGAAACCCTTTTAATTATATTCAGAGTTACACCTTGTAATTGGGAATCTGATTTATTGTGTTGGATGGTTAATCAATGCTTACTTTGTGAATATATGATTCCTTAGTGTGAGTGGTTAGCTTACCTTTATTTCAGGTTATCTATTTCATGTTGTGAATGAGTAATGTGATTATATTTTATATCATTTGTGAAAATATTATTTTCCTTCTGTTTTTAAAGTTGCATTATCATTATTCATAGCTACTGAAATAGATGTTTGACCAGTGCATGTGTTCCTTTCTCCTGATAAATTAACTGTGTGTTGAATAAAATTTGATCTATCCTTTACGTATGCTCAAGTTTAACAAAGGGAATGTGTTTCTTAGTCTATATTATTCTATACCCTCTCTAAGTTGTAGTAGGTGAAGTTGATCTGTGGCACATGCACCCATCTTCAAATTAACCCTTCCTGAGTATGAAAATACCCTTTATTTGGTGCATCACCATCCCTAGTATAGTTTCATTTCTGTAAATCTCTTTCCCTAAAACCCATGAAGATGTTAGCATAGGACTAGATATTCGTTTTTATCACACTAGGAGTAGTAAAGCACTTAGTTTAGGAAGATGGAATTTGACACTAACTTTCTCTGGAGGTTCACCTTGAGCCCAAGTCCCATAGCTTGAGAGGTGATCCTATGTGTCCCAATCACATTGAACATCTTGTTCACATTATGGCCATTTGGGGGGGTGCAGTGATTTGGTGACAACAATTTTTGGCACACCTCGGTGGGATGAGTTGGTACTTCTCTTCTCATTAGCATAAATCAAATTACCTGACCGAACTCTATATCTCTAGATTCCAAATCTTAGTGCATTCACTTATGCATAAGAATTTAGACAAGATATTCTTCAAAGCATAAAAGTTATTAGCATATCAACCTTTCCATGTCTCCTCCCAAGAGAAGAAGAAGAAGTATTTTAACACCATCAGCTGCAACTTCATCTCGTAGAGGTCATTCAACTCCTCCATATGGAAGGTTTCCTCCATCAAGGAACAATCAACCTCTTGCTGCTATGGCATGGAACCAAGTTTTTCCCCCTTTCAATGCAAGTAGTATACTTCTATTGGCTCAACGTGACCCTATACCAGTTACGGCACTTAAAAGTTTATCCTTTTACATAGGAGAAACTCATGTCACTTTGGTAGAACACATTCTTGATGTAGCCAACATCTATGTAGTACACAACATCATAGAGGATAATGTTGTTGTATCAGACTTCTAGCCACTTCCTTTAAGGGAAAAGCACTTCAATGGTTTTGAGGGTTATGTATCGGACAGCATAACCACTTGGATGAGTTAGGAGAGAAGCTATACAAATAGTTTGAAGACAAGAGTGATCACCTATCACTCTTAGAACAACTCACCACCATAAAGAGAGCTCCCCAGGAGTACATGAGTGATTTCAATTTCTGATTTCATAGGACGTGGAATAGGATTTTGGAACTCATCAAGCCCTCTCCAAACAATGCATTTATGTACTATTTGTGAGCTTTGAATAGTGATGTAGCAGTTATGATTCAATCCATGGGGGGGAATACATTACCTTGATGCTTATGACACAGCCATAAATGTAGAAAATTATTTTGATCCAGGATGGAAAGATAGCTCCCAGACCACCCATGCCATTTTCTCCAGATCTTACAAATAATCAGCCTATCATTGTGCCTATTCTAGTAGCATCTAATCAGCCAGCTCAATCGGTCCCAACCTCTTCAAATGATCTATTTAAAGTCAAATCACTACTGCAGACCTTTGGAAATGAGATAGTAGTAATGAAAAGGCAACAGTCCCAATATGCTCAACCGTTTCAATCACAATATCAAGAAAATCACCCTCCCTTTCAAGGAAATAATCAGGCCCAGAACTAGGTTACCAGCCAAGCAGCAAGTGTGAAGCCTTTGAAACTTCTGAAACCCTTCCATTACTAGTTCATCTAAATCCATAGTGCAAGTCCAGAATAACCCCATTCAATATTATGAGTGGTGTTACCATTGTTCTCAGTCCTCACAACCAAAATCTTTTCCCAAACAGAGTTCTAATTTAGGCCCTTATGGTCTCCAAAGCATATCTTCTCTACTTGAATCATCTGCTAGACCATCCACTCATGAAATTCAAGACCAACCTTCTGATGAAACTACACTACTAAATTGGAAAGCAGAAGACTTTTGTGGCTTGAATACTGATGCCTCCACTATAGCATATAACACACGTTCCAAGAAAAGGGAAATAGACCCACAATCTTCCAAAACTGATCATGCATCTACTTCTCAGTCCCCAACACAAAATATCAGATGATAAAGGCACGGGAAAGAAATCACTAGAAGTATCCATGGATCAGTCTACAAAGAAGGATGGGACTTCAAGTATCACAATGCCCAATAGGAATTTTCCAAAAGAAGACTCCAATGCCCAAAAGGTATTAGAAAAGTGGGGGTGATTTCATTCAACATTGTGGAGAAAATGAAGAAGACCAATTTTAGTGTCACGATGTGGGATGAACTCTCAATTCCTTCTTAGAGGAACTTGCTATAGGAGGCTTTGAAAAAATTTGGCACTACCAACAGATCATCAAGTCAAGAAGTAATAGTGGTAACCATCTTATGCCAACCCAAAACAAAACTATATTCTAAGCCCAACAAATCCTCAACCATTCTATATCTTGCTGATTATTGGTGATCATTTGGTACATAATTATATGATCAATTCTGGAGCCAGTAGTTCCATAATGCCCCAAAAAAATCACAAATATATTATGAATTCCATATACTCCAATTTCAAGAGGATTTTTTCAACTAGACGATACTATAGTCCAAACTATGGGGGTCATTAAGGGGCTTCATCTTACTATCCATGCATGTCCTAGCTTGACATTCATGCAAGAAATATTTGTTATTGATCTCCCTCCCCTTTTTTCCATTTGCTTATCGCGGGAGTTCACTGCCAAGATGGGTGGATATTTGTCATCAGACTGGTCGCATATGATCCTTAGAACTTGGTACAGGATGAAGGTGACTATAAGAGTTGAACCTATTTGTCATAATCATGTGGAACCATACACCACCAAACCCATAAATGGAAATTATGCCATTGGTGACCAGATGAAGAAGATGCAGATCATGAGCCAACTACTCTCACGAAGGAAGTTTCTAACATAGTGCTTGATGAAGTAAGTATCAACCACCAATATGATCCCTATGCTGATTTATTAGCAGATGAAGAATCAGGTTTGCTACTTTTGGAAGAAATGGGATTGGGTACATACTGCATTCATGAAGAAAATACCATCATACCTCAACTTGTTAAGGCATCAAATGATACAAAAGGACTATGGAAAATGTTCTTTGATGGCTCATGAAGTAAAAATGGATCTGGTGTAAGGGTTATGTTTATTTCTCTAGAAGGAAACAAATATTTCTCTTCCTTTCAGTTTTAGTTCAGCTACACTAATAATTGTTGTTGAATATGAAGCTCTTATACAAGGAATTCAACTTGGCCTAAAGAAGAGGAATCCAAACCTTGACCATCTTTGGAGATAGTGAATTTGGTTGTGCACTAATTTACAACTTCCCGTAGTGCATCAAAAATGATCTAGTGAGGTCATATAAAAATTGGGTTTGGGATCTGATAGAAGATTTCAAAGCTTTTGGAATTCATGTAATTCTTAGGAAGAAAAATCAAGATGCTGACAAGATTGGCTACTATTGGCTCCTAGTATGATGTACCTACCAACATCATGAAAGAAGAGAAATAGACAGTCAAAATGGTGGTCCATCGCTGCAGTACCAGATAATGTAAGTAGCTGACAGGTGTTTGATAGTGATCAACAAATTGTTCTCTTCCTACAGCAAGAAGCAAAGTTTGCTACCAAACATTAAGATAAACTTCAAAATTCTTACGCCAATGAAATTATACAGCTAAAAGGAAACAAGCTCCCAAAAGGCCTGGTTACATTAAAATCCATCTTCCATTTAGATGATCAAGTCTAAATGAAAAAGCAGCTCATATGGTGGTAAAGGATGAGGGTTTTTAAGAGGTCAAGTTAGCAATTGAAAAAAAATTAAAATTTGGTAAGATATGCGCTGATCATGAAAAGAAATATTTCATTGAACTATGTCAAGAGAATCATGATATTTTCACATGGAGCTACAATGACCTACATGGTTTTGATCCTTGGTTTAGATCAACATACCATCGAGTTGGATCCTAACTCTAAGACTAGCTTCGTGAAAAACAGAAGGCCAATCAATCCCAAAATTGAGTCCACTAATGAGGAAAGAAATAACCAAGAGCTTTTCGAGTCCTGTATAATTTTTCCAATCAAGCATTCCTTGTGGGTAGCTAATCTAGTTCCTGTAAGGAAAAATAATGGAGAGATTCAGACTGTGTGTTGACTTTAGGGATATTTGAACCATCACCTCATTGAAGGGTCATTACCCTCTTCCATCAATGGATAAAATCCTCCAAATAGTGGCAAGGGCTCAAATGTTTTCTTTGCTTGATAGGATATTCAGAATATAATTAGATTCTAGTCCAAGAATTTGATCAATTCAAAATGATATTTCACTACTAAGTTGGGCCCGTATGCTTACAACAAGATGCCATTTGGGTTTTCTAATACAAGGGATAATTTCCAAAGAGCCATGGATATGGCCTTTAAAGGACTAATCAATGATATTATCTTGGTTTACCTTGACGACATAACTATCTATTCTAAGCATGACGAAGATCATATCACACATCTAAGGAAGGTTTTTCGAAGATGCAGAGAATTTAGGGTCTCACTAAACCCTAAGAAATGTATTTTCACAGTTTAGGAAGGGAAATTGTCTGGACATATTGTTTCAGTAGAGGGATTGTCCATTGATCCAGCTAGGATTCATTCCATTATGTCTTTATCTCTTCCAAGTCACAAGAAAGGTCTCCAAATTTTCCTGGG
This sequence comes from Taxus chinensis, assembly GCA_019776745.2. Taxonomy (NCBI): domain Eukaryota; kingdom Viridiplantae; phylum Streptophyta; class Pinopsida; order Cupressales; family Taxaceae; genus Taxus; species Taxus chinensis. The sequence continues at coordinate 679,534,869 of CM034152.1, forward strand.
AACCATAAATTTCATGCAGAGATTCATCCCTTAGTTTGCAACATTGGCTAAACCACTCACAAGCATGATAAAAAATAACATTCCATTATCATGAATGAAAGAGGGGAGGGAGAGTTTCTAGGCTATCAAAATGGCCATTTCCCAAGCTCCCACACTGGTAAATCCCAATTTTTGAAAAAGATTTCATCCTCTATTCTTTTGCAGGCTAGGAAAGTATTTCAAGGATCCTAATGCAACAAAATGATGATTTGATGGAATAACTGGTTTCCTTTTACAGTCAGTCTCTCAAGGAATATGAGCTTCAATATTCCTTTATTGAAAAAAAATTTATTTTGTGCCTTCGGTCTTCGACACTAGTTATCAGACAGGTGGGCCTCATTATTTACTGTTGGGGTACCTCAGCCAGGGTCGACACACTCTTTCTGCGGAGGGGTGCCTTTGCCTCCATTTCTTCATGTTACCATTATCAAGATTTTTTATTTGAATTCCTTTGTTATTGACCACACTATGCATATGAGATACTAAGCATTGTAATTATAAACTATACTATGCATATTTACCATGCATTGACTGAGTTACCATGCTAAACTCGCTGAGCTCTAACTAACTCGGCCAACTACCAGCTCATCTTCCCGACCTATCTCACCTTTCTTGACTCTCGAGCCACCTCATCTACACTGTTTGATAGGCCCAACTCCCTTCCTCCTGACTCACCACACATAAATCCCAATGACACCTCTAACTCACCTTTCTGAGCCATACATAGCCGACCCTCCTACCAGCGTTGTAATGTGTCAAACAAAAAAAGCAACTTGAAGCCACTTAGCATACCGGTCACCCTATTTTTAAACACTAACCATTCATAGCGTACGATGAATGTGGGGTATTTTCCTAACATAGTTAACAAAGAGACGATGGAGGTTATGGGGGATCGACCTCCTAACTGCTTGGATGCTAAAATAATATGCCACCGTTGGGGCATAAGGGGGTCAAAATTACTGTAAAATGAGTTTCTATTTGAATAAGGGAAGTGTGAGGATTGTGTAAGCTTGGAGGTTTTTTTTGAGAGCTTGGGACATTTTTGTCAGAAATTTCCAAAGGAGACCAGGGTTCTTTTTGTAGGTAGAACATTGTGACAGTTGAGGAAGATCAGTAATTGCCTTGTACACATAAATTGTAAGTGTTTGAAGGTTATTTTAATAGATCGATCACATTATTATAGACCAGAAGATATAGGATTTGTGTCGAACTCCGTTATCAATGTATTGTGGCAATTGTTCTCAACATTTTTCTGGTTTTTCTGATTTCCACAGTCATCTCACAATTTTTATTCAATTACTAAATTACGGAAAATCATGATATTAAAATTCAATTCGAAAAATCATATTTTAAAGAAAAATTTCAAGGTGTGTTTTCAAATTGCTTTTCAATTACAGATCATTTGGTATTAGAGTTGGTCTATGATCAATTTAACAGTTAATTTGGATTACAATTTTGTGGTGTATGTTGACAAGGTCCCGATCCAAAAAATGTGAAGGAGAATTAGCAGGATTTGATCTGGAAATTTCATCAAGATGGTCACGAAGTGCTGATATGGCCAAAGATAAAGAACAAGAATTTTGTCAATCCTTCATGCAAATGAAATAAATGGTGGAGGAATTGTACCGAGATTATAGAAGATAGACATAGAAAGAAGCCAAGAAAGGTTAAAAATTGAAAAAGAGGAGTCATCTTATTCATCTGAATTTGGTTCTCCCAAAGGTGGTAAACCAAATTCTGATTTTCTTACTTCATTAAAACTAGATATTAAGTTTGAATCATCAATGTATAATGGAGAGCTTAGTGTAGAAAAATTTAAATAACTGAATCAAACAGATTGAAGTATATTGCAGGGCTTAGAAAATTGTTGATGAAGAAGAAAAAATTCATCCGATGACTCTTCGAATGGGTAGTACAACACTCATCTGGGAGGAGAGAAAGCTTCAAGAGATTGATGAGAAAAAAGCTAAAACAATATCTTCTTTGAATGGTTTTATTTCTGAATTAAGACAACAATTTTATCCGTTAGGTTATATGCAACAAGCCATGATGGATTGAAAACTTTTAAGGAAAAGTAAGGGACAAAGTGTTTAGGATTATACATAAGAGTTCAAAAAAGGGCTCTCATTTTGGGTATTTCTCTCCACAAACAAGAAACACCGCTGAAATATATTGGTGGGTTACATAGATATTTGAGATAGATGATTCTCATGCTTAATCCTACTAACCTTGATGTGGTGTGTGTGCAAGATACTCAGTTGGAAGTGAGAGGGAAAATGACCAAAGAGTCATCTTCGAAAAACAAGAACAAGTAATTTGACAACAAAGAGAAAATTTTAAAGAACAAGGTAAAGGAAAGGGTAAGCAAAAGACTAATTCTACTATTAAGAAAAAATATGATAAACCATTTTGTAATCATTGAAAAAATAATCATGATGAATCTAAGTGTTGGAAGCTACATCCAGAACTTAATCCTAAGTGGTTTAACAATAATAAAGGGAAAGAAAAGAAGACCCACACTGTGGTACAACATGATCTTGGATCCGATTCTGGTGATGAAACTAAGATCACAACCATGGGTTTACAAGGATGTAATTCTTCCTATTCTTTTAGCACTAGCTCATCTATTGTTGCATCTTGTTATAAACAACAATCTATGTATGGTGAGAAGAAAATAAATGAGCTTTTAAACCTTATAGTTGTTTCTAAACATACTAAAATAGACACTTTATTCAATAGTGGATCTCAATATAATAGGATTTCAGAAGAAGTTGCGAAGAAATTGGGACTCCCAAACCAAACCACATCCTAAGCCTTATCCTTTGGGATGGGTTTGTGATGATGCAAAATTGAAGATAACGAAAAATTGTATATTTAGATTTTCCATTACTGACAAGTTCATTGATGAGGTTAATTTAGATGTTGTTCCATTAGATGTTTGTGGTGTGGTTTTGGGAAGTCCATATATTTATGATAGGAAGCAATATTATATAGGGAAGAGAATAAATACTTTGCTTGTAAATGATGGGATTGAATATATTGTTTGAGCTCATCGTGTGAAAACAAGTCTTTCTTTGGTTACTGAAGGACATATGAAAAGCCTTGTAAATTCAAGAAAGAAATTTGTACTCATGGTGATTAAAACCAAAGAGAAAGATCATTCAAAGGATTTTGAGGATTGTGATCCTAAACATCAAAATTAATTGATTAAGAATATTTGTAACTATGCTGATGTGTTTCAGAAACCAAAAAGTCTACCTCCTCAAAGAGGGGTTCAACATGAGATATAGTTATTACAAGATGCACCTCTTCCTAAAAGTGGTAGGTATAGATTGTCCATGGTTGAGAACAAGGAAATCAAGAAGTAAGTGATGGAACTTTTTGAAAAAGGAGTTATCTATCCAAGTTCATCTCCTTGTGGTTCACCTATCATTTTGGTGCCTAAAAAATATGGCACATGGATGATGTGTGTTGATTTTTGTGCCTTGAATAAGATCATGGTTTTAATCAGCACCCTTTTTCTCGCATTGATGATTTATTGGATCAGTTGAACTTTTTTGTTTATTTTAGTAAGTTAGACTTAAAAAGTGGTTATCACCAGGTGAGAATTAGTGAAGGTGATATTTGGAAAACTACTTTAAAAAAAAAACAAGGTTTGTTTGATTGGTTTTTTATGCCTTTTTGATTGTGTAATGTACCAGATACATTCATGCGTGCGATGAATGATGTTTTTAGGCAATTAATTGATAATTTATTTATGGTCTACATAGATGATATTTTGTTTTTTATTAAATCATGGGATGATCATGTCATTCATATTCAAAAAGTTTTAGATGATTTGAGAAAGGAGAAATTATATCTAAAGATGTCTAAATGTGAATTTGGGAAACATATTTGATTTATTTGGGTTATGTTGTGAGATATGGTAAATTGAAAATTGACCAGTAAAAGTTGAGGTCAATGTAAACTAGCCTAAACCCAATAATGTAGATATTGGATAAATTTAATTACTAACTTCTCATTTATTACATCTCCTTTACATTATCTGACTAGCATTAAACAAGTCTTTCAGTGGGGAGGTAAGCATTAAAGAGCTTTTGATACACTGAAAGAGAAAATAAGTACTGTGTAAACAAGGACGGAAGCTTGAAGATTATATTAATCAGAATCAACCATTTACATAGGAAGGAGCTGCAATACTTATAGGTATTGTACAGCTGAATACAAACAAGAAACTAAGTTGCACAAGTGCAACCAAATTCCAAATTACATAAGCTTCCAATAACATCCGGGAAGCACAAATGAATAATTACAATTATATTTTTTAAAACAATATAACCACACCCGTATGTAGACATAAATATAACTATATAACAACATTATTTAATTAATAACATTAATTAATTAATTTATTATATAATGCATAATTAATAATATTAGGTAAATAATTAACCTAACATTCCCCCCCTTAATTGTGCATTGTCTCAAGGGATGTGGAGAGGAACTCTCTGAACAACTCGAACTTGTCACATGCAAGTGACTTTGTGAAGATATCTGCCTTTTGTTTAGCTGTTGGACAAAATTGAAGCTAGATGTTGTGCTTCAACACATGCTCGCGTATGAAATGAACCTGTACCTCAATGTGCTTTTTTCTCTCATGAAACACTGGATTGTGAACAAGTTTGAGAACACCTTCATTTTCAACATACATGGTGGTCGGTTTGTCCTATGGTATTCCAAGTCCTTCTAGTATGCAACGTAGCCAAATCACTTCACAGACAACTTCTCCTGCAGAACGATACTCGAATTCTATGGAAGAGCAAGAAACGAAGTGTTGTTTCTTGATTCCCCATGATATTGGTCCAGATCCCATAAAGAATACATATCCAGAAGTAGATTTTATATCATCAATGTTACCTGCATGATCTGAATCCAAATATCCAGTCAAGAAGAAGTTCTCATTCTTCTTGTATTCTAGACCAAGATCCACTGATCCTCTGAGATATCTCAAGATGCACCTTGCTACTTTCCAATGACACACTTTGGGTTCTTGCATGAAAATGGATAGATAGCTTACTGCAAAGCTGATATCTGGTCTAGTGTAGGTCAGGTAAATGAGACTCCCGATTAGTTGCCGATAGAGAGTGGCACTTGCCTCAGGTTATGGATCTGAATGAGATAATTACAATTTGTTCTCCATGGGTGTAGTAATTGGTGTGCAATCCATCATCCTAAAATTTTCGAGCGTAGTCTTGGTATATTTCATCTGAGAAAAAAATATGATTCTCTTTCTACCACACTTCTAATCCAAGATAGTAATGCATCGGCCCGAGATTTGTCATGTCAAATGATCGATTAAAATATTTCTTCATTGCATCAATCATCCTCACTAAACTGCTAGTGATGACTAGATCATCAACATAGACAACAACAATCACAATCTCCCCCCCTTACTTTTTGAGGTAAATATTGGGATCATATGGATTTCTAACAAATCCATGTTGTACGAGATGCTCATCAATCTTGATGTACCATGCACGGGGTGCCTGTTTTAGGCCATACAGATATTTCATGAGTCTGCATACCTTTTCTTCTTGACCAGGTACTACATATCCCTCAGGTTGAGTCATGTAGACTTATTCTTGTAAATATATTTTGAGGAAGGCACTTTTTACATCCATTTGGTGGACTTTCCATCCAAACTGAGCAGCTAGAGCAAAGATCATCCTGATCATTTTGATCTTAGCTGTGGGATCAAATGTCTCCTCATAGTCAATACCTTCTTTTTGTGCATACCCCTTTGCTACAAGTCTCACTTTATACTTATCCACTGTCCCATCTACTTTATACTTTGTTTTGAATATCCATCTACATCCAATGGGTTTCTTCCCAGGTGGAAGATCGACAAGTTTCCAAGTGTTATTATTCATCACTGATTGATATTCAGAATCCATGGCATCTTTCCAATATTTTGACTGTAGGGCTTACTAGACTGTAGAGGGCTCATCTGATTCAATAACTCTACTCATCAAGGAAAAGTTAACTTCTTCTCTTGCTTTACTACGAGTCCGTGGTCTAGGGGTGGATGTATTAGGTGGAGCCTCCATTCTTGCATCTCGTAATGTACTTGTACACCATTTAGGCATACAATGAACTGTTCCCATGGGTCATGGTTCTATCTGATCAACACCATCATCCCCATTATCACTTTCATCTTCTAAGGGAACATCAACTTCAATTTTTACAATAGGTGAAAAATATACATCTTGTGAGTCTCGAGGAGGAGTATCTGCTTCCTTCTTCTCAAAAAACTCAACATCTCTGCTGGTGTAGACTTTTCTGGTCTTAGGATCCATCAATCTATACCCAAGAATCTCTTCACTGTTCCCAATGAAGACGAGTTTCTATGAATTCATGTCTAATTTCTTTCTGTTTTGTTTGTGTATGTGCATGCTTTCTTTGCACCTGAATACTCTGAGGTGTGCAATAAATGGTTTCCATTTTGACCATGCTTCTGGTGGTGTTACTCTGTCAAGAGCAACAGTGGGTGCTTTGTTCAACAAATACATTACTGTATCTTCTACTTCTACCTAGAATGTCTTTGCAAGTCTGGAATCATCGATCATGCATCGTACCATTTCCATGATCATACACTTTCTTCTCTCAACAACACCATTTTGCTGCGGTGTGTGTGGAGGAGGCATTTGTTGATGAATCCCGTGAGTTTGTAGGTAGTCTCTGAACTCATCACTGGTGAATTCCCCCCCTCGATCTAAGGGTAGAGTTCTGATGTGACGACGAGTTTCTTTCTCAACTGCTACTTTGAACTTTTTGAAGGTTTCAAACACTTCACTTTTCTTACAAAGACAGAAAATCCACACTTTTCTCAAATAGTCATCAACACAAAGCATGAAGTAATGGAACCCAGAATGACTTGGCTGCACCAGAACACAAAGATCGGTATGAACCAGGTCAAGTTTACCATGAGCTCAAAATGTACTCCTCTGAAACGAAGCTCTGTGTTGTTTTCCTGCTATGCAGTGAGGAAACTTGTCGGTATCCTTATGAAGAGATGGTAGCCCATGTACCATATTATGCCAGTGAAGTGTTTTGAGATATTTGAAACTTACATGACCAAATCTCTGATGCCAAAACTGTGCTGAGGTGGAGTTCTTAGCCACAAGTGCTTGATCATCTTTGTGAACAAAATCAAGTTGGAACATGCATCCCACATTGGAGGATTTTACAATTATTTTTGAGTGTCTTGATTTGTCTCGAATCAAACATGTTTTCTTTCCGGATTGACTATCAAAGTCAATTTTTAGGTTGTGATCTAGGAGTTGACTGACTGAAAGCAGATTCTTTGTCAACCCAGGGACATAGAGGACATCTGATAGTCTACATTTGCGTGAACCAAGGGGTAGAGAAATGTTCCCAATCCCCTGAACTGTATATGAAGAATCATCTCCCAACGAAACATAATTTTTTGATGGCATGTCCCTCATTGAAATAAACCAGTCTTTGTGGCCGGTAATGTGTCAAGTGGCTCTCAAATCAACATACCAGACATCACTAGATGACATGGATGGTTCACTTGATCGAGCAGTGAACAAGAAGTCTTCATTGTCTGACTGTTCTTGTTGCTCAACAATATTACCTTGCTAGTGGGGTCTTCTTTTCCAGTTCCCCTTTTTCTACCCTTGATTGTAGTTATAATGTCCCTTGTTAGATTTTTGTGGAGGTCCAAAATTGCTTGATGAACCTTTCTTGTAAGTATTATACCAACAATCTTGTAGGTTATGTCCTCTTTTGCATATTGGACATTACTTCTTCTGTTGTCTATCCCCTTGATACTGATTTTGATTTTGGGATTTTTGATAGGAATTAGGTTTTCCTTTACCTTTTCCTTTCCATTTTTGATGTGAATACAGTGTCTGCTCCTCTTCATCATCCTTATTGTGCATTGCTTCCTCTTGTTGCAGTAGGTTTACCAGCTTGTCAAAACCAACTGTTGTATCTGACACATTTAGTGTTGTGACAAAAATGTAGTAAGAAGAGGGGAGTGCTCTCAGAACAATGGGAACGAGAGCATCATCTATGACCAGTTCTCCTAGGGCTAGAAGAGAAGCCCTCAATTCTACAACTCTTCTTAAGAAAGCTTCAATTTTTTCATTCTGTTTGAACTTTAGTGTGTGTAACTGACTCTGTAAATTTAGTATAACATTCTTATTCTTGGCCTCGTATACTGTGCTCAATTTATCCCACAGCTTCTTTGGTTGTTTTGGCATCTCGAATGTGGGGTTGAAAATCATCGAACACTCCAAACAAGATGATGAGTTTGGCCTTCTGATCTACTTTATCAAACTACCATTGTTGTGTTGTATCCGTAGTTGATCTGGTCAGAATACCATTCACAACAGGCCAGATTTCTTTGAACTCAAGTTGTGTCTTGATTTTTGTCTTCCATGCAGCATCATAGTTATTTCCTCTGAGTAGTTGTGAATCCGGAAGAAAAAATTTGGGGGCATTGGTGCCCATTTTGTAGAGATCATTGACAGGGTTTGGCTCTTATCACTCCAGGTATAAGGTCTCCCAATCTATATACTGTCAGTCTGATATACCGAACCTTTCTATATACGTGCCCTTCCGATATATCCGGCGGTACGTGGAAGAAGCTCACCATTTCTATATACCCGGAGGTACGTGAAAGAGGTGTTAATGTATGTGAAATAATTCAATACGTGGTACCAAGACAATACTGATGGGGTTTGTGTGATTATTGACATCGGCTCAAAGAAATATCGTCATACGTGCGCTGTAACTTCGCTATATACTCAGATAATTTCTTATTCTAGATTTATGTCATGCAATCATTCATAGATGGATGGGATGGTTCATAGTGTGTGCATTGTGACCTTATTACTCCCCGTCAATTTAAAGGGACGATGCCTAGACGACATTGTTGTAGCTATATTAGGCGTTAAGTGCAGTAATAGTCGTGATTACTTTACCCGTAAGAACTTCCCAGAGGCACCGTATATACCGAATGCTGCGAATGAGATCTAGGATCTCCTGAGTGTTACAAAACCAATTTTCACTGTTTTTTATTACAATTATGTCAGTTTCTGAGCAGTTACAAAGTTTTGCAGTTGACTATGGCAACCTACAAATTAGTACAATATACAATACAATTTGAATGACAGGCAAAAATTTTTCAGTTTCGGGGGTCCTGGTGACCTCCTGAGCCCTAAATGCTAAAAATTGCAAAAAAATAGCTGAAAATGCAATTTTTAGGTGAGTCTCCTTTTGCAAAAAATGTCTTGAATGAGAAAACAGACCAAATGGGAGAAAAAAAATTTTTTACCCTAATTTAGGGATTTCTCCGCTAAATTTAGTTAGTTGATAACTAAATTCAAAAAAGCCTGCTAAATTTAGCAGTTCTACCAAAATTTCCGCCAGATGCAAAAGGAGAGTTTTTGAGTGTTTTTTGTGGGATTTGATCCTCAAACCTCTCACTCCTAAGGCACATGCAATAACCAACTTGGCCACTTGGGGCGCTTGGACTATGAAGGGAAGAAATTTGTATTTATTGTCAAATAAATTGACTTACCTCTTGAAAAATGCAACTTGGTGAGCCTCCACGTGGCGCATACTGGTGAAGGGGCGTTTTTAGGGTTCTATTTGCCCAAAAAATGGATCTGAGACTTTATTTCTTTGCTCAGGCTGCAATTTCTCCTTGCCCAAGCCGCGTTTTCTCCTGTCCTTGGGTGCGCGTTTTTGGTCCTTTGGGCGGTGCGTTTTTCTCCTGGGCCGCGTTTGTTTCCTTATTGACACACTGTACAGGCCGTATTTGCTATATTTTCCTTGCCTGGGCGCTGTGTTTTCAATGCCTTGGAGCGCATGTATTTTTTTTGTTGCTGGCCTTTGTACAGGCCGTGGGGGATTAAAAAAACGTGTTTTTTGCTGTTGTTTGCCTTCATTTACATGCTATTTTTGCGGGGGCGCGCGTTTTTACATGCTTGGCCGCACTTTTATTGTTTTCTTTTGTGTGCAGGCTGGATGAGGATGGTCCAGCAGGCCGTGGGAGATAGCAAAGGCGTCCTCTTTAGCTCCAACAAAACATGTTTCCTTGCTTATGCTGGCCGCGCATGGTCATAGCAAAGGGCGTATATGACTCTATCAAAAACTGGTTTGGCCGCGTTTCCTCTCCTTATACAGGGCGCCTGGATTCTCTTCTTCCACTGTATATTTTCCAGCTTGGGCGCCTCCTTTCTTTTTTTTTATTTTCTTTGCTCTGTTTGATTCTTGATCACTGCAGGTGCACAGACAGTCCTCCAAAACAAGCCAAGAACAATCTCCAAATATAGTAAAACAAAACCCTGATTGGGAAATATATCTTTTTCTTTAAAAATTTTTAAATCAATACCTGTAGCAATTTTTGCCTGGTGCTGAGTGCACCAGTGCAAAAAAAAATTTGCCTTCCAAGTACCTGGAAGGAACAGGCTGATGTGGTGGAGGCAGGGATGGGGCTGGGAGTTTGCACGAGGCTGCACAGGCTCTCAAATGCTGCAAACACTTCTCCAATCTCCTCTCTCTCTGCTGCATCTCTTCTTCCACACCTTCACAGGGCCAGAATTTCGCTCTGGTACCAAATGTAGATTGAGAAACAGGGACGGAAACCTGTGTATATTTTATTGATCTCAATCAAGTAAAAAATTACAGAGAATGGGCTGCAATATTTATAGATATTGCATAGCCAAATACATCCAGGAAAATGAGTTGCACAGGTGCAACCAAAAACCAGATTTCAGCAAGCTTCCAATAACATCCGGGAAGCAACAATTACATAAAGACAAATATATTGTTTATAACAATATAACAATGTGCAAACAGACAAATATGGTTGTTTAACCATATAACAATTTAATCATTAATTATTTAATTAATAAAATTAATTAAATAATCCTAACTATGCATAATTAATATTTAGGATAATAAAATTTATCCTAACACTTTCCATACATAATTACTATATGACATCCTTCTTGGTTTATGTGGCCACTTCTATGGGCTATTTCTATGGGTTGAATACTAAAGGTATTCCCAGCGAAGCTCCCCAAATCTAAGATTTCTGTCCCCAACTCACACTGAGTAAAGGGAGAAGGCATTCTACATAGGGTCAATGATGCCTTCTTTGTAGTTATCCTCTACCATTTTGATAAGGAGTTATATAACCAAAGGATTTTAGATGAAGCCTTCAAATAAGTGTGTGAGTGGGGAGCCATCTATTTATAGTTCCCTACATTCACTGACATTCAGGTTCTAGGATTCATAGGTGCCCCCAAAAAAGTTGCCAAGGTGCCCCACTGATAAATGGGTTCTACTGGAATTGGTCCAATAATTGTTGGATTATCATCGTATTCAAAACAAGCACAACAAATCAGGAATGCATTACCCTATTTCAATTGGCTACATACACCTACCTGAATATTCATAAGGAAAAAATGTTGATGCAGAATTGGTCAAATTGACCTTGCAGAACCTTTCCATCCATGGACTAATTTTGACTATTGGGGTAAATTCAGTGAAACAAGTTGGTCCAGTTCTCTTGTGCCCCAGTTGGAAGACATGTGGATTCATTATCAGGATGAATTCATCATCCAACAAAGGGATACTATGAAAGGCTAACTTTGGATGAGGTTCGGTAATTTGGAATAGTCGACATCCCAAAAGACATACAATGATGATGATGAGGTTTTGGATGAAGTGTATAAAAATAATAATAATATTTCTAATCAACAATTTCCATGGATTGATTGGGTATGCGGAATAATTTTGCAGCACAAAGGAGAGAGAGCCAAGCCCATTCTGCTAGAGAACTTACAATTGGTTGGTTACCTTGGGAATCTCACCCAACGGGGTTAGAGCAACCTACAAATACAGAGGCCCCCATTAACCATGAGCTAATAAACACCCCACAAAAGTGAAAAGGTCGACCCAAAAGGCCCATACAATTCCAAAAAAGATATCTTCATGTTATTGGTAGCTCATCTCTCTCTAAGGATTCCTGTTTCCAAGGTCCATGTCTCCTGCAACACCCATGACAGAAATAGTTGAAGTGAGTGAATTCTCCAAGTGTCCCATAAGACCCATCACATATTCTTCCTCCTCCATTGCTCACATCCAATATTAGTTCCTTCCACTTCTAGCAATCATTTCTTCTTTCCCATCTCCCTTCCATGGCCCAAGTATTATCATGGCTTCCAGTTCTGTTAGCTGGAGAAACTATTGGGTCACCCATTTCTTCTTCACTTCCCTTAACACTTCCATTTCCTTCCATCTCATCTCCTAACATCATTGTATCAACTCCTATGGCCATCCTCACATCCACCTCGTCCATCCATTGCCACTATAAATACCATTCAAATGTCCAACTAATGTTGTCTGGTATTCTTGTTGTGGCTAATGTTTCAGGTACTCGAATCAACTATTCTATCTTCATCAGCATCAGCCATTCCAGAATGGTTGTTTCAGATAGACTCCAAAGAAAAAGAATAAATATTCCTCTGGGGGATGTAATAGATCTAAGAATATTGGAGCTTACATGCCTAAAGAGACAGGCCAAGAAGCTAAGAAATATTGTTTCAATCCTGACAGTGAATCCATGTGGAGAAACAAGTTGTAGAGGTTGGCACTCCTATTGAGGGAAAATACTAAGGAAACAATTACTAGCTGTAGATTATCATATTTATCAGGATTCTCACTAGGAAAAGCCACTCACAAAGGAGAAAAACAATATTTACACACTACTCTTAGGAAATATGCTATGGAAAAATATGATAAGGATATAAGGCTTCTAAGGATGATTTTAAGGCTCAAGGTTGAGACATCTCACTGCATTGCTAGGGAACAGTAACAAAACCAACTCCATCTACTAAATTCTTAACAACTACAGCTATGAAAGTTTCATCTACCATTGATGATATTTCTTATCATGAGATCAAGAAGATATGCTAGAAAGGGAGATCAGTAGATGGATGGATGGAACGTATAATGCAGGAAGCTAATCCTTTAATTAAATAAGCTTTTAAGATATACAATGATTTGTAGGTTGGAAAAAATGCCATTTCCAAAATGGATGAAGCCTTTTTCAGACGACAATAATAACCTAAATTTGAATTTGGCAACATGGAGTGAGATCAGAGATGAAGATTCAAATCTTACTCCTCCAGGAGGATGTAATCGATGATGCCTTGCAAAGTTGTTCCAATATCAAAATTCCATGGTATTCCAGGTGTCAGGTACTGCATAGGATTTAATTAAGACAGTTGGAATGATAAATGAGTGGAAATTACATGGATGATTTGAATGACATATCAAAGGAATTTGATATTGTTAACTACAAATTATTCAACGAAAAACATCGATGATCTTCCATAAGGAGCAGATCAAGGAAGAATTTTAGAGGATTTACTAAAGCGTGATGATGAGGTTACCAAAATTTTCGGTGGTGAATCCATCATTGATAGGTTGGTTTTATGCCAAAATTTCACAGGAAGATTGAAGAAAGTTTTGATATAAAATTCAGAATATTTCCAACTAATATCACAAGGGAAATTGAGAAAATAGATATAGTGAATCACTATGCATGTGGGTCTAGGGGATGAGGAAATTCAAGGAATCATTAAGTGCAATTCATCGAGTATAAACATTGAATGGCTGTGTGGGAGGAAGACACAATAAAAACTTACAGTAGGAGAGGAAGGTGTAACTAGAACATAGGCCAAAGCTGAGCAGTCCATGAAAGGAAAGATCCAAGCTATAGATTGGTCAGAATTTGTAGGGTTGACTGAGTCAAACCCTTGAAACAAATTTTCTATTTGCGTGGGATCATGTTCCCTTAAATTAATGACATTTCTATTTTTAGTAAAATATTAGTTGAAGGGCCCAGCTATAATGGCTCAACCTAAAGAACTTATAAATAGTTAGGTATATGGAGTCATTTAAGCTAGATATGGATAGATCATGTTTTGGATGAAGTTTCTCTTCAAGCTTGGAAGAGTTCTTCAGATAATTTTAAATTTTTTTTAATTATATTTAGAGTGATATCTTTCAATTGAAGAATCCTAATTTACTATTCTAAATCGTTGATTAATGCTATACGCTTTGTGAGTGTATGATTCCTTAGTGTGAGTGGTTAGCTTATCTTTATTTCGGGTTATCTATTTCATGTTGTGAGTGAGTAATGTGATTATCTTTTATATCAGTTGTGAAAATCTTATTTTCCTTATGTTGTTAAAGTTACATTATCATTATTCATAGTTGCTGAAATAAATGTTTGACCAGTGCATATGTTCCTTTATCATGATAAATTAACTATGTGTTGAATCAAATTTGATATATCCTTTACGTATGCTCAAGTTTAATAAAGGATTGTATGCCCTAGTTTGTGGCATTTTATACCCTTTCTAGGTTACAATAGGAGAAGGTGGATAATGATGCAAGCATCCTACCCACATTAACCCTTATAAATATTAAACACCCCTTTATATGGTGCATCACCGTACTTAGTATAGTTTCATTTTGTTAAAATCTCTTTACCTAAAACTCATGAAGGTGTTAGCCTAGGACTAGATAGTCATTTTATTATACTAGGAAAAAGTACAACACTTAGTTTAGGAAAAGAAAGTTGGCCTTCTCCAGAGGTTCACCTTGAATTCAAGTCCCACATCTTTAGAGGTGATCCCATGTGTCCCAATCACACCAAATGTCTTGTTCACATTTTGGCCATTTAGGGGGTGCAGTGATTTGGTGACAACAACACCCATAATGAAGGTGGCAATTCTTCTGCACTTCCTATCTAGGCATTCTCACATGCTTGGATATAAAATGAAGTGGTCTCTTTACCATGGTAGTCTTGTATAGCCGTGGGCATGTTGATCCTTGAAAACCTTACAAAAAATGTGATTCGTACCTCGCGCCATTCCAAGATGTTTTCTCGATGTGTAGCCCACCAGCGTGCTACAATTTTGAGTAGGTTGTAACTGAGAATTCCCCTTCTCATATCCTCATTTTTCCACTAATCTTACATCTCCCGCAAGAAAATTTTAGGATATTCCCCTCCTGAGTAACTTGGAAACTTATTTCCTTTTAGGCACTTGACTGAGCATGCCTTTGTCACCCTTGTTACATATCCTCTTAACTGTCACCCAATTAATTCATAAGTCCTGTGCACCCAATTTTCACATGCCACACTAGTGGTATCACTCATAGACTAAGCATCTTCAAATTTGATAAATCCCTCCATAGGGTGAATTATCTCAGGATCTCTGATGGAGCACACATAGATTCTATTAAAGAATTCTTCTCCTACGGGCTCAGTTTAGGGTACTGATTTCCCATTTGTCAAAGGAATGACCACCCTTTCCTCCTTGTTCTCAAAACTGATATATCCTTTATTAAATTGTGAGTCAACATTGTTCTTATAACATCATGGGCACCCAAGCAATGCTGGAAAGTTGTCTTCCTCAGCAATCGACAAGACTTTGAAGTCTCCAGTGAACTTGTCTCATTAAATGATGATGACTACATCTTTTAGGACTTTAATGGGCATTGCCTTAGTCTTGTTTTCCATATGCAATATATTCGAAGATGGATGTAGTGTGGGCCTCCCCATTCGATTCTAGGCATCTAAAGTAAGAACATTGACCTCTGCTCCTATGTTGATGAGAATATTACTTAGAACCCACCCATCAACAACCGCATTCAAAGTAATCTCCTTGTCATATTTAAGGGCTATAAGGAGAAAGGTTTACATGAAAAACCTACCTTTCATGCTCTACTCTGGCGCGTGGTAATTTCTCTCTCAGCCACTCTCCTAGTAAGGGAATTATATTATCTTGCCTTAAAATTTTACATACTTCCTTGAATTTATCTAGGTCCTTCTGCGGAGCCTCAACATTCCTTCTTTGCTCCTGCTACCTGGAATGCTCCTTTAGACACTAGATCTCTCCTTGTAAAATTAAAATGATATACATAGCCTCCTAATTACTTCTTTCTAATGAGAAGGTTCTGGGTAATTTCCATGTATAACTTCCTCCCTTCAAACTAGTGTCCTTAGTCTTGGCATCTCCCTGGTACGTGTGGCCTCTGCCTGCGTCGTCACTAGTACAAGTTCTGTCCCTGACTAACGCACCACTCATGACATCCATTGTGAATCAGCCTTCTTGATGCTCACCATCCCAGTACCTATGTCCTTTCGATGCTACTAGTTCATATGCTCATAAATTTTTGGACACTCTTCATACTTGTGCTTCATTCCGCACCATGAGCATTGTAACAGAATAGGGCACTCGCATTTGTAATTCTCTGTATATCCAAAATTATAAAAAGTTCCTCATGGGAACTCACTTTGTCCTACGCCTTAGTTATTGTGACCATGAAGTCCTCCACAAAACCTTCTTCTATGCGTCCCTCCATCTATGTGCACCTCATAATGACAATCATCATCATTTTAACTACTTGCAAGGCTAGTCTGGTGCACACCCAGATCAATAGCATCATGGATTTGAACAATCCATCTACAATCCTTGGTATCACAGGTCGTAGAGGTATAGATATTGCAATAGCAAGAAACATTCTTGTGGATTGCATGCTGGAGTAGAAGGAATGTACTTGCATCATGATCCCCATGGAAAATGTAACAGTCACCACCATAGCGTGCACCAAATTTTGAGGGAAAATATCCTTTGTATTCCCCTCCACTTAAAAATCTATACATCAAAGCTAACTACGAACCTGATGTGTTGAGTTTGTAGATATATTTTCTAATTTCTTGGCCATTGTAGAAATTTTAGCCTTTAGAAAAGGGCTAACACCAGTTTCAATGCTTGCAACAGCTTCAGTGTGTAGATCACCTTCCAAGGCCTCATGTGGGTATGTGAAAGTATTGTGCGATAGAGCCCTTCTAAATGGTGTTATCAATCCTCTAAAAATCCATTAAGCATGTAAGAGAAGGATGAATTTCATAGGATAAATTTGACAAGAGAGTCTTAAAACGTGCGTTATACTCCCACACACTCTTTTCCATTCCCTACTGGATCTCTTTCAGAGTGTTGATGCTCTTCTTCTCAAACTCTGGGATATGGAACTTTGTGAGGAAAGGGTTCTTCAATGCGGTGTAGTATACCACCGTTTGAGGGGGGTCGTACTTCCTATACCAACTATACACATGCCCTTGCAATATTGTTGTAAATTGACTTGCCTTCCACTCTAGGGTAGTGATCCCCTTTGTGTGCCATAGTAACTCACACTTGTGCACATGCTCTTCAACATATGTAATACCCCTATAGTTTGGTAAGTGCAAAGACATCTTGAAAAACACATGGGGAGGTGGTTGGGGCCCTTGTCCTCCTTATCCAGAGCCTTGGTTCCCTCCATTGTTTACTCCTAACCCACCATATCCACCCCCTATAGTCAAAAAAGGAACAAAAGTGGTCACACAGAGTGTTCCCAGCGTCCCACTTAAATGTGTGTCGATGTTTTGTGATATTATCCCACTACCAGTTGTATGCCCCATGCCACTCCCAGATGTGATACCCAAAGCTTGTGTGCTTTCACCTTATTCAAATATTTCCCCTAATACAAGAATGGCTTGTGTATCCATGGATGTTCCAAATAAAAAATTACATCTCATGGGCACCGATTGGTCAATCCCATTGATACCAACTAAGTTAACAATACTTATCCCTTGATTTGGAAAACCAAGCGTCAGGGGTTGGTTGTTAAGTGGGTTTAGATGCATGCCAACAACTCTTCTTTCTCCATGTAATGAACTCTCATCAGAAGATGAAGGGGCCTCTCTCCCACGCTTGCCAAGATGGGATAGTATAGACTGCTCAGGCCCCTCTTCCTCAACATAAACCTCAACTCCTTCCTGTAATGTCTTCCTCCATAGATCCATCACACTTGCAACCTCACATTGTCTAGCCATCTCCCTCTCACGAGCTTTGATATACTTGAGTCATCTCTACCCCCCTTTCCTTTTCAGCTGAAATTTCCGCCATCTTCCTTTACCCTAGCTTCCTCTCCCAGTGCTCAGAGAAGCTTTAGTTGGCCATGGGAAATGCTTCTAAACTCAAAGTCATGATGAATATCTTCATAGCTAAAGGAATGTCATGCAAAAATGATCCTCTAGGCTCCCTTAAAAACCTGAAATCAACAACTTCTGGGAAATAATACATCAAAATGATGTATTCGAAAGTATAACTGGCCAACACTCCCTTCCACCAGTGATCAATAGCACGTGTCCAAGTCATATCTGCATCCTATAGCTTTTGATAGCCATCTTGGGTCCACACACATGATCAATAGTACCATCTTGATCTAGATGAATATGCTTAAAGCCATTCATATATTTCTACTGGGAATCAACAAGATAATGTCTCGTGCAGCTCATGGTATAGGTTCTCTTCTACCCACCTACGCATATTGAACTTAGGTCTAGTGCTGAATATTTGAGAGAAATCATCCTCCATGCTCTTGAACCATGTTTCAACACTTTCTAAAGTCACACGCTCTGCCATCACACATCACAAGGACAAATATGCATGCCATTTCTCATAACAACTTTGAAAAGAGGTCCTGCAAATGGAACCAAGATGTAGTCTTTTTTATACCCTTCATAGAATAGGAAAATCCCATGCATGTTAGCATATCACCCAATGAATGTTAGGCACTCACTCAAGGCAGGAATGGGCACCGAGTCTCTCTTTTATGTGAGTCTTGTGAGAATGCATCATCTTAGAATAGATAATCAAATGTTGTAACATTCCCATTTTAAGAATTTAAAAATAAGGGAATTTTTTTTTGAAACACAATGTTCTCTGTTCTAAATAAAACATCATTTAGAACACACATTCCATGCCAATCAATCTCATAACAAATAACCATATGCAGCTATAATTACTCAGTATGTTATCAATCTCTCATTCCATGACTCAATTACAAACTAATCTCTCATGTTTTTCTTAAAGTATAGATTACTTTATGTATGCTACGTATACTTGGTTTTCCTACTCTATACTGGGTACTGAGTCATCTGTTTAAAGAACCTATCTAAATATTTGTTACTAATATTCATCTGACATCATGTTTGCTTTAAACTAGGTGACTTAGGACAATGTAACCAGTAACTTGTGATACTTTGGCCAAAGATTTCCAACATATTGTTCATGTTACTATTCCTAGATGACATACTCATCATTTAAGAATACATCCTTCACCTTACCCTTTTGTTATCTAGAATGGTGTTTACTGACTATTTTCAGTCCACTTGCCCAAGGTTTGACCCTAGCCTAGGTTAGCAACATAATTTGTTATAGGAAGACACTCACGATGAATTAGGGTATATGGTCATACTCATCTGACCTAAGTCAACCGAATGTGTCAAGGTACTAGATGAGTCATAGAAAGCTAATCCTTATCCTAAACATGCTACTAACTTGACCTAGAGAGAAATTAAGTTCAAGTCTATATGTGTGTAGATCTAGATGAATGAATACAGAAGGGTGTTGCCACATGTAGACTACAACATTGTATCCTTGAGAAGCCCTTGGACTTCTCAAAGGTACAGTCCTGTAGTTGGCATGTGTCAGCCTCCATTAGAAATGATTCATCATGATGTACATACTTCTTAGAGGTCATTAGATTTAATTTAATTGGATTAAGATTCAGATTTCAGCAACCCTGCCTAACCCTAATTCCAACATTCCTTAAGTTCATTATCCATAATTAATCCGATTTGATATTAATAACTTCATTAACTCATGCTTGCATTGATGTTTATTAACTTGGCTAACAAGCAGTTATCCCCAAAAAAAGGGTATAAAACATCAAACGGTTAATTCTTAATGTAACTTAGTTGTCCAAGGAGGTGTATCATTCACCTAAATTCAACTAGTGTTTACTTTTTATAAATGGAGCACAAGGATTAAATATCATAACCACCATTCCATTTATTTTTCATTCTTTTGAGAGAGGATTTGTCTTCCTCTACATGGTTAGATGTTAGGGTTAACATAACCTTTTTATCATTCTTTACTCATATAGTTTTAATTGTATGACCAATACATATTTCATTATTGAACTATAGTTGTATAGTTAGAGAATGATATCTTTTGCAATTTAACAAGTTTCAAAATAATAAGGGAGATTGTACTATTCCCTCAATCCAACTTATTAATTAATAACAACAATAGTATAAAAAAGAGATATAAACAATATCGACAAGATATCACTACTATTACCATCATAGAAAGTACAAGAGAATTTACAAAACAAATTGGAGTCAGTCTCCAAACCTTTCAATTCATCATGATAAAACATACATTTACAATACTATGTATTTTAGAAATACTGCATGTCATTCATCATTAAGATCATAAAATAATATCACTTCTCTTTCCCAATAAAACTCAAGAATGAATTGAAATTCTTTACATAAGATCCATAATTAAATAAGCCAATGCATCGTAATTTTTTATTTCTTCTTTTATCACTTACGATGTCCATCTGCAAAAAATGTTGGCACGAGTCAGTTCAATAAACTGAGCATGATAAACACTAAGCATTAAAATGAGATGCATTCCACTAATTTTTCCATTAAAACAACTTTGCTTTAATGAAACCATTAATATATCATGCAAATAAGCATAAATAATAATGACCATAAAAGAAGTACAAATAAGAGTCTAAATTCACTTTTAAGAAAAGGTATAATATAATCCACAACATTTACATTATAACATATAATTTAATCGATCATATCAATTACTTTTAAACAAACAATAGGTCTTGTCATCCAATTGTTTCATAATTCTATCATAATAGAAATACAACATTTATCTTTACTATGTAGCAAAGAAGTTATTCATATCATAGCTCATTTTAGGATGTTTCATCCTACAACTTAAGCAAAGAAGAAGAATCAATACATATTGTACCCCATACACTAATCATCTAAAAGACAAAAATAGGTTCAAAATACAACAAACTGCTTTAGTTCAAGCATAAAAATATAAGGGTTCAACATTAAAGAGACAAAATCTAACAAGAATTCCCAAATCAATCTAATAAGGGGTAGAGAGTCAAAATAGTCTACTTGCAACTCTTAACTAACTTCTACATGTTAGAAGATATAATTCGAAGATCGTAAACCAAACGTTCCTCCAATAAAAGATAGACTCACACAAGATTAATCTCTTCTCATGTCCATCCAAGGGAGGATTCATAATAAGATAGGGTGCAAAAAGAGAAGACCTTCCAATACCAAATCCAAAAAAAGTATGACTTAGTCAAACATAGCAGTCGGTCTAAACATGTTTACATTTTCTCTTCTACTAAACCGACTTAGCTGTTCTCTTTCCACATTATTACAAAAAATGACTAGTACAAAGTAGACTACAAAATCCACCAAGAAATTTCCATCTTAGAAGAGTGTTTTCTCACTATTTCCTATAAGACAGAAAGGAAAAAGCCGAACCAAAAGTCAAGCAGGCCTAAGAGAAAAATCTCTCTACAGCCAAAAAGAGAGTCATGCCATGGAAAGGTTTGATTAATAGGACCTATCTTTTCAAAAGTTAAAGGATCTCAAAAGGAAAAGGTCCAATAAGGAATTCATTTCATTTCTAATATGAAATGAATTCCATTTCTATTTCCAAAATCAGAAGTTCCTTTACTAGTTCTCAAAGGAGAATACAAAACCAAACACACAGTCAAAAGAAAGCACATTTCTAGTGTCCCTTACAATCAATACAACCTGGTTTATATATTCTAATACATTAAACACCAGCTCGAATTCAATTCCCAGAAAGGAGTACACAATACAGTCCCAAAAACAATATACTGTCCACAAGAGAACATATTCCTTTATCTTTTCAAAGACCCAGAGATTCATTCAATGAATCCAACAAAGAATAGAAAACTCAAAACAATATAAGATAAACAAGTTTCAATAAAACTCACAAACTCAATAGAAAATGTATTCCCAACTTCAAGGTATTACATGACTTGATATAAAAGAGACATATACTTCGTGGTCATCATGAAGAAAAATTAAATGAAACAACCCTGAAACAGAGGTGATAAATCCTATCAACAGATTCAAAATGAGAGAGTATTCAACTCTTCTTTCCTTAAAACCCAAAATTCAATTTAAGAGGATCAGAAAGTGAGTAAGAAAACCCAATATATGTTTGAGTCAAGTAATGTCTCAACTTTACCTCCAATCATGACTGAAACAGAAAACACAACAAATACTCTCACAGCTCCATCTAAAAAGATTGTGACAGAGAAGGTATTCATTTCAAACATCAATCACAAGGAGTATTCATACCACATTTCCATAAACCTTAAAAAATTGTTAATGACTGTTCCAAACGAACGCTATATAAAACCAAACACACAACAAGATACAGTTCTGGTCCAATAATCCTTCAAACAAAACATTCAAGTCTTCAACAAGACGTGGGTTTTCATAGAGTAGAGGAGGGAATAATATCCTCCATATTTACATGCCCTTACTAGTTCAAATAAGGTGGTATAATCTCAAAAACAAAAGTACCACAACCATTCCAACTCAAGAAGCTACAAGAGGAATATCTTGAAAGAGATAACCAAATCAACTCAAACCAAAACTATTCTCCCAAGATAATTTGAGTAGACAGTCCCATAAATGAGTTCTAATTATTTCACAACCTTGAATATGAGTAAAACTCAAGCTCATGATACAAGTATAGAACCAAACACAATGACTCGAATACAAGTTCATAACATGCAAGTGTTGAATACGAGTATAGTTCTAAACATGAATCTTAGAACACAAGTTTTGAGCAACACAAAGCTCCAATACAAGCTCAGAATGAAACACAAGGCTCCAATATAAGTTCATAACACAAGATCAGAATGAAATACAAGCATCAAAATACAGTTTCACCTGCATGTCACCACTAAACTTGCACAAAGAGAATTTTTCCATAGGCTAACATTATTTAGCAATGGATTATATCTAAAAACCACAAAGATTCATAAAACCATGAAAGTAAATAACCAAAAAAATCATGAAAACATTTATCTCAAGAGAGAAGAATTGTTTTAATGAATCATTTAGAAGAAAGCAAGAAATATTAATGGGTAGAGCCTATCATGCCTGATAGTGCTTCTGCCAATTTGAAGGAGACTTCCATCTGAGCTTCCAACTCTTTTTCTTCCCCACAAAAGATTAACAACCAAACATCTTTTCTTCCAATGCCTCATATACTTTACCTCGATCGAAAAATAAACTAGAGAAACCAAAAATAGCCATAAAGTAGAAGTTGAACTATTGGTTCGAAGAACTAGATAGTTCCATTCAGAGAAAAAATATCAATGCATGCAAGATCAAACAACCTCCAACAAATCTACCTTCCTTGTTTTTGTTATCCTGTAAAATTGAAAAGGGTAATTTTGCAGATAACCATACCAAAATTTCATTTTGGTCCCCTGAGAAGGTCTGTTAACGTTCAAAATGGCCTAAAAAATCCTCTCCAGAAATCAAGTTTGAAAGAACTTAGCCATTTTAAGCCTTTTTGAACTAGGTACGAGAAATATTGTGTCGACACAATAAAAAGTGTGCCCCTTAAAAATCCTTTGGCGTAGGGAAGGACATGTCAACATAGTTAATCATGCACCTAAAAAGTGCACTAAGGTGCTAAAACAATGATGTCAACACATAAAATTATGCACTAAATAGATTTCCCTTCGGTGCTAGAAACTTCATGTCAACATCATGAGATATGTGCTTAAGGAGCTAAAAACCTTATGTCGATGCTAACATAATTGCACTAAGGCGCATTTGTACCCATGTCGACACCTTAGAAAGTGTGCCAAATAAAATTTGGTGAGGTAATAAATGTAGTATTTTCCTATAAATATGTGGTTAACACCTGTCATTTTCACGATTTGAAAATTGTGAAAAGTCTTTGTCTGCACTTGTCAGTTATCCCTGTCATGCCCGCGTTCCACTTTTCAAATTTTTGGACCCCAAAGTCATCCTTCGTCCTTTATTAAACCAGGTAAGTGGATTTTATCACTCTTATTGTTGTTTGTGGTTTTGTTTATTGGTTGATTGGTGGTTTTAGGATTGTTATAAAAAGTTAAAACTAAGAATGAATAAACTATCACCCCATAACTATCTAAAACTACCTTATCCCTCCTTCCAGATCTACAAATCTGGGAAGGCTCTACCTTGCAAGAAATCCCACCAACCCTTTCTTTGTCACTTTGTAAAAATCAAAAGAGAGAAACGGTCATGCAAAGAGAAAAGAAATCAAACGTTGCAAAAAAATTATTCTTTTTCCTTTGGCACACTATCCCTTCATGCTGCAAACACCACAATCACACCTTGGCGCACTATCCCTGCATGAAACATATCCAAATCTTCACCTAGTAAACACTTAGCAATCTTGTATAGGAGTAGGCGCATCCCGCCCAACATCAACAATTGATGTTGTGTCTTCCAAATCTGTGCCCAACTGTTTTCCTTTGGCGCATTGAGCTCATTTGCAACACATTCCAAAATTATGCCTTGGGCGGACCAAAAAGCCATGCAACACCATCTTTTACAGCACCCAATTAAAGCATTTCTCCAAAGGCACTGGCGCATGATCCTTAACACCAACACTGCATGTTGTGTGTTGCTAACCCACGCCCCGCACCTTTCTCCTTGGCATTGCCTTCTGTTGTGCAACACTCTTCAAAAGTGTGCCCCTCTATAACCCTTTGGTACAACTTTTCCCCTGTCAACATAGGCACAACTTTTTGCATGTTGACATCCCCAAAATTGCACCCAGCCTTTTTAAGCCTCTGCAGCATGCTATGAACTTACGCTTTGCACCCTAAGCCTCATAATTGTTCTTTTTTCTTTCTGCAAGATTTCATTATGGATAACTTGATGGTTAACATGGCTCTTCTGTGTTATACCTCTTTGATTCACCTTGCAGAACAACAACAACTATCCTCGAGTCCACACATGTCTTCATTGAGCAAGAAGCCCAGTAAGTCTAAAGGAAAAGCTACGTTGATAGAGCAAGAGATAAAGTATAGATATCAAAAATTTAGGATTCCTGACTCATACGCTGAGAGTGATCTTGATATCAAAGACTCTGAGCTCGGGCACATTGATATGGAAGATTTCTAGGCAAGAACCAACCAGGCCACTAGTGGTCCCTAGATGAACAAACTGGTAGGCAGCAGGTTGCACTTTGCAGCTGGGTTGCTAGTAAGTGCTATTAATAACGAGTTCATCATGTTGGTGGCTCGATGCTATAACAAGGACACAAGATGTGTTGAGGATAAAGAAGGAAATATGGTCATCGACCTAACTGCTCATCACTTCAAAATAACTTTGGGCATCCCTCATCACAGGAAGTATGTCACCATCAGCCTTGAAGACTACAAGAATACATGGGACGACAATGAGGATAAGTGTATGTAAATGATGAACAAGTTATATCTTAAGAACAAATATTCACTGAGCCGATGGCCTCAGACCATCCACCGCAGTGACTTCAATGAGGAACTGAGTGATATAATCACCTTCTTGAGCAGAGTATATGGGCTTCCTGATGCCCATCATTTCAATAAATGGATGCTGAGGTACTTAAAGACCATGAGTAATAATGTGCTTGAGCAGAATTTTGGCTTGGGAGAGATCATCAGCCACACCATCTCTCAGTAAATTCAACAGGTCATGACAACTGAGAAGTTCTATATGAATT
The DNA here is from genome assembly GCA_019776745.2 of Taxus chinensis. Lineage (NCBI taxonomy): Eukaryota > Viridiplantae > Streptophyta > Pinopsida > Cupressales > Taxaceae > Taxus > Taxus chinensis. The sequence goes on from CM034152.1 coordinate 679,560,722, forward strand.
CCTACGTTGTGTATGATACAACATCAGCAAGGGATTTCACAGGCCTGGCATGAAATGGGGTATGGCCTCAAGTCAAAATATATGAATACTACCCAGAGCTAAGGCTCGAGAACAACATCCCTTAGTTCTCAAAAATCAATGACACCTTATTTTATGAGGTGATCTACCTATTGAGACCAAATATGAGACATGGTCGAACTATCCCCAGTGTGGTCACTATCATGAAGAAGTGGGGGGAATTGTTCACTCAGTTTCCCACATTCACCTATCTTAGGGTGGTGAATTTTAAGGGTGAACCGACCAAGCTACCAAGGTATGCAGGACCCAAGCTGATTCTCTTAGATTTGTCAAGGCAACTAATCACATAGCATGAGAGATGCATGAAGAGGAAGAAGGGAGGAACTCCATTCCCCCTTACAGTGGGCCAATACACTTGCACCACACTGGCCAAAGCACAGGAAATGTATGCCGATCTTGAATTGTTGAACCTGAAGCGCAACTTCCCGTCCAGGCCTACTTTTGATTGCTGAGGTTACCTCCCAAAGGTAAAAATTGATCCTATTCATGTCCCTGAGATCGAGGACATCTACATCGACCTAACACATGAAATAGATCTTAGGTAGAAGGATCACTCCAGGCTGGCTCTGGAAGAAATCATTGATTATGGTGTGGCCATCATTCCAAAATGATTCCAAGAACCTGATCAAGTTTACCTAGACACGGATGGGGATGATTGGCCATTCACAGAAATTGACAGAGCCAAGACACCAAAGACCATCCAAGAAAGGGTCAAGCACACGTTGCAGTGCACTGAACATTGGTACAAAACAAAATGGTCTCATCTAGCCTTGTGGTAGATTTCACTACTTCTCCTTCAAGAAGAGCAGCTCCAAGGCCAGCCCATGTGCTAAAAGGAAAAGGGAAAGACAAGGAGGGGGAATCAAGAAAAGAAGAAGCTCCTCAAAGCCCTCCTACTTCCAAGAAGAAAGTGGTTGACCTGGTCTCTCCAGGAAAAGAAGAAGAGACCACTGAAGTCTCAATGGACACATCCACTCAGGATGTGGTCACAATTACAACCATGGAGGTACCTATCATTCCCTCTTTCGCTCCTTCTCCTCCCCTATCATTAAAACATCTATCCCAATGGATGTTTCTTCTTCTCTCCCTTCCTCCCTTCCATCTCCCACCTCTTCCATCTTCTCCTCTGTCACGAATCTATCGCATAGTGTTCCCTCCATCCCATTACAGATTCCTTCCACCTCCACAACCTTTTCTTCCCCTGTAGTAACTCCAGGCCCTATAAGTAGCAGCACGTTAGACTACTTGTCGATGCCACCACCAAGTGTCTCAACTTTCTTCCCTATGGCCCCTTCAGTTGCTTCCCCTTTTACTCTAGTTTCTTCTTCCATTCCCTCTACTCCTTCTCCCATAAGTCCAAGCTGGATTTCCAACCATGTAGGTCAGCTCAAGAGAAAATTTCCCATAGCACCCATGGGATTCTCTGTCATTCTGAAGAAGGGGCCAAAGAAGTAGAAAGCGATAGCTTTCTTTTCAAAAAGCACTTTGGGAGAGAGGGTCATGGAGATTACATATCCCGATCCCACCAAGGAGAAGAAAGATCTGTCTCCTATAGACTTTACAGTGACCTAAGTCACCATGGGAACCTCATCAGAGAGCTTGCAAGGAGAGGCTTTGTCTACAATAGATGCCCTCTGTAAGAAACTTCAAGAAACAAAGGAGGAGAAGAGGATACTAAAGGAACAAAACAAACATCTTCTCCAAGCTTTGCAGAGAATGGGCAACGCACCTCCTAAGACTACCGCCAAGCCTACTGAGGTTCTCAGCTTAGACAAAATAAATGAATACACCAAGATTGGTGAACAAGGTGCGGCCATGTCCTCTTGGATAGAGCGAGTCCTCAGAGACAATGAGGAAATAATCATGAAGTTCACAAAACTCTACTAGAGTATAGATCAGGAAAACAAGGAGCTGCAGGCAGTAGCAGGATCCCTCTCTGAGAAGTTAGACAATGCAAGATTGTAACATGAAACCTTTCAGGAAATGGTCGAATGCTAAGTCAATGACCTATTAAAGGCCAGCGTCATTGATCACCCACAAACACACAACAAAGCTCTCATCACTTTAGATTACCAGGTTGATCAAATGGAATTTATCCTCGAGAGGATAGATAAAATCAAGGAGGAAGCCCTAGATGAAAAACATAAAATGGAGCAGATGGTCATTAAGATGTCTCCAGGGATGCTTATTAAAGCATTCACCTTGAGCGAAGTAGACGATACAATCTAGCTCTTTAAGGATATCACAACTCAAGGTTTGGCACAAAAAGTCACTTTTGACTACGATTCTATCAATAACCTTATGGCTTGCCATGATTTCATTAGATACTTGATCAAAGCATGTGACAAATATGTCGGGCTACCAGATAAGCTCAAAAATGAAAAGGAAACTTGCAAAGTCATTGGCGACCATTTCAAGGGTCCTGATCATAATTCACTTCAGATAATGATCAGCAATTTTATGGAATACTGAGCTCAGTATCACATTACCTCTCCCAATCAGAAGCAAGACACTCCATTTGAGCAAAGAGACGACGATGAATAGTTTCTCTTCTTGTGTACACTTCGATATTTTTGTAAAAATATTTTAAAAGTATGTTGGCATTTATGATGACATCATCCATGTTGCATCATGGGGTGTTGCCATCTGCCAACTTGCCTCAAAGTCAACTTTTGACTTTCTAGATATTTTGTAAATAGTGGTTCACTTCTTTTTGTCTTCTTTCTCCTTCTCCTTCTATAAATACTAGAATACTTGTTGTATTCCAAGTGGACATTTTTGTATGAAAAAGAGGTGAAGAGAGAAAGACTTTGTGCCTTCTTGTAACAAAAGAGATTTTAATATATATGTTAAGAATTTGAGCTCAATATATGTGTTATTTACATCATATCTTTCTTAAGTTAGATCTGTGTTTCAATTCTGTTGGATTCATTCTTTTTATTGTCATATGTTCATCAATATTGCTTTTTTTGTTTATGCAAGTAAGTTTGGCTTTGTTTACTACCAGCCTAAAGCATAAACCCTCTGACCTTTCTGTCTTGGAATTCATTTCTTTTCTCCCTTCAGATCTACTTTCCTCCATTCCTTCCCTCTTACCTTTCTATTTTCATTTGGAAATACCTCCACTGGGATGATATCCCAAACCCTTGAAGTTATAATAGTGTAGATTTGCACAAATTCCTGCTTGATAGAATAACAATAAACCAATTTCGCTTTGTTATCTCAAAGAGGGGCTATGCCCTGCACACTGTTGGCCTGTTTCCCCACGATCTGCCTAACCGATAAATTTTCAAACCAATAATCTCCAATTTGGTTTACACATAAAAACTGAGGTCCATTAATGCAATTACTCCCAAATCTCCCACTTATCTCTCCTTTCCACCACCTCCCAAAACTGGCAAATGCCATTTCTAATTTAACATGCATTTCCATCTTTAGTGAAGCCTCCACGTATGCTTCCACAAAATTCTACTTGCCTTTTCCAAAACTAGTTGTACCTCCATTCATTTACTGAAAATCAAATCAATTAAATGCCATTAGAACCACCACCATAATTCCATGTGTCCCTTAGGTTCCCTTTCAATAGTTTAGGATAGATTTCCCAAAACTTAGGTTAGTCTAAAAATAATTACCTTAGGTCTTAAACATTTCTATAGGTAATTTCCACCTTAGGTTAGATCAAATTCACAACCATATAGTATTAGGTATTAGGTTAAATAGCCAAGCATTTCTTTAGTAATTTTCTCCCTTATTCATTCAGCACAAGAACTTAGGTTAGGACGCCATCCAAATGACATAAAATAAGAAACTTAGGTTAGATCAAAACCCAAATAAGTAGAAATATCTAGGAAGTAGGTGCTTTTACCTAGTTTAGGGTACCGTTAGGATAATCCTTTAAGTTTAGGATTAAGATTCCCTTCATAGTTATGCAGCAGACTATATTTTGTTTACGCCATAATGTCCTGAAGAGATCAATCCTACAGACCCAAACACAAATATACAACCGAATGAAGGTACGTTCATACAAGACTAAAGAATTTGTAACATACAAAGTTTAGTCCGCTACGTCTCTCCACCTATGAATGTCAATTTTACCATTCAGTCTAGTAAGAGGATTTAAAACATTCCTTGGATCACTGGAATTGATCCAAGGATGAGTCAGTACAAAGGATAAGTTGGTAACTCTCAAAACTAAATTGTAACTCACCTACAATAAGTGAAAAATGGATTCTTGCAAGCCATATAATTTCATTGTAATGAATCCAGGAGCAGAAATGATTTATCCATAACAAGCGTGATTTTCAACAATCAAGGAAACACACCTCATTCAATAAAATCACATGCCAATGCTTGTAATGCAAAAGAGAAATATAACTGTTTGTCAAAGGTGTTACATACTTCCCTCCTAAAAAGAATCATCGTCTCGATGATTATATTATTTTGACCATTGCATTAAGGAAATTCAATTTCTCATTTTCTTAACATATGTTTACAACAATATCAAAATTTAAAGTTCTAGAAATCAGCATTCTCATAGCTATTTATTCAAAAATAAATAGCCATCTGCCCAAAAATGGTAGACTTATTAACATATAAAGATAAAATCACAAATTTTTATCAGTTATCATAGTCAATTCTGACCAAATAAATATGGAAAAGTAGTTTGTATATCCTCCAGGTTTTCCCAAGTTACACTTTCCTCATTAAACTAGTCCCACTGGACCTTACATTGAATTATTTCATGATTTTTTTAATGCAACTGGTGAGTTTCCAGCACTCGTATGGGTTTAACCATGATTATTCTTGGGTCTTGGACCTACAAGGAATTCTAATTTAACACATGTGATAAATCTAAAACATATTTCTTAAGCAAAGAAATATGGAAAACATTATGCATTCATGACAAAGCAGGAGGTAATGCTAAACGGTAAGCTACACGGTTGATTACTTCAACTATCTCAAAGGGTCCCACATAACGAGGTGATAACTTGGTAGCCTTGCCAAAAGTTATAGAACTCTTTTTCAGTTTAACCCAAAGAAAGACCTTCTCACCAAGTTCAAATTTCTTGTCAACCCGCTTTAAACCAACATAACTCTTTTTACCTATCTGTTGCTTCTTTCAAGCATTCACGAATCATTTTAACTTGTTGTTCCATTTCCATAAGGATTTCAGGTCCAATTACCTCTCTATCCTCAATGTTGTCCCAACTAATGGGGGTTCTGCATTTTCTTCCATATAGTGCTTTGAAAGGTGCCATCTTAAGAGAGGCATGATATGTGTTATTATAAGAAAACTCAACTAGTGGAAGGTACTCTTCCCACTTATATTTCTGATCCATACAATACATTTGTAACATATCCTCTAAAACTTGATTAACTCTTTCAGTCTGTCCATCTGTTTCTAGATGATACACAGAACTGAAATTCAGCTTAGTTCCTAGAGCTGCATTAAGTGTTTTCCAAAACCTTGACGTCATTCTAGGATCTCTATCAGATATGATTAATTCAGGTACTCCATGTAATCTAAAAATTTCATGTACAAATATTTTAGCCAATACAGGAGAATCATCCTTCAGATTACCAACAATAAAATGTGCTACCTTTGTTAGTTTATCAACAACTACTAAAATAACATCATGTTTATTTCTTGACATAGGCAACCCTTGTACAAAATCCATGCTTATTACTTGCCATTTGTACTATGGTATGCTATGAGGATACAATAAACCGAATGGGTGCATATGTTCAACTTTAACACGTTGACATTCAAGGCAATGTGTCACAAAATCAATAACATCCTTTTTCATCCCCTTTCCAGAAATATTGTTGTCTTATATCAGCAAGCATCTTTGTAATACCAAGGTGTCCCAAAAAAGGTGAATTGTGAAATTCTTCTAGTAATTTCTTTCTTAGATCATTTAGTGAAGGTATGTATACTATGTTTTCAAATCTTAAGATTCCTTCATTGTCAAAATGAAAACCTTTATACCTCACATCATTTGGATCTGCAGCAAGCTCTATTTTTACTTGCTGAAAGTAAGAATCAGATTCCATAACACTTTTTACTTCATCCTTAAACTGAGTTCTCAATGTTATAAGAGTAGAAATGTGCTTCCTACGACTTAGAGCGTCAGCCACACTGTTTTCCTTACCTTTGATGTAATTGATATCAAAATCATATTGAGACAAAAACTCTAACCATCTTCATTGTCTTGCATTAAGATTTGGCTGAGTGAAAATATACTTCAGCCCAAGATGATCAGTTTTTAATTCAAAAGGTTTACCAAGTAGATAATGCCTCCAAAATTGTAGTGCATGAACAATGGCAGCAAGCTCTAAATCATGTGGAGCATAATTCAACTCATGTAACTTTAGTTTTCTACTTTCGTAAGCTATGACATGATCATTTTGTAACAAAATACCTCCTAGACCTTCCCCAGATGCATCTGTTACAACCGTGAAGTCTCCATTAGGATCTGGTACAACTAGAATAGGTGCTGAAGTTAATTGTTCCTTAAAGTTCTAAATGCAGATTCACATTTCTCATTCCAAACAAACTTCTTATCCTTTTTCTGTAATGAAGTTATTGGTGCAGCCACCTTAGAAAAATCTTTTACAAATTTTCTATAGTAACCAGCAAGCCCCATGAAGCTTCTAACTTCATGTACATTCTTTGGTGTGTAGTTATAGCTACAATTTTAGAAGGATCTACAATAATTCTGTAACAAACCATTTCGAGGCATTAGTGAAATCCACACATAAGGATCATAACATCCCACCACACTTTCGTAGATCCTAGTTATAGCTGCACCCAAAATTTTAGAAGGATCTACACAACGTAACCAACCGAATTCCATTCTTACTTATTACATGTCCCAAATAGTGCACTTTTGTGTCATAGAAAGAACATTTAGATAGCTTACCATATAACCGTCTCTTTCTCAAAATTTCCAAAACTATCTTCAAATGCTCATGATGTTCCTCAATACTTTTAGAATATATGAGAATGTCATCCAAGAATACGAGCACAAATTTGTCCAAGTATTCTTGAAAGATATTATTCATTAAATTCATAAAATTTGCAGGTGCATTTGTTAATCCAAAAGGTAAAACTGTGAACTCATAATGTCCATACCTTATTCTGAAAGCTGTTTTATGAATGTCCTCATCCTTAATCTGTAATTGATGATATCTAGATCAAAGATCTATCTTAGAATATACTGATGCTCCACGCATCTGATCAAATAGATCATCAATTCTAGGGAGTGGGTATCTATTCTTGATTGTTGCTTTGTTTAACATCCTGTAATCAATGCACAATCTAAGTGTTCCATCTTTCTTTTTCACAAAAATTACTGGTGCTCCCCAAGGTGAAACACTTGGTCTAATCAAACCCTTAGACAAAATTTCTTGCAATTGAGCCTTAAGCTCTACTAATTCTATAGTAGTCATTCGATATGGTGCCTTAGAAATAGGCTCAGTTCCAGGCTTGATTTCAATTGTGAAGTCAAATTCCCTTTTGGGTGGAAGACCTGGTAACTCTTCTGGAAACACGTCACTGAAGTTTCGTAACAGTGGATATCATTCCATGACATCATTGTTCTCTTCAGTTGTTTCTACAATTTTTACTGCATATAAGGTACAACCTTTATTTTTGGCCTTTTTAAGTTGCATAGCTGACAGTTTCCTAACAGAAATCTCACGTTTCACACCCTGAATCTCTGTTGTTTTCTGCAGATCATCTAAACAACTAATATGTTTTTCAAAACAATCCACTTTTTCCTTATGTTCAAATAACCAATTAACACCTATGATTACATCATAAGACCCCAAAGGTGCAACATAAAGATCAACTTCTGTGGAAAAACTAGGTAAGTCAAGGACTGCTCCAAAAAGACACATACTAACAGTATGAACAACATTGTTTCCATAATGTACAGTCCATGTTTTATCCATGTTTCCATCTTTTCTTTTTAGTTTTGAAGCTAATTTACTAGAAATAAAACATTCAGTAGCTCCGGTATCAAAAAGAATAGTTATAGGTATGCCAAATAACTTACCTGAAACCTCTATGGGTGTGGCCTATTTCTCAGCCTGCTTGTCAGCTACTGCAGTGTGTATCTTGTGCTGCTGATTATGATCATCCTTTTTCAAAGGACATTGATTTGTGTAATGATCTTTGCCACAGTTATAACAACCTCCTATAGGTCCCTTTCTAGGCTCAGATTTATTTCTAGCCCTAGAATTATCATTCTGACCTCCATAGGACTTTTGTCTGTTATTATTATTCTTGACAAAGTTGTTATGTGCATTACTAGTAGTCTTATTTGTTGCTGCTTTCTTACTATTATCAACTGAAAACTTACTTTTCATTCCAAATTTCTTCCATGGTCCTTTCTTAGGTGCAAGAGATGATGAAGAGGAGTTGGGAACTTTCTTCCTTACTTCCTCCTTATGAGCAGAAATTGCCTTCAATTTTTGTTCCTACCTTATGGATTTTTCAACAACCCCTTCCATCGTGGTTGGGCTGTGAACATCCACCTCTCCTCCTATAACGGGATTCAATCCCATGATGAATTTCCATATCCTAAACTTCTCGTCAGTTTGATACTGAGGTACATACTTAAGGAGTTTAGTAAACCACTCCCAATACTCAGTTATAGTTAGCTTTCCTTGAGCTAAGTTCTAGAATTCAGTCATTTTCTAATCATAGTAAAGTTGCGGCAGCCAACGTTGCCTAAAGTAACCTTTAAATTGATCCCATGTGATATTAGTTTCATCAATATTTAACTCAGCCTTACGGCTGTCCCACCATGAAGATGCCTCATGGGAAAGCTGATATGCTCCCCATATCACCTTTGTTTCTTCTGAGAAATTCCTTATTGCAAAGTACTTCTCCATTTCACTGAGCCAATTCTCAGCTCCATCTCCTAATGTGGTGCCATCAAACTTGGGTGGACTTATCCTTTTTATATCATTGGTGAGTTCAGCTGCCAGCCTAGCCTTTTTGTTCTCAGGCTGATCAGGTATGTTCACATTGTTATTATCAACACCTAAATTGGTCATTGTCCTCAGGAGGTGGCTGATTATTATTACCAGCATCTTCTTCCTCCTCATTTCCCATTACTTGTTGTTCAAGTATAGCCAAATGATCTCTTGTGTCCAACAGGGCAGCAAGGATCTCATCAAGTTTTTGGGTAGTTGCTGCTCCTTCCTCAGGTGGAGGATTATTTTCAACATTTCCTCTTGTTCTAACCATTTTTGTTAACAAGAAAATTTAAGTTTCATCAGATTATGGACACAATAGGTCCAAGAGCTGCAACCTTCAGCTCTGATACCAAGATGTAACATTCCCATTTTAAGACTTTAGAAACAAGGGATTTTTTTTTTGAAACACAATGTTCTCTGTTCTAAATAAAACATCATTTAGAACACACATTCCATGCCAATCAATCTCATAACAGATAACCATATGTAGCTGTAATGACTCGGTATGTTACCGATCTCTCATTCCATGACTCAGTTACCAACCGATCTCTCATGTTTGTCTTAAAGTATAGAATACTTTATGTATACTATGTATACTTGGTTTTCCTACCCTATTCTAGGTACTGAGTGATCTGTTTAAAGAACCTATCTAAATATTTGTTACCAATATTCATCTGACATCACGTTGCTTTAAACTAGGTGACTTAGGACAATGCAACCAGCAGCTTGCGATACTTTGGCCAAATATTTTCAACATATTGTTCATGTTACTATTCCTAGATGACATACTCATCATTTCAGAATACGTCCTTCACCTCACTCTTCTGTTATCTAGAATGGTCTTTACTGACTATCATCAGTCCACTTGCCCAAGGTTTGACCCTAGCCCAGGTTAGCAACATAATTTGTTATAGGAAGATGCTCACGATGACTTAGGGTATATGGGCATACTCATCGACCTAAGTCAACTGAATGTGCCAAGGTACCCTGAGTCATAGAAAGCTACTCCCTATCCTAAACATGCTACTAACTTGACCTAGAGAGAAACTAAGTTCAAGTCCAGATGTGTGTAGATCTAGATGAATGAATATGGAAGGGTGTTGCCACATGTCAACTGCAACACTGTATCCTCGAGAATCCCCTGGACTTCTCAAAGGTACAGTCCTATAGTTGGCATGTGCCAACCTCTGTTAGAACTGATTCATCATGATGTACATACTTCTTAGAGGTCATTAGATTTAATTTAATTGGATTAAGATTCAGATTTCAGCAACCCTGCCTAACCCTAATTCCAACATTCATTAAGTTCATTATCCATAATTAATCTGATTTGATATTAAGAACTTCATTAACTCATGCTTGCATTGATGTTTATTAACTTGGCTTAACAAGCAGTTATCCCCAAAAATAGGGTAGAAAACATCAAACGGTTAATTCTTAATGTAACCTAGCTGTCCAAGGAGGTGTATCATTCACCTAAATTCAGCTAGTGTTTACTTTTTATAAACAGAGCACAAGGATTAAAGATCATAACCACCATTCCATTTATTTTTCATTCTTTTGAGAGAGGAAGAGTCTTCCTCTACATGGTTAGATGTTAGGGTTAACATAACCTTTTTATCATTCTTTACTCATATAGTTTTAATTGTATGACCAATGCATATTTCATTATTGAACTATAGTTGTGTAGTTAGAGAATGATATCTTTTGCAATTTAACAAGTTTCAAAATAATAAGGGAGATTGTACTATCCCCTTAATCCAACTTATTAATTGATAACAACAATAGTATACAAACAGATATAAAGAATATCGACAAGATATCACTACTATTACCATCATATAAAGTACAAGAGAATTTACACAACAAATTGGAGTCAGTCTCCAAACCTTTCAATTCATCATGATAAAATATACATTTACAAGACTATGCATTTCAGACATACTGCATGTCATTCATCATTAAGATCATAAAAGAATATCACTTCTCTTTTCCAATACAACTCAAGAATGAATCGAAATTCTTTACATAAGATCCATAATTAAATAAGCCAATGCATCATAAAAATTTTTCCTTCTTTTATCACTTACGATGTCCATCTACAAAAATTGCTAGCATGGGTCAGTTCAATGAACTGAGCATGATAAGCACTAAGCATTAAAACGAGATGCATTCCACTAATTGTTCCATTAAAACAACTCTTCTTTAATGAAACAATTAATATATCATGCAAATAAGCATAAGTAATAACAACCAGAAAAGAAGTACAAATAAGAGTCTGAATTCACTTTTAAGAAAAGGCATAATATAATCTGCAACATCTGCATTATAACATATAGTTTAATTGATCCTATCAATTACTTTTAAACAAACAACAGGTCTTGTCATCCAATTGTTTCATAATTCTATCAGAATAGAAATACAACATTTATCTTTACTATGTAGCAAAATAAGTTATTCACAGCATAGCTCATATTAGGATGTTTCATCCTACAACTTAAGCAAAGAAGAAGAATCAATACATATTGTACCCCATACACTAATCATCTGAAAGACAAAAATAGGTTCAGAACACACATAACTGCTTCAGTTCAAGGATAACAATATAAGGATTCAACATTAAAGAGACAACATCTAACAAGAATTCCCAAATCAATCCAAGAAGGGGTAGAGAGTCAAAATAGTCTACCTGCAAGTCTTAACTAACTTCTACATGTTAGAAGATATAATTCAAAGATCTGAAACTAGACGTTCCACAAATCAAAGCTAGACTCACACAAGATTAATCTCTTCTCATGTCCATCCAAGGGAGGATTCATAATAAGATAGGGTGCAAAAAGAGAAAACCTTCCAATACCAAATCCAAAGGAAGTATGACTCAGTCAAACATAGCAGTCGGTCTAAACATGTTTACATTTTCTCTTCTACTAAACCGACTCAGCTTGTTCTCTTTCCACATCATTACAACAAATGACTAGTACAAAGTAGACTAAACAATCCACCAGGAAATTTCCATCTCAGAAGAGTGTTTTCTCACTATTTCCTATAAGACAGAAAGGACAGAAAGCCATGAACCAAAATTCAAGCAGGCCTAAGAGAACAATCTCTCTACAGCCAAAAGAGAGTCGTGCCACAGAGAAGTTCGATCAAATGAACCTATCTTTTCAAAAGTTAAAGGATCTCAAAAGGAAAAGGTCCAATAAAGAATTCATTTCATTTCTAATATCAAATGAATTCCATTTCTATTTCCAAAATCAGAAGTTCTTTACTAGTTCCCAAAGGAGAATACAAAACCAAACACACAGTCAAAAGAAAGCACATTTCTAGTGTCCCTTACAAATCAATACAACCTGGTTTATATATTCCAATTCATTAAACACAAGTTTGAATTCAATTCCAGAAAGGAGTACACAGTACAGTCCCAAAAATAGTATACTGTCCACAAGAGAACATATTCCTTTCTCTTTTCAAAGACCCAGAGATTCATTCAATGAATCCAACAAAGAATAGAAAACCCAAAACAGTATAAGATAAACAAGTTTCAATAAAACTCATGAACTCAATAGAAATTGTATTCCCAACTTCAAGGTCTTACACGGCTCCATATAAAAGAGACATATAGTTCATGGTCATCATGAAGACAAATTAAATGAAACAACCCTGAAACAGAGGTAATAAATCCTATCAACAGATTCAGAATGAGAGAGTATTCAACTCTTCTTTCCTTAAAAACCCAAAAGTCAATTTAAGAGGATCTGAAAGTGAGTAAGAAAACCCAATATATGTTTGAGTCAAGCAATGTCTCAACTTTACCTCCAATCATGACTGAAACAGAAAACACAACAAAGACTCTCACAGCTCCATCTAAAAATATTGTGACAGAGAAGGTATTTGTTTCAAACATCAATCACAAGAAGGAGTATGCATACCACATTTCCATAAACCTCAAAAATTGTTAACGACTGTTCCAAATGAACTCTATATCAAACCAAACCCACAACAAGATACAGTTCCAGTCCATTAATCCTTCAAACAAAATAGTCAAGCCTTCAACAAGATGGGTTTTCACAGAGCAGAGGAGGGAAGAATATCCTCCATATTTACATGCCCTTACCAGTTCAAAGAAGGTGGTATAGTCTCAAAAACAGAAGTACCACAACCATTCCAACTCAAGAAGCTACAAGAGGAAGATCTCAAAAGAGATAACCAAATCAACTCAAACCAAAACTATTCTCCCAAGATTTTTTGAGTAGACAGTCCCATAAATGAGTTCTAAGTATTTCAAAACCTTGAATACGAGTAAAAATCAAGCTCAGGATACAAGTACAGAACCAAACACAATGACTCAAATACAAGTTCAGAACACGCAAGTGTTGAATATGAGTACAGTGCTAAACACGAAGCTTCAAACACAAGTTTTGAGCAACACAAAGCTCCAATACAAGCTCAGAATGAAACAACAAGGCTCCAATATAAGTTCAGAATGAAACACAAAGCATCATATACCAGTTCAGAACAACACCAACCTCGAACACAAGTTCAGAATGAAATACAAGCATCGAAATACAGTTTCACATGCATGTCACCACTGAACTTGCACAAAGAGAAAGTTTCCAAAGGCTAACATTATTTAGCAATGGATTTATATCCAAAAACCACAAAGATTCATAAAACCATGAAAGTAAATAACCAAGACAAATCATGAAAACATTTATCTCAAGAGAGCAGAATTGTTTTAATGAATCATTTAGAAGAAAGCAAGAAATCTTAATGGGTAGAGCCTATCATGCCTGATAGTGCTTCTGCCAATTCGAAGGAGACTTCTAGCTGAGCTTCCAACTCTTTTTCTTCTCCACGAAAGATCAACAACCAAACATATTTTCTTCCAATGCCTCATATACTTTCCCTCGATTGAAAATAAACCAGAGAAACCAAAAATAGCCATAAAGTAGAAGTCAAACTGCTGGTTCGAAGAACCAGATAGCTCCATGCAGAGAAAAAATCACAATGCATGCAAGATCAAACAACCTCCAAAAAATCCACCTTCCTTGTTTCCAAGATGGTTTGCACACAAAAACTGAGGTCCATTAATGCAATTACTCCCAAATCTCCCACTTATCTCTCCTTGCCACCACCTCCCAAAACTGGTGAATGCCATTTCTAATTTAACATGCATTTCCATCTTTAGTGAAGCCTCCATGTATGCTTCCACTAAAGTCTACTTGCCTTTTCCAAAACTGGTTGTACCTCCATTCATTTAACCAAAATCAAATCAATTAAATGCCATTGGAACCATCACCATAATGCCATGTGACCCTTAGGTTCCCTTTCAATAGTTTAGGATAGATTTCCCAAAACTTAGGTTAGTCTAACAATAATTACCTTAGGTCTTAAAACATTGCCATAGGTAATTTCCACCTTAGGTTAGATCAAATTCACAACCATATAGTATTAGGTATTAGGTTAAATAGCCAAGCATTACTTTAGTAATTTTCTCCCTTATTCATTTAGCACAAGAACTTAGGTTAGGATGCCATCCAAATGACATAGAATAAGAAGCTTAGGTTAGATCGAAACCCAAATAAGTAGACATAGCTAGGAAGTAGGTGCTTTTACCTAGTTTAGGGTACCATTAGGATAATCCTTTAGGTTTAGGATTAAGATTCCCTTCATAGTCATGTAGCAGACTATATTTCATTTATGCCATTAATGTCCTAAAGAGATCAATCCTAAAGACCCAAACACAAACATACAACCGAATGAAGGCACGTTCATACAAGACCAAAGAATTTGTAACATACAAAGTTCAGTCCACTACGTCTCTCCACCTATGAATGTCAATTTTACCATTCAGTCTGGTAAGGAGATTTAAAACATTCCTTGGATCACTGGAATTGATCCAAGGATGAGTCAGTAAAAGAGATAAGTTGGAAACTCTCAAAACTAGATTGCAACTCACCTACAAGAAGTGAAAAATGGATTCTTGCAAGCCATATCATTTCAGTCTAATGAATCCAAGAGCATAAATGATTTATCCATAACAAGCATGATTTTCAACAATCAAGGAAACACACCTCATTCAATAAAATCACATTATGAACTTAGGAATAGTTATCACCTTGTTATATACAGGTAAGAGAAATAACAAGCAACACATGCAGATGATTCATATAGAAAGGAAATGCATAATTACTAAACACAGATGATTTATAACAGAGCATTATATTCATAATATCAAAGTTAATAATCCACATTACATCCATTGAGGTCATAACATATCCTCATATAATTATGCATAGCCATATCATGCATTAGAATTATACTAGGTTCATCATATTATAAAGAAAAATGAGAAACCATCCCCTTCTATGTGTTATTTCTCACAGAACTCTCCTAATCCCTAATCATAATGCCCTCCATCATATTTTTTTGCATAGCTTCACCTCTCTTTAACTATAACTCGATATATTTTTCTTATATTGGGTGTTTAAATATATAGTCTTAGCACCCACCGCCATGCCTTCCAGAAGTTACAGATCAGTTACCTAGTGTCGAAGTTGTCCTCTATATAAGCATGCCTTTCCTGATATGAGATATCCATTCTTTGCAATGATGTCTTCTAGAAACTTCCATCACATTCCTGGAATATTCCCTTTTTGATCCACAGCCACCAGGCTGGCACCTTATCCATAAGGGTCATGCTTTTCTCATGTGCCACCTGGGATGCCGAATGTGGCTAAGCACAAAACCTATTTTACCCTCCGCATGTGCTGTGTGTTCTCCAAAAACCCTTCCAAAACCATTTCCTTACGTGCATTCAACCCACGTGCACTTCTTCCACTATATCTCGTGCACCCACATGACTTCTTGTACTTAGTTGATATTTTAGGGCCCAACATCCCCTTTTTTTGAAAGGTTTTCACAAGTAATCCATAAGACAAATATGATGAGCAATGAAGGGTAGGATGAAGGATGATGGAAGATTGATGATGATCTCCCCCTCAAACTAGGGATGGATGACAGCAAGGGGAATCAATAATGAGGTTTAAAGAGAAAGATAGAGAAGGGAGGGTGGGAAAAGAAGGATGGGGGAAAATGATAATGCAAGGAAAGATGCCCTAAGCAATAAGGATTCAAAAAATATTTAAAATATGGTGGTGATTTTAAGAGTCACTTCAGTGGGAAGAAAGGGTAATGGTCTTCAAGGAGACGATGACAATGTCATATGGGTCTATGAGTCCACGAAAATCCCAAAAAAATTGAGGGAATCCAATGGGAAACCACCTAAATGGATGTAATCCATGGGGACCAACAGGTCATAGGTGTACATCAAAATTATGCACAACCAATTGTGAAAATAATTTTAAGTCCTTCATACACAAGGAATTAATTAAAAGGTATGCATCTGCAAAGGACAAGGATGAAAATAAAGTTTCCCCAAAAAAGAGTACATAATAACCAAAGAGGAAAAATTGAAAAAATGATGGAATAAGATTTCCTAAAAAGGGAATAAAAATATGGCCACAAAGGTGGACTTTATAGAGGATATGTATTGGGATATGGCCCCAGCAATGGGCATGAAAATGACCAAAAAGGAAAAAGAGGATAGCGATGATGATGAAATTATGAAAACAACAAAGGACAGAGTGTTATTGGTAACACACTAAACAAATTAGAGGGAAGACAAGATAAAATGACATGGGAAATGGAAATTAAGGAGGAAAGCATGAATCGATGGTGCCCAAGGAGTGTCAACGGAGACTAGGACCAATTGGCAGTGACCCAAGGTGTTTGACGATGACTAGGGTTGTGACTATATAAGCCCACAAGTCAGCTGACTAAGCTCATTTGCATGACTCAACATGAATATTTGAGAAATTAGATATATAAAAGGAGATTGAGATTTGAAGATATATGGAGGTTGGAGGAGCAGCCAAGATATGCCAGAGGGTAGGCAGGATGGCGAGTAATAAAAACCGTTGTTTTTAATTTTTATTTTTTTAATTTTTAGATTAACACTGAGGGCGGTTGGTAGTAACAAGGTAGGGTCTCCATCGACTTATCCCTAAAAGGTGTCAACCCTAGCCTAGGCACGTCAACCCAACCTGGGTCTTCGTCGACTAGGGGTAGGATGGGATAGTTTTGATATTTTTATGCAAAATGAGATGAAACCATGATGAGGGATCTGATGCATTCTTGTTTGATTGATGATTGCAAGCTCGAGAGACCCTTTATTTGAGATAAAAAGTCTTGGCACTTTATGATCAGATCAGGTGGGACATAGTAGATGCTGATGAAGTTACAATAATGGAGTTAAGCAAAATAAACACACTAATAAACTATCTTATTAAGATATTATAATAGCTATTATATAGCCATGGAGGTGGGAATACTACCTCCTATAAATAAGGCTACAAATAACTTGTTTATAATATTACAGGTATAAAAAATTAACAAACCAAACTCATTTATGTAAGCACTAATAATAATTTTCCTAACATTCCCCCCTTAGTGTGAACATGGTAGAAAAACATCCACACACTCAACTATAGTATGGTCACCCCTGCCAAACATGTCCTAAAATGTGACTCATGATCTTGATCAAAAGAAAGGCTCTCTCCTTCCATGGTTTTAAACAGGATTACCACAAACCTTGAAGTGAAGCAAATTGTAATGATAGTAAATAATCACTAAAAATACACTGCAAAAACTGAAAGTAAATAATCACACCACAAAAGCGACATCATAGAAAAATGCAGCCCCATCATTGGTGAATGACGAGAGGTCGTTGATTGACCCTTAACCTATGATGTCTCCATCCTCTAGTATCATCTTGTTATCCTAGCTAGATTTGATCATGGATCTCATAGTATAATTTATCCCCACAAGATGGACATCACGTACAAGTGAAAATGCGTCCAATTATTGAAAAGTGAGGAATTTTTTTTTATTTTGAGAACTTTTTAACATTATAAAAAACTTATTTTTGACTAAACTACTAAAAATTTGAAGAATATTTTGAAAAGGACTCTTGATAATCAAACTTTTAATGATACTAAACACAAAAATAACGACTTATTACAAATTCCAAAAAATTAGAATTAATGAAAAATTTATGACATAATGACCTTGTGAGTTTTTGTACATATAGTACGAAAATAGACCTTTTGACTTATAAATACTTTATGAATTTTACCGAGAGAACCAAAACTAAACATAACAGTTTAATAAATGAGATTAATAACAAATAAACAAAAAAATAGACTCTATTCATAAACAAAAAATTACCTGAAAACCAATGACTCAAATTTGTAACAAAAAATACAATTTTCTTCCTTAATTATCTCACTCTTTACGCCCTTACTTGTTGGAATTGTGGCATGACACTTGGAAAAAAATGCATGTCAAGTGTGGGGAAATTTTTCAATCGATGTAAAACAAAACAAATTTGGTGAATTTGGTGGAATGTCTTGAGCTTGGTAGTAGAGGGGAGATTGATGGTTGAGCTCGTAAAACCATGTATTGACTAATTTAAATTCAAAAAGAACATACCTAGAGACATGAATGGTCAAAAGGCATGTGGGTAGATTGGATATGTAGATCAAAATAAACATAGAGTTTGATGCAAAACTTGGTCTAACACCAAATCGAATATGTCTAGTCTAGATAGTGATTGAGATTAATCTCCACATAGTCTTTCATATATGAATTCATCTAGAAAAGAAGTAAATGTTGACATGAGCTGATGAAAATGGGCTATGTTATTCGACAATAGGATCTTGATAATGATTATACACAACAAATAATATTGTTTAACTCTCTGATCGACAAGTGAGGAAGATAAAAAATACACCTTTTTTCTTCAGATGGATGAAATATTTCCACAACAATAGACGATGTTATTATTCCATTCTATCTTATCTCTTAATACAAATACAAAAACTTATCTCACCATGCACTCTTTATAAATTGAATGGGATATATGAGATCAACTATTTGAATCACATATTCAAAAATAATAACTCATATATGACAATGCACGAGTACAATTCAACGAGGAACACACTAAATTATATTTATATTCTTACAATGCTAATATTTTTATTGTATATAATTCCTCCATTATCTAGGGAAATAAATTGAATCTTGTGGTTTCCCAACAATCAATCATTAAAACTCCATAACCACTTTTAAATCCATGCTCTAGTACCAAGTGAAGGTACAACAATGGAGTTGAACAAAATAAACACAATAATATTCTATCTTATTACACTACCTCCTACAAATAAGGATAAAAATAACCCATTTATAATATTATGGGTATAACAATTTAACAAACCAAACTCATTTATGGAAGCACTAATAATAATTTTCCTAACAACTGATTGGGACCACTTAGTGACCATGGGATTGAGTGGGTTTAGATACTATCAAAAGATTCCATGAGATGTGGGTTTGATGATTGCATTGGTAGAGAGATGGTACATGCATACCTACACATTTTGGTTCAGGACGGGTGAGTTGATGATCACCCTAAAGGATTTATATCACATCCTTAACTTACCAATACAAGGGAAATAGATAGTTCCCCTTATAGTGGATAGCAGACTAGTAGTCTTGACACAACTATTTCGATCCAATGCACCACACATCACATTTACTTTAGGTGCATTTTCATATGAGATGAGATACGAGCATAGGGTACTGTGGAGTAGTTTTGTGATGATGGCTATATCATGTTATGCATTGCCTAACTCAGGGGGAACTAGATTTCCATGGACACTAGTAGGGGTCTTGATAGATATCGTGGATCACCAGACCATATTTTCATTTGGGAAAATATTGCTAGAGTAGGTATATTATGAGCTAGTGATGTATAAATCTAGGAGGATGACAAGATTGGATGTAGGCTTACTCCTTCATTGTTAGTCCTATTAATATATTGCAGATTTCTAGCCACCAAGGATACCATGGGTCACAGGGGACCACATAGAGCTCACAATGGGATTCTTGAGATGGTGAGCAAACCAAGCTCATGGGGATAGAGGATCTAGAAATGTCGATTGTTATAGTGATAGATTTGTAGAGCTTGAGGGAGAGAAATTTAGATGGTGTCCCTATAGAGAGTCCCTTGCATGGCCTAGAGTAGATACAAAGTTGATTGGGATGAGAAGGAATATATGGGTACGAGTTCACAGACCAAAGATGACTAAGGTCTTACAGTTTGATAGGGTTTAAAGATAGTTTGGTGTCATTTAGATAGTACCCAGGGAGCCCATCTCCTAAAAGTGTGAGGAAATAGATAGGGATTTTCCTAGGAATGACATGGCATATCTAATAGATGAGGCATAGGAGCCATGGGATGATGATAATGATGTGGGAGTTGGAGTGGGATTCGTAGAGTGGATGAACACTACTTTGGTGGCTCGGATAGCCATAGAGAGATGAGTTGAGGAGGAGGAGGATATGGAGGTTGAGGTAAAGGATGATCCTAGAGGTGGAGGATGGGATGGAAATCAAGGAGAGTCTACAAATTTGGCGTAGCTACACATGGAATTAGCTCGGGTGAGCACAGAGAGAGATACCTCTTAGCAGGAGCGAGATATGGCACAACAAGAGACTTAAACCCTTTAATAGGAGAGATATGGAGTGACTCATGAGAGAGACATGGATATGTAAGATAGGGATCGGTATCATAGGTAGAGGGAGGCCTACAGAGCCTAATTTGGAGATCTTGTGACAATTCTAGCCTTAGAGTTATCAAGTGGTGCACTAACAACATCACAGGGAGGAGGAAAGATAACATCTCTTAGCATGATATCCATGGATCGATATAGAGCATTAACTATAGAGGATAAGTACTATGAGAAGATAGTGATAAAGAATTTACCATGAACTCTGAGATATTGGGAGTATGTGTAGAGGTGAGCGGCAGCTGGAGCTGGGCCATCCAGGAGTACAGTGAGTATGGATCAGCCACACTGAGAGGAGGGCCAGGGTGGAGGAGACAATATCGAGAGATAGATAGAGGGAATTTCCTCTAGGGATAAGAATTGAGGATTTCTGATTATCCTTTACTGATTTTGATGATATCTATGCTTTGAGAGAGGTCCTTTCAAGGCCAATGATGTATTGAGACACTTGAATTTGATATATGTATGATTTTGATTTTGTCTTATTCTAGCGTGTTTAAATTTGATGATGTTTATTAATTGATTTACATTTATGATGATGATGTGAATGTGTGATGATGATTATTATATGTTTTACTTTATATTTGATGATGATGGTGAATATATATGCATGATTGAATGGTTAATATATAATATGTGATGTGAATAAAAATTTATTTGAAAAGAGATGTGGTAGATGATAAACATAGATGGTGAGAGATAAGAATATGCAATTTAGATATGAGATTTTTGATAAATAAAATGTAGATGATTTAGATAAAATAAATGTTATTGTAAAATTAAAGATATATGTGGAAAACATAGATAAAAATGCAACTTGATGATTGGTGACCTATGGGTACGAACGATGCTACATCATATCAAGGAAAACACAAGGAAATGATGCCCCTAATTGCATCGGAGGTAAACAAGAAGGGGGTCTCAGTAGCATAATTCACACGCAACCAAAACATGTGTTAACATATAACCAATAATAGTTAGTTATACCAAAGATCATGAGATAACTATGGATGAAAGGAACTCATAAACCTAATGTCAACATGACAAAGGGGTTTGTGATGCAACTTATAAGTGGGAAGAGGGTTCTCCATTATATTTTCCCCCTAAGTCTATGCCCTAGTTTTGGGTAGGGGAAAGAGCAAACTAATCAATGCAGGAAGTTTTCTAAGAGAAATTTGATCAATGTGGGAAGCTTTCTTAGGATGATAATAAGGTAGAAGACCTATTAATGCGAGAATCCTTCACTATCATGATATAAGAGAGTATCCATCATTTGTGGGTATGTTCTACTTTATACATTTATGATTTTCAAGGCAGGGTTAATATACATGATATCCATCCTTTGAGGGATTGGTCTATTTATTTGATTTAATTTTTTGTACATGAATAGCTATCCTTCGAGGGAGCAGTCTGTTTTTGTTTTGACAACTTTTTGATTTTTACCTTAGGAAGAGTTGGGAACAACTAGGTAGACCACTTAAAAGGGGACAATGAATATACAAGTGACACCTTTGGAACGTTAGTGTAGTTCCAATAGGTGAACAAGAGGGTTCTGGATGTAATGATCATGAAGATCTCACCAAGAAGGGAGAACCTATCCATAAGGAAAATGCTATGGGAAGATCCGTGGTACCCATTTTTAAGGTCATGTCTAGGAAAGTGATTGTAGACCACATAGTTCCAAATCATTATAATGATGGATGGAAGAGGCTAAGGATGGAGGAATGATTTAGGATATGACTGGCCACTGGTAAATGTGCTAACAATAGAATGGTTCTAAGTGTAATTTTTTAAGGGGTTCTATTTCTGGTTTACCATTGAGTGAGGCCAAATGATAGGGTCTCGACCCATACTTATGCATGATAATGTAAGGTCCAATCTAGTTAGGGGAAAAAATTCCACATTGGCTCCTTTCTAGAGTAGTAATGTTCTAATTTTTTTTAAGGATGAGGTCACCAACATTAAATTCATGGTCTTTGAGGTTCTTATTATAAGCATGATTGAAATGCTATTGGTAAACATGATGATGCTCAAGAGAGAGGAGTGAAATTCATTTAACAATTTGAACTCTGATAGATGCTCCTAGCGATAATATTCATCATAAATGAAGTCACGAAGAGACACGTGTAAGGAAAAAATTCAAACTTCAAGGGGAAGAATAGATTCAGAGTTGTAAACAAGAGAGAAGTGTGTAACACCCGTGGAAGTAAGAATTCTAGTCCGATAATCCCAAAGAGAAAAATAGATATGAAGATGCCAATTACGACCCGACTAAACAATAGTCTTGGAAATAATGTTGTGAAGAGTTTTATTAGTCACTTTTTCTTGGCCATTAGCTTGAGGATAATAAGGAGAAGAGAAGATAAGTTTGATATTGAATGAGTCGCAAATATTTTTGAGATTTGGTTTTTGAAGGACTTTCCGTTATCCGTGATGATTTTTTGAGGAACAACGAAGCGAAAAATGATATGTTGATAGATGAAGATAATGATTTGAGAAGCTTTGGTTGAGTTGAGTGGAATTACTTCCACCAACTTAGTGAAATACTTAGAAGTAGTGATGTTAGAGTGGTGTTGCTATGAAGATCAAGGATCAATGGTACTAATGAGATCAAGGCCACATTGCAAGAAGGGCCAAAGGTCTTGAGTCAATAAGGCCTTTCTCCGAATAAAAAAAAGGTTTGAATACTACTGACATTTGAAACATTTCTTAACATATTCACATCAGTCATGATTAAGAGAAGGCCAATAATAACCAAGTTAGTGACCGCTAAGCCACCAAAGTGTCCACCACAAATACCAATCGATGACTTCTTGGATAGTGTGAAAAGACTCATGGGATTTAAGGCATCGAAGGATAATATCTTCAAATACACAATTATAAAGGATTCTACTAATGATGACATAGTGGTTATCACTTTGAAGAAAATACCTCCTTCCATTCTTATATAGATAGGAGGGAATGAAAGATTTGGATAGATAATGAAAGATCTAATGTGCTAGATTCAACAAGATTAACATGAGTTCACAAATGGGATGGCCAATCACAGTGATGAATAACAACATAAATTTTGGATTTTTCTGTTGTTCATGGGATGAGAGAATCCATTTTGTTAGCAAAATGATTGGATGACTGAGGAATAGATTGGATAGTGTAAGAATTGAAGGCCTCAAGGAGGAGAAGGAAGATATCTCTATATTTATGAATGGTATCATTTTTACATTGATACTCACCTATAACCTATTTGATGATGAGCTCAGAATCCTGATAGATGTTAAGAACTTGAAAACATAAGAAGGAAACAATTTCAAGACCTAAGATAAGGGCTTTATACTTTGAGATATTGTTTGTACACTCAAAACAAAGCTTTTCATTGAGGGGAATACGAGCATCCCAAGGAGGAATAATAATGACATCAGAACCTCACCCTTGTTGACACTAGAACCGTAAAAAAATAGGGTCATCTTAAGGGTAGAATACTAATGATGAAAGTAATTGATGGATTCATCTAGAAGCTGCACGCTAGCAAGAGGGGATTCAACTAATTGGCCTGTGATAGCTTAGCCGTTGATAGAATTTTGAGAGATTAACTCAAGGTCAAACTCAGTCATGAAAATGAGCCACCGAGTGATACGATCGTTGTGATATGGCTTAGAATGCATCATTTTGAGAAGATGAAAGCTAGTGACAACATAATTCTTATGGTTGAGAAGATAGTGTCATATCTTAGAAGTGGCAAAGAAGAGAGCACAACACAATTTTTTTATCTTCAATGTAATGAGTTTCACAATCATGAAGGGTGTGACTAATGTACTAAACAACCTGTTCATAACCTTGGTCATCATGATGTTCTAACATATCTCCTAGATCATGACCACTAGTAGAAATATATAGATAGAAGGATCCCCCTCGCTTGGCGGTGTAAACAATGGTGGGAACAAATGATACTATTTAAGATCATCAAAATATTTTTGGAAGCTATTGTCCCAATTGAAGTTTATGTCTTTACGTAGAAGATGATGAAAGGGTTGGCAATGGTCAAAAAGTTCAGAGATGAAGTGGAAAACTGATTGAAGTTGGCCTTGGAGACTACCAAATTTCTTAATATTGGATGGAGGAGGCATCTCAAGGATAACCTTGATTTTATTAGGGTCAACTTCAATACCCCTAATGGACACGATAAATCCAAGGAGTTTGTTAGTTAGCACTTTGAATGCACACTTGGATAAATTGAGAAGAAGGAAAAAATAAATAAGGAACTTAAAAAGGACTTTGAGAACACTAAGATGATTATGTCGATGTTTAGATTTACCCAAAAGATCATCAACATAATCCTCTACAGTATTATAGATGAGGTCATGGTCTGCTGATAGGTGGCTCTGGCATTTTTTTAGAATGAAAGGAATAAAATGATAACAAAAGGTCCCCCAAGGAATGATGAATAATGTCTTATGTTGGTATTCTGGTGTGATGAGAACCTGATTATAAGTAGAGAAACTATCCTTAAGAGAAAGCATCTCATGACCTGCGGTAAGATCCACAAGTTGATCGATTTTAGGAATGGGAAGTTATCTTTAGGGTAAACAATATTTAAATCTCAAAAGTTTGTGAATCTGTGAAGCTTTCTAGATGCTTTGGTGATGGGTATGATATTAAAAAACCATTGAGGATAGTCAGTGGGGATGATGAAGTTAGCGGAAATAAGGTGTTCAACTCCTCTTTGACAAGGAGGGAAAATCGAGGATGCATGCGGTGAATCTTATGCTTAACTAGCTTAGCGTTGGGAAAGGTGAAAATGTTATGGATGACGATAGAAGGATCAAGATCTCATATGTCATATTATGACCATGTGAAGGCTTGACTATGGTGAGAGAGGAACACAGTGAAATACTCAAGCTCCCATGGATCAAGGAATTTAATTACTTTGAGAATACAAGGCTCATGAGGAGTCATGATGTTGATATCGATGGTGGATTCATTAAGAAGAGTGGATGTGTCAGATGTTAAGGTTTTATGAAGATAAGAATATTCTGCCCCCATGTGGGAAATAATGGAATAATCATCAGTGCAATGAATAACATCGATGGTAGAATCATCCTCTTCTATCATTTCCAAATGGTGAAGGTGAAGGGACCTAATCTAATTTTCACACTGATAAGTGATTGGTCCCAACGTGATGGTGGATACTAAAAAAATATAAAATAAATAGACACGGTATCATCCGTATCTATAGCCTCATAGGATGGAGAATATGGAGAGGGCATGTCCATAAGAATCATAGATGACAGGATGGGGTTGGTGGGTTTATCTTGATAACCTAATCCAAAATTTTCATGAGGTTTAATAAATTGATCGATAATATCCCATCCCAAATCCCTTTCATGCACAACGGTGAAGATAGGTGTGGGAAAATAATGGTTTGTTGAGGAATTAATAACCACTGGTATATGGTCTGGTGTGATGATGATCAATGATGTGAGAAGAATGGGAATCAAATCCACCATATATGAGTTTGGTGTGAAGATGGTGTGGGCCAAAAGGAATGATATCCTCGATGTTGGGTTGGTACATTGGATATTTATCGGGTCTAGTGAGGCAGTGATGCATTGGGAAGGTGTTGAACATGAGAAGACAATACTCCCCCAATGTCATTTTTTCCATGACTTTATCTAAGGAGCCATTGTTTGGGAGATTAGATGAAGGGAAAGATGAGCTATTGGATGGTTGAGATGGGTTGTTCTTGGGATTGCAGACATTGTTAGGTTGATAAGTCATGTTGCATACTTAGAAGGGAGGAGAATCACTAGAAAGTGTCAAGATTTTTCCCTCATGTTGGTATTTTATGCAACGATGAAGTGTGGAAGGGACACAACGCATAGAGTGAATCCAAGGTCACCCAAGAAGGATATTGTATTGAAACTCCCCTTCTATGATATAGAATAACTCATGGAGGAGCTTCTCACCAACACAGATAGGAAGGTCAACCATCCCCAAGGTAGGAGAGTTAGTAGAATTAAACACACGAAGGACCATAATTATTTGGGTGACAATGGTCTTAGGGATATTAAGCTAATCAAGGTACGCAATGGGATAATGTTGATAATTTCCCCATTATCGATCATGGATCATAGAATGAGGGTATCATTGATTCTAACTATGATGAAAGGGGGGAGGTCATGGTCCTCAGGTGGAATATCTAGGATCTTAACATCATCAAATGAGATGGAAATAAAAGCCACAAGTGCTCTTACAAGAGATTTAAAAGGATGAGTCTCATCGTTAGATGTTGGGATATGCTTCAAGGATTCAGTGAGATCCTGCCTATGGTCTAGAGATATTTGGTGAGCTCATAAAGAGACATCTTAACTACAACTTGATGAAATAATTTTAAAATGATTTTTTCAATAGACCAAGGGGAAGCTAAGATAGAAACCTTAAGTTTTGATGATGATGGGGATGAGATGAATTGGTCTCACTAGAAAGAGTAATAATCAAAACCTTAGGTTTCCATGGGGGTGTTGATGAGGTAAAATCCTTAGGATGAGGGATGGAAATGATGGTCTTTGATTTTAATTAGGCTATTGGTTTAGAGTCATGTGGGCCAAATTGAGTAGCTATCTGAAAAAAAAAAATTGATGAATAAGTAGGGACCATCATTAGAATAATCATCACTTAGTGGTGGGATGGTAATGAAATTCTGTGATAAATGAGGGGACTTGTGTATTTTGGTGGATGAATTGTACAATGTAGATGTTAAAGTGGTTATTGATGAGGAGGCAGAAGGAGGGGACTGATTGTTTTCAAGAAGAAGTAAATCTTACTCAATAATGTTGTGGAGAATGGTTTGAAGAGATTTACAATGTTCCATGTCATGTCCAGTAGTGCGATGATAATTGAAAATGAGATTGGAGTCAAACCATGATGAATTATTAATATGTGGATCAAAGGCCTTGATAGGAGGGAGTGTGATGGCAGAAATTTGGAGCATGTGTTGAAGTACCTCTTAATATGATTCAAATAAAGTATTGAGAGGTTCCTTGTCTTTGTGAGAGGTTTTAGATTTAGAATAAGTGGTGGATGTTTGGGATGTATATGTGTGAGTCTTAGCATTTCGAGGTTTAGAGGTCTTAGATTCAAGTTTAGTGATGGTTGATGTTGTAGAATTAGAAGTGTTGGATGGATTTAATTTGGATTAATTAGTGGTTTGCAATGTTTTGGATGAAGGTGCTATCCCTAGGAGGGATGGATGTGGTGATAAGATAGATGATGTGGCATTGGATTGTTTGATCTTAGGTGGAGGGATTTCTATCATTTTATGAGGATGTGGAAGGGACCTTTAAGGAAGCATGTCAAGGGTCTTAGATTTTATTTGTGAAGAGGTACCCTTTAGAGGGATGAAAATGATCTCATCTAGATGGTATGATGGTTGTGTTGTAGGAGTCTATATTAGTGGAGGGAGTAACTTATGTTTGATGAGATATAAAGAAGGTAAAGATTGGGTTGATGTGAAAGTGTCTGATTTTGTGGATGAGATGGGAAGATCACTTGAAGTCATTGTAATTTGGAGTGCTTTCAAAAACTCTTCAAATGATGTGAATGATGTAGGAGGAGAAGATGGTATAGATGTGGTCACAATATTTGATATGGTTGGTGTGGGTAAAATTGTAGAAAGGGGAATTAGGACAAATGCTAATGATGGATTTTATATGATAAGTGGGGGTGGAATAGATGTAGGTGAGGTAGTAGGTAGAGTCAATCTGATCAAGTATATGTTGGCAAGTGATGAAGTAGATGTAGGTGTAGGATCATTGGTAGATGTTGATGTAGATGTGGATATGATTGGTTTAGAGACGAGGATAATGTGTTGGTGGCAATTGTAGATATAGGGACAACATCTAAGAAAAGTGGATGTAATAGTTAGTGAAGTAGGTGGATTCATGATGAGGGTAAGATATTGATAATGGTGTTGGTAGTGTTCATGGTTTTTAATGGATGTGAGAATTAGGTGGTTGAGATTTAGGAGGGAGTGTTGATTGATTGGTGCATGGTTAGGAGAAATTGTCGATTTAAACATCAAGTGGTTCATTAGGAGGTGCATTATGGATTATCCACTTGAATTAAACCTTGGGAAATTGAGATTTAGACAGATATTTGAAGTTTGGCATTTATTTATATCATGTCTATGACATCGTGGTATTTTCACTAGTGATCATCATAAGTATGAAGCTAGTCTAGGTCTTGATTCATTGAATAGTAATAAGTTGATGGTGGTTGATCCATGAACCACCATAAACTTATTGAATATTGTGCTATATGACTCTCCAAGAGGGGTGTAATTAGGTGGTGGTCTAGGAGCCCTTTGTTGAGGCCATGTGCTAGAGGGAGGTGTGGAAGAAGACTCTTAACCAAAACACCATTGGCTACACTCTTAGATTGTCCATTCTGTGTGGATTTTTTAGTACAACTCAATTTTTGTTGTTGTGATTAAATTAGTGGCCTTTTAAGGGCTGAGTATTAAGATTACAAAGCCATGGTCAAGGATTTTTTAATGTTTTAATTATTGGATTATAAGGTGGACTGAGTATGCTTCCCCCCAAAGATGAAATAAGTTACTGATCTCGCGATCTATTGACGGGAAAGATTGGGTTGATGTGAAAGTGTCTGATTTTGTGGATGAGATGGGAAGATCACTTGAAAAGTCTTGTATTTGAGTGCTTTCAAAAACTCTTCAAATGTTGGAATGATTGTAGGCGGAGCAGGGGTATAGATGTGGTCACAATATTGAGATGGTGGGTGCTGGGTAATAAAATTTAAGAAAGGGAATTAGGCCAAAATGTTTAATGATGGATTTATATGATTAAGTGGGGGGGAATAGATGTAGGTGAGGTAGTAGGTAGAGTCAAATCTGATCAAGTATATGTGGCAAGTGATGAAGTAGATGTAGGTGTAGGATCATTGGTAGATGTTGATGTAGATGTGGATATGATTGGTTTAGAGACGAGGATAAGTGTTGGTGGAATTGTAGATATAGGGACAACATCTAAAGAAAAAGTGGATGTAATAGTTAGTGAAGTAGGTGGATTCATTGATGAGGTAAGATATTGATTAATGGTGTTGGTAGTGTTCATGGTTTTAATGGTGTGAGAATTAGGTGGTTGAGATGTAGGAGGAGTGGTTTGATTGATTGGTGCATGGTTAGGAAATTGTCGATTTAAAACATCAAGTGGTTCATTAGGAGGTGCATTAGGATTATCCACTTGAATTTAACCTTGGGAAATGAGATTTTAGACAAGATATTTGAAGGTTTGGCATTTATTTATATCATGTCTATGACATCGTGGTATTTTCAATAGTGATCATCATAGTATGAAGCTAGTCTTAGGTCTTGATTCATTGAATAAGTAATAAGTTGAGGTGGTGACCATGATGAACCACCATAAAACTTCTTGAATATTGTGATATATGACTCTCCAAGAGGGGTTTGTAATTAGGTGGTGGTATAGGAGCACTTTGTGAGGCCTGTCTAGGGTAGGTGTGGAAGAAGACTTAACACCCACCATGCTACACTCTTTAGATTGTCAGTTGTGTGGATTTTAGTAAATCAATTTTGGCTTGTTTGATTAAAATTAAGGGGGCTTATAGGGGCTATGAGTATTAGATTCCAAGCCATGGTAAAGATGTTTTAAATGTTTGAAAGTATCGAGTGGATTATAAGGTGGATGAGATATGCTACACAAAACATGAAAATAATTAATGATCTCTATCTATTGAAGGGAAAATGATAATTGATTTATGATCCCACACCATTGTGAGAAAATTTTTGTGATAGTCTCGTCATCGAATTTTCGAATGGAATTAAAGTCTGTAATGGTGATATTGCATGCAATGTTGATTGAAAAATGTTCTAAGAAGAGCTGCTCAAATTGGGTAAATGAGAACAATGAGTGTCGAGGGATGACATTATCCCAATACAATGTAGGATTGGTAAAGGACATAGGAAAATTAGGAAGTATAAGGTCTTGATCATGGGAGATGAGATAACATGCATGCCTAAATGTGCGAAGGTGTTGTTGAGGATCCTACTTACTGTTAAATTTGGTGAATTTTATAAGTTCCTAATAAGGAGGATAGGGTTTAATTAATACTAATGGATGGATAGGTTCGTTGTAAATTTTTTCATAAGATAATGTGAATTTTGGTCCCAAGGTAGCGGCCTCAAGGCTATCCAACCTATTAATTAATCAAGCATGGGGTCATTTGAAGTGGTTGTGTTGGTGCCATTTTTGAGCTTACACCATGTTGCCCTAATTTTAAAATATGTATTTGCTCAAAAATGTTTTACCCTTTGAATTGATGGTCTATAATTCTTCCCCTCCAATTGAAACACTTATAAAAATGCTGAAAAACTTGTTGTTTTTCCCTAATTTGAAGGAATATTCTAAGTTTTCCCTTTTTGTGCCCTTGTTTTTCCAATTTTGCGGGCTATGTCATTTTTTCCCTTTGCCAGATCATGGAAAAATTGAAATTGATCAAATCATACTTGTTTGTATTTGAAAATCAAAATCCTAGATTGAAAATGTTTGAAAAACATGGTTCAGTTGATTTAAAATCGAAAAATCTACCATCCTTGGTGAAAAATTGAATTCTAGGGCATCCTTTGATTTTTTTTTTCATTTTGACGGTCATACGGGCGTCATATGCCCGTAAAATTCATCCTCAGAAGGTATTGGCAACATGGCTGGTTTTCATTGCCCGAGGTGTGGCAGGAAATGTTTCTAACTTGTCATTTTTTGATTTTTTGGCAAAGTGGCATTTTCGGGCCCAAGGACCCATATTTTTTCAAATTTACCTACGTGGCATGTTCTGATTGGTAGGGGGATGGCGGGTGGTCAGATTCCCTTGGAAGATTTTGAATTTACTTTGCGAAAATTTTAAAAGTCAAAAATTAGCCTGAAACCCCGCAGCCAATCGAGAGTGGACACATGTCCTAAAAAACCAAAAGGGGAGGAGTGGGCCGAGGGGGGACTTAGAGTTTTTTGGCTCTAATTCTATAAAGCTTCAAAATATGTTTCAGCCCCACTCCAATCAGAGGAGGACATGTGGTAGCACGGCAGGTGCAAGGCGGGTCAGCGGGCAGACGGAGGTAAAAGGGGATTTTTTCCCTTTTTCACAAAAGAGTTCAAAATAAAAAAATTTAGCGTGCCCCCACGAGCCAATCACAGGTGGACACGTGTCTAACAGAGTCAGAGGGAAGTATGGGCCATGGAAGGAAAAAGGAAAATTTTCTCTTTTGGTCAAAAAGACCTAGGGTAAAATTTTGGAACATGGCTCCATGGTGAATCAGTGATGGACACATGGCAGAGGACAAGGTGGGTTTGCGGAGGTAAGAGGGAAATTTTTCCCTTCTACAAAAAAGACTCAGAATCAAAATTTGGAGTGCTGGCCCACTAGCGAATCATCAAGAGACACGTGGCAAGGGAGAAATCGGAGGTGCGGGCCCGTAGGGCAAAAAGTGAAAATTTTCCAATTTTTCAAAGAAGGTCAAAATGCACAGAATTGAAGTGCGATCCCAATGGGGCCCACCATGTGCCACACATGTCAGCTCCAAAATTCAAAGGCGGAGGGGTGGAGAAAAAAGTCAAATTTTTCCATTTTTTCAAAAATGTCAAAAAGACAAAGGATGAACCCAAATTGATTTCCAATCATTTTTTGCCATATGTCTGGCCTTATCCAAAAAATTAAAAAGGTTATTCAATCTTATTTCTAAGTCTTCATCTTCCACTTGCAGGGCTAGGATTAAAAGATGGATAAGATCGACGGTTGTTGTGCATCCATTGTTTTTTACCACCATGGGAGCTCCAAGAAGCTTGGAATAACAATTTTTGCATCAAAATTCATCAATTTTATAGTGATTTAGTGTCGTCTTGGTCTTCCAGGATCATTGACATCACTTTCATGGCTTAATTCTTTGATCTTAGGTGATTTTGAAATAAATGTTTCCCTAATCTATCCAAAAACATGAAATGACAAAATCAAAAGTTGCAGAACCAAATTGGGAAAGGACAAGATGAAATAATGAGTGAAAAAGGTGTTTGCATGCCTTGATGATGAAAAACGTGCCTCCAAGAAGGATAATTGTCTGAATATTTGCAATGATTTTCCATTTTGGAAACACTTGGCAACTCTCGTTGCAAATTTGTTAAATGTCATTTTCAGTGAGTCATGAAGAATTGTTGTAACATAATTGATCCCTTGGCATATTCTTTTCTTGGGAAAGAAGGATCAAATGTGGCAAGAGATATATAATGCATTTTGGATAAATGTAAAGGGTCGGGAAAAAATTGAGAATCACGAGAAAATTATGAGAGAAAGCTCATCTTCTGAGAAACCCACCAAAGAACCAGGATAATTTCTTCTATGTTGGATCTTCATATATGTGAGTTTGTTACAAGTGTATAGCCATCACACAGCTTTGAGATTGTTCATGAAACTCTCCCCTACTGATGAATCTAACAAGCTTTTGAGATAATCTATGTTTTTCTGGGCAATATGATGTTTGTTATCATTTTTAAATGCCTATAAATAGTTTTTGTTATTCTTGTTGTAATCTTGCATTGAAAGTCTTTAGAAATCACACTGAATCTCTATTTCTTGTTGATAGTTTAGTGGCATTTGCAATCTCATGTTCAAAAGAGCCTTCATCTGATAAAGAGAAACAAATTTAAAATCATTTTACCTTCCTTGACTATAGAGATTTCTTGTAAGCCTTTGGGGGCACCTTAGGTGTGGTTTGATCAAGGATTTTTGTGTTTAATTAAGTTCTTTACTTCAAGATTTTGTGGTGAGTTCTCGAAGATTGTGTGAAGAGTGCTGCCTGGGATTCCATTTATGCCTCTTCTGGTTGAAATAATGTCTTGATTATTTGAAGCATTTTATCTTATAGTTGTTTTAAGTATTTTAGAGGTTGTCAAAGATCTAATATATCCCAGTTTCTCTCATCAATACCCAACCAAAAAATCATTCTAAACAACCCATCCTACCCATACTACCCCTACATATGCATTGTGTGTCAACAAAATAATATAATCCATTTACAAAAATGCACAAAGAAAATCAGGATCATATAATGTCTTCAGTAACCCTTGCCTTGCCTTGAAAATATCTCCATAATCTAAGAGTGACAACTTGTGATAGTCAGATTTGGAGTGTTGATCATATTTTCCCAAGGCCTTTTCATACTATTTGCATATATTGAGGGATATCTTCATCTCCTTCACCATTTGGGGGTTACAATATAGGTTCTCTTACCTTGGTTGAAAGGAACAACCTAAAATGGTGAGGGTCAGATCAAATCCTTTCAAAGTGCTATCCATTTGTCCACAAATATGAGTGCCAGTTAGATCACATTCCTGGCTAAAAAATGACACACATCATGATCTATCTGACTTCAAGTTTCATGCCATATTTCTGATGCTGCTCAGACTGAAAAGGAGAACAAGTTTTTGTACCAACACCTTCTAGTGTCATTTCCAAGGAGATTCTTCAGTATTTCAGTATTTTAGATCCTTGATAATACTTCTGGTGTGATTTATGTGCAATTACCAATCTAAGTATCATTTTCTGATCAGATTTATAAGATTGGAATAAAAAGTAGAGCTCTAAGTTTGATATTCTCTTAGTTCAATCTGATCCAATTGGATGCATATTTGAGATATTTGATTGCATATCAAACCTTGGTAAAGTCCTTTACAAATTTTGCATGCAAATACGTTGTTGAAGCATCATTTTATAATCAAATTTGTAAACGATTGAGTGAAGATATAATTTCTTCCTACAATTTTACCAGTTTCTAGCAGTTTTTGCACTTCATTTACATTTGTGATTGATAAATTTAGGAAGAAGGAAGGTCTAATTTGTAAAGTTTGGAAATATTTTCAGTACTAGCAAGCATTTGACAGATTATTTTAGTGCATTCTTGCACAACTAAGGAGAAATTCCTTAGTGGTGACTCCATGCTGATTTTATCTTGAAAATACCAGTTGTCTTACCGTTCTATCATTTATAATTTGTTGCTCAAATCTACAAAACTGGAGGGAAGAAGATCTCTCTTCATTAAGGACTCTGCTAGGAAATTTTTCTCATATTCAAGAAAC
Organism: Taxus chinensis; assembly: GCA_019776745.2. Lineage (NCBI taxonomy): Eukaryota > Viridiplantae > Streptophyta > Pinopsida > Cupressales > Taxaceae > Taxus > Taxus chinensis. The sequence continues at coordinate 679,595,634 of CM034152.1, forward strand.
TTAGAGTTGGAAGGGAGAAGAGTTTGGAAAGTGGTTAAAGGTCAGACATTAGGAAAAGATATAGCCATTGGTGAGAGAGATCAGCCATTGGTAGAGGATTATCACTCTTCTTCATGTGATTCTGATTCAAGCAATCCTCTCATAAACTTGTTTGCCTCAGCTAGTTAAGAACCTTCTATTGTACCTGGTAAGTTCCTTCTCTAATCTACACCTCTGTGTTTTAATTAAAATAAAACTTTCCAAGAAAATCAAAATGTAGAGAATACCAATCTTGTGAATCACATTCTTGAGCCCCAAAGATCTTACACTCCTCATCAGCATGTTTCACCTCCAATAAACAATATGGCTCAGCCTAGACCTCCATTTATTGTTAACACCTTTGGTCCTATCAATTTTGGAGGAATGGTTGGATATCCAAATGGTGTCCCACAGGATGTGAGAAATAGGTTGCCAAAATTTCAAGGCAACAATGCAGTAACTGGTGATCAGCATCTCAAACTCTTTTTTAATATGATGGAAGATTTTGAGATAGATTTTGAAGATGTGTATATTAAGTTGTTCATTCATACACTAGAAGAAGATGCTAGGGATTGGTACACAGCTCTACCTGATAATTCTATTGATTCATGGATTGAAATGAAAAATGCATTTAGGTTGCAATATGGTGACAAGACTGATCCTAGATTTCTTTTGTCTAAGTTTGAGAACATCAAGAAGAACCCTAATGAATCAGTCCATGACTTCAACACAAGGTTTAACATAACTTTGAGAAGGTTGCCTATTGGTTTAAGGCCTTGTGATGAATCTTGTTTAATCAAATATGTAGATGCATTTGATAAAAAAGTAGCCTGTTACCTAAGAGACAAAAACCCCACAATCTAAGACAATATTTCACCATGGCACTTCAAATTAAAAACAATATCAAATTTGTTGGGAAACCTCTTAAGAGAGATGGTGTAAACTTGATAAACCCTGAAAAACCTCAAGCTAGCAAAGATGTTGATTTAGAAGAGGTTGTGAAAACTTTGGCAAGGGCTGTCAAAGAAATATCAGACAAGTTGGCAAGAGCTAAGAAAGGAATTGGGCAGACTTCACAAGATTAGCCTAGGTAGCAAGCACAAGATAGATTTGGCAATCACCATAGGAATGAGCAGATGTTTGATGAAAAAGGTAAAGAGCCTATTGGATCTGCAAATAGACATCCTCAAGCACGTGAAGGAAGAATGTTACCTGATCCCTTAACTACTAGGGTTGTTGTTGTTGAATAAGTTTCTGATATTGATTGGTGTGATAAGTGTTTTCTGCCCCATCCTCCATGTGAAGCAAACCAGCAAGAAGGTGAAGCTAATAATGTTGATGGTACTGAGGATGATATTTGCATGATTGGTTATTCTTGAAGCTCACAAGGAGGAGCAACATCTAATGAAGTAATAAGTGCTAGGACTACTGCTACCTTTTGGTATTGCATCAAATGGGTACAAGTTTTTCTTCCCCCACATACTCTTGAAGTTGATGTAGTGCAAGCTTTTGAAATTCCTAACAATGACTTTGAATACTTAAGAGCTTTGATGATTAAGAAGTATGATGGTGGTATCCCTTCGGAGGAACATAAACAATTGTTGATGAATGTTGTTGTAACTCAAGAGAAATATTATAACACTAGAAGAAAAGTTGTTGAAGGAAGTAGGCCTCAAGCCAAACCTAAAACACCCTTTCTCACAAGAATTCCAAAAGAAGATCCTAGGAAAGAAACACTTGCTAAATCTCTAGTTTCCCAAGAAAAATTTACAGTCCTCCTCATGCCCAAGCTGCGAAATCCATTGCCACTAATAAATCTTCTGTCTCCCTTCCAATGTTGTTTTCAAAGAGTTTTCCCCTATGACATAGACCAGGTATGGGAGCCACATTACAGTGAGTTGTTCTAATCATTGAGTTGGCTTAAAGTCTGCATAGAAGAAGAGCATTTTAGTACTTGCGTTGAAGGAAGAGAAGGATCATTCAGGAAGAATGTAATGTTGTTAAAATCCTCCTAAGATCATTTAAGACCTGGGGAACAACCACCAGAAATAGAAGATCTTGGACGAGACACCTGAGGTATATTTGGGGACACTTTTGGTTGATTCCAATTGAATGTTGATCAATTTTTCTCAACTTTTATTATAAAGGATAGGCTACTTCACAATTGTATGTTTATTCGGTGCATCCTGTCGATTTCTTCCTCTAGAATTCATGAATGAGTTAGATATCAAAGTGACAACATCCATGTAAAGTTAATACCATAAAGACTCAAGGTAAGTGTTGGTAGTTAGTTGTGTAAAAGGTTTTGGTTTGCCGCTTGCACTTAAAAAAAATTTTCCCTTAAGAGGAATTTAAAATTGGATGTTGGATGTGATTTGCCGTACCAAATGGGGTATGATTTTGTCAGAAAGTGGGCTACAATTGTTTGAGGGAGTGTCCCAATGGATTGTATTTTTACACCATTCCCATTGATGGCAGCCTAGTCAAGCTCTATGGAGAAAAGAAAATGTTGCACTCTAATCAGGACACAAACAATGCTACTTATGAAGTATTAATTTTGCTGATGTTGATGCTGTATAATTTATTGGTTTTTGCCTGATGGAAAAGAACAAAATGGACCAGTCAAGTTCTTTGAATAGGTATGGTCTCCTTGTTGCCTTTCTATTTGATGGAGCTTGCTCCAAATTTTGGAAATGGTGCTGGTGTAATTCTGATTTCACCTAGCTTGGAAGAATTTTGTTTTTTTCCTTCAAAGCTTAGTTTTAAATGTAATACCAACCATTGCTGGTATAAGTCCTTGTGTTGGTTCTGAAATTACATGGAAGGTATTGTATCAAGGACATCATTGCAAAGGGAGATTCAGAGCTAGTTTTCAAACAAATAAGAAACTGTATGCTCCAAAACAATCAAGGATGAAGCAGATCTAAGCATGTAGTTTGGATCTAGTTATAATTTTGATTCCTTCATATTATGCACATGATAGAAAGTTTGGAATTCTACTACTGACAAGTTGGAAGTGTTGGGGTCAAATTTGAAGATGGCACCAATTCCCTTATTGTTAGTACAATGTTAAGTGTTGACTAGGCTAAGCTTTCCCGACAACATCAAGCATTGGCACGGTTTGATGATGATTCTCAAGTGCAAAGGTTCTACAAAATCAAGGTGATGTTGTAGATACGCAGATTTATTGGGAACTAATAGTGTGTAGGACTGAAGGAAGAGAGACGACCTTTGTTTGGAAATATATTATCCAATTGGAAAACTCACACCATCCCTAGAGCCTTTGTTGCCCCCCCTTGAGTATAATTTTTAAACATGTTGAATTACAATCCATACGATAAGAACATGTCTGCATCAAGGGATGTGGAAGAGCAATGACTTGGG